>NW_026847660.1:17485862-17795845 GCF_025583915.1 Anolis sagrei ordinatus | reverse complement strand
TACTTTTCCTGTTTTTCTCAAAACACCATCAAATCCTGCTCACTGCTCTCGTCCCCAAACAGTTGACAGATTATGATTTTTTCAATGTTTATTGTTTTCAAATGCCGGCTGAAATCTTTTGGAATGGCAATAATAATAATAATAATAAAAATAAAAATAATAATAATAAATTATTAATATGTAATAACAATAATAATAATAATAATAATAATAATAATAATAATAATAATACATTAATTGCATGAATAGACACAAGATATTGCCTATGTCAAAGCGTGGGGAAGCTTTGGCCCTTGCGATAGCTTTGCATATCAGTTCCCAGAAACCACAACCAGTATGGCTAATGGTCAGGAATCCTGAGAGTTGTAGTTCATCCTATGCAGAAAGCCAAATGTAATCCAATATGTATTTAAAGGATGCAGAAATACTACCCAGAGAGGGTGGAAGGGATAGGATTTTTTTTTCTCACCATCAAAATTCTGTAGTGGGCTCAAGCCATAATACAATTGTTGTTGAGTTTGTGTCTGAGACTCCATCTGATGTGGTTCATCCAAAAGTTTGTAAGCTTCATTATTTTCTTTCACTGTAAACATATAAACCAAGGGAATGGGTGATAAAGGAAGGAAATACAGGAGCCTAACAGCAGCTTTCTTTGGGCATGAAATCCTGTAGGAAGTTTAGCTAACAGATAAAGTAAAGCATCTGTGTTGTTGAAGGCTCTAAGAGGCCGAATCACTGGGTTGCTAAACTCTAAAGGCAGGACAGTAAATAAAGATCAACACTCAAAAAACAGGAATTCCAAACAAGAATCAATCAAGGCCAGCTAACACTTCCCAACAAAGGACAGCAATGATCCAGGCTTTGAATTTACGAGGCCATTCAGTGCTAATAAAGGTGAGCAATTGCAACATTCACTCTTGCCTCAAGCAGACAATATTTTTTCTCCCACCCTGGACATTCCACAGATATATAAACCTCACTTACTTTGTTTCCAACAGACCTCATGACATCTGAGGATACCTGACATAGATGTGGGTGAAAAGTAAGGAGAGAATGCTTCTGGAACATGGCCATACAGCCCAGAACACTCACAGCGATCCTAAAGCAGCTTTTGAACATAGTTTGGGGAGATGGAGGCATATAGTCCTGCTTGCCATCATACTCATACAGGAAGAATTAGAGCTTGTGTCCCTCCAGATGTTTTGGAATATGATCCCGTTACCCCAAGGCAAGTATTATCCTGCTTGTGGCTTATGGAAGATATAATTCTGAGTATCTGGGTAGCACTAGTTCCACCTCCTTGCAGTACAAAACACTCTTAGGGTCTCTACCCATAACAAAATGCCTAAAGAAACTACTATGGAAGTAGGTCATGCTCACTTGCACATCTGATATGCTGGCACGAAGGGAAAAACAACAGCTTTCTTCCCCCCAATGTGTTGCGCTACAACTCCTAGTATCTTCTAGCCAACATGCCAGCTTCTCACATACACTTACCTTGCTTTGCTGCACCTCCACGACGTCTCCTACCTGCATTTGCCCGTTGGTAATTGTTACTTTCACTCATCGTCCTACCTCCCCAAGCAGGATGGGTACTACCAACCTACAGAAAAGGAATAAAAAGGGTCAAAACATGGTGAGGAGTTGCTGCGGCGCCTTCTAATCAAGGTGAAAGAAGAAAGTGCAAAAGCTGGGTTGCAGTTAAACATCAGAATATCAAGATTCTGGCAACCAGACTGATTAAGGTAAGGTAAAGGTAGTCCCCTGACATTAAGTCCAGTCATGTCTGACTCTGGGGTGTGGTGCTCATCTCCATTTCTAAGCCAAAGAGCCAGCGTTGTCCGTAGACGCCTCCAAGGTCATGTGGCCGGCATGACTGCATGGAGCGCCGTTACCTTCCTGCCGGAGCGGTACCTATTGACCTACTCACATTTGCATGTTTTCGAACTGCTAGGTTGGCAGAAGCTAGGGCTGACAGCGGAAGCTCACGCTGCTCCCCGGAATTGAACCTGCGACCTTTCGATCAACAAGCTGAGCAGCTCAGTGCTTTAACCCACTGCGCCACCGGACTGATTAATAACTGGCAAATAGAGGGAGAAAACATGGAGGCAGTGACAGACTTTGTATTTCTAGGTGCAAAGATTCCTGCAGACGCAGACTGGAGCCAGGAAATCATACTTCAGGAAATAAAACCCAACTGCTCACTGGAGGGAAGGATAGTAGAGGCAAAGATGAAGCATTTTGGCCACATCGTGAGAAGACAGGAAAGCTCAGAGAAGACAATGATGCTGGGGAAAATGGAAGGAAAACGGAAGAGGGGCCGACCAAGGGCAAGATGGATGGATGGCATCCTTGAAGTGACTGGCTTGACTCTGAAGGAGCTTGGGGGGCGGGGGGGGGGGTGATGGCCAACAGGGAGCTCTGGCGTGGGCTGGTCCACAAGGTCATGAAGAGTCGGAAGCGACTGAACAAATACATAAAAACGTGGTTAACTGTAGAACCACCTATTCGCAAAATGGTTTAGATTTCCCTAAAACATAAACTTCAAAAGTAACCCCACCTTTCAGGGACTTTCAGGTGGTTAGCTTTCATGTCTGCTATTTTCCCTTCCTAATTTTTAACAGTGGATCTGCTCATTTGGAGTGCAATGCAGGGCGCAATAGAGCAGAGCAGTAATTAATTGTAAAGTTAGAAACTACATAATGGCCTTCCTGAAAATAAGGAGGGTTCACACTCTCCTTCACTATGAAATAACTAGGTGTATAGTATCTATATCCATGTTACCCCTCTATTCTGCCTTGGTTAGACCACACCTGGAATATTGTGTCCAATTCTGGGCACCACAATTGAAGAAATATTGATAAGCTGGAATGTGTCCAGAGGAGGGCAACTAAAATGATCAAGGCCTATGAGGAGAGGCCCTATGAGGAGAGGCTTAAAGAGCTGGGCATGCTTAGCCTGAAGAAGAAAAGGCTGAGAGGAGACATGATAGCCATTTATAAATATGTGAGAGGAAGTCATAGGGAGGAGGGAGTGAATTTGTTTTCTGCTGCCCTGGAGACTAAGATGCGGAACAATGGCTTCAAACTACAGGAAAGGAGATTCCACCTTAACATTAGGAAGAACTTCCTGACTGTGAGAGCCATTCAGCAGTGGAACTCTCTGCCCCGGAGTGCAGTGGAGGCTCCTTCTTTGGAGGCTTTTAAACAGAGGCTAGATGGCCATCTGTCGGGGGTGCTTTGAATGCAATTTTTCTGCTTCTTGGCAGGGGTTGGACTGGATGGCCCATGAGGTCTCTTCCAACTCTATGATTCTATGTTGTGACTCTTGGCTATTTCCTTCTACAGCTTTGTCAGCCTAACAAGAGTTAGGCCAGAGTTGAGTTTCTACAGGAGGGATGGGCAACTGGTGGCTCTCCAGGTCAGATTGTCTCACTTTGTTGCTCTATACAAACAAATAGCAGATAGGTCTGGTGCAGATCAACTTTTAGAAGATCATGGGTTGCCTACAAAACGTCAGGAGAGAATGCTTCTTGAACATGGCCATACAGCCTGGAAAGCTCACAACAACCCACAGTGATTCTGGCCATGAAAGCCTTCGACAATACTAGGGTTCCACTTTAACTGCTATAGCAACATCCTATGGAATCTTGGCATTCTTCCCTTTGGGAAGAGTATTTGGAATCTCCAAGTCAGAGAGTGTTCTGAAGACCTCATCACACTACAGAATGAATCCACTTTAAATCCGGTTTCTGCCTCCAGCAGAATACTGGAGTTTGTAGTTTAGTGGAGCTATTAAAGGCTCCTTTCTAAACTACAAAGCCTAGAATTCTGCAGGAGGCAGAAACCAAATTTAAAGTGGATTCATTCTCTAGTGTGATGAGGTCCTCTGTCTCTCTGGAACCTCAGTAAACGACAAGCCCTAGGATTCCAGACACAGGATGTTGCCATGGCGATTAAAACGAAGTCAACTCGTTTTACCACAGTGCAGTGTGGCAGGGCCCTAAAACGAGGCGGTTTCTCTCTCTGTCTCAGGTGTGTTCGCTTTGCAGGTGCTTTGTGGATGCAGGTAAGCGTCGGACTTTGGCTCCCACAGGGAAAAGACCTCCCTGGTGGGCATCCCCAAGGAAGAATCCCGGGAAGGTGAGGGGTCGAGGAGCATGCCCACCTGGCAGGAACTGGGGCCAATCTGGAGCGTCCAGGAGATCAGGCTCTCTTTGGCAAAGGCTCGATTGGAGGCAAAGAAAACCAGATCCCCTCGATCCCCTGCAAAACGGGTCCCCGCTCCTCCAAAATGGCCCCGGATCCTCTCCCGGAATGAAAGACCCCTCCTCCTTCCCTTCCTCCCCAAATTCCGTGCGCCCCAGGACTTTGGGAACGCATGGATTTCCCTGGCGCTCCAGGGCGCACAGGTGATGGAGAGGCGCAAAGGAGAGGAGGGTCCTTTGGGAAGCCGACCCCAAGCGCCCCCACCCACAGCCCCGCCCCAGGCTGAAGGGGAGCCCAAGGGCGGGGGGGCAGCGAGGCAACCCCCTCCTGGCCCACCCCATACCTGGCTCTTTGGGGCGCATCCACCCTGGAGTGTCCGGACAGGCAAGTGCGGCTGGCGAAGGAGGAGCGGCCAAGGAGGAGGAGGAGGAGGAGCTGCCTCCAAGGGCGGGGGTCCTACCTGGCTCACGGAAGGAGGAGGGACAGGTCTCCTTCAAGGGGCTCCATCGCTTCTGAGGCCAGGCACGCACCGACAGGGAGTGACCACTGGCACGTGTGGATGAGCCATCGTGAGCACAGCCATGCGTGATTTTTTTTCGTGTAAGGAGCGACTTGAGAAACTGCAAGTCGCTTCTGGTGTGAGAGAATAGGTCGTCCACAAGGACGTTGCCCAGGGGACGCCTGGATGCTTCATGTTTACCATCCTTGTGGGAGACTTCTCTCATCTCCCCGCATGGGGAGCTGGAGCTGACAGAGGGAGCTCATCCACACTCTCCCCGGATTTGAACCTCTGACCTGTCGGTCTTCAGTCCTGCTGGCATAAAGGTTTAACCCATTGTGACACCCCCCTTCAGCGCTGGAAATTATGGAAGCCATCCTTCAAAAAATGCTTGTCTATGCTCTAAGATAGGTAACGGTGCTCCATGCAGTTATGCTGGCCACATGACCCTGGAGGTGTCTATGGACAATGCCGGCTCTTTGGCTTAGAAATGGCTTAGAAATTGAGATGAGCACCACACCCCAGAGTCGGACACAACTGGACTTAATGTCAGGGGACAACCTTTACCTTTACCTTTTTATGCTCTAAGATGGAACTGTAAGAAGGACCATCAATTGGTTCTAATGCAAGCATGAGCAAACTTAGGCCCTCCAGGTGTTTTGGACTTCAACTCCCACAATTCCTAACAGCCTACCGGCTGTTAGGAATTGTGAGAGTTGCAGTCCAAAACACCTGGAGGGGCAAAGATTGCCTATGCCTGTTCTAATGCATCTCTGGTGTTATTAGATGATATCCCAAGGGAACAAAACATGCCAAGTCTTTCATTCCACACCTTGCCTTTTGTTACTGCTTCATACCTCTATAAACATGTGCTGCCATGGCCAAGAGTCAGACATTTGTGGGTGAGTATAATGCACTTCTGAGTATTCTTTGCCTAAGAAAACACTATGAGATTCACAGGGTTGCCATAAATCAACAGTGACTTGAAGGCATGTACACAAATACAATGCATCCATTCTTCAACCTTTAAAAGGCTGCCATTAAGGATTCAACAGTGCTTCTTTCAACATGCTTCCTCTGACAAAGTTTCTGAGGTTCCAAAAGAAGGACTGGGTGAAAACTCAGCTGGGTGGGGAGGCTGGACACCTTCCATTTAAAAAGAGATCTCCCAAAGAAATAAGGAGGAAGCCTGTCCTAAAATGATGACACAAAGGACTGTAGAAGAATGCAAAGGTGTTGGAGAGGATGCCAGAACATGTGCATGAAAAACATGAACTTAACACCAAAACACTCAAATAAGATTAAAAAGAGGACACCTGTGCCATTGGCTTTGGAAAACCATGATGCTTGATGCTGCGATAGACCTCACCCTAAATATATCACACATACTGTATCTACTGTATTCCTCATTAGGATATGAAGGGAAGAATAGTTGTGTTCTATGAGGGCAGAGGGGAGGTTAAACTGATGTGCTAATTCAAAGTCAGTGATGCTAGTCATGGTTGGTCCTGAAAAGGTCCGTTGTTGGTTGGTTTGCTTGTTTGGTTGCGTGCTGCAAGTTGTTTCTGGAGTGAGAGAATCAGCTGTCTACAAAGATGTTGTCCAGGGAACACCCGGATTGTGCCACATGCACAATGGAGGACCTTCTTAAAGCAACACCAGAGCCACTTCAAGTGGCCGGCTACTGGTCAAAGGACATTTAATAGAATGCCAACTTTGCAAACTTTGTGCTTTTTTAAAAAAATACAACTGTTTGGTTCGCCCCTGACACGATAAATAGTGATGCTAGTCTTGCAAAAACAGGAGCCAGATCACCTAGTTGGATTGGAAAGGAGTAGAAGATCCTCAGAAGATGGAAGAGAGCACCTTGACCAACGCATGAGGTAAGTGGGTCTCACAGTCAGGATATATGGGCTCTTTAAGGAGTTCAACTACTTGCAGCTTGGTTCTTCCCATGTATGGCACTGGGGAGAGGGGGAATTGGAAGGTGAGGATGGGAATAGATAGGCAAATACATTTCTACATAAGCAAGCTGTATTCCACATTGGCAGCAAACTACAATATTAAAGTAATACAAGAATGACACAGTCCAACCAAAAAATGTGTCTTGATGTCTTGGTTTTTAGGTCTGTTCCTGGGGTTATTTATTGATTGATTGATTTATGACATTTATATGCCACTCATCTCTCCCCAAAGGGGACTCTGAGGACTTATTTGGGATCCTGATTCAGAAAATTGCATTGGATAGACCACATCAGCTCTAGTTTCTTTTATATGGTTATCATTACCTCTGAGGATGCTTGCCATAGATGCAGGCGAAACGTCAGGAGAGAATGCCTCTAGAATATAGCCATATAGCCCGAAAAACCCTACAACAACCCAGTGATTCCGGCCGTGAAAGCCTTCAACAATACAATGGTTATCATTGTTTTCTATGAGTGAGCAGATGGCAACAGATACATGTCATATTTTCTGTATAATAGAAACTAGAGCTGATAGGGGAAAACTGCAACAATTTTTGGAATATCTAGAAACAGGTCTAACATTTGAGACACCAAAATGTGTGTAGGCCAGTGTTACAATTAAAGAAAAGACTGAAAGTGTAAGGAGCTCAGGGATGCATACAGCCCTCAGAGGACTTTGGCCATACTGGCCTGTGTCAGATAATGCACAAATAAATAGTCCAGAATTTGGGGTCAGGGTGGAAAAGAGGCTAAGCTCCTTGTTTGGAAAGATGTTTTCCTATAAGCAAAGACAAGAGTCCAAAAAAATGTGTGTGTGGTGGGGAGCGGGCTGTAAGTCCAGAAATGGAATATGGGGGTAGTGGGGTTCTTTGTTTGGAGAGACATACTTTTCCTCCAAGCAAAGACAAAAGTCCAGAAATACGGGGGGGGGGGCAACTTTGTTAGGGGGGGGGTACTTTTATTCCAAGTAAAGATAACAGTCAAAAATAGTAATTAATAATAATAGTAAAGGTAAAGGGTTCCCCTTGACATTTTGTCTAGTCGTGTCTGGGGTGGTGCCCATCTCTATTTCTAAGCCGAAGAGCCGGCCACTGGAGCGGTTCTGGTGTGAGAGAATTGGCCGTCTGCAAGGATGTTGCCCAGGGGATTCCCAGATGTTTTGATGTTTTACCATCCTTGTTGGATGCTTCTCTCATGTCCCCGAATGGGGAACTGGAGCTGACAAAGGGAGCTCAATTTTTTCTCCCCAGATTTTAACTGCTGACCTGTTGGTTAGCAGTCCTGCTGGCACAATGGGTTAACCCACTACGCCATTGGGAGCCCCATATGTGGGGTTATTTTATCTCCCCGAGGGGACTCAGGGCAGATTCCAACAACAAAAAAGGAAGACATTCAATGTCTCAGCACAACAATACAAACATAATAACCTAAAATATGTGGGGTTATTTTAGGTTATTATGTTTATAGTTGTTGTTGTGCTAAGGCAGTGAATGCCTGCCTTTTTTGTTATTGGAATCTGTCCTGAGTCTCCTCGGGGAGATAGGGCAGAATTATTGTTGTTGTTGTTATTATTATTATTAAACTTTATTTATACCCAGTCACCATCTCCCTTTAGGGACTTGGAGCGGCTAACATGAGGCCAAGCCCAACAAATACAGTAAACAAATGAAATACATACAGCAAATAATAATTAAAATAAAGTACAGCAATAAAAACAATAACATACAAACAGTAAAAGAAGAATAACACAGTGGGATATAACACTGGATATGAAGTAAAATAAAAATTAAGGACAAAGAGTTAATCAAGGTGGGCTTGGCCAACGGTATAAATAAAAACAGAGGACATAGGGCGAGATGGGAAAACTGGAGTGATTTATCTGGTGGGAGGTACAGAAGGGACAAGCTATAGTGTTTTATATCCTGCTGGGAATAAGGTGAAGTGCATCAAGAGGACAAGTATATGCTGGGGCGGTCATGGTATGGGGATTGTTATGAATATGAATAAAGTGTTGTTGTTATTGTTATTATTCAACTGCTCGCAGTTAGGAATTGTGGGAGTTAAAGTCCAAAATACCTGGAAGGCCAAAGTTTGCCCATGCCTGGACTAAGTTCTTTGTTTAGAGGGCAATATGCTTTTCCCTACAAGCAAAGTCAAGAGACCAGAAATGCCAGGGAGAGGAGAGTTTGGCTGAATATCTTTTTTAAAAGGGAAACTGCTTGTGGCACAAGCAAAGAGAGACAAGAGTCCAGAAATTGGGGGAAGCAAGGGGAACTACATAATCCAAAGACTATAGTCCAAATTTGTGGAGTTGGGGAGTGGGTCTATGGTCTTTGTGTGTGTGTGTGTGTGGGGGAGGGGGAGGGGGGCAACATGGCGATATGTGCTTTTCCAGAGGCCAGAAATGAGAAAGCTCTTTGTGGGTAGAAAGGGGGGCTCCATCCTAGAGCGATTCCCTGGCCCTCTGCACCCCTTTGCCCCAAAGTGGAAGGGGGATTTCATAGAATCAGAGTTGGAAGAGACCTCATGGGCCATCCAGTCCAACCCCATTCTGCCAAGAAGCAGGAAAACTGCATTCAAAGCACCCCAGCCAGTTTATCAGCCGTAAAGATTTCTGAGAGTTGAAGCCCAAAACATGTGGGAACCCACAGGTTGAGTACCACTGGTTTAAAAGCTTCCAAAGAAGGAACCTCTATCACACTCTGGGGCAGAGAGTTCCACTGCTGAACAGCTCTCAGTCAGGAAGTTCTTCCTCATGTTCAGATGGAATCTCCTTTCTTGTAGTTTGAAGCCATTGTTGCATTGCACCCTAGTCTCCAGAAAACAAGCTTGCTCCATCCTCCGTATGACTTCCTCTCACATATTTATACATCAATATCATATCTCCTCTCAGCCTTCTCTTCTTCAGGCTAAACATGCCCAGTTCTTTAAGCCGCTCCTCATAGGGCTTGTTCTCCAGAACCTTGATCATTTTAGTCACCCTCCTCTGGACACATTCCAGCTTGTCAATATCTCTCTTCAATTATGGTGCCCAGAATTGGACACAATATTCCAGGTGTGGTCTAACCAAAGCGGAATAGAGGGGTAGCATTACTTCCCTAGATCTAGACACTATGCTCCTATTGATGCAGGCCAAAATCCCATTGGCTTTTTTTGCCGCCACATCACATTGTTGGTGGCAAAAACTTGTTGTTCACAAGGACTCCAAGATCTTTTTCACACGTACTGCTCTTGAGCCAGTCATTGTCCCCCATTCTGTATCTTTGCATTTCGTTTTTCCTGCCTAAGTGGAGTATCTTGCATTTGTCACTGTTGAACTTCATTTTGTTAGTTTTGGCCCATCTCTCTAATCTGTCAAGATCGTTTTGAATCCTGCTCCTGTCCTCTGGAGTATTGGCTATCCCTCCCACTTTGGTGTCATCTGCAAACTTGATGATCCTGCCTTCTAACCCTTCATCTAAGTCATTAATAAAGATGTTGAACAGGACCGGGCCCAGGACGGAACCCTGCGGATGGCACTCCGCTCGTCACTTCTTTCCAGGATGAAGAGGAAGCATTAGTGAGTGTGATGATGTGTAACTTTTATTCTTATGGTTATGTGTTGTTTAAACAGTAGTTAATAAATGGTAAGTATGTAGGATTATATTTTGTTAGAGATGGTGGCTGATTTAGCCTGAGCTGAGTTGCCATAGCAACGGGGGCGGAGCCAACTGTCACTTCATGGTGCAGCTTTTTGAAAGTGGCAGTCTGTGACCAAAGAGTTACAGGAGAGGTAACTCTTTGGTCACAGATCCTGTGGTGTGTGGAAAACCATCAGGAATACTATAGTTAGAGAACTATAGGGAAGACTGGTTCTTTAATATTAAGAATCGGGGTTTGGCTGGGAGCCAATTCTGTTAAATAAGCCTTTTAGCTTATTTGTTTTATTAGGACAGTTGTCCAGGAAAGATACACCTGCTCAAAGAAATCTCTTAAAGTCTGTACCTAAAGTTACTCAGGAAACCTTACTAATGTAACTTATCAAGATTTGTGCCTCTAGAGAAGAAACATTGAATCTGTTATACCTTGCTTGTTCCAATAAACTTGTTACTGTTTTCCTCAAGCCTTGCCTGATACAGTTTCTCCTAAGTCAAACAGCCTGCATAAGTAGTAAAACCAAACCAGGGACAGTAAACGCTACGCTATCAAATGAATAAAGCCTTCTGTAAATAATAGTCCCTTTATAAACCAGCTCCTAAGCTGATATTGATCATTGCCCGGCTTTCCTCACAAATTTGGTGGCAGTAATGACACCACTCTGATGGCCGAAAGCAAGGAGGAGCTGAGGAGCCTTCTAATCAAGGTGAAAGAAGAAAGCGCAAAAGCCGGGTTGCAGCTAAACATCAAAAAAACCAAGATCATGGCAACAAGAATGATTGACAACTGGAAAATAGAGGGAGAAAATGTGGAGGCCGTGACAGACTTTGTATTTCTAGGCGCAAAGATTACTGCAGATGCAGACTGTGGCCAGGAAATCAGAAGACGCTTACTTCTTGGGAGGAGAGCAATGTCCAGTCTCGATAAAATAGTAAAGAGTAGAGACATCAGAACTGGCAAGAAAGATCCGCCTAGTCAAAGCCATGGTATTCCCTGTAGTAACCTACGGATGTGAGAGCTGGACCTTAGGGAAGGCTGAGCGAAGGAAGATCGATGCTTTTGAGCTGTGGTGTTGGAGGAAAGTTCTGAGATTGCCTTGGACTGCGAGAAGATCCAACCAGTCCATCCTCCAGGAAATAAAGCCCGACTGCTCATTGGAGGGAAGGAGACTAGAGACAAAGTTGAAGTACTTTGGCCACATCATGAGGAGACAGCAAAGCCTAGAGAAGACAATTATGCTGGGGAAAATGGAAGGCAAAAAGAAGAGGGGCCGACCAAAGGCAAGATGGATGGATGGCATCCTTGAAGTGACTGGACTGACGTGGAAGGGGACCCCAAAGGTCATCTAGACTAAGCCTAGACTTGGAAGGGGACCCCAAAGGTCATCCAGTCTATCCCCATTCGGTCCTTAAGAAGGACAGAAGGTATGGACACTAGACTTGGAAGGGGACCCCAAAGGTCATCTAGACTGAGCCTAGACTTGGAAGGGGACCCCAAAGGTCATCCAGTCTTAAGAAGGACATAGAGTATGAATGATAAGACTTGGAAGGGGACCCCAAAGGTCATCTAGATTTGAGCCTATTGGGTCATTTCATTAAGACAGACCTTGTCTTAATGGACTGACCTTGAAGGAGCTGGGGGTGGTGACGGCCGACAGGGAGCTCTGGCGTGGGCTGGTCCATGAGGTCACGAAGAGTCGGAGACGACTGAACGAATGAACAACAAACAATTTTACCCTCCTTTACAGTGAGCACCCTCTGGGTTCGTCCATTTCACCAATTACAGATCCACCTCACCTTAGTTTTGCCTAGCCCACATTGGACTAGTTTCCTTGCCAGAAGGTCATGGGGGACCTTGTCAAAGAAGGCCTTACTGAAATCCAGGTACGCCACATCCACGGCATTCCCCGCATCTACCCAGCTTGTAACTCTATCGAAAAAAGAGATCAGATTAGTCTGGCATGACTTGTTTTTGATAAATCCATGTTGACTATTACATTGATTTCAGCCTGGACAGGCCCCTAGAGATGGCCCCACGGAGATGGCCCGGTGCTGGGCTTGACTCCTTCTCCCAGGAAGAATGCGGAGAAGGAAGGGCCCAGACTCAAGCCCGGGAAAGGCCAAAGAGGTTGACAACATGCGGGGAGGATGGAAGGCTCGGCGGCTGAGAGAGAAGGCCATGCCCCACTTTCAGGCTGGAATGTTTACCCGGGAACTTCTCTCCCCGGAGCCGGTGGGAGAGACTGCTGCGTTTCCGTCAGGACTCTTTTCGCGGTGACACCCACTCCTCCTCTGTCTCCTCCTCCTCCCCCAGCCCCCCCCCTGCTGGAAGAGCCAGGTAGAAACCCCCAGCCCTAGACCCCTCCCTCCCTCCGTCCCTCTCTCCCTCCATAGGGCTCTTCCCTCCACCCTCCTCCCCTCCCTCCCTCCTTCCCTTGCCAATGCCAATTCCTCTCTCTCTCTCTCTCTCTGTTTCCCTTCTACCTGCTGCTTTCCTATCTCTTTTTAAAAGGACACTTTAGGGGCTGCTTATGAGCCATTGATGGGGGGAAATGTGGGGCAGGAACCCTGTTTGAGATCCCTGTTGTAGGTCATCTGGATGGGGATCCAAGTGGAGGCTGATACCTTTAGAGAGTTCCTTCTCTCTCTCATCCTTGGCAGTGTATTGCTGCTTTTATTTAACCAGGACTAGCTTCTTCCAAAAAAATATTTTTATCCCCCCCAAAAAAACCTTAAGGTAAATAATAACTTCTGATCTTTTTTTTAAAAAAACCCTTTCCAGGATGCGTTGGCGTATTGACAGCTCCTCCTGATGGATGGATTCCACTTCTCTCAAGCATCACCGCTAGTTGTGCCTTGGGCAACTTTGCAGCTTCTCTGGTTGAGGCTTGGAGATCATCCTGTGCCTGCAATACATGGATGTCAAGGTGCCGTTGCTCAATCCCTTCATCCTCGTCCTCCTCCGTTCTGGTAACTTTGGACTTGGGCCACGTTTCGCCATTCGTACAACAACATGTGGCCCGGGTTGGTCCCGCTGAACGCTTTGCTTGGATCCTTGTCACCTGCTGCTAGTTGAGTTGAAGAAGACCATCTGGACGTTCCTGCTGACTTTGCTCCAAGATGGTAGCAAACGGCATGTTCTGGATAAGGTCCCACCTTTGGTGCTGAAATGGGAGCTGAGACGCTGGAACGTTGCCCAAGAAGGGTAAGTTTGGGGCCAAGGCATTATAATGACCAATTCTGCATGCGAGGGATGATGTGAACTGTGAGAGGACGTGACAAGAGCATGCTCCAGAAGCTTTCTAGTGAGTGTTGGTGCCAGTCCTTCAGGCTATGTGTAAATATCTGATGCTAAGAACGTAGAATCATGAAATTATAAGGTTGGAAGACATCACAAAGGCCATCCAGACCAACCCTCTGCCATGCAGGAAAATACAGTAAAATCCCTCCCGGCAGATGCCCATCCAGCCTCTGCTTAAAAACCTCCAGAGAAGGAGACTCCACTAAGATTAACTTTTTGACAGCATATTCCTCTGCCAAAAAGCCCTTATCATAGAAAAGATGTTGTATAAGTGCATGAGAGAGATGACCTATCCGGCATGCTAGTAGTATCTTATCCATGCTTAAGTAGGAGAGCTGATGGATTGTGTATGGGCAGTGAATGCATTCCATATGTAGAGATCCTGGATGCACTTGCTCATCACAACAACATTTCTTACCCTTTCTTACTTCTACACATCCAAAGCTTTTCCATCTCCAAATGTGCCTATTATAGTAAAATTGAATGTTCATATTCAACAGCAAGGCAGCTCTGAGGGAAGTAATGGGAGGAACACAATTCCTCTCAAGCTTTGCTTTGCAACACCCCCCCCCCTCAAAAGACATTTAGTAGGATGATGGACACATCAAGGGCAGAGCTGCAAATTGAGGACAAGACAGAGGAAGCATTGCTGTCTCATCTTCCCCTTTGAGTCTCATAGCTAGAACTCAGATAGTTTGGCATCTGTAGGAAGGATATAAAGGATATAAAGGAAGTCCTTCCCTTTTACCTGGAAATGGCCTTAGATTAACTTTTTACTGGTTGCTCATGTGCAGAGCTGTATAAAAAATAGATTGCTTGGTAGCTGCATGCCATTTCACCAGTTTTCTCAGTCCTTCCCACTCTTCCTTTTGAGGTTCTGTTACACATTAGAATCATATGTCTCCATTCTCTAGACAAGTGGTTTCCAACCTTTAGTCCTCCAGGTGTTTGTGACTTCAGCTCTCACAGTTCCTAACAGCTGATAACCTGGCTGGGATTTCTGGGAGTTGAAGTCCAAAACACCTGGAGGGCCAAAAGTTGCTCTAGACCAGAGATGGAAAACATTTGGCTCTCTAGATGTTTTGGAATATCGTTCCTTTAACTCTTTACCATTGACCACGGGTCCTCAAACTAAGACCCGGGGGCCAGATACGGCCCTCCAAGGTCATTTACCCGGCCCTCACTCAGGGTTAACCTAAGTCTGAAACAACTTGAAAGCACACAACAACAACAACAACAACAACAACAACAACAACAACAATCCTATCTCATCAGTCAAAAGCAGGCCCACACTTTCCATTGAAATACTAATAAGTTTATATTTGTTAAAATTGTTCTTAATTTTAATTGTTGTATTTTTAAGTGCTTTTGCACTACAAATAAGATATGTGCAGTGTGCATAGGAATTCATTCATTTTTTTCAAATTATAATCCGGTCCTCCAGCTGTTTGAAGGACTGTGACCTGGTACTTTGTTTAAAAAGTTTGAGGACCCCTGCCATTGACCAACGTGACTGGAGCTGGTGGGATTTGTAAGCCAAACACCTGGAGATTTAAGGATCTTCAGCCCTTCTCTGCAGATGAAGTCTCACCATGTTAACCTTCTCTGGCCTCCTAGCTATTGTTCTTCCACCACCTCTGTCCTCCCTCTGTTATTATTGTAGTTTCTGTTTTATATACTGCTGCAGACTGCAGCTTCAACTCAACAAATTGGACTATAATTCACACAAATGATGAGAACTAATGGTTGGATTTCTAGGATCTAAGGCAGTGGCTCCCAACCTGCGGTCCATGGACCACCAGTGGTTTGCAAGAACAAGAGTATAGCCTGTGGCCTCACCATTACTACACCATTGCATTGAGAACGACTTGTCTCGCGAAACCCTCTTATAATGCCTAGACTGATTAAATATGGTTTTCTATGGGTGAGCAGATGGTGACTACTGGATGGCATATGTTCTGTATCAGAAACTAGAGCTGATGTGGTCTATCCAGTGCAGTTTTCTGAATCAGCACCCCAAATAACCAAACCAAATCTGATTTGTAACCCTTTTGGTACTAATGTTGGAGAGTGGTCCCTGGTTGTGAACCCCTGGTCAAAAAAAGGCTGGGAACCACTGATCTAAGGCAACAGATATTTTGTCCAAATCTTTAGCAGTTATGCCAGAAGTCTTAACATTGCCAGGATACATCCATGAAATTCCCTGACCTAAATAATGCCTGCATGGATTTTATTTATATTTTAAATTTAAAATACCCAAGTGCTATTTTCTGTTAACAAAATCTCAGGACACTATACAGACATCCTTGAACAACAAGGAAAAGCAAATACAAAAAATCATACTAAAAAAATCTGAAGATCTAAACTAGATTTCGAAATCAGCAAATGTCTGATTAAACAAATAAAAATTTAACAGGTTCTTAAAACATTCAAAAAACTGATGCACCTTTTACTGCATTTCAATGACAGGTTTTACAACAGAGAAGGCTCTTTCATCGGAACCCACCTGTACATCAGAGGCTGGTTTACAGCAGAGAAAGTATGGTCAGCCTTGCATAATTGGAGATTTCACTTTTGCAGATTTGATTAATCTGTTCTCTGTAGGAACTTCTAGGTTCTCCAGCATGACTGTATGGTCTACTTCTACCATAGAGATGGGCTAGAGGAGAGATTGCTACAGAGACTATTTTTCTGAGCATTTGTTGGTCATCCAGCTTGATTCTGTGGTCACATTCTGGCAGATGGTGACCACAGAGTTGCATGAAAGGACCTAAAGAAATGCTCTCTCAGGTAAAAAAATAATGGTTTTTATTTGTAGATTTTTCAAACTATCTGGACCCCTTGACCCAGCAAAAATGGAGGGCTGACTCTATTTCCTCAGATAATCAGGTTCCATGTTATTCAGGATTTTATATATTAATAACTTTGCTGGGTAGTAACTGCAGTCCTTTGAGCCAACATGTAACGTGCACTTGTTAGACTCAGTAGTTTAGCAGCTGAGTGTTGCATTTACTGCAGTTTTGAAACCATTCTCAGAGCTCTGCTGAATTACACTGTAAAAAGAGGGGGAACACACATGTAGTGGGTATCGTTTCTTTGTATCTGGAATTCACTACATCTGGATTCTCCATATTTAGTGTAGTCCAAATCAGTGGGTGCTGGTTCAGAGTCTGTTCCACTGTTTCAGTATGGCCTGTACTTACTTAGATGTGACTAGGATTGCAGC
This sequence comes from Anolis sagrei ordinatus, assembly GCF_025583915.1. Lineage (NCBI taxonomy): Eukaryota > Metazoa > Chordata > Lepidosauria > Squamata > Anolidae > Anolis > Anolis sagrei. The sequence goes on along the minus strand of NW_026847660.1, from coordinate 17,779,012 downwards.
TTGGGATTACAAATGTTTAGCTGCATTCATAAAATTATCCAGCTGCAGTTTTGCAGCCAAGTCTTGCGCTTGTTTTCTGAGATAAACACTCCTTCACGTTCAATTAGATTTTGGCTAGAGTGTTGGACTGCAATTTGGGTGATCCAAGTTCTGGTCCTTTGGGTCAGTTACTCTCTCAAAACTTAACCTACATCATTAAGATAAAATGGATAGATAAAAATCATGAAGCTATATTTAATAAAAAATTTAAAATAAGAATAATGGCTCAATTAAATGAAGCAAGTCTAATTTCTACGTAAACATAAGATCACACTGCTTGTTTATCAGTGGAACCATTCACAATTGGTAGGGTCGACAGCAAATATAGATCTGTTTATACTGTCAGGGTTTTTTTTGTCATGGGTGTATTATGATAGAGACTAAGAAACAGTTAAATGATTTTCCTTCTCTTAAGAGACAGTAGCCTTCCTGCATTTAATTGCAAGTTACATTAGGTCTCCCTTCAACACCTTCAAAAAGGCAGCTATGTTGGTGTTGGCAACGTGCCACTTTTATTTCCATTGATTTATTGAATGATCAAAAAGAAGGTGATTAATCAGCTACAACGCTTTAATTGGCTGGGAGCCCAAATTAATTAAAGCTTTAAGAGTTTACCTATCTGAATTGTTTATTTCCTTTGCATTCCTCTTGTAGGCTCGGCATTCCACCCTGGGAGAATAATAAATGTAAGAAGCTGCTGATGGAGCTGCAGAGACATTCCAAGTCTGTTGGAGATCCACACAAATCACCGGAATCCGTGGGACGCCCCTTTCTGCAAGAACCTCCTAGCGATGTTGAGCCCATCAAGTTGGAAAAAGTCGATGAGGGAGAGGATGTCCAAACATTGCTTCCCAAACTCTCTCGCCCACCAGTTCCTTCTGCTAGCAGTGCTCTCATTCAGGGTTTGAATGGGCTGCCAGGAACAGGCAGGAGGGCCCACATTTCTGGAGGGACAGTGGAACAAGGCGAATCTTCCCGACTGGGGCGCTACTTGTTGATTGACAGCCAGGGCCTTCCTTATACTGTGCTGGTGGAAGAGGGCGTGGGGGCGGCAGGGGGCAATGACAGTGGGAGTGGGAGCTCCCTGCGCAAGGTCTACAGCTGCCCTGTCTGTTCGCGGACATTTGAATACCTGTCGTACCTGCAGCGCCACAGCATCACCCACTCAGAGAGCAAGCCCCATGTCTGCCGGGCATGTGGCAAGGCCTTCAAGCGCACATCCCACCTGGAGCGCCACAAATATACCCATTCGGGACGGAAGCCCCACCAGTGTCCTATCTGCCAGCGCAGCTTCCGGGATTCGGGGGAGCTCTCGCACCACCAGCGGGTCCACACAGGCGAGCGGCCTTACCAGTGCGAGGCATGCCACATGCGCTTCGGTGAACGCAACACCCTCCAGAGGCATATTCGCCGGAAGCACCGCCTGCAGCTCCTCCCTACAGGCGTAGAGACTGGCCTTTTGGGGGACTTGTGCTAGAAATAACTGGCGTGAGGACCTACCCACCCAGGCCTTAGGAACCTGCTGTCCAGGCCCTGCTAGCATCCGTGCATGCTGAGCTAATCCTAGCCTGAAAGTTTCTTCCCACATCTGAGGGACCTGATGCCCCCACATCCGGCAGCTTCCATGAAAAACAAAATGTGGAATGGAGATACACATTCCCAGCTATCCCACAAAGTATCTGGCATGCAAAGGCCAACTTCCTGAGTCCTCACACAGATATCTTATGCCCAGTGGCATGACAATCTGGTTTGCCACCCTTTTATAGAAATGCGTAGTCTGTCCTGCCTGCCTATGCTCCTCATTAACCCATCAGGAAGGTCTGTTTCCTCCTGCTTTGTCCTGTTACCATTACCCTTGAAGGCCACACGCATCTAGCATGAATTCGTTAGCCTGTCAACCCCCTTCTCTACAATAGAGAGCAGAGCCTACTAGCATCAACCTTTGCCACAGTGTCCTGGGGAAAACTTCTTGTCTCAGTTTATAATGGATGGCAGGGAAAATCCAGCAGGCCTTGCCCAGACTCTGCATGTATGGCATGGATATAGCCCTCCACTGCCTGTTAATAATAACCCTTATCATTGATAGACCTGGCTTTGAAATCTATCTAGAAGCTTCCATTTCTTTTATATCCACCCACAAACACACCAATTATAAACTAGAGTATGCCCATTTTAGAAAACTGCCCTGTGGATAATGTTCTAGTTGCTTTGGGAGTGAAGGATAGTTAGATTGAGACAGTGAGGACATCACTTCTTATTTTGGCATAGAATTTCCGCTAAGATTTCCAGTTGGATTCAATAAATTCCAGTTGTCTTATTTGGAAGTGCCAAATGCTGACCTGAAACAGAATGGATCTTTCACTTTGAATCCTGGGCTTCCATCATCTCAGCAACAGACCGTCCTTAAATTCTTGTCAAGCCTATTCCATTCTCACATGACAAACCTTTTGGCCAAAGTGGTTGTATGAAGTTAGAAAGAGCTATACGAAACACTGGCAGAAAGACATAGTGTTGGAGTAGGGAGGGGTGAATACCCCTTCAGAAAAGGGCTAGTGGGCTGTAATTCATGGCATTCCACACAAATGTTTATGCTGGCTAAGGCTGATTCCTGTATGTGGCGCGCGCGTGTGTGTGCATTGCACACACACACATAATTTGGACAAGAGTGGGGGCACTGAAGGATGAAATAGGGATATATCTTTGCTTTTAGGCCTTAAAAGTCTTAATTTAAAATCGTTTACTTTTCCAGTGGGGAAAATGTGATTCTACATTCCTTCAGAAAGATGTTGCTGCTCACTTAGGAGATCCCTTGTAGCCCGAGGATGATGATCCTCCAAGTGTAGTGTCCTGGCGGTGGGTCCGTAGGTGGCTGTGAAGCCCTATTCTTGATCTGCATGTTCTTCCACAGTGAGGACATCGGTTTCCAGGTGGAAGGTGGTGCTGCCCAGGGTTGGCTTGATGCGCCTTCCTCTTGGCATGTTTCTCCCTTTCGCCCTCCATTCGTGCCTCTTCGAATTCTGCAGCACTGTTGGTCATAGCTGACCTCCAGTTAGAGTGTTCAAGGGCCAGGGCTTCCCAGTTTTGGTGTCTATGCCACAGTTTTTGAGGTTGGCTTTAAGCCCATCATTAAATCTCTATTCCTGTCCACCAACATGACATTTCCCGTTCTTGAGTTGGGAGTACAGTAACTTGAGTTGGGATTTACTGCTATTTCTGATGTGAGTCCAGCCTCCAAATCAGATCTGTACCATGGCCCATGTGCCCTGCTCTCAAGCTTTGTTTCCTTCAGACCTCAAATTAGCCCATCGGAATTTATCCAGATAACTTCCCAAATCTTTGTGGGTCAGCATCTATGTGTTTGTGGAATGGATTTGAACATCAACTCTACACAAAGCAAAATAAAATACCTTTGTCTTCCCTCTGCTTTTCAGTCCATGGGGTATTATCAGATGAGACTGCTGTGGTCTCCTATGATATTTAACAAGCATAGGATCTCCTGTTCCTTTGCAGAGTTAAAAGAATGGGTTGGATGGACAAGAAGCAGGAGAAACTGACATACAGGCATGTTTTCCAAGGCACCAGATAAACTGGTACCTCCAAAGATGCCCTGGATCATGTTTCCTCTACTTCGTATTTAGTGTGGGATCTCTGATCTATGTGTCTTCTTTGTCATTTCTTTTTTTTAAAAATTAAAAAACAGTTCTATGGGGATTTGGTTCATCTTTGTGTACTACCCGAATAAAGTGATGCTGTGTGACTTCTATGTTGTAGGTGGATGACGATCCATTGATTCAGTGTCAGTTCTTTGCATAGAGAAAAGGTACAAAAATATGCAACAAAATCATACCTTTCAACATTCAGTAGATTAATAATTTATATTCTTATTATTACTACTACTACTACTACTACTACTAGTAGTAGTAGTAGACCAAGCAACATCAAAGTGCTGTCAAAATGGCAAAAGGTTTAATTGAGGAAGAATTCATAAGAGGACAAGCTGTAGTGGTTTGTTTTTCATTTGTATTGCATTGTGACAAGTTCATGGTTAGGGTGCCTTGAGTCTTGAAAAAGGCAGGATAAAAATGAAGTACATAAAAAATACCTAAGTAAATAAATATGCAGCATAAAATAAATGTAATAAAACAACAAAAATAATGTAAATATTATTTTGTAATTATTATTGTTATTAATATTATTTTGGGATAATGGAATAGTACCTTATTATTTTATATTAGTATTATTTTGTTATTATTTTATTTTATAAATATTTTGTTATTATTTTACATTGTTATATAAATATTATTTTGGTATTATTTTTCATTGTTATATAAATATTATTTTGTTTTTAGATTGTTATATAAATATTTTGTTATTATTTTTATTATATAAACATTATTTTGTTTTTATTTTATATTGTTATATAAACATTATTTTGTTTTTGTTTTATATTTTTATATTGTTATATAAATATTATTTTGTTATCTTTTATTTTGTTATATTAATATTTTGTTACTTTATTTTGTTATGTAAATATTGTTTTATTTTAATTTTATTATATAAATATTTTGTTATTTTATATTATATAAATATTTTGTTATTATTGTATATTATTATATAAATATTATGTGGGTATTATTATTATTATTATTATTATTATTATTATTATTATTATTATTATTATTATTATTATTAGACTTTCCCAACTTTGCAGACCAGTCTGCGCCTAAATGTAGTCCTGGAAGGAGGAGAAATCTTAAGATGCCTTTTTGACGGCAGGCAAAAAAAGACAGGCGACAAACCGGTCGGTTCCCTTTAATTTCCTTCTGGGTTGCATTTAAAGGGGAGGCGCCTATTAGGGAAGAGAATGGACAGCAGCAGCAGGAGGAGGAGGAAGGGAGTTTGCAGCAACTGCTTCTTCCCCTTTTGAAAGGAATCCGAAAGTTGGAAGGAGAATCTTGGAAGGAGGAATCTTGCAGATTGTCTGGAGGGAGCAGATCCAGGTAAGGATCGATGCTAGAAGGGGAAAGGATCAGCACTGGGTGCAATGCGATGAAGCAAGGCAACAAAGAGACCGAAGTGAAGGAGGAGCAGCGGGCCGGGTTTGCAGAAGGGATCTCAGATAAAGGGATCAACAAGCCCTCTTTGCTCCCAAGTAGCCTGACCCGCATCCCTTTTGTCTCTCTGCTTTGCTGCCATTGTTCTCTATTGGTCAGCGGTTCATCTCCACTGTAGAATGAATGTAGTTTGATCCCGCTCTAACTATTCAAGGCTATGGAATCCTGGGAGTTGTAGTTTGGTGAGGCACCAGCACTCTTTGCAAAGAAGGCTAAAGAGCTTGCAAAGATAAAACCATGGCAGTTAGTGTGGTGTTAAACTGAATTAGTTCTACAGTGTAGATCAGGTATGGGCAAACCCAGGCCCGGGGGCCAGATGCGGCCCCTTGGGCTCTTTTCTCAGGCCCTCCTCTCTCTCACCACCCTACATTTCCTTCCTCCTTCCTTTCTATCCTTCCTTCCCTCTTTCCCTCCCTCCTTCTTTCCCCCCTCTTTCTCCGTCTTTCCTTCCTTCCTTCCTTCCTTCTTTCCTTCCCCCTCTTTCTCCTTCCTTCCTTCTCTCTTTCCTCCCTCCTTCCTCCCACCTCTTTCTCCTTCCTTCTTTCTTTCCTTCTTCCCCTCCTTCCTTCCTCCTTCCTTCCTTCTCCTCCCTCCCTCCCTCCCTCCCTCCCCATTTCCTTCCTTCCTGTCCCTTCTTCCTTTCCTTCTTTACCTCCCTCCTTTTCCTCCTTTCCCTTTCTTCATTTCCTTCCCCTTCATTTCCTTCCTTCCCTCCCTCTCTTCCCTCTTTCGTCCCTCCTTCCCTCTCTCCCTTTCTCCTTCCCTTCCTCCCTTTCTCCCTCCCTCCCTTCCTTCCTTCCTTCCTTCCTTCCTTCCTTCCTTCCTTCCTTCCTTCTCTTTTTCTTTCCTCCTTTCTTTCTGGGGGATGTTTAGCTAGGAAAAGAGAAGATAGAGAAGGATCACGAGAGCCATGTTTCAAGATTTCAAAGGGTCTCCCATTGAGGAGAAGAAGGGGAAAAGCTGTCTTTCTGCTGCTCTAGAGACCAGGCCACAAGGAAGCAATGGGTTCAAATGGCAGGGAAAGAGATTCAACTGAAAAGATTAGGAAGAACTTCCTGAGAGTAAGAGCTGTTGGAGAGTGGCATAGGCTGCCATAGAATCATAGAGCTGGAAGAAACCTCATGGGCCATCCAGTCCAACCCCTGTGATGGAGGCTTTTCTGCAGAGGCCAGTCTATTGGGAGTGCTTTGATTGTGCCTTCTTACATGGCAGGGGGTTGAACTGGATGGCCCTTGGGGGTCTCTTCCAAGAACTTCCTGAGAGTAAGAGCTGTTGGAGTGTGGCATAGGCTGCTTGGGAATGTGATGGAGTATCCTTCTCTGGAGGCTTTTCCTCAAAAGCTGTCTATCAGGAGTGCTTTGTGCATTCTTGCATGGCTGGGGGTTGGACTGGATGACCCTTGGGGGTCTCTTCCAGCTCTAGGATTCTATATCAGGAGTAGGCAATGCGGGGTCTAATGGATGTACTTTTCCCCTCCCATCCACCATCTCATCCTGACCAAGACCAACCCTTTTGGGATCCAAATGTTTCCCGTCTTTCCTTAATTTTCTGCCTCTGAAAGAGAAGGGGAAGGAGAGGAAAAGGCAGGGAGGAGGCTTGGGGAGAACCCCCTCCCTCCCAGCTTGCCCTCCCCACTCCAGCCCACCATGCAGCCCCTAAGCTAGAAAGTTTGCCCATGCCTGGTGTAAGATGCACCCTAGGAACCCTCTCTCCCACCCCTTTGCAAGGTAGGACTATATAGGGAAGGCAAGCAGGTCTTTGTTGTGTGGAAAAGAGGTGCCTCTACCAGTGGTCATGCGGTTTGGTACCACTTGAACCGCCATCGCTTAATGCTTTGGCATCATTGACTTTGAATTTTGAACCATTAGTAACTTAGATTCTATTCAACAATCTAGATATCCATGAAATATCATCCGATGTCATGGCAAGTCCAAGCAGTGTCACTTTTTGAAATTGTGCTATTGTCTCCTATCCACATCCTTCACCGTTGGAAGGCCAAGAGCTGGAACACTGCTTCCATCCTAAATATCTTTGTGTTACCTTAGAGCAGTGGTTCTCGATCTGTGAGTCCCCAGATGTTTTGGCCTTCAACTCCCAGAAATCCTAACAGCTGGTAAACTTGGGGACCCACAGGTTGAGAACTACTGCCTTAGCATTTAGGAAACACTGTTTGAACACCAAGCACAAAGTAGCTGCATGCAATAACATCCTGTGGAAACGTATTGGCAGCTCATGGGGTGCAGACTCCAAATTAATAAGAGCATCAGCCAAGGCCTTGTCTTACTCAACTGTGAGTATGCCTGCCCTGTTTGGCACAAGTCTGCCCACAAAAAGCAGGTGAACACTGCACTGAACAAAACATGTAGAACAGTGGTTCTCAACCTACAACTGGTGGCGTCTTTACAGAAGGCCTTTACCTTATTTATGTATTGTATGTTCATTGTGTAAAAGGCATTGAATGTTTGCCTTATATGTGTACTATAATCTGCTCTAAGTCCCTCCGGGGAAATAAAGCAGAAAATAAATAAAGTGTATTGTTATTAAATTGCCATTTTGACTTTTTTTCAAAACTGGAATCTACAGTTGATTTTAGGTATTTTTCAAAACATTTTAAAAAATCTTTGTTGTGTACTAATTTTATTGGGGTTTTTTTCTTCCATCTCCTGGTGAATCCTTGTGGGCTGGGAAGTGATACAGAAATGCCTTAAATCAGTTAACTCGCAATGGTTCTCAACCCATGGGTCCCCAGATGTTTTGGCCTTCAACTCCCAGAAATCCTAACAGCTGGTAAATTGGCTGGGATTTCTGGGAGTTGTAGGCCAAAACACCTGGGGACTTACAGGTTGAGAACCGCTCCCTTAGAGGCACATCAGTTCTAACAGTCATTTGCCTGGTTGATTTTAACTGCTTTTTTGCAGTGAGCAGTTTGTTCTTGCTACTGACCATTGCAATTTGGCTGAAGTCATTTTGTCCTCATGTTTTACCATTAGCCAACTTGGCTGGTTTTGGGTGGAAAGGCTTGGTATTAATAAATATGAATGCTTTAAGAACATCATGGGTGTTTGAATTAGGGAAGGCGAATGAGCTGAAGTTCACATGTTGCCTTGATTCTATCTGTATTTAGGGGATCCCCTCTTTCCCTGACCCCCTTAAAACTAGTGAGTAGAAGTCTGTACCTTTTCGGCTGTGCTCTGTAATTGGAGCCCTGGCTACTATTGTTGTTGTTACTCAATTGTGCTCCATTAAACCCACCTCCTTCTTTCTCTTGATATATGGAGGTGGGTAATAAATTTGTTGTTGTTGTTGTTGGTGGTGGTGGTGTTACTATACTGACTTTTCTTTTGTTTTCCCCAGGGGGCAAATACTATTGGAGTTGGAGCCCTGCTGTCGGGGCCTCCTGATGGAGATAGAGCTGGTGACAGTGAAAGAAGAGACAGGGCCAGAAATCCCCTCTGTCTGTCCCTTCTGCCAAGAGGACTTGCCAACCCTTGCTGGGCCCACGGGGCACATTCCACAATGCCTGGGGTGCAAAAGCTTTGTTTTAGAGCCTCAGAGTTGGTTGCCGGACAACCCAGAGGCTCTGGCCCACCCTATGGAGAGGCCCTACACCTGTTCCTTCTGCCCCAAGAGCTTCAAGAGAGCTTCCGACCGGCGCGACCACGAGCGGGTCCACACCGGCGAAAGGCCCTATGGCTGTGGCGTCTGCGGCAAGCGTTTCACCCAGAGCTCTGTGCTTTCTGGCCACATGCGCATCCACACTGGCGAGCGGCCTTTCCACTGCAGCATCTGCTTCAAGTCTTTCAACAATGGTTCTAACTTCCGGAAGCATCAACGCATTCATGGCCAACTGTTTGGTCACTGTAACACAAGGGAAGATGAGAAAGACTGTGACCTATTCCTTGGGAAGAAGCAGAGCCAGCTGGCAGAAGGACAAAATGACTATCAGGTCATCCAAGAAGTAAAGAATGGCGAGAACAGGAGGAACCAAGACCCCAAGGGATGGCAAGGCCTTAGTTGCAATAGTAGGATACCCCAAAATGGCAGCTTAAGGCAACCTAGTGACAATATGGACTATTTCAAAGGAAGAGGACTAAGGCAAGACGGTAGTCATCAAATAAGGCAAAGTAGCCATGGATGTATTGATGTTAAGATGGAAGGCAGCAAATACAATTATGGTTGCTTGGGAGACAATGGCGATTCTAGCCAAGGCTCAGAAGTGACTAAAAATGGCCACAGCTTCCAGCCACGGAGGGATGTTAGTGGGGAAAATCACACTGAAGCCATGAGGCCAAATAAAGCTGGCGGAAGTCACACTCAGGGAGAACAGAAGCAACTTGCGGAGAGTTGTAATGATAAGTTACAGCTAGATGGCAACAGTTTTGGAAAAGGCCTTTCACTAGTTGATGGCGACAGGAAGGATATTCATAAACAGGGTCAGGAGAGCAGAGTCAGGAGCAATTTAGTAAGGAGGGCAAATGGAGACTATCTTAAAGGGCTGAAGTACAGCAGTGGAGAGGGTATAGGCACAAACATGAGGCAAAATGGTACAAGGGGAAGCCATCTCAGTGGACTGAATCCAGAAATGGATGTTAGTATCTTGGAACCAAGGCAAAACGGCAGTGATGCAGATGCTACTGATGACCTAAGACACCAAAACCCTGGCCAGTTTGGAGACGTAACCCAGGATGGTGGCACCAACAAGGAGAAATGGATGGACTTCCAAGTAGACACCCTCAAGAATGTTGTCACACCCAAAGTGTCTTCCTGGACACATCCCAATAACAGCAATGTTTTGGCCTGGGAAGAGCCAAATATTAGGATAATGAAAGAAAAGGATGAATTTGAGGATTGTTCTACCATAGGCATGTCTAACGATGTATCTCCCTGGCAACAAGAAAGTCCTGAACCATGGTCCTTGCCTTATGACATCTCTGCCTCCCCCCATAGCCATTCCCAACACCAGTTTAGAATGACCTCTCATCACTGGGAAGAAGATGGGAGTTCACCACCTAGTTTTCCTTTTCAAGAACCTGAAACCTATGGGCAGCACTCTCTGCCAGAATTAGATTCCAAACCCTTTCTGTGTTTTGCATGCCCCAAGCAGTTTCGTCGGGCCACAGATCTGAAGGAGCATTTGCGGGTTCATACGGGCGAGCGGCCCTTTGGTTGCAGTGTCTGCGGGAAGCGATTCACTCAAAGCTCAGCCCTGGTTACTCACCGGAGGCTACACACTGGAGAGAAACCGTTTGAGTGTGCTGTGTGCTATAGACGTTTTAATAACTCCTCCAATTTTGCCAAGCATCGCCGGCTTCATGGGCAGGAGGGGACAAGACATGGGGGTAAAGCCATAGTGAAAGACTTATGGAGTGACAAGCCACACTGATACCATTTGAAGGAAACCTGTCATTGGGAAATGGAAGTGTAGCTGTAGGTAGAACTGTGGGCACTACTTTTGTTGTTGATGGGTGCTGAGTTCAGTATCCTGCCAAGCTTTTCCTTTTATAGAAAACATAAAGTTGTTAACTCCTATGGTGTGGTTTTAATGTCATGGAAAACTATGGTTTGGCATTTCATGAGCAAGTCATAGGCTTATGTGCTCCTTCTTCCTGTAATGCTAGTTGTGATGCAGACTCCTGTGCTAATAAGGACAACAGAGGATAGAAGTATTGCTTCACAAATATCAACAAGAGTATAGTGAACAAGGTCTGACAAATCCAGGAAGCTATTAAACACTACAAAACTGGCTTTAAAGAGACATTGCAATAGTTTCTTTGCACTTCTTGGTAAATAGATTATTTCAAAACCATCCCTAGCACAGCAATCAAGCCATTATTTCTAATTAAGTTGGTGAGTAAGCGAAGGTTGGTGGAAATCATGCTTTGCCAAGAATCAGGAAATGTTGAGAGAAAGGTGCATGTAAATCTTAGCCATTTATGTAATACTAAATCATGGTTATGGGGCTGTGGTGGCACAGGACGTTCAACCTCTGAAGGTGTAGAACTTGCTGACCGGAAGGTCGGTGGTTTGAATTCATGGGATGGGGTGAACTCCCATTGTTAGCCCCAACTTCTGCCAACCTAGCAGTTCAAAAACATGCAAGTGAGTAGATCAATAGATACCACTTCAGCGAGAAGGTAATGGCGCTCCATGCAGTCGTGCTGGCCACATGGCCTAGGAGGTTTTTTGTTTTGTCAGGAGCGACTTGAGAAACTGAAATTCGCTCTGGTGTGAGAGAATTGGCCGTCTGCAAGGACGTTGCCCAGGGGACGCACAGATGAATTGATGTTTTTATCATCCTTGTGGGAGGCTTCTCTCTTGTCTCCGCATGAGGAGCCAGAGCTGATAGAGGGAGCTCATCCGCCTCTCCCCGGATTCGAACCTGCGACCTGTCGGTCTTCAGTCCTGCTGGCACAGGGGTTTAACCCTCTGCACCACCGGGGGCTCCACCTAGGAGGCTTAGAAATGGATGTGTGCACCAACCCATAGAGACTCGACTAGATTTAATGTCAAGGGGAAATCTCTACCTAAATCATGGTTTGGCATTATGTTCTGGACTCTTTGGGACCTAGAATATCATTTGAGAATATATGTACCAAATCTCTTTGGTGTTAGATCTTGATAGAGGGAGTGGAGCAGACTTTCTAGTAGTCAGTGCCTTGTATGGACATTTTAAAAATATTTTTTTTAATCATGTGAAATTTGTTTAATGTATGAAATTCAACACCATTGCTGGAAATTAGGTGGTTCGTATTCACTTAACCTGAGTGTAAGCCCTGTTGAACTTTGGTTGAATATGTATACCATTGTGCTATCGACACAATTGTATACTGCCAATTTCCTACATTGGCAGTATGTTAGCTCTTTAAAAAAACTGATCTGATTTATAGCAACCAATATGCACAGGGTTTCAAATATGTGCCCATGCTCAGGAGCACAAATTTGATTTCATAAAAAGGAATTTGGTGAAAGATGTGAATAAAGCAATGTTATATTAGCAATGGAACAATTTAGGGAGAAAGGGCTATGGAAAAGTTATTTCAGAAATACTTGTAAATATTTGCAGCAAACACCCAAAGCTAGAAATAAAATCTTTTGAAAATACCCTGTTTATAAGTAAAACCATGATTCTTGACATTGTGCTTTGGAAATCCAAAATATTTTTTAAAACCTTCATGCCAAACATTAGTAAATGTTCATATAGTCCTAATGGAAACATTAGGAAGAAAGAGCACAGCATGGGCCAACTAAAGCATTTCTCTAAAGCTCCTTCCTATTATACTATGCATTTTTTAAAAAGGTGTACACATCCCAATTTCTGTAGTTCTCATTGTACATCGTGTGATGTAAACCCTTCAAGATCTTGATGGTCTCTTCTAAGAGTGGCCCTTTTAAGGACCTTTCTTATATATCGGCAGAGCTTGGTGTATTTCATGGATCTCATTATCCACAATATCAACAAGAGTTGATATTTCAGAGCTTTATTCCAAATGTGGGGTTTCCAGAGTACCATATAATTTGTACTTATGGTTTCTAAAGAAAAGTCGGCTTGTACATTTTTAAAAGGCAATTTTGACATTTTTTGTTGTAAGGGCTAAAATGTCAAAGAAGTATAAAGGAACTTACTGTTATCATGTAAATTTTCTAGGTATTAATCATGTTCTCACATAGGAGACATGAACAAGAAAGAAGAAATAGGATGATTCTGCATGATGCAGTCTTGTGTTTTCAACTACTAGGAAGTAGCCCAAATGAAGATGAAAATATGGCTGTTACAGGATATATGCTTTGTAGAAAGTCCCTACTTCTACCCCAGGCATCTCAGGTTAAAGGGGTGTTAAAGAAGTGCTGCTAGCCTAGTACGCATTATCCCACTAGGAAAAAAATGCTCATATGGCAAACCCCTCTGTTCATGGAGGAAGAGCGAGATTTATCAAGCAAATGTGCCTAGTTTGATTTTGCATTTTTAAACATCTCAATTTAAATTTACCAAATTTATGGATGCTATTGGATTGTGTATTTATGTCTCCCTCCCTCTGCCCAAACCAAGAGATAAAAAACCAAAAAAACATTCTGTGGAAAGATTACTTTTAACTATTTGCTTAAAATATCAACATTTGGATTTGTGTAATCACAATTCTGAAACTGCAATTAATGTATTTTTCAAACTTCTGTTGGTTATGCAAGAATTTTAATTTTTCAACTCTTTATTTTTATGAAAATTACACTGACATAGCACCATGTCTCATTCAAATTGCCCACTTCTTCATACCTACCAGGTCAGAGGGTTATGTCCCATCAGTCTCAAGTTGGACAATGAATTGTATGAAGGTTCAAAACATTTTAAGTTTTCTACACAGTTATCCACACCCTTGTTCTGGCTGGAAAATGCCTTCTTACTAAAGAGATTATTTTGATACTAGATTTGCAGTGATCATCTTCAGATGATGCACCTAGAATCAGAGTTGGAAAAGACCTCGTGGGCTATCCAGTCCAACCCCCTGCCAAGAAGCAGGACACTTGCATTCAAAGCACCCCTGACAACTGGCTATCCAGCCTCTGTTTAAAAGCCCCCAAAGGAGCCTCCACCACACTCTGAGCAGAGAGTTCCACTACTGAACAGCTCTCACAGTTCTTCCTAATGTTCTGGTGGAATCTCCTTTTCTGTAATTTGAGGCCATTGTTCTATGTCCTAGTCTCCAGGGCATCAGAAAACAAGCTTACTCCCCCCTCCCTATGACTTCCCCTCACATCTTGATCCATGGCCCTCATCTTGTCTCCTCTCAGCCTTCTCTTCTGCAGACTAAATATTTCTGCAGTTATACTCTGCTATTATTATAAGCATGTTTCCTTGAAAAGCCAGTGTGGTGTAGTGGACTGAGTGTTGGGAGACCAGGGCTCAAATCTCTACATAAGCCATGGAAACCCACTGGGTGCCCACTGGCAATTTACATTTTCTAAATCTCAAGGGCATTGTCAACCACCATCACCACCACAAACTAATATTGCCACGAAAACACTGATTTGCCTGAGGAAACAATTTGAAGACAGAGTTTCTCCCATGTTTTCAATTCTCTGAGAATTTCTGCCTTTCCTATTCTTGTGCCTAGTTACTAGACTTGTCAGCAAACCATCCAGCCATTTGAATTCTTAAAGGAAAACTAACTTACACCAACACTTGAACAAAATAAGCAAACCTGGCCCCCATTCAAAGCATGGCACTTTTCTCCAATTCTTTTTCCTCTTTTTAATGTTTGTTTAGTCTGTACATCATAAATCAGACACTTTTAAAACAATTGGTTGGTTTAAAACACAAACACATTCCCATTCCCCCACCCGATTGAGAAAACACACACGCTGTACAATCCCCGAGGGGTACAACGAAGTGGAGGGGGGACAGGTTATCGGTCCAGGCCCATCAGCTGCATGGACAATGACAGGGTCCTATACATAGTTTAGTACACATTATTGTAGGGACTTGAATCTTGGCACCAAAAGAACTGCACATCCTGCACTCTATGGCCAATGGGAGGAAAGGGTAGTTAGAAAAGAAGTATTTATATATAAATGTATGTATATATCTATATTAATACAAAAAGTCATTTGCTAACATGATTGCAATGGGTTGGGTCCTATTAGTGACACGACTCTTCATTCAAAGGTTATACAATGGTCACTGGTCTGAGGATGTGTGAGTCCTCTCTCAAACCATGCCGATCTCCAGTTTGGGAGAAGGTGAATCGAGGCAAAAAATCAGTCGCAGTCAAAACCAGAGAATCCTTAGTTTGAAGCAATCCTCAGAAAATGGCTGTGCATCTCGAGGCATCTGAAAAAGTCCTGATGCTAGAAAAGGATGTAGTATCATTCCCACCCTGTACATAGTCACAGTACACAGCAAAAAAGGCATTTGGGATTGATGAGGACCGGTGGGACAGCCACCACTGCAGTCATGCACACTTCAGGGCTGAGAAACTAACCATGAATACAGAAACCAAAGTAGTGTAGTGGGAAGGATGGTTGTTAGTGCCTGACTGCAATTTCCAAACCAAGTGGTCTTCCAAAGAATTCTCCAACCAGAAGTAAAATCCACACCAACTTTTCAACCCACTTACAGTATCCTCTTCATATCCCTTCCAGAGTTCAGGTTAAATAATGCTCCCTTCCATTACCTCTTAGTCTCAAATCTGCTAGACTTCATCAGATATATGGGAAGGTGTACCCTAATTCGCTTCGTTTCCAATATTTTTCACATGAGGATGATATGTTATTTGAGTTCATAGTAATCTCACATCAATCCAGCTAGCAACGCCCAGCCAACACAGAAGAGTATAGTTTCATAAACAAAACTGCTCCTAGAAAAAAGAGTGGATACAGACTTCATGTAAACAGCTGTGCTCCAATAAGTATTAATGGTCAGACAAGCCCTTGCTAGTAAACACTATGCCTTCTCACTTCCATTATATATTTTACTAAAAAGGATATCCATTTATACTCTCAACTCACAGCATCTGCAAGTATTTATTCAATATTATTTATGGATGAGAAGAATCATGTTTTGCCACTTGCCAAATATCATGATTCTGAATAAAGGAAAGTAAGTTAAAGGTAATAGTTACTAATTCGTGTTTTTTTTTTTAAAGTGAAGTCAGAGAAATTAAAAACCAAAACAAACTAGGAAAGTCATACCACATTTCGTATCTTCAGGAAACAGGCTATCATTTTGACAAGGCCTGGTTGGACATCAATTTTGCAATTGAAACAGTCATTATAGAGTCATAGCCACACAATTTGTCCCCCACACTTTAGGTTGTTTTGAAACCTATTTTTTCTCTTCAGTCATCTATGTTCTCGGTTCTCTTATGTTTCATTGCCCATTTGGGAAGGTACAATTAAACAATTCAATAAACACACCATATAATGGGTTAGTCGTGAGCACATTTTCTCCCCAAAAGGTGGATAGTATAAGCAAATCATACACTTTTGTGTAGGAACTAATAACCAGTTCTGATGCTCTGAGTTTTCAGTGGGGTTTCTGTGCAATGTTCAACTAAATGTAAAGGTAGATGACACTACAAAGCAGGTTGTATAATCAAGATATGCTGTATTCATAAAGGGCAAAAGGAATCTAATATCAGACTTAGCTCTACTGGCAAATACCAAGTGAGGGAGAGAATATTCGATACGGAAAAAATATCCGCTTCCGTATAAGGCAGCCAAAGGTACGGCCACCACTATAGGAAGGTTCCACTGAATTTCAGCAACATGTTCAGGTCTTTACATTTTTATATCAACGTATAAGAAAAGGAACATCCCATTATCAGCCACTTTTGGAAACAGCAAATAGTAATATTTCCGCTGATCAGAGATACTAGTTTAACTGGGTTTGACTCAATAAGGGCAAAATGAATTGTCCTTGAATTGACCAAATGTGGGAATTGTGGTTTAATGAAGACTAGAGGCTTCCCATCTCCTTTCTGTTATTCACTCTGTTCATTATGTATCTAGCCGGTTTACTTTTGTATCACTCAATTCTGCAAGGTTTCTTCTAAAGAATACACTGACCTATTGTCCATATCTATCACAATTGTCTCTCCCACAATTCACCCTACAGCTTTGGCAACAGCCACCCCCTTCTCTCTTCTTCCAGGCACTGGAGTAGATGGACAAATACATTGGATTCAAAATGCATCTTTGGGTTCTTATATCCTTGGCTGGCTCTCACCAAGGCAGGAACCAAAGGGATGCTAGATCAGGAATAATAGGGAGGCACCTTTGGTACTGCCACCTGAAAGAAGTTAGCATACTCTGCCCTTGCTGAAATGGATAAACAACAAAACTTGAATAGTACAGCTTTCTGCAGAAGAACGACTTCAATCACCATTTGTGGTGGTGCAATCAGCTTCATTGTGTCCACAAGAGAGAACAGCTCCAGAACTCTTTGGTTGCCACCTTCCCTCCTGCCTCTTTAGATTTGCAAAGTATCCTCTGAAACCTGATGAAGGGATACAAAGAGGAGATGCACAGGATGAAGACTGGGAATTTACAAGTATCTTTTGCCTATACTGTATCCATCCACTACCTTTCCATTTGGAGAGATTGTGGTGGAAGGCCTCAAGACAAGACTGTAGATGAGAATGCTACCATGGGAAATTTCAGCCTCAGACTAAGTCAACCAGCACGGAGTCTAATGTAAGTGTATTGCATGTCTTGTATGGAAGAGGAATGAGCTTATGGCTCAGTCTATGGAATACCTGCTAGGTGTGCTAGGCAGCCAATGCAACATACAGGCCTGGCCTAAGGAATCACCATTTGTGTTCCCTTTCACTTCTCTCATCTTCACAACACAGGAAAGGGACAGCAATTACATGACCAAGTGGAAATGGCCTGGAGATGGGTGACTACCCAACCATAGCTCCCTTCACAGACCTGATCCACTTCTAGCTTAAGAAATGATATGCATAAATTGATGGAGGCTTATGTATGCAAGGTGTCAAAATGTTCTGGATTATGCAAGAACAGTAGCATTCTGAGACACGTAAGAGAGACACCATGCACAAACCCAAGTTGGTTGACAAGTGATGTACTTTTGTACTTCCTGACTACCTTCTGAGGGCCAATTCAGAACGCATATGGTGCAATCCTCCTGGGAGTGTACTAATTTAGAATGTGTATGGGAGAATGGCATCTTGGAATGTTTTCCCACATTTAATACTCCCTCTATGTGGAAAGCTGGCATGGCAGCAAGAAAGTAAGGCTGGAACCAGATTTCCATGATTGCTTGCTCTCTGAGCAGAGAAGGGTTTTTTCTTTCTTTTTTATTTGAAGAAGAATTCATGTTTTGATCCTCCATTTAGTTGCACTGTGAACCTGCACTGCCTTGGGAGACAGAAAGGTAAGTAATGATTTGATGGCGCAAAGGCATCTACTGCACCATATGCCAGAACATAATTTCAGAAGACTCCTCTAATTTGCGATTCTGATCATGGGTTAAACTGTATTCAGTTAGCAGCCACCTCCCACTGATTCCCAAGGTCTTTAAAGATAACAACTAATCTACGGTCTTTATAAATGTGAAGAAAGCACACAAATTAACACATTTCCTCCCCAGAAAATAAGCAAGGCTTGTCTGGCATAGAGCAAGTGGCGAGATTTGCAGAAAAGTGGGGTGAGCATTCTTGAAGAACTATCCCATGTCCTTTCCAGTCCTGTCTCCAATGTGTGAATCTGCTCTTGGTATTCCATTCAAGGGGGAAAAGGTGGGCAGGAAACACCATTTCTTCTTGCAAGGGGGAATTCAGGGTGGCTTCTGCTCCATTTCAATATCTTCCTACAGAAATGGTGTGATTCCAATACAACTTTTCCATAGTTTGATTTTGATTGATGACGAGGAAGAAAAAAGCCGAAATCTTTCATTCCCAACACTGTATACAAGCTTGGTAGCCACTTGTCAACTATCTTTCCCTCCACACTTAGGCTAGGAAATCCAGGGGAGGACAGGATAATATGCATTTGTTGTTACCAGATAGCTACCTTTTGCAATTAAAGCCCCACTTGCATTCAATCTCTGGTACATGGCTTGTTATGCTCATGGCCTCGTGATTTTGTGTCTTCTCTATCTCTGCCAACAAGCACTGCCATCTTGCCTATTATATTTGGAAACCTGCTGTTCTCATGGCTCACAACAGCCAGGAACTAGCTTCATCTCTCACCTTAAAGTACCAGAGTAAGGACTGCCCATTTCTCTTGCTATCACCCCAACCCTAGGGTTGTTGTTCCTTGTGAGCACCCATAGCAGCAAAGCGCTCCATCTTGTGAATGTGGCGGTGCTTCTTGAGCCCATAGGTATTGGAGAAGGCTTCTCCGCAGGTGCTGCACTTGAACGGGCGTCCACCTTGGTGGGCCTGGAGATGTTTGCTGAAATACTTGGGATCTTTGAAGAGCTTGAGGCAGGCCCCACATCGTAACTCGCGCTTTGCATCGTGGGAACGTTGGTGACGTAATATGGATGACAGGTAGAAGAAACTCTTGGAGCAACGGTCGCAACGGTAGACCTTCTCGCCCAAGTGCACTCGCTGGTGCTCCAGAAGGTTGCTGCGATAGCGGAAGGTCTTGCCGCAAGTGGGGCAACGCTGGGGCCGAGCAACGACATGAAGGCGCTGATGTTCAGCCAAGCTGGACGACTGGGCAAACCGCTTGTTGCAGAGGGCACACTTGTAGGCCCGCTCGCCAGTGTGCACCACTTTATGTTGACGTAGGTACCACGAACGTAGGAAGCCACGCCCGCAGACTGTGCAGCGGTAGGGGCGCTCCTCTGTGTGGCAACGTTGATGGCGCATGAGGAGGGCAGCTTCCCAGAAACGTTTGCCACAGACTGGGCAAGAGAAATGGCGCTTCTGCAGGTGAGTACGGCGATGCAGCAGCAGATCATAGGCTCCTGCAAAACTCTGTCCGCAGACTGAACAGGCCAATGTGCGTCGCACCAGGTGCACATACTTATGGGTCACAAGACCTAGGAAATGCTTGAAGGTTTGGCCGCAAATGGAGCATGAAAAGCGCTCACCGCTTGGCAAAGTGGGATGGTGATCCTCAAAAGATGTCAAGTTGTCGCCACTAGCCATCCCATTCTCCAGAGGGGCTACCGCAGCTGCGGTCTCATCTGGTGGCAGGAGCCGCTCAGGAGCGGCCTGGTGGACCAGCTTGTGCCACATGAGGTTCTCGATGAAGCCGAAACACTTGCCGCAGACATCACAAGGGTAGGGCTTCTCAGCCACATGGACTTCTTTGTGGCTCATGACATGAAAGAGGTCAGGAAAGCGCTCCCCACAGTCAGAGCAGCCATACGTTAGCCCCTCAGGAGGTGGAGGTAGCGATGGCCCCATGGGTGTCAAGGAGGGACCCATAGGTGGCAAAGAGCAAGGCAGCTGCAGCCGGTGGATTTGTTTGTGACGGGTTAAGCTCTGTGGGTAACCAAAAACCTTTCCACATATCTCACACTTGTAGGGTCTCTCACGTGTGTGCACCACATGATGCTTGCTGAGGTGGAAAGATTCACGGAAGCGCTTCCCACACACAGCGCACTGGTGAGGCTTCTCACCTGTGTGGATCCTTTCATGCCGCTTGAGTGTCTCTCGGCGCCCAAAGCCTCGGCCACAGATCCCACAACAGAAATTCTTGCCTGCTGCTGTCCCCACCAGCAATGGGTGAGCACCGAGAAGTCCATACGATGTCGGTTTGGTGTCACCATCAGAACTTGTTGCCTGTGGGTCTTGTGGCAGGAGATAGGCCCCTGGAGGCAGGTAGGACAGGGCACCAGTGCCATCCTTGGGCAGCTGGGCTCCTTCGTGTTGTAGCTGCCGATGGCGCAGTAGATTCTGAGGAGCCACATAGCCCTTGCCACAGATATCACACTTATACTCCGGACGTGGTGGTAAGGTACCAGGAGGTGCATGGGTTGCTTGGTGCTTTAGCAGGTAGGAAGCATCCCGGAATTCCTTGCCGCAGACGCCACACTGCACTCGCAACAAGTCTGAATGGGTCCGCACATGTCGTTTCAAGCTCTCCCGTCGGTTGAAGCTCTTCTGGCACACAGAGCATGAGAATGGCTTTTCGCCTGTGTGGATGATCTGATGCTGGTGCAGGTGGCTTGGCTTTTTGAACACCTTCCAGCAAAGAGAGCAGGTGAAGGGGCCTTCAGCCTGAGCTATGGCAGCACTGAGAGCAGATACCGCTGTCCCTGCAGCAGGCGCAGGTACCACTTGAGGGTTGCTGCCTTGGGCAGGAGGCTGGGTGGTTCCCTCTGCACCTGGAGCAGCAGCTGCATTGGCAGCCACTACAGCCGCTGCTGCAGCTGCCGCTGCTACCACATTAGCATCAGCGACACTGGCAGTTGCTGTAGCATCCTCAGTGTCCTTGTGGCAGCGGCGGTGTCGGATGAGGCTGGAAATGTGGTTGTAGGTGCGCCCGCAGGTGGTACACTCATAGGGCCGCTCCCCCGTGTGCACTAACATGTGTTGCACTAAGTGAGATGACTGCTTGAATGATTTTTGGCACACTCCACAAGGGAAGCGCCGGTCGATGAAATATTTTAAGCGTCGGAAATAGTTCTTGTCGTCCTTGCCTGCCTGGCTGTCAGCAGTTACCACACCAGCGGAAGTGGCAGGAGTTGGAGCCTGCCCACGTTTCAGGCTGCTGAAGAGGTGCTGATGACCAGACAGATCCACAATGCCCCACTGAGGAGTGTTGTAAGCTGCAGCGGCAGCAGCTGCAGCCGCTGTGCTATCAAAGAGAGGTTGGCTGGTTGCAGGCACCACTGCTGGAGTGCTGTAAGGTGGCTGTTGTTGTTGCTGCTGCGGCTGCTGCTGAGGAGCCGGTGCAGGGCCCCCTGGTTCAGATTTCTTGACTTGGATGTTAGCCGATGAAACAGTTGTGGAGGAAGAAGGTGATGGGCCTTCGACTTTGGGCTTTGATGTGCCGAGGGCTGTGGGCACACGGTCAAAGTGGGCTGGTGGGGCAGCTGTTGTCTGCTGGGTGTAGTCGTACTGTGGCTGTGGGCAGGGAAGGGCAGCGACTGCTTTGGCGTGCTCGTGGTTGTAGGCCTCCATAGGTTCAAAGCGTTGGTGGTTCAGGAACTCCAAGAAGTCGAAGGGGTAGCTCTGGAAATGCACACCCTCGTCGCTTGCTGCATTGGCTTCCATCTCCGCCCAGGAGGGGGCACTGCCTAGAGAAAGGGGAGAAACAGGAGAGGAATGTATGTACCCCACATATGTCAAGTGCATCAGCATTTGTATCTGCTTTGCTTAAGAAAGAGCCCCAAGTGGCACAGAGGGTTAAAGCACTGAGCTGCTGAACTTGCTGACCGAAATGTTGGCGATTCGAATCTGGGGAGCTGGGTGAGCTCCCGCTGTTAGCCCCAGCTTCTGCCAACCTAGCGGTTCAAAAACATGCAAATGTGAGTCGTTCAATAGGTACTGCTTTGGTGGGAAGGTAACGGTGCTCCATGCAGTCATGATGGCCACCTTGGAGGTGTCTATGGACAATGCTGGCTCTATGGCTTAGAAATGGAGATGAGCACCACACACCACAGTTGGACACGATTATACTTAATGTCAAGGAGAAACCTTTACCTTTTTATGCTTAAGAAAGGGTAAGAATTTCTGGTTGCATTCTTGCTGAACACCTGGTTTCTCATGTTTATAGCCCTAGGATTAGACACTGATGTTTTATTGCAAGAATGAGATAAAGAATCAGACTGGCAAATAGAATACTTGCAGTTTTTTGCCATCTCATAAAGGGAAAATGTATTCACATCTCTATTCTATCCACAAAATTGGGTGGTTTTAAATTAATTAACATCAGTATGAAATTAAAATGCCAGAAGCAGAGTTAAGATTTTCCTGAAATAGCTAGTGGGAACTGACAGTCATCTTCCATGAATTTATATAATCATTTCCTACATTTTTTTCAAGTTGATGTAAATCACTTATGGTATTAAACCTCATAGTTTAACTATGTGCTATGTAAAGTAATTCAGTACTTGCTTTAAACTGACATCTTATTTCTGTATCTAGCAGAGTTGCTAACTCAGACCTTTAACAAGAAATATCTCGGTTTGACAATGGGACCTTGTTCATGCAAAGCATTTGGCTCTACCACTAAACGACAGACCCTTCATTTTATATAACTGTCAGAAAAGATTTGCATTGGTTCTATCCTAATTGGGGACCGTTAATTCACAGGACTCATTCTACAGAGATTTATAGGTTCTAGGCATGGATACGATGAAGAGATTTAAGAGGGGTTCCCACTAAATTAGTACAAGCAATTGGAGACCAGGTTCATTTCTGACAATTCAGAAGACCATGCTTGGTACTTCATACAGTTCCCCCATAATTTGCTCATATAAAATAATTTGCTCTGCAAAGCAGCACTCCTTGTAGTGCATCATGGTCTTGGTGATATTAATGTAACTAAATAATCTAATGGGATGTTGCGTACAAACAGAGAACACTCCAGTTTAACTCTGTATTCACTTATAAAACTTCCTGAATTGCCTCAATAAAGTTGTTCTAACTGACCTTATGGGGCCATTATAAAATGATGCAGACCTATATATCTTGACCTAGGCTAACCTGAAAACAAAGCTAAAGATTGTGTATGAAGGGATCTACTTTAAGGAAGTATGATATATTTCTCATTCATTCCAGTCCTGTGTTTTCTTTTTTGTCACAGACTAGCTGTTTTATTAAAATCAAAATTATTCTGTGTTCCATTTATCCCAGTTGAATGCACCCAAAACACTGGATTCTGAAGCTGGTGTCACTTATGTGAATTAGTCTGGTTGCAATTATTTCATTTTATAGGATGGAATTCTGTCTTGATTGGATACACAGAAAGATAATAGCTGTTGCACAGTTTTAAACTTAGACACATACTAGAATTCCTATGGGGGCTTTGCTGTGAACTCTGGTTGCATTCCACTCTTTTCATAATTTGCAAGAATTGTATTTCAGGATAATTTGGATTGCTGTGAGTTTTCTGGGCTGTATAGCCATGTTCCAGAAGCATTCTCTCCTGACATTTCATCCACATCTATGGCAGGCATCCTCAGAGCTTGTGAGGTATATTGGAAACTAGGCAAGTGAGGTTTATATATCTGTGGAATGGCCAGGATGGGAGAAAGAATTCTTGTCTGTTTGCGGCATGTGTAAATGCTGCAATTGATTACCTTGATTAGCTCTGCAGCTTCAAAGCCTGTCTACTTCCTGCTTGGGGGAATCCTTAGTTGGGAGGTGTTAAGTTGGCCCTGATTGTTTCCTGTCTTAAATTCCCTGTTATCTGAGTGTTGGTCTTTATATACTGTCCTAATACTGTATATACTTTATATACTGTTTTTTTTAATACTGGTAGCCAGATTTTGTTCATTTTCATGATTTCCTCCTTTCTGTTGAAACTGTCCACAAGCTTGTGGATTTCAATGGCTTCTCTATGTAGTCTGACACGGTGGTTGTTAGAGTGGTCCAGCATTTCTGTGTTCTCAAATAATGTGCTGTGTCCAGGTTGGTTCATCAGGCTGATTCATCAGATTCCCCCAGGCAGGAAGCAGCCAGGCTTTGAAGCTGCAAGGCCATTAAATGCTAATCAAGGAAGCCAATTGCAACTTTCACAATTGCTTCCAGCAGGCAAGAGTTTTTCTCCCACTCTGGACATTTCACAGATATATAAACTCCACCTGCCTAGTTTCCAACAGACCTCACAACGTCTGAGGATGCCTGCCATAGCTGTGGGTGAAACGTCAAGACAGAATACTTCTGGAACATAGCCATACAGTCTGGAAAACTCACAGCAATCCAGTGATTCCGATCATGAAAGCCTTTGACAACACATATCTATAATTTCTTTGCATATAGCTCATTGAGAGAATGTTAGCTGGCAAAACTCAGGCATTTTTGGCTACAACTTCCATCAATTCTGCCCATTGGCCATGCTGGCTGATATCCATGGAAATTACAGTCCAAATATTTGAAGTAGTAGGTGGTGTACTTTAGAATTGCAACATGAAGACTATACAAGGAGGCACAGCCAACTGCACATTTCCTCTCACTGTTTTGCTGTAACTTGCAAACCTGTTTGCCATATTAGTAAGCATTGGCAAACCACCAGCCACAGTGGCTTCTGGACCAGTATGTAAAATTTCCAGGTATATAGCCATGATGTTTATTGCAGAAAAAAACCCCAAAGTCTAATGAAACTTCAAAGATTGACATATTATCTCGCACAAACTTTTGTGGACTGTAATCCTCTTCCTTGGAAGTATGTAGGCATCTATAGTGTGTGCAAGGGCTAATGCCAAAATAAAAAATTCAGCATCACAAAACTCTTTGTTTCCATGTTCTATGGCAGTATAGTTTTAGTCCCAGACTACAGAGCAATGGTTCTCAGCCTGTGGGTCCTCAGGTGTTTTGGCCTACAACTCCCAGAAATCCCAGCTAGTAAATGGTTCTGGCCCAAGCTACCTATCCGAACGTATCTCTGCCTATCAGCCCGCCAGGACCCTGTTGTGTAATATTGTATACTGTGCTCTTTTGTTTTGAATTGTATATTGTTGACTGTTTTTATCCTGTTGTAAACCGCGTTGAGTCGTCGGTTAGGCTGAGAAACGGCGGTATACAAGTAAAGTAAATAAATAAATTTACCAGTTGTTAGAATTTCTGGAGCTGAAGGCCAAAATATGTGGGGACCCGTAGGTTAAGAACCACTGCTATAGAGGGAAGTAATGGAGGGATTGCTAGCTTTTATCTTTCTCATATGTTTATGGTTGGCTAATGCTTGAGGGCTCTGAGACAGCAAGCCAACTGCTCCTTGTTCATGCTAAGCAAGAAAGACTTTACCTATTTTTTTCTAACATTAGAAAATTCAAAGACATCAGAAACAGTCCCTGGTCCTTAAGAAAACTTCCACCACAGCTTAGAAATCTCCAGCCAGCATGGCTACTGGCTTAGAGAATCTGGAAGCTGTAGTCTAAAAGAGTAATGTTGCCAAGCTCTGTTTTCCACATTAGTGAAGTCAACATGGACTCTAGAGAAGTCTTAGAGAGGTAGTGTGTAAAGAAGGTGGAACCTATAGCCTTCCTGATACTGTAGGACTAGAGCTTCCATCATCCCTGGATGTAGTCATACTCAGAAGATCACTGTATCACTATCCTTAGTGTAAAGCTGTGGATATTGAAATTATTAGATAAAAGCCAAGGCAGCATTGAGACGTTCTACAACTCTGTTGTGTTCCTATAGAAATGCTTGAGCAGTACAAGAATTTTCCAGAAAATGTGTGGCCAAGGTTTGTCTGGCTCCTGCCCAATTTACTAAGATGAGTAATGATGGAAATTGATCAAGGGTTGTGTTGGGATACAGCTAGAATACAAGGACTGGGCAGCTTTGAAGAAACTCAGGCAAAGCAGCATTGTTTTTGTCTCTAAGGTTTCTGGAAAAGGAGGACGTATATGGTATGTGACCACAATGCCTTAAACCAGGAAGAAGGAACAATTCTCAATGGTCAGAAGTGATTGAAAGTGTAGTTCCAAGAACAAGTAGAAGACCACAGATTTCCCAAACATCTTGATTAGCTGAATTCATGTGCATAAATGTTACTAATTCATTGTATTTATGCGCTGACATCTTTTCAACAATACTCTCAAGTCATACACCAGGAATGAAGGGATCTCCAAAAGAACTTTCATTCAATCACTGACTGGACCTAGGCTTCCTGGCAAGGTTGCTGCATCATGTGCCTTGAAGCTGTATCCTTTTCCAGTCCTCCGCCTATTACTGAAAATGTAATCAAGGTAGCTGAACAACTACACAAAAAGCATAGTATTTGCTTCACTGCTGCCCACCAAACAAAAGTCTTGTCCAGTTTTTAATGAAGGCTCATTTGAAGGCCTTGGCAAGACTAAAAAAAAGGCAGATTCACAAAGGTTCAGCCTGGTCCATAGTAGAGAATTGTTTTAATAATTGTACCAGTTTAATTCTGTTTTAATATTTACATTTAAAACCATTCTAAAGGTATTGCTTGTTAAGTGTGAACCACTTTGAGTCTCAATCTTGAGGGGGAAAGCTGATATAAACAAACATTTAAAACTACAAGCCTCTTCCTCCACACAGTCCCAGGCAAGATCAGGGTAAGAGATTTTCATTATCTCTTTCATTCCATCCATTACGATGGCCAAATTATTCAAGATCTGAAAGAAAATTGGCCTAACTCAGCAACTAAGAATGTACTCATTTTATTATTGCTTAGTGTTAATCATTTTTAACTGTTTAATTATGGAACCCCCAGTGGCGCAGTGAGTTAAACCCCTGTGCCGCCACGACTGAAGACCGACAGGTCGCAAGTTCGAATCCAAGGAGAGCGCGGATGAGCTCCCTCTATCAGCTCCAGCTCCTCGTGCGGGGACATGAGAGAAGCCTCCCACAAGGATGGTAAAACCTCTAAACATCCAGGCGTCCCCCGGGCAACGTCCTTGCAGACGGCCAATTTTCTCACACCAGAAGCGACTTGCAGTTTCTCTAGTCGCTCCTGACAAGACAAAAACAAAAACAACCCCCCCCCCCCAAAAAAACGGTTTAATTCTTATTGTTAGTACTGGTTTTTACCGGCCGTGAGTCCCTTCGGGTGAGCAAGGCGGGGTAGAAATGAAATAAATGTGGCATTTAGGATTCATAGCAGAGGAAAAAACAGAAACTATTGCAGTAGGAAGCATGGAAGCAAGGTGTTCAGTCTTATATTTCAGATACCTTTATTTAAAGTTAACAATATTTTAGGAAATATAGTGAGCACAGAAAAGGTGCAATTCCTAACTGTAGGAATATGGGGAAAACCCCAAAAAATATTACTAATAGCACAGGACCTGTCTAGAAAAAATGAAGTCTACTTTAATTTAGAGAAAAGTGAGGTGCCAAAGAGTTTACACCAAGCTGATCTAGAGAAGCTATTCTCAAGCTTTGCATCTCCAGATATTTTGAACAGCAGCTCCTGGAATCCCTAAACATTGATTATGCTGACTGAGAGCTGAAGTCCAAAACACTTAAGAGGGCAAAACCTTGAGTCTAGAAAAAGACAGATAGCCGTAATTAACTTAAGGAGTCCTAGATGGGTAATGGTGGTGGAACAAAGTAGGATAAGGACCTAAGGAGAGTAGCACTATAGGTGAGAAGGCTCTGAGTCCCTTTGAGGAGATGGTGGGGGGTATAAATAAAGTTTATTATTATTATTATTAATTAATTAAGTAGAGTTCCTCTTATCTTGTGATGGAGAATGGTGTTTGTTGAATTAATGCAGGCATAGTGTTTAGAACACAAGAATTCCCAATTTTATCCCTTAGCTTGCACTTGTGTATGTGTGTATCAATATCAATATAGAGATATATAAATAAAACTGGCAATGAAACAGTGTGCTTTCTTTCTGTTTTCTCTCTGCTATGTCTGAAAAGACATTGCTATATCTCTTTCATGGCTAGGAATTTCCAGAAAGCTCTACACAGACAGGGCACCTTTAAGAAGTGCCAGAGATACCAATATACACATGCACAGGCTGCATCAATGCAGTTCAAACTGCATTATATGGGTCTACACTGACCCTATAATTATTTGGCAGTCCTGATCACAAATTTACTATATAAAGGTGAATTAAAAGCACATAACAAGGGCAATAAAGCCATGTTGCAGGAATGTAAAAATATCAGAATTTTGGGGTGGGGACAGGAATGCAGGGGAAGAGGATCTGTACTCTCAGATAAAGGCATGAATATCAGGGAACGAGACTATCCAGCAAGTAGTAATATCCATTCATGAATCACCAGAGAATTGAGGGGCAAATTTTTCAGTGGGGAAAAAGTATACTATGTACAGTTCCTTATCCATCTTCCTCATGACTAGCAGAGCAGAGTGAGCCAAAATAAAATGCACACACAGAATTTTCTGCTTAAACCCTAGAGGCTCGAGCTGCAGGAATCTGTGCAACACATTTATAAATGCATGAGGATATGCCTGTCAGAGGGGATTTTAGTGCAAAGTTTCATAGTCTGCTGTTACAGAAGGATCAGAGCTTCCAAGGCAAAGAATGATTCTGTCTGACACCCTTCAGAGCCACTGCATGAGACCAATTGTATAATTATGGCAGATAAGCTTAGAAATATGCATAACCCTGAGCATAAAATGGGAGAAAGGAGCAGCAGCTTATCACAGCATTAGCTAAAATATGAATGGGAGCAGCCTTACTTGGGGTGCTATGTGTGACAGAGCTGGGATTCAAAGTGGCAAAATGAAAAAAAAGATGGTGAAAATGTGGATATTCCAAACACTGATTCAAAGGAATACAGAGGAATGGTGGATCTTGGGATTCTTGTAAAAAGAGATGTCAGCCAGTAGCAGATAGGAACAGAGAGAAGGTGAAGGCTGGGTAGCCTTCTGAGTAACATGTTTTCTTGTAATTTTCCTCAAGAGGAAGTAAAGGGCATAGAAACAGGAAATACATCATGCACACAGGCCATGCATGGAAGAAGTCCAGGTCCTAATCCTACAGAGACAGGACTGAGGAAAAAGTCAATTTGTGTGACTCAATACAAGGCAGCTTCCTATGGGTTACGTTGAAGGGTTAGTCCCAAATAGTATAAAGGTACTGAATTAATGGTATGTACACAACTGTAGACTCAGGGCCCTTCCCCACAACCCTATATCCCAGAATATCAAGGCAGAAAACCCCACATTGTCAGAGTGTGGACTCAGATAACCCAGTTATCTGAGATATTATGGGAATTTCTGTCTTGATATTCTGGGATTTAGGGCTGTGTGGAAAGGCCCTTACCCTTCAATCATTGATTCTAACTCTAGTTGGAACTAACAATCAAACTGTTATTTCCTAAAAATTAGGAAAATTGAATGTGATAGAACCACTACACTGTTCTGCAATCAGTAACTAGGTTGTCGAAGGCTTTCATGGCTGAAATCACTAGGTTCCTGTGGGTTTTTTCGGGCTATAGAGCCATGTTCTAGAGGCATTTCTCCTGACGTTTCGCCTGCATCTATGGCAAGCATCCTCAGAGGTGTGAGGTCTGACCTCACACCTCTGAGGATGCTTGCCATAAATGCAGGCGAAACGTCAGGAGAAATGCCTCTAGAACATGGCTCTATAGCCCGAAAAAACCCACAAGAACCTAGTAACTAGGTTGCAAATTTTGTGGAAAAACTGGGGACACTTCCACACAGCCATATTACCCAGAATATCAAGGCAGAAAATCCTACAATATCTGTTTTCACTGGAATATCTGAGACAACACTGCCATATATTCCACTTCAAAACAGAAAATGTGGGATTTTATTCAGCTATGTGGAAGGGGCCAGAGCAGCTAAGCTCTAGCCCAGGGTATATTTAGAGCAGAGCTTTCCAAACAGTGTATTGGCTGCAGTACACTGGTGTGTTGCGTGAATGTAGCAAGAAAACCCTAAGTCTTGAAACAAGCAATAAATCTCAGATAATACACACTAGCTGTCCCCTGCCACGCATTGCTGTGGCCTAGTCTGTGTATATGTGTTTTGTGTGTGTATATATTTGTGTATATGTGTATTTGCATATATATATATATGGTTTTGCGCAAGCGTTGTAATGTATTTTTAATTTTTTGTCTGTTTAAGCCCCTTCCACTGTGTTTTTCAGTGCTTTTATGAGTGATGGTCACTTGTTGGCCTGACAGGTGTATTGTGTACAAATTTGGTGTCAATTTGTCCAATGGTTTTTGAGTTATGTTAATCCCACAAATGAACATTACATTTTTATTTATATATTCATGAGTGATGTCGCATCTTCATAAATTCCATTATTACAATTTATCTCTGTGTCTGTATCTCTTATAAAGAGTTAATCTTCTGCTTACTTGTAAAACTGAATGACTGTGTTGCAAAATGATGCATGTCTAAAAAGTGTGTCACCAGCATGACATGTTTGGAAAGATCTAGTTTAGGACATAATACAGAATGGGGGCCCTTCCACACAGCCCTATATCCCAGAATATGAAGACAGGATATCCCACATTATCTGAGTGTGGACTCAGATAATCCAATTCAAAACAGATATTATGGGATTTTCCGCCTTGATATTCTGGGATATAGGGCTGTGTGGAAGAGCCCTCAAATAACCCAGTTCAAAGCAGGCATTGTGGGATTTTTTGCCTTGATATTCTGGGATACTGGGCTGTGTAGAAGGGCCTTGGGATGGTTTTCGGGGGATGAGGATGTACATCTGCACTGTAAGATTAAAGCAGTTTGCCATGGCCTAATGCTATGGACTCATGGGATTTGCAGTTTGGTGAGGCCCCTGCACTCTTTGGCACAGAAGTTGAAATACCTTGTAAAACTGCAACTGCCCTGAGCTATGTCAAAACTGCATTAACTCCAATTTGAAGTCTCCAGGGAAGCAGAAAACAAGCTTGCAGATAATGTGGGATTTTCTACCTTGATATTCTGAGATATAGTGCTGTATGGAAGGGCCCTGAGATACCCCAGTTCAAAGCAGATGGTGTGGGATTTTCTGCCTTGATATTCTGGGATACAGGGCTCTGTAGAAGGGTCTTGGGATGGGTCTTGGCCCCATTTAAGCCACCCCGAGTCCCTTTGGGGAGATGGAGGCAAAGTATAAAAATAAAGTAGTAATTACTATTATTATTATTATTGTTTTCGGGGGTGGGGTACATCTGCACTGTAAGATTAATGCAGTTTGCCATGGCCCAATGCTGAGGAATCATGGGATTTGTAGTTTGGTGAGGCCCCTGCACTCTTTGGCAGGGAAGTTTATAGACCTTGCAAAACTTCAACTGCCCTGAACCATGTCAAAATTGCATTAACTCCACGATGCTGATCAGGCCTGGGCAAACTTCGGAACGCTGTTAGGAATTGTGGGAGCTGAAGTCCAAAACACCTGGAGGGTCGAAGTTTGCCCATGCCTAGTGTAGGGCCCTTCCACACAGACCTATATCCCAGAATATCAAGGCAGAAAATCCCATACTGTCATATATTCCAGTTCAAAGCAGATCACAGAATCATAGAGTTGAAAGAGGCCTCATGGGCCATCCAGTCCAACCCCCTGCCAAGAAGCAGGAATACTGCATTCAAAGCACTCCTGTCAGATGGCCATCCAGCCTCTGTTTAAAAGCTTCCAAAGAAGGAGCCTCCGCCACACTCCAGGGCAGAGTTCCACTGCTGAACGGCTCTCACTGTCAGGAAGTTCTTCCTCATGTTCAGATGGAATCTCCTTTCTTGTAGTTTGAAGCCATTGTTCCGTGTCCTAGTCTCCAGGGAAGTAGAAAGCAAGCTTGCTCCCTCCTCCCTGTGACCTCCTCTCACATATTTATGCATGGCTATCATATCTCCTCTCAGTCTTTTCTTCTTCAGGCTAAACATGCCCCGCTCCTTGAGCTGCTCCTCATAGGGCTTGTTCTCCAGACCCCTGATCATTTTAGTCACCCTGCTCTGGACACATTCCAGCTTGTCAATATCTTTCTTCAAATGTGGTGCCCAGAATTGGACACAGTATTCCACGTGTGGTCTAACCAAGGCGGAATAGAGGGGTAGCATGACTTCCCTGGATCTAGACCAGTGGTTTCCAACCTGGGGTCCCCAGATGTTTTTGGCCTACAACTCCCAGAAATCCCAGCCAGTTTACCAGCTGTTAGGATTTCTGGGAGTTGAAGGCCAGAAACATCTGGGGACCCCAGGTTGAGAACCACTGATTTATTTATTATTTATTTATTTACTTCATTTGTATACCGCTATTCTCAGCCCTTAGGCGACTCACAGCGGTTAAAAACAGTAGTAGCAACAATTCAAAGCTAACATCAAACAAGGTATTTAAAAACAATTAACACAATAGCAGACTAAGCAATTAACATCAATAAACACTCATTGGCGTCTTGTAACTAGAATTATGATCCAAACTCGTCATCCGTTGTTCCGTTTCCTATAATTCATTGCACTGTCTATTCAAACGCCTGTTTAAATAACCAAGTTTTCACTTTTCTCCGAAATACCATTAGTGAGGGAGCCAATCTAATGTCCGTGGGAAGGGCGTTCCACAGCCGAGGGGCCACCACTGAGAAGGCCCTGTCTCTCGTCCCCGCGAACTGTGCCTGTGTTGCAGGTGGGATCGAGAGCAGGGCCTCCCTGTGGGTTCGTAGGCGGAGATGCGATCGGATAGGTAACTTGGGCCAGAACCGTTTAGGGCAGTGGTTCTCAACCTTCCTAATGTCACGACCCCTTAGTATAGGTCTTCATGTTGTGGTGACCCACAATCATAAAGTTATTTTTATTGCCACTTCATAACTGTAATTTTGCTACTCTTATGAATTGTAATGTAAATATCTGATATGCAGGGTGTATTTTTAGTCACTGGACCAAATTTGGCACAAATACCCAATATGCCCAAATTTGAATACTGGTGGGGTTGGGGGTGATTGATTTTGTCATTTGGTAATGCTGGAGTTGCTGGGATTTATAGTTCACCTAAAATCAAAGAGCCTTCTGAACTCCACCAATGATGGAATTGAATCAAACTTGACACACAGAATTCCCATGACCAAGAGAAAATACTGGGAAGGTCTGGTGGACATTGACCTTGAGTTTTTGGAGTTGTAGTTCACCTACATCCAGAGAACACTGTGGACTCAAGCAATGATGGATCTGGATCAAACTTGGCACAAATACTCAATATGGCCAAATGTGAACACTGGTAGAGTTTGGAGAAAATAGACCTTGCCATTTGGGAGTTGTAGTTGTTGGGATTTATAGTTCACCCACAATGAAATGGCCGTGTAATGAAGTGGCATTGTGTTGTTATTGTATATTTTTTGTATGTTAACACATGTTGTGAACCGGTCCGAATCCCTCTTTGAAGGTGAGAGGGTCGGTATATAAAACCTCGAAATAAAATAAATAAATAAATAATTCTGAACCCCACCAACGACAGAATTGGACCAAGCATTCCACACAGAACCCCCATGACCAACAGAAAATACTATGTTTTCTGATGGTCTTTGGCGACCCCTCTAACACCCCCTTGCAACCCCCACAGGGGTCCCGACCCCCAGGTTGAGAAACACTGGTTTAGGGCTTTATAGGCCAACGCCAGCACTTTGAATTGTGCCCGGTAGCAAATTGGTAGCCAATGGAGCTGGCGCAACAGAGGGGTTGGATGCTGATCTAGACACTATGCTCCTATTGATACAGGCCAAAATCCCTTTGGGTTTTTTTTGCCACCACATCACATAATGTGGGGTTTTCTACCTTGATATTCTGGAATATAGAGCTGTGTGGAAGGGGATGCACCTTAAGAAAATGCGGGAGTGATCTACAAAGTGGGAAGAAGAGAAGGAAGTCCTTACAATTGTGGGGGGGGGGGGGGGGGGGGAGGGAGAGAGACATAAGAGCAATCTATGTTTAAAAAATCAAAATAGGGGGCGGGTTATACAGATTTAAAAGGGGGAGAATATGCAAGTGGATGAGAAAGATTGGATGTAGGTTGTCTGATGTTGACGTAAGATGGGACGGTGAAAAAGGGATGGGACTGATGGGGGGGGGGAGATGAGGAGGAGGGGGCTTCAGGAGAGGGAGAGAGGTTTGCAAAGGAGGAAAAGAGGGGCTTGGCTCAGAGGACAGTATGGCGCGAGGGCCTTCCTCCGGGGAGCGGGCCCCTCTCGGCTCTGGGCGGCACTCACCGGCGTGTGGCGCTGCCCCAGCCTCCTCCGCGCCCCAAACAGGGCTGGTCCCGCCGTGGCACGGTCGGTGTGAGGGGAGCCCCCCTGAACCCTTCCCTGCTCCCTCGCGGGTCCGGGCGGAGGGCCCACCGCCAGGCTGCAACTCGCACAGGCCCGGCCGGAACCGGAAATCAGCCTCCCTCCCCTCCCCTTCCCCCTCCCCCGCGCCCCAGAGGCCTCCGCGGGCGCCGCTTCCCAGCCTCCTTTGCGCTCCTTTGGTCTTGCTTCGCCTCCTCCTGGGTCACGTGGTTCCTCTGTAGTCAGTCAGTGCTTTGCTAATGTCTTAAGTGCCGGCAGGACTGGAGAGGTTCGAATCTGGGGAGAGCACGGATGAGCTCCCTCTGTCAGCTCCAGCTCCCACTGGAGCTGACATACCAAGGATGGTAAAATATGTATTGTCGAAGGCTTTCATGGCTGGAATCACTGGGTTGTTGTAGGTTTTTTCAGGCTGTATGGCCATGTTCTAGAGGCATTTCTCCTGACGTTTCGCCTGCATCTATGGCAAGCATCCTCAGAGGTAGTGAGGTCTGTTGGAACTAGGAAAAAGGTTTATATATCTGTGGAATGACCAGGGTGAGACAAAGGACTTTTGTCTGCTGGAGCTGTGAATGTTTCAACTGACCACCTTGATTAGCATTCAATGGGCTGACTGTGCCTGGAGCAAACTCTTCTTGAAAGGTGATTAGATGTCCCTGCCTGTTTTTGCTGTTGTAATTTTAAAGTTTTTTAATACTGGTAGCCAGATTTTGTTCATTTTCATGGTTTCTTCCTTTCTGTTGAAATTGTCCACATGCTTGTGGATTTCAATGGCTTCTCTGTGTAGTCTGACATGGTGGTTGTTAGTGTGGTCCAGCATTTCTGTGTTCTCAAATAATATGCTGTGTCCAGGTTGGTTCATCAGGTGCTCTGCTATGGCTGATTTCTCTGGCTGGAGTAGTCTGCAGTGCCTTTCATGTTCCTGGATTCTTGTGTTGGGCAATGCTGCGTTTGGTGGTCCCTATGTAGACTTGTCCACAGCTGCATGGTATACGGTAGATACCTGCAGAGGTGAGAGGATCCCTCTTGTCCTTTGCTGAACGAAGCATTTGTTGGATTTTCTTGGTGGGTTTGTAGATTGTTTGTATGTTGTGTTTCCTCATCAGCTTCCCTATGCGGTCAGTGGTTCCCTTGATGTATGGCAGGAACACTTTTCCTCTGGGTGGATCTTCATCTGACTCTCGTGGCTTGTTCTTGGTCTTGCAGCTCTTCTGATGTCTGAGGTGGAGTATCCATTGGCCTGAAGATTTTGGTGGTTCAATTCATCTTGGAGGAGGTGGGGTTCGCAGATTCTTTTTGCACGGTCTGCCAAGGCTTTAATGGTGCTTCTTTTTTGACTTGGTGATGGTTGGAGTTTTTATGTAGATATCTATCTGTGTGTGTGGGTTTTCTGTAAACGGTGTGACCCAATTGTTGATCTGGTTTACGGATGACTAGGACATCTAGAAAAGGCAGTCTTCCTTCATTTTCTTTTTCCATAGTGAACAAGAACTCAACAGGTTCCTGGACCATCTTAACAGCATCCACCCAAACATCCAGTTCACCATGGAAAAGAAAATGAAGGAAGACTGCCTTTTCTAGGTTTCCTCCTTTCTGTTGAAATTGTCTCTCTGGATGCTTGCCATAGATGCAGGCGAAACGTCAGGAGAGAATGCCTCTAGAACATGGCCATAAAGCCTGAAAAAACCTACAACAACCCGATGGTAAAATATCAAAACATCCAGGCGTCCCCTGGGCAAAGTCCTTGCAGACGGCTGATTCTCTCACACCAGAAGCGACTTGCAGTTTCTCAAGTCGCTCCTGACATGAAAAAAAAATGTACAATCTGCCTGGCTGACGTTAACAGGCAGAAGATCAGTTCCATCTTGTCTCCTGCCTATGTCATCGCTTGGGAGCCCCCCCCCCCATCAAATGCTGCTCTTGCCCAGAGTGAAGAGAGAGGGGCAGGGGGCAGAAGACAGTTCCTTCTTACAGAATCCTAAAGTTGGAAGAGACCTCCTGGGCCATCCAGTCCAACCCCCTGCCGAGAAGCAGGAATATTGCATTCAAAGCACCCCTGACAGATGACCATCCAGCCTCTGTTTAAAAGCTTCCAAAGATGGAGCCTCCACTGTACTCAGAGGCAGAGAGTTCCACTGCTGAACACCTCTCACAGTCAGGAAGTTCTTCCTCATGTTCAGATGGAATCTCCTTTCTTGTAGTTTGAAGCCATTGTCCCGCGTCCTAGTCTCTAGGGCAGCAGTAAACAAGCTTGCTCCCTCCTCTCTATGACCCGTTACAAACTACAGGCAGCTGGAGCGAGCTTGTGCTCAAGCTCGCTCCAAAGCCCCGCCTCCCCCTCCCCCAGGCTACAAGCCAGTTTTGCTAGAGAAACATTGCTGCATGAAGTAGCCGCAAACTACGATCTATGTGAAGCCGTGTCATTGTGTTCTTTCCTTTGAGTAGACGTGCTGTCAGATCATTAATTCTATCGTGTATTTGTTATTAGACGAAAAGAATGGGTGATTGTGAAGATAAAACGGATTATGCAGTGTGTGCCATTATATTAGCGTCGCAGGAAAAAGAAGAGGAAAACAAATGGCGTAGAAAGCGGGGGCCTACCAGAAGATGGAGAAAAAGGCGAGCACAAAAAGGAGCCTTCTTAAATTTAAATCAGGAGTTGAGAGGCGAGGATCCAACTTCATACAAGTACGTTGCAATTAACAGGACGTAGGGAGTTTTATGCCCTTAAATGTACTAACTGCACAAATCTAATTAACAAATTGCATGTTTATTTCTAGGAGGTGGCTGCGTGTAACAGAAGAACAGTTTGACCATCTTTTGCACGAAATCTCTCCCCGAATTCAGAAGCAAAAGACAAAGTTTGGGGAGCCAATATCTGCAGCTGAGAGGCTCACCATTACGCTCCGGTATCTAGCCACAGGAAATACATTCAGAGACTTATCGTGGGAGTTTCGAATTGGCGAAAGAACCGTATCATATATCATCTTGGAAACATGTGCAGCTTTGTATGAATTCTTGAAGTACACATTTGAAGTGCCAACATCAAAAGAGCATTGGAGAGCTGTTTCCAAGCAATTTCTAGATCGGTGGAATGTGCCACATTGTTTGGGGGCCATTGATGGAAAACATATTGTGATAAGGAAGCCGATCAACAGTGGTTCCCATTACCAGAATTATAAAGGAACAGAATCTATTGTCCTTTTAGCAGTTGTGGATGCTAATTATAAATTTCGGTACGTTGAAGTGCAGTAGGTAAGAATTAATTTAATTATACCAAGGGCTTAAAGCATGTTCTTCATTTTGATTTTCTAGATATATTGATGTTGGCACACAAGGAAGGATCAGCGATGGAGGTGTGTGGAACAAATGTAATTTAAAAGAGCTTATAGATGTTAACACTCTTGACATGCCCCCAGCCCATCCACTTCCAGGTCAAGACATACCCACTCCATACGTCTTCTTAGCAGATAACGCTTTTGGATTAAAACCATATATCCTCAAGCCGTACGGGGGAAATGATTTGACTCTGGAAGAACGGATATGCAATTACAGGTAAGCATTCAGTGGGTAATGCAGTTGTATCTTGTAGCATTATACCAGTGAAATAGTATAATAAGGAAACCTTTGACCTTGGAAAATTGATATAGTAATAGTTGTATTTAACGTATCTTTTGATTATTTTCTTCTAAAGAATTTCACGTGGCCGCCAAGTTGTGGAGACAGCTTTTGGAAGTTTTGCTAATAGATTAAGAGTATTTCTAAATCCCATCCTGCTACAGCCAGACAAAGTGCGCACATTAGTACTTGCTGGTTGTGCACTTCACAACTTTTTAAGGAGCCATGAAAGCACAGAATCATGGCCAGTCAATTATGTGGACAGAGAAGATGTGGAAACTGGAACCACTTTGCCTGGTGCCTGGAGGACTGAGATTCCTATACAGCCCGGAACAGATCTGCATCTTCCACAAGTGGCCACCACCTACTCCAATTATTACAGCACAGAGGCCAAAGCTGTGAGGGAGAATTTTAAAGCATTTTTTACATCTGATGTTGGTGCGGTGTACTGGCAACATCGTTTTGTATAGCAGTTATTTTATATATTTTTTAATGTAACTGTACATATTGATAATAAAACAAACCTTTATTAAACATAACATGTTACAGTAGTCTACTTTATTGCCAACAAAATGCTAACTTATTGCTTATTGGTCCTTGACTGTTTGTAATATGTCAACAAGATACCCTGTATTTCATATTTTGCTTCTTCCCACAAGTCTTCACTAATATTCATTAAGCTGAGAGCGACGTGGTTACTGAAATTTTGTTCTGCACATGTTGGGGTGTTGCTTGGCTTGTTTGCCAGGTAGTCCACAGCCTTCTTATATAGCTCGGACTGAAGAGAGGGAGATGACACAAGCAACGTCTTCTGTTGCTTTCTTTTATTCTCCTGTCTGTCGACTGTAACTCCATCGTCCCTGGGATGAGGACTTGACCACTGACTGTTTGTTGGCGTTACTGAATTACTTACTGAGTTCATTGTGTCATGGCTACATGACGGGGTATTTGGCTCTGTGCTTTGAATTATGGTAAAAGATAACTCTTGGAACTCACTTGCTTCAGTGCACGTCAAGTCCTCTCTTTCTTCTGTAACTATGGGTTGACTACACTTGTCCTGAAATCAATTCCAGCACTGCATTAGACATGTTGTGGTGTACATGGCTAATGCACATGTTAGAATGTGATATTTGTACATCAAATCATCCATAACTGGTCCAAAGAGACAATCAGTGTTCTAGGTAAGCAACTATAGTGTTACCACCATCACACCATACAGTTATGTAACCTATATGTTCGCACTTACATTTTCAAGGGAGATGCTGAGGTTGATGGTATCCTCACTTTCATCTGCCTGCATGGAGTCCCTAAGGAAATCCATCTCCTTGAAGTACGGAAATCTGATTTTGTGCACATTATTGGTGCCCACACCTGACAACTTTGATTTTTGCAGCTTTGACAGTTCCCTCTTGTATGAATCCTTCATATTTTTAATTTTTTTTACTAAGAATCTTGTTTGCTGTAAATTATAATGGTAATGTTCAAGTTGTTATTTTCACTTTGATAATTGGGATATGATGGAACAGATTATAGCCTACTACATCATACATATCCATAGTCTACTTACAAGTGATGTTGATACCATGTTCAGAATCTAAAAGGTCTCTTAACACTGTCAGTGTGGAATCCCTCCTGTTCTTTTTGTAATAGTCCACATGACTTGGATTCCACAGATGTGGATTGGCTGTAGAACAAAGATTTTATTATCTCTCACTGAATATATTATTAATAGAAAACTTATTTCCATCGAATTTTGTGAAAATCTAATATTTTTAAATGATTTATCTCTGGATAGAACAACTTCACAAAACACTTTGTTCCCACATTGTTACCTCTGCACAATGATAGTCTTTTGATCTATTGCTTTTTATAAGTATGATTTTAAATCATTTTTATTGCTATAATATTAATCTGTCTGTTTTCGTTCCGAAACAGCATGGGAAGAACGTGCCAAAACATGGATAGTTTTCGGCTTGGAGGGATTACCAGCCGAAAACTATTTATATACAACGTTTATACTATTTTATTTTTAATATGGCATCTATAAATCATGTAATTTACTTACATTGATAAAATTCTATAATTTCTTTTTCAACTTTTTCGTTGTTAACGCAGTCGTCCATTTTTTATCCTCTCTCTCTTGCTAGCGTGACTGCTCTGCCTGTTGAATTCTGTCAACAGCGAGAGTACGCTCGCATCGCTGCCCTAGCAAAGGGAAAACCACGCGGCCGCGGAGAAATAGGCGGAGAAAGAGGCAGAGTCTTCGACGTCATCGGTCGTGCTGGCACAGTTTGCTCTCCCAAGACGCTAGTTTGCGGCAGCTCTAAGACTTCCTCTCACATATTTATACATGGCCGTCATCATGTCTCCTCTCAGCCTTCTCTTCTGCAGGCTAAACATGCCCAGCACTTTAAGCCGCTCCTCATAGGGCTTGTTCTCCAGACCCCTGATCATTTTAGTCGCCCTCCTCTGGACACACTCCAGCCTGTCAATATCTCTCTTC
The DNA here is from genome assembly GCF_025583915.1 of Anolis sagrei ordinatus. Classification (NCBI taxonomy): domain Eukaryota; kingdom Metazoa; phylum Chordata; class Lepidosauria; order Squamata; family Anolidae; genus Anolis; species Anolis sagrei. The sequence continues at coordinate 17,738,412 of NW_026847660.1, read as the reverse complement.
AATTGTGGTGCCCAGAACGGGATACAATATTCCAGGTGTGGTCTAACCAAGGCAGAATCCTGTCTCCTGTGCTTTACTAATAATGTAATGTAATATAATATAATGTATATACATATAGTATTTATAATATTATAATGTACAATATAATACTACTACTAATAATACAATATTATAATTATATATTTTATATTTCATGTAATATTACTAATATTACAATATAATGGTATAGTACAATATGGTAATATATAATACTGATATTGTACTATGCTAATAATATAATATATTGTATGTATATATATGTTGTAAGCCACTCTAAGTCCCCTTCGGGGTGAGAAGGGCAACATATAAATGTCATAAATAAATAAATAAACTAAGAGCGAATCTACGACAGTGATGCCCCAACTCCTCTTCCAAGTTTGTTTTTTTACTTCAACTCCCAGAAAGCTCAGCTGCCTTGGTCAATGATCTGGGTTTCTGGGAGTTGAAGTCCAAAACACTTAGCAGACTGAGTTTAGCGGGCACTAGAACAGGCATGGGCCCTCCGGGTGTTTTGGACTTCAACTCCCACAATTCCTAACAGCCTTTTCTGCCTATTTAGCACAGGGATTTAGGTTCTTAACCTCTGACTCAAGTGATTCTCAAACTAGTCTTCCAGGGGTTTTGTACTTCAAGTCCCAACAGCCTTAGCTGCTTTGGCCCATAATTAGGCATTCTGTGTGATGAAGTCTTGAGAGTCTATTCTACACTACCATATAATATCCAGATTATCTGTTTTGAACTGGGTTATATGGCAGTGTAGACTGATATAATGTGGATTATCCACTTTGATCATTTGGATTATATGGTGTAGAAGAGGCCTAAGACATTCTTCATTTTTATTTTATTACTTTGAATATTGTGCTTTAAGTACATATATCTTCGGCCCCTTCCATACAGTTGAATGAAAACCCACATCTGCTTTGAACTGGAATGTATTACAGTGTGGACTCAGATAACCTAGTTCAAAGCAGATATTGTGGGTTTTTTCTGCCTTGATATTCTGGATTCTGTTCTGTATGCACACAGAAGACTGGACAGGTGCTTTTTTTTGTCATGTAAGGAGCGACTTGAGAAACTGCAAGTCACTTCTGGTGTGAGAGAATTGGCAAGGTGCTGAACTGACTGCGCTCTGGTACCATGACATGCAGAGTCAATCTTAAGAAATGGGGCTACAAAGTGGAATCCACAACATGTGAGTGTGGAGAAGAGCAAATCACAGACCACTTACTACAATGCAGTCCAAGCCCTGCCATATTCACAATGTCGCTTCTTACAGCGACACCAGAGGCACTCGAAATGGCCAGCTTCTGGTCGAAGGAAATTTAGTATAATGCCAAGTTTTAAACTTTGTGGTTTTTCTATATATTATAGCTGTATTCTCAATTCGTGTCTGACACGATAAATAAATAAATATGGCCAGGGTGTTTTTCAACTTGTGGAAACTGATAAGAATAACCTTAAAAATCAGTACATGGAAGAAGAATTTTGAACTTTTGAAATCTGTTCCTCATTGAAAAGATATCTTTTTTAAAAGTAGTCAAATAAAATAGAATCTACATAGGCAGGTGGAGATAATTAAGATGTAACTTTATATGGCCAAGTGAATTTTTGGCTGTTGGAGATCTAAGGGCTAGCCATACAGAAATAAAGCCATCCGGGAAAAGAGCTTATTGCCTTCTTTAAAAGGGACATTTAGAAAGATAATATAATCTACTTTGCAGCCTGAAGATTGGGCCCTTGGGCCAGTTTACATACTTTCATTAAAAAAAAGTACAGATACTGTAATTCTCCAATCCAATAGATCTAGCTAGAGCAGACTCACGGAAACAATGAGATGTACATAGTTTCAAATTACAGGAAAGGAAATTACACCTGAACACTAGGAAGAACTTCCTGACTGTAAAAGCTGTATGGCAGTGAAACTCTGCCTCAGACTGTGGTGGAAGCTCCTTCCTTAGAAACTTCTAAATAGATGCTGGATGGCCTTCTATCGGGGGTGTTTGATTGTGTTTTCCTTCATGGCACGGGTTTGGACTAAATGGCTCCTGTGGTCTCTTCCAACTCTATTATTCTATCTAGCAACTGGTTTGATGGGTCTGTTCTGTTTAAGACTAGAAGTTCAATTTAATTCTTACTGTACGATAAAGAGACAGACATCTCCTTAAGTTCTGAGCATATCTAATATTTTCATTTTTTTTGAGATGAAAGCTTGGGGATAAGAGAAGATGGGGTTGAAGACTTTGTATCAGCCCTGTGAAATATCTCTTTGTTTTTTGAAGAGTTGGGTCTTAAGTACATGCTTAACACTAGATGACTGGAGCCATAACTTATACCCATTATTATCTGAACACTGTGGACTTCCATGTTGTTTCACCTGAGATAAGATGCCATTCAGGATGGGAAACTTGGTTCACCAGATCTTCTTCCTAACTACCCACTCAGGTATAGTTTACCAATAATGACTCTGGCTTGCCATTTTAAGGGCCAGCTTGCAGGAACAGTGTTAAACTACATGGATTTGTAGTTTCAGTTCAAACACTACCAGAAATATAATAGAACAATTTGTAACTTTTTAAATGACAGTGACCACCTTGCTGGAGTTGCCAGATTAAATACTGACGTGAGCTTCTGTACCTTTAGCAGTTGTGTAGAAGAGAACATTTTGGCAGGTGTTGTGATGCAATCGGTAATAAGCAACAGCCATCAAAATGTCAACTTTTGCACAAATGTTAAAGCCACTTTCTAGTTTTTACTCTGGAAACCTTCCTTCCTTCCAACAAATACAAAATAATCCAAACCAGAAACAATCACTAGAAGTGCTGTTTCACTGTTTCGGACCATCTTCCATGATGGGGAATAAACAGCTGGCAAAGGCATAGCATGCGCATACATACACAGACACTCTCACCCACATACATATATATAGTTTTATCTATGTAATTTAGTAATTTATTGGATATTTGTGTTCATTTTTAAAAAATTGTACCCTGCCTCGAACCATCAGGAGAGGTTGGTAATAAATAAAATGGGTGCTGTTCCATTATTTTTATTATCATCATTAACATTATCATTATAATTATTGGAGCCCCCGGTGGGGCAGTGGGTTAAACCCCTGTGCCAGCAGGACTGAAGACTGACAGGTCGCAGGTTCGAATCTGGGGAGAGGCAGATGAGCTCCCTCTATCAGCTCCAGCTCCTCATGCGGGGACATGAGAGAAGCCTCCCACAAGGATGATAAAACATAAAAAAAATCATCCAGGCATCCCCTGGGCAACGTCCTTGCAGACGGCCAATTCTCTCACACCAGAAGCGACTAGCAGTTTCTGAGGTCATTTCTGACACCAGCAATACATGGAGAGAGAGTTGCCAGATGTACAAGCTGGGTTTAGAAAAGGCAGAGGAATAAGAGACCAGATTGCCAATATCCTCTGAATAATGGAGAAAGGTTGGAAGTTTCAGAAAAAAACATCTATTTCTGTTTTATTGACTATTCTAAAGCCTTTGACGGTGTGAATCATAATAAATTGTGGCAAATTCTTGGTGGTATGGGGATCCCAAGTCACCTTGTCTGTCTGTTTAAGGAATCTGTATAACGACTAAGTAGCAACAGTAAGAACTGAACATGGAACAACAGACTGGTTCGAGATTGGGAAAGGCATACAGCAGGTTTGTATACTTTCACCAAACCTATTCAACTTTTATGCAAAACACATCATGCGATGTGCAGGACTTGATTAATCCAAGGCTAGAGTTAAAACTGCTGGACACAACATTAACAACCTTAGATATGCAGATGATACCACTTTGATGGCTGAAAGCGAAGAGGAGCTGAGGAGCCTTCTAACCAAGGTGAAAGAAGAAAGTGCAAAGCTGGGTTGCAGTTAAACATAAAAAACAAGATTCTGGCAACCAGACTGATTGATAACCGGCAAATAGAGGGAGAAAACGTGGAGGCAGTGACAGACTTTGTATTTCTAGGTGCAAAGGTTACTGCAGACGCAGACTGCAGCCAGGAAATCAGAAGACGTCTACTTCTTGGGAGGAGAGCAATGACCAATCTCAATAAAACAGTGAAGAGTAGAGACATCAAACTGGCAACAAAGATCTGCAAAGTTAAAGCAATTGTATTCCCTGGTTGTAAGAGCTGGACCATAAGGAAGGCTAAGCGAAGGAAGATGGATGCTTTTGAACTGTGGTGCTGGATGAAAATCCTGAGAATTCCTTGGACCGCAAGAAGATGAAACCAGTCCATTCTCCAGGAAATAAAGCCCAACTACTCATTGGAGAGAAGGATATTAGAGGCAAAGATGAAGTACTTTGGCCACATAATGAGAAGACAGGAAAGCTTAGAGAAGACAATGATGCTGGGAAAAATGGAAGGAAAAAGGAAGAGGGGCCAACAAAGGGCAAGATGGATGGATGGATGGTATCCTTGAAGTGACTGGCTTGATTCTGAAGGAGCTGAGTGTGGCCACAGCTGACGGGTAGCTCTCGCGTGGGCTAGTCCATGAGGTCACGAAGAGTCAGAAGCGACTGAATGAATAAACAACAACAAAATATTTGTATATATGTACAGTAGACTTTCAGTTAACTTGAACAGAAGCAACCAGAATTCTCAAACAACCAGCAAAAATATTATAAAAATTGGGTTGTTGTAGTTTTTTTCAGGCTATATGGCCATGTTCTAGAGGCATTCTCTCCTGATGTTTTGCCTGCATCCATGGCAAGCATCCTCAGAGGTAGTGAGGTCTGTTGGAACTAGGAAAATTGGTTTATATATCTGTGGAATGACCAGGGTGGGACAAAGAACTCTTGTCTGTTGGGGCTAGGTGTGAATGTTTCAACTGACCACCTTGATTAGAATTTGATGGCCTGGCAGTGCCTGGGGCAATCTTTTGTTAAGAGGTGATTAGATGTCCTTGATTGTTTCCTATCTGTTGTTTTGCTGTTGTAATTTTAGAGTTTTAGAACATGGCCATATAGCCCGAACAAACCTACAACAACTTAGTGATTCCGGCCATGAAAGCCTTCGACAATACATTATAAAAATTAAAATTAAATCAATTTTAGGGGAACTGTTGCATTAAGTTATGTTTGCCTTTATTTGCTTTTAATTATGGTATTTCAATATTAAGATCAAGTAATTACAGAGGTTATGGCATAGTATAGTATAAGGTATAGTATTAGTTAAGTCTTATTTTAATAGTAACTCTCAAGCAACCAGAAATTACACTTATCTGGCATTTACGAATCCCCATGGGTGGCGGTTAAGTGAGAGTCTACCGTATATAGAGTATCTTGGAGATGGATCCCAAGTCTAAATAATAAATTCACGTGTTTCATGTGCACCTTATAAGACACATAGTCTAAAGGCATGTTTATACAATATTGCATGAAATGAAGTTCGTATACAGTGAACCATTGGAAACCAAAGGTGTTACTGTCTCGGTGTGGACCATTTCAAGAGTTCTTGTGGGGTTTTTCGGGCTATAGGGCCATGTTCTAGATGCATTTCTCCTGACGTTTCGCCTGCATCTATGGCAAGCATCCTCAGAGGTAGTGAGGTCTGTTGGAAATAGGACAATGGGTTTATATATCTGTGGAATGGCTGGAGTATATATAAACCCATTGTCCTATTTCCAACAGACCTCACTACCTCTGAGGATGCTTTGCCATAGATGCAGGCGAAACGTCAGGAGAAATGCCTCTAGAACATGGCCTTATAGCCCGAAAAAACCCACAAGAACCTAGTGATTCCAGCCATGAAAGCCTCCGACAATACATTTCAAGAGTATTTTGAATTTTGCAATTCTGGAGAAGGGAACCTGATTCCACTACTGATTTAGCCATCTCAAAACATGGTGCCCACGGTTGGTTTCCATTATTTAATTTTTTTAACTGTTCACATCCCTGTGGCTTAGAAAAAAGAAAGAATGAAAGGAAAGATAGAGATGTGATAGTGCAGGCTTTCATTTAATCCTGCCGCAGCCTTCGCAGCCGCCGCAGCCAAGGCCTTGAGGCCCTTCTTAACAAAGATTCGGCTTGTAACAACCCAACTGTGCGCTCAAGGTGGTCTCCATGGCAACAAAGATAACTTGGAGGCCTGGGCAGACATGAGAGCCCTGGAGGTAGTTCAAGGCAAAAGCCTGGCTCCATCCCTCCCACTCAGAGGATGTTTGCTGAGGGAAGGAGGGAGGAAAAGAGCCAGTATTGAGGGGTGGGGACCTGCCAGGGCAGACAACATGGCTTTGGTGAAGCAGAGCACCATATTTTACCATGATAGCCAGGCTTCAGATTTGGGGAAATTGACTATATTCCGTTCTATCACCAAGGGGAAGAAAAGCAGTGGGAGAAAAGACATATAAATCACTAGAAAGGAAGCGGTCTAACCTATCTTCCAGCCCTGGTGATATAAGACTATATCAGGATGTAGATGGATGTGGCTCTTAATGAGACATGCCGCATTATCACGGGGTGTCTGCGCCCTACACCACTGGAGAAATTACACTGCTTAGCCGGTATTGCACCACCTGGCATCCGCCGGGAAGTAGCAGCCAATAGTGAAAGGACCAAGGCAGAGACATCTCCAGCTCATCCCGTTTGGGTATCAGCCAGCACGCCAACGACTTAAATCTAGACATAGTTTTCTAAGATCTACAGAGACACTCGCTGGAACACCTCAGCAAGCGAGAGTCCAAAAGTGGCAGGCTCAAACCCAGAACCTCAACCAATGGCTGATACCAAATGAGAGACTCCCCCCTGGGCACACAGAAGACTGGGCGACTTGGAAGGCATTGAACAGACTGCGCTCTGGCACCACGAGATGCAGAGCCAACCTTCAGAAATGGGGCTACAAAGTAGAATCCTCAACATGCGAGTGTGGAGAAGAGCAAACCACTGACCACCTGCTGCAATGCAACCTGAGCCCTGCCACATGCACAATGGAGGACCTTCTTGCAGCAACACCGGAAGCACTCCAAGTGGCCAGATACTGGTCAAAGGACATTTAACCAACTACCAAACTCACAAGTTTTGTATTTGTCTGTTTGTTTGCTTTGTTCTGTTAGAAATGTAATATAATGGACTGGTTGCTCTGACACGACAAATAAATAAATAAATATCAGGATGTCATATTTTTAATAGGAGTGATTTGCACACTCCGTCTCTTACACTGTCAGGTGCGACTTGAGAAACTGCAAGTTGCTTCTGGTGTGAGAGAATTGGCCGTCTGCAAGGACGTTGCCCAGGGAACGCCCGGATGATTTTTTGATGTTTTATCATCCTTGTGGGAGGCTTGTCTCATGTCTTCGCATGAGGAGCTGGAGCTGATAGAAGGAGCTCATCCGCGCTCTCCCTGGATTCGAACCTGCGACCTGTCGGTCTTCAGTCCTGCCAGCACAGGGCTTAACCCACTGTGCCACCGCAGAGATGAGAAATGGCCTTCATAATAGCAGTTGGTAGGAACAGCTGCCATAAGTCAAACTCCAAACCTTGGCCTTCCTTTTGAGACTCAAAAAAAGGCAGGATCTAAGTCCTTATGATTAACAGAGTGAGGGGAGAAGGCATTGTATGTGCATTTAGATGTCCTACATCCCTATTTATATAGAGAGCACAGATATCTATTACTAAGATACATAAAGTATTATGTTATTGTTGTTGAAACTTCAAATATGATGTCATATGACAGATTTATTACTTATAAACACAATAAAGAGGAACAACTTCTCTTAGTCATTGATAAATATCCATATTCATTTAATGTATTGTCGAAGGCTTTCATGGCTGGAATCACTAGGTTCTTGTGGGTTTTTTCGGGCTATATGGCCATGTTCTAGAGGCATTTTCTCCTGACGTTTCGCCTGCATCTATGGCAAGCATCCTCAGAGGTAGTGAGGTCTGTTGGAATTAGGAAAATGGGTTTATATATCTGTGGAATGACGGGTGGGGCAAAGAGCTCTTCTCTGCTGGAGCCAGGTGTGAATGTTTCAACTGACCACCTTCATTAGCATTTGAAGGCCTGGTTGAGCCTGGGGGAATCTTTTGTTGAGAGGTGTTAAGATGTGCCTGGTTGTTTCCTCTCTGATGTTTTGCTGTTGTAATTTTAGAGTTTTTTTTAATACTGGTAGCCAGATTTTGTTCATTTTCATGGTCTCCTCCTTTCTGTTGAAATTGTCCACATGCTTGTGGATTTCAATGACATATTCATTTAGATAAACGTAAACATAATAGTCCAATCTGTCTGATGATTTAAAGAGTCACTTTTAGATGTTTTTGAAGGACTATTTGTGGCATCCAAGGTTGTGTCAGAGAAGAGTTCTACACGGTGACCAGGTTACAACAAGGTATCCCGGGTGTAGTTCCTTGATTCGGTGTTGGTGATGAAAACACCTTCTTCAGGTAATTAATTCTTCTTAATATTTCAACAGGAAACAAGTCTCTGGTACTACAATTACATGTATTAAGAAGAATTCATAATACTTTGTGTATATTATACCCCTATTTGCCAGGGTCCTTAGTACACTAATTCAAGCATACACACACTTCACTTCAACAAAAGGCTCATCTCTGCCAAAGCTTTTTGGGTTTGGCATCTTAGGCTTTTGATGCAAGATGTGGATAAATTTTTGGATAGGCTTCAGCAGCATTTTTAAAGAGGACTGAAACTGGCTACAAGGAAGGTGGTTACAAGAATGGTCACGTAGCTCCTTTCCCCAGATGACCACACCTATTCTGCAGTTTGGGAAGGTGATTATTGGTTTCTACCTATATTCTTCTGATTCTATGATCTGCTGCCATGATGATGCATAGAGAGCAATCTCAATCAACTCTCTTTCTTTGCATATATTTCTCCACCATCAGTTGGGACTTTTATCTAAAGCCACATGGCTGCTGCTCCAGGTCCAAACCAACTATCAATGTCTCACTTTATACGCCAGATTGACACCCCATTTGCTCTAAACCTCTTCAAGCCACCAACTGGAATTTTCTGCCATGCCATTGTGGTACACCCAGCCCCAATGAAATGAATTGCAATACTGAACTGCAAGGTTTGCTTTCGAACTGCTACCACCTTGCTTCTTAATCCTGTTAAAAGCCATGCTTCAGAAAAGAACTGCAAGAAACTGGCCTTTTTCACATGGCATTCATGCCTGAAATTAGGCAGCTCCGGTTGTGAAGAAGCAAAGGAACACTAACCAAGAGTACAAGGATTTGACCTTGAATGTAGGTCACTGAATGTTTGCTGGGAAACTGTGCATCAGGGCAGAACTGAGCACATATCAAACCCAAGAGAAGAAAGGGAAAGGAGAAGATGCCATTCAACTGATTAGATGCTGATCATACTCATTATTTATCAAATATGTACAAACTGATTTTTGCAAATCTGACTCACATTATATTTTAGGGTTTCTCCTCAATTTTGCAGAAATTGCCCATATCCTCTTCTAGCAATTTCTTGTATCAAAAATCTAAAGCATATTTCTAACAGGCGATGCAGAATCCAATAACACATTCCTTTGCCACTCATCTCAGCGAAGCCCAGCTTCCTTGTTTCCTTCTATCTGGACCTCTTATGCACCCTTTTACTGTGAAGGATGCTTTCGTTATGTTCAAAGAGACAATCTACAGATTGGCCTCTGTAAGTAGGCATTGGCAAGGCTTGTTCCTTCTCCATTTCCCTCCAAATAAATTGCTCCAGGAATGAGAATGACAATTCTTATACACCAGTAATGGCTATTGAAAACAGAGTACTTTCCCCGCAGCCTTGTGCTCTTGATCTTAGAGAATGCCAAAGACCAATGAAAAGAAAAAAGGTGTCAATTAGAAACCTATTTCTCTGTTGGTGTGAAATAAAGAGGAGAAACGCACAATTGTTTGTTCAGCAGAGTTGAGATTTTGAGAAATGTTGGCTACCACAGTACATCTTTACTACAAAAGTAAGCCAAATTAACCAACACGCAACTAATCCTCTGCAAAGAACCTTGGTAAACAACATTCTGTTAAAAGATAAGAGGTACTATTCTAAAAAAAAGTCTAGTATGCCCAGATATCCTTAAGGGAAGCTTGGACAGTTAATGTTTGTGATGCAGCTACAATGTTGGCAGATCTACCCTGTTCATCCTTTTGTCACAATCTTGTCTTGCAATACATATGGCATTCAGGATCACGCAGTGGCCTAGTACTTTAGCACATTTATTTAGAAGTAATTCTAGCTGATCAGTATGGGAGTTACTTTTCAATCTGTGTACTTAGAACTGTGGTGCCTCCTCTTGCTGCTGGTATATGCACAGTTAAGAAGGGAAAGCCAGATTTATGTTCTCCTTCACCTTGCATTCCCTTCAATTTTTCACAGATGAAAATCACAAAGATGGTACATAATCCCATACATAGAGCCAGTGTGGGTACAGTGTTGGTCTAGCACTTTTGGAGACTAGGATTTGCAGCCCCATTCAGTCAAGCAAACCGACTGGCTAACCTTATGCAAGTCTGATGCTCTCAGCCTTAGAGGAAGGCAATGGCAAACATCCTGTAAATAGATCTTGCAAGAAAAACCCTACATTTTGGTTGCCATAAATGTGATCTGACTTGAAGGTGCATAACAACCATCTCACATTTAGCCATACGTTCACTCTCCCTCTTGCTCTAAATCTGTTGCACTACTACTAAAGTCTGCAAGGAGCGAGAAAGTATCTCCTAGCTATTGATAACATTTCCTGGATGGATGTGGTAGGAAAAACACAACACACCAAGGCTATTGTTCTTTTGCATATGTTATTTCATTGAAATGTATGAGAACTGAAAATGCCCCATTCCACAAAGGCTGATCTTAAATGGCAAACTTAAAAAACAACAACTTGGAAATGGACAATTTATCTTGCAAAAGATTACCGAATATCAACATTTTGTTTGGTACAATTATGAGAGGAGCATAATTATCTCACCACTCATTTGTCTGGAAAATCACAAGATACTTAACAGAACAAAATTCCCTGTTCCATTTCTTCCACCCTGTAGAGAGGTTAATACAGGAGGCTCTTCCTCCAATCCAACAAGAGCTCTGGATATCATGATATATTCATTCACAGCAGTGGACAGCCATGATGCTCTGTCCACAAACAGAAATCTCCAGTCTTTGGCAATGCTATTGCATTGATATTCCAAGTCCTGCAATATTCTAGAACAGTCCTGGAAGTTAGAGTCTCATCCTTATTTTCATGTCCATCTTGAGGGGGGAAAGTCTCAGTGCCATTGCAAAGTTCTAAGTCCTTTTAGATAAACTGCAAGGCAAAATTGCAGCTTCCCGTTTGCCTTCATTCCTGGTGCCCCAAGGTTTTGTGCATTTATGGGGGTTGTATCCCAGGTTTGTCTTTGTCCTTGATATGTTCAGTCTCAGGAAGGTGTGAAATGATTATGGGACTGTTTCCTCTCCCACCTTCTACAGCTTCCCCCCACTGGTTCCCCTCCCCAACGCAATCCTCTGATGCTTCATTGTTCCAGCTATTGCCAAGGTCCTCTGTCCCCCAGTCACCACTTCCAGACACCATTTCTGATTCCCAGTCTCCTGCGGTAGTCCAGCTGCCGCCTCCTTCCTCAACTGAGCGTTGGTAGTAGGTCTCCCGGGCGTGCTTCCGCTTGGCGTGCCGGCGGAGGGTGTTGCGTTCTGTGAAGCGCAGCCGGCAAATCTGGCACTGGTAGGGCTTCTCTCCTGTATGGACTCGTTGGTGGCGCAAGAGCTCACCTGATTCTCGGAAACCTTTGCGGCAGACCGGGCAGCTAAAGGGTCGTTCACCAGTATGGATGTGCTTGTGTCGCTGAAGATGCGAGGAGCGCTTGAAGGCCTTGCCACACTCGCGACACACATATGGTTTGCTCTCTGAGTGGGTGATGCTGTGGCGCTCCAAGTCCGACTGGTATAGGAACGTCCGTAGGCAAATGGGGCAAAAGTACAGCTGCCGTGGTGGTGGGGCTGATGCCAGCAGCTCCGGCTCTGAGGACTGCATCTGCCCAGCCAGCTCTGCCTCCTGTCGGGAGACTGTGTGGGGCACTCCTTCAGCATCAATCAACACCAGGGACCCCTCGTCATTGGCATCTCCTCCTCCCTGCTGACCCAGTTGCTTGGAGTTAGGAGCGGAAGCCTGTGCATTGGATCTTCCCCCTTTGTTTCTGGTCAGTGCTGAATGCAGCTTTGGCCCCCATAGAGCAATGCTGTAGATCTCTGGGTGGGGAGGTCTGTCCTCTATAGCAATATGGTTCGTGGGGATGTCATTGGTCAGTGGGTTCTGCATATAGTGTGACCAAGGAAGTGTGGGGCAGGTTTCTATCACCTGGTCCTCAAACCCGACGCTGCCGTGGTTGTCCGGTCTTGACCAATCACTCCCGCCGGGCACCAGCACTCGGGCCTTTGCCTGCAGCTCTGCTGGATGCCCATCACCTCTGTCGACATGCCACCTGTGAGATGGCTCCATTCGGCACCAGGAACAAGAGCACGTTCAGCTACAGAGACATCGCTGCAGAGATGGAGAACAGTGAAAAGCTCAGCGCAGTCTACTAGAAAGTATTTCCCATCCCAGAAATTCAACTTGTCACCTTAAACTTATAACCACTATGATCACTGGCTTTGAAGCCATAAGCGTACATGACAAGCATTCCTTCTGGAAAACTTGCTGCTTTGAATTATAGTAGCAAAAACGCAGAAAGGCACCTTAGAGACTGGAGAAGCAAGATTTACTTGGAAATAGACACTACTGAATACAAAAGGTCTGACTTGCATATAAACATGTACAGGACTGGGTTATAAATAGTGAAATCATGAAGTTCAATTCCACAGCATTTTGTGTTTGTTAATCCTTGCTTTAAAGTAAGTTCAGACCTAAAACAGGTGCATGTGTGTGTTTATACAGAGAGTCACTGAGATGTTTGAATCTCTCTGTGTGTACAATTAGTTTGAAAATATACACTGACTTGTGGGTGTGCCTAGGGACTCATGCATAAATGGAACTCTGCTCAGTTATTTCTGCAATTGTGATTAATCTTAGTGGTTCGAGCTTATATGTTTTGATGTTATCTTCTTCTGATGTGGATGTAGGCACACATGTCTTTTTTTTGCAATACATTTAGGAGCAGAACAATGTACGTAATAGTTGTACATGGGAGCACTGTAACAAATACATGGCATGGACTACATCCACAAGATAGTTTGCATTTACTGTATATACTCAAGTATAAGCCTAGTTTCCTTCTTGCGGCAACCCCAGAGGCACCCCAAGTGGCCAGATACTGGTCAAAGGACATTTAACCAAATACCAAATTTGCAAAATCTGTGTGGTTTTTTTCTTTCCTTCTTTTTTTTCTTTTTCTTTTTAATCTCTGTGTTTGTTTTGCTCTGTTAGAATTGTAATACAATTCTGATGTTGCTGATGACACGATAAATAAATAATCCTAGTTTTTTAGCCCTTTTTTAAGGCTGAAAACGTCCCATTCGGCTTATACTTGAGTCAAGATTATTTATTATTTAACATTATTATTATTATTATTATTATTATTATTATTATTATTACATTTATTATTTTACTCTGTTTATTATTATTATTATTATTATTAAATTTATCATTTTACTCTATTATTATTACTACATTTATTATTTYACTCTCTTTATTATTATTGGAAGGATACGCAAGCACATTTACACTGAAAAAGATTAATATCATGGTTTAATCAGAGKTAGACAGTCTTATCTTAAATTACAGTTTTATGTAAATATTCAAAAACATTTAACCTACTGATGCCTCAATTAATGTCATAGTATTGGAATCTATTTTTATTTTGGAATTTACCAGTAGCTGCTGCATTTCTCACCTTCGGCTTATACTCGAGTCAATACGTTTTCCCAGTTTTTTGTGGTAAAATTAGGTGCCTCGGCTTATATTCGGGTCATTTTATACTCAAATATATACGGTACTTATGACAGAGATGAAGTACTGCACTACATTCAAAATCAGGTATTTTCAATATTCTCCCTCTGCCTTTCAATGTGTTTTTCAATGAAGTGAGGATTATGAACAGCATTAGCAACTGTCAGTAAGAAAGCAGAGTTGATTTTTATTCCAGATTAAATGAGAAGAACTACAAGCTGAATCATACATTGAGAGTGAGGGGCACAACACTGACCCAAATAGGATGGAAGAAAATAATAATAATAATAATAATAATAATAATAATAATAATAATAATAAAGCAATGAGATTAATTACTAACTTGCATTCTTTACATTGAAAACAATTCTACAATTAATTATTTATCACACCTTTGGAATTCGAGCTTTGTCATTAATAAATGTTAAGGAAAATAACTAGGACATTTCAATATGTACTCTCAAAAGCTCTATTTCCCAAGGTTCTTTGGAGAATGCCATCAATTCCAAGGTACATAGGATACCACTTGCAAAAACTAATTTGCTTATCAGTTGGGAATTACCTCTTGCCATTATCCAGGAAAAGGATGGCCAGAGGTAATTCCCAATTGATAACATTGGACCCTCCTGAGTTTGGACTGCAATTCCCAGAAGTCTAAGCAAATAGCAAAGGATTATAGGAACAGTATTTTTAAACATCTGAAGGTTCCCAACCACTGGCTTAAAAATTGAGACCAACATAGCAGATATTTCTAGATACTACAGCCAAGGTGCAGACAGTAGGGCTTAAATGTGAATGGGTTCTCCTATGGAACCCATTTCCAAGTAGTCCTTGAAGGAGGTTAAGATCTTCTGGGAAGGCCCTGCTCTCAGTGCCACCTGCTTTGCAAGTGCGGTTGGCGGGGATGAGAGACAGGGCATTCTCAGTGGTGGCCCCTCAGCTCTGGAACTCTTTCCCCAGCTAGATTAGATCAGATCCTGGCCTTTAGAAAGAGAACAAAGGTATTGAACCAAGCTTTTAATTAGTAAAGTAATGCAGTAAAGGAAGCAAATAGGGAATATGTGCAATCGACATTAGAATGGCTTGGATCATGTGATTTTAATTATTGTATTTCATATTTTAAATGTCCTTTTTCTTATCTTATAGTGAATTGTCCTATTGATTTTATGCTAAATTATATGGTGTTGATTTGTGATTTAGTTTATGTATGTAAGGCATTAAATTTTGCCATTATTTCTGTGTAAACTGCTTTGAGTCCCCCCAGGGGTGAGAAAAGCGGTATATAAATACTGTAAATAAATAAATAAAATCCCAAGCTCAATATTAATGTGTTTTTAGCAGCTTCCCTGGATAAAGAATGGTTTCCTATATGCTGCAAGTATTTTCTCCAAACTCTGTGATTCCAGTTCTACCATAATACGCTGAAATGCTGAACAGAACCAATCACAGATTCAATTATATTATACATATACATTTACAATTTGGACATATTCTAGTGGATTCACATTTGAATTTTGAACATTTTCAAAAGTCTCTTTGGAAATGTCACAGTGAGAAATACTTAATGATGACAACAATATTACCCTTAGCCAGGCATGGGAAAACTTCAGCCCTCCAGGTGGTTTGAACTTCAACTCTCACAATTCTGGCTGTTAGGAATTGTGGGAGTTGAAGTCCAAAACACCTGGAGGGCCGAAGTTTGCCCATGCCTGCCCTTAGCTCTAAAACGAGTCGATGGAAAGCAATCACATTATGCATCAAGTTGACAAATCTGGCTCTTTTGCACTTTTATAAACAAACAAAAACTATTGAGTACAACAGCAGCCACTACTGGAAATGTTTGGTGACTGTAGACATGAATGAAAAGAGCACACATTAAAATATTGCAAGCAGTTGGAATTAGGGAAAAATACCTCAAAACCTCAGCTTTGACACCATCCCATTAATTTTTCCATTTCATGATGTAATAGTCCTATGTGTTTTTAAGAGTGAAAAAAAAAAGAGAGAAATAGGGGTCCTCCATGCAGGGCTTGGGGTCCAGCTAAAATTAATTGGGACAGTTCTGGCAGAACCACCAGCTTCAGGGCTTGATCCGAACAGTGCTGAGCCAATACATTTCCAAGAATAAGGTAAAGGTAAAGGGTTCCCCTTGACATTAAGTCTAGTTGTGTCTGATTCTGGGGGTAGTGTTCATCCCTATTTCTAAGCCAAGCTTTTTCTACTGGAGCATATTTATTTATTTATTATTTACTGTATTTGTATACCGCCTTTCTCAGCCAATTGGCGACTCATGGCGGTTTCCAACAAATCAGTATACATAAAACATAATATAGATAAAAAACATTAAACAGTATAAGACATTACAAAAGCAATAAAAACAACATCATCAGCGTCTCATTATTCTCAAGCATTCTCCAATTCCATTGTCAGATCATTCAATTTCCTATATTAGCTACTCTGTATTTGTAAATGCTTGCTCGAATAGCCACGTTTTAACTTGCCTCCAAAACATCAAGAGGGAGGAAGCAGATCTGATCTCCCTAGGAAGGGCGTTCCATAGCCGAGGGGCCACCACTGAGAAGGCCCTGTCTCTCATCCCCGCCAAGTGTGCTTGTGACGAAGGCGGGACCGAGAGCAGGGCCTCACCAGATGATCTTAAAGTCCTCAGAGATTCATAAGGGGGAGATACGTAAGGGGAGATACGTATTTAGATATAAATTAATATATGGAATCACTGACAATGCAACTGGACAGCGATTTTAGTAAGGAGACGCCGAGGATCTTGTTTTTACAGATATATTTGCTTTTTATATTACATTTTAAATATTGAATTGTTTTTATAATTGTTTTAACTATATTTTGATATTTGTTATGGCATCGAATCACTGCCAACTGTGAGCCACCTTGAGTCGGCTGAGAAAGGCAGTATACAAATGCAGTAAATAAATAAATAAAGAGCCGGCATTGTCTGTAGACACCTCCAAGGTCATGTGGCTGGCATGACTGCATGGAGCGCTGTTACCTTCCCATCAAAGCGGTACCTATTGACCTACTCACATTTGCAGTAAATAAATATATAAATAAAAAGCCGGCATTGTCCATATACACCTCCAAGGTCATGTGGCTGGCATGACTGCATGGAGCGCTGTTACCTTCCCATCGAAGCGGTACCTATTGGCCTACTCACATTTGCATATTTTCAAACTGCTAGGTTGGTAGAAGCTAGGGCTAACAGCAGGAATTTACCCTGCTCCCTGATTCGAACCGTCAGCCTTTTGGTCAGCAAATTCAGCAGCTCAGTGGTTTAATCCATGGCACCACTGGAGGCTCCAAGACTAAAGTGACACATTCCAGAATGATCTCAAGGGTTTTCAAGGGCTTGGTTTGGGGCAGAAGGAAGAGGGCAATGCTGGGCATGTGCAGAGTGCCCTCCTCTCATCTCTAGCCACTGGTGTGCATATAATAATAATAATAATAATAATAATAATAATAATAATAATACAGTGTACAATTAGTGCAGTTCGACACCACTTGAATTGCAATGGATAAGAGCTATGGAATCCTGTGCGTTGTAGTTTCACAAGGTCTCCTCTGCCAAAGAGTGCAGGTGCTCTCATGGTTCCATGCCACTGAGTCATGGCATTTGAAGTGGTGTCAAACTGCATTCATCCCATAGTGTAGATGCACCCCAGGCGAGACAAATAGGTTTGGTTTGTAAGAAGCAAAGGTCTTCTATCCAGTCTAGATTCTGAGCTGTATCAATTCTGCTTTGGAGGCAGCTTGCAGCACTGGAGGCTGGGCATCCAGATGAGCCATACCATTGCATCTGCCTTCTTCCTCTCACCGGTCTCAGCTAGCCAAGCGAAGGTCCAAAGCGGAAAGCTCCCCCTCCCCATCCATTCCTGCTCCAGGCTGCACTCACTGCCAGTGGAGAGAGGCGGGTACCCACCCAATCCAGCAGAAAGGGGCAGCAGCTATTACCTGTTTTGCATTGTGATCTGCGGCAGCCGAGGGGTTTTCAATGGGGCCGGCGGTGGGTTGGGTGGGGAGAGGAGAGGAGAGGAGAGGAGCCGTCCGATGGGAAACCTCTTTCGCCGCCCGGCCGCTGCAGAACAAAAGAGCTTGGCCGGTCTCAGCTGGGAATCCGGAAGGCGCTAGGACCCAGCAGAGAGGGACATTCCGCCTGGCAGGAGCGGCTCCCGGGTCCTAGAGCCGAGCAGCACAAAAAGACAAACCCACCTGGGGTGCCTCTTGTAGAATTACCTATCTATATACTCAAGTATAAGCCGACCCGAGGCATCCAATTTTACAAAAACTGGGGAAACGTATTGACTCCAGCAGAAGCTGAGGGTGGGAAATGCATGAGGTACAGGTAAATTTCAAAATAAAAATAGATACCAATAAAATTACATTAACTGAGGCATCAGTAGGTTAAATGCTTTTAAATAGATACATAAAACTGTAATTTAAGATAACTGTCCAACTCTGATTAAAGCATTATTCTAACCTTCTATATAAAATTGCTTACTTATCCTTCCAATAATAATGAAGAGGGTAAAATAAGAAAAGTAATAAAAAAAATAATAGAGTAAAATAATGGAAATGTAATAATGACAACAACAATAGAGTAAAATAATAAATATAATTACAATTACAAATGGAGTAAAATAATAAAAGTAATGATAATAAGTAGAGTAAAATAATAAAAGTAATAAAAATAATAATAGAGTAAAATAATATAAATGTAATAACAATAGCGTGAAATAATATACATGTAACAATAATAAAAATATTATCTAAATTGGCCGGTCAGTGGCAGTGCAGCAACCACCTCTGAGGATGCTTGCCATAGATGCAGGCGAAACGTCAGGAGAAAAATTGCCTCCAGAACGTGGCCATATAGCCCGGAAAAACCTACAACAACCCATGGATTCCAGCCATGAAAGCCTTCGACAATACAATAATAAAAATAATAAATAGTGTAAAATAATAAAAGTAATACAAATAATAGTAGAGTAAAATAACAAATATAGTAACAACAATAATAAATAGAGTAAAATAATGGAAATGTAATAAGAACAGTAATAATAGAGTAAAATGATAAATGTGATAATAATAATAGTAAATAGAATAAAATAATAAATGTAATAAAATAATAGCAGAGTAAAATAATGCAAATGCAATAATAATAAAAATAATAAATAGAGTAAACTAATAAAAGTAATAAAAATAATAATAGAGTAAAATAACAAATGTAATAAGAACAATAATAAATAGAATAAAATAATAAATGTAATAATAATAGAGTAACATAATGTAATGGCGCTCCATGCAGTCATGCTGGCCACATGACCTAGGAGGTGTCTACAGACAACGCCGGCCTTTCGGCTTAGAAATGGAGATGAGCACCACACCCCAGGGTCGGACACGACTGGACTTAATGTCAGGGGAAAACCTTTACCTTTAACATAATGTAAATGTAATAATAATAAAAATAATAAATAGAGTAAAATAATAAATGTAATAAAAATAATAACAGAGTAAAATAATAAATAACTTTGGCTTGATTATAAGCCAAGGGGAACTTTTCAAGCCTAAAAAAAGGGGCTAAAAACTCAGCTTATACTCAAGTATATAGGGTAATCCAGTTTGGCACCACTTTAACTGCAATGGCTCAATACTATGGAATCATGGGGGTCGTATTTAGTTGAGGTTCCAGCACTATTCGGCAGAGAAAGCCAAACCCCCCATAAAAATACAGGTCCCCTGATTGCATAGCACTGAGCCATGGCAGTGAAAGTGGTGTCAAACTGCATACATTTTTACAATTTAGATGCACCCTCAAATTCAGCAGCCAGTCCAGTCAGCTGGTATGGGATAAAAGCCCATTATTCTGTCCTTTGCCTCTGCCAGCAAAATTTCTTGGATTGACCCTAAAAACTACACAGCACCAATCCCAGGCTGGAGTTAAAACTGTTGGATGAAACATCAACAACCTTATATATGCAGATGATACCACTTTGATGGCCAAAAGCGAAGAGGAGCTGAGGAGCCTTCTAACCAAGGTGAAAGAAGAAAGGGCAAAAGCTGGCTTGCAATTAAATATATATATATTTAAAAAAACCAAGATGATGGCCACCAGACTGCTTGATAACAGGCAAATAGAGGGAGAAAACATGGAGGCAGTGACAGACTTTGCATTTCTAGGCATGAAGATTACTGAAGACGCAGACTGCAGCCAGGAAATCAGGAGACATTTACTTTTTGGGAGGAGAGCAATGACCAAGCTTGATAAAATAGTGAAGAGTAGAGACGTCACAGTGGCAACAAAGATCCGCATAGTTACTGTTTTTAACCCTGTGAGAATTGTTTTTGTTTTATTCTGTTGTTTTATTGTTTCTTTTATTTGCCTGAGTTTTTGATGTGTAAACCTCCTTTTGATATGCAAAACCGTAGGAGCAGCAGTATCCAAAAGTAAATTATTTCTGGCAGAGAAGGCTTAATGATAAATTCCTTGATTCCATAGCATTGAGACATGGCAGTTAAAGTGGTATCAAATTGAATCAATTCTGCAGTGCATAAGCACCCCTGAAGGGGCAAGGTGAAGGTAATGGACAGGTTGCCCTCAGGTCTCTCAAGAGTGGCATCAAATGGCATATTTTATTTTATTTTGTTTAGCCAATCTGACTTGTGGAGATGGTTGAAACCACTAGTGGGCAGAATTTTCTAATTCAGTTTTGGGAGTTATGACTGCAAAACACTGGATGCAAATCAGATGGGGATGTATTAGGAATTGCTTTCCTTTTTCTTTTTAAATTACATAATCTGATAAAACAGCTTTTGTTCCAATACATTTGATGGAATTCAAGACATCACAGGACTCAGAGGTTTTCTTCTCACCAGTGGTTGTTAGGATACTACATACACTGTAAGACCAGCTGAATGGATCCTAAAGCAAACCCAAACGTAGAAGGTCAAATGACTAAACTGAGACTATATAGGGCACCCATGGCTTCTGCAAGGGTTTGGTTCCAGGACACCTTTGGGTACCAAAATGTGTGGATGCACAAGTATCCAAAGAGCGACTTTTAAATGGCAAAACCAACACTTTGTTTCTGGAACTTAAAAAAATAACCATCTATAGATGATAGCTATAAAAATCAAAGAATGCCAATTGTTGCCAATCCTACAACAATACAGGAAATCTAAAGGTGGTTATCCAACCTTAGTTTAAGCAGTATGCGAAAAGGAGACCTCATCACACACTGTTTCACTATCAAACAGACCTCACCATCAGGAAATTATTCCTAATATCCTGTCACCACCTCCTTTCCTGTAAATTGAATCCATGCATTTGGGTCTTGCCTTTTGGAACAGCTCTGATTAACCTTGCTCTGTTTCCTATGGGATATGCTTTTAAATATTTCTAGATGGTTGTTATATCACTTATTCTCAGTTGAGTATCTCCCACCAAATATGTCCCTTTCACACTACACAATTATTGCACTAGTAGTGTGTGTGTGTATGTGTATTTTTATTTAAGTTGCCTGTCAACTTATGCCAACCTCATGAATTTCATTGGGTTTTCTTAGTTAAGGAATATTCAAAGATTATTTGCCAGTTACTTTCTCTGAAATACAGGTTACAGCACCTCGTTGTTGGCAGTGTCCCATCTAAGTACTAATCAGAGCTGGTCCTGCTTAATCTCTAAAGTCAGATCCAATTTGGTGCCTTTAGGACAGAGGTCCTCAAACTTTTTTTTTAAAACAGGGCCGAACTGTGAACAATTTTAACCAACCAATTTTAACAATTTTAACCCTAAGACTGTGAACAATTTTAACCAACATAAACTTACAAGTATTTCAAAGGGAAGTTGGACCTGCTTTTGTGGATGAGATAGTCAAGTTACTTGTGTGCCTTCAAGTCGCTTCAGACTTAGGGCAACATTAAATCTAATTTTTAGAGAAGGGGGCAGATAAATTAACTTGGAGGGCTGTATCTGGCCCTGCTTTAGGGTATTTAGGACCTATGATACTTAGAATTCCCCATAGTCACCTATGGATGTGAGAGCTGGACCATAGGGAAGGCTGAGCAAAGGAAGATAGATGCTTTTGAACTGTGGTGTTGGAGGAAAGTTCTGAGAGTGCCTTGGACCACAAGAAGATCCAACCAGTCCATACTTCAGGAAATAAAGCCTGACTGCTCATTGGAGGGAAGGATATTAGAGACAAAGCTGAAGTACTTTGGCCACATCCTGAGGAGACAGGAAAGCTTAGAGAAGACAATGATGCTGGGGAAAATGGAAGGAAAAAGAAAGAGGGGCCGACCAAGGGCCAGATGGATGTATGGCATCCTTGAAGTGACTGGCTTGACTCTGAAGGAGCTGGGGTGGTGACGGCATGAGGTCACGAAGAGTCGGAAATGACTGAATGAATGAACAACAACAACATACTTGGAATCCATTTTTCTTGCCATAACCGCATCCTGTGGGACCTTGGGATTTGTAGTCTCTTGAAACACTCTGGCTGAAAATTCTCAATACTCTCCCATAAACTGGGCAGCATTCAAGTGCCATTAGTTCCTTGTAGCCAGATGACTGGCCAGTGATAATTATAGGGAGCAGGTAAAATATCCTCCTACCCTGTTTCCATATTTTCCAACTCTATTTCCATTTTCACAAACTGGTTGTCATGAAGGCTTTGAATGAAATCTGTTTTATCTGCCTTTAAATTGAATTAAGGTGACCCATCAAAGTGTTTTCTTGGCAAGTAGAGGTTTGTCATTCCCATCCTCCTAGGGTGAGACAGTATAACTTGCACAAGGATTAATGGCAAATTAAATCCTACTCTCCCAGAGTCCCCCTGCCAACATTTAAGCCACTGCACGAACTGGTTATCATGAACAACATAGGAATAAGATAATGTCTGCAATACAAACACCGTTTGGTTGAACAGAAGTTCTCCAGCACCACCTTCTGGAAATAAATAATCAATAGAACTACTGTTGCCTAATGGCTGCATCTCCCATCACTTTACAGCCAATTTGTCCAGAGAAGGCAAATACAGGCAGCGATACAATCAATTTCTGGGAAATCCAGGGCAAGTTCCAGGATCACATTCTGTTGAGGTCTGGAAGTCAAGCCCTATGAAGAGCAGCTAACTTGAAGATGAGAAGATTAAGAGGAGACATGATGATGATGATGATGATGATGATGATGATGATGATGATAATAATAATCTTTATTTATACCCCGCCACCATATCCCTGAAGGGGACTCTGGGCTGCTAACATGAGGCCAAGCCCAAAATTACAACATAGCAAAGTAAAATACAAACAAGCAAATAATAACATCAAAATAAAATACATAAATTAACAGAAAATACAGTAAACAACATAAATGCCAAGGTGGAGGAATAAAAACTCAATGATAGCCATGGTTAAATATTTGAAAGGATGTCACATTGAAGATGTGCAAACTTGTTTTCTGCTGGTCTAGAGACCAGGACATGGAGCGATCGATTCCAATTTTAGAAAAAGATATTCCACCTAAACATTAAAAAGAACTGACAATCAGAGCTATTTGACAGTGAAATATGCTGCCCTGGAAGGTTGTGAATTCACCGCCTCTGAAGGTTTTTAAGCAGAGACTGGATGGCCATCTGTCGGGATTGTTTGGGCTGTGTGGTTCTACATTTCAGAATGGAGTTGGATTGTACACCCTTGGAGTCTCTTCCAACTTTATGATACTATGGTTCCCACTCTTCTGTCTTTTTAGCAGTTCTGGTCTTCCAGCTATGGTGATTTCCATAGTGAACCTGGACTGAAACTTTTAGGGCTCTTCTACACCACTGTATAAAAATCCAAATTGAACTGGATTATATGGCAGTGTGGACTCAGATAACCCAGTTCAAACCAGATATTGTGGATTACCTGCCTTGATATTCTGGGTTATATGGCTGTGTGGAAGGGCTCTTAATGAAATGATTCTGCACCAGGAATAGCAAACAAGTGAGCCTATGGATGTTGTTGGACTGCAACTCCTATCATCCCTTACCATTGGCTATGCCGGCTGAGTTAAACTCTGGGTTAAAGCTATTTGTGGAGTCTGAAGGCTGGCTGTGTAAGTGGACACCCATGCCACATACAGGCATACAGATGTTCACTTTTATTATGTGGATGGATGGATAGATAGATCCAAGTTTTTGCAGAGGGGTCTGTTGAGATGCCTACACC
Source organism: Anolis sagrei ordinatus (assembly GCF_025583915.1). Taxonomy (NCBI): domain Eukaryota; kingdom Metazoa; phylum Chordata; class Lepidosauria; order Squamata; family Anolidae; genus Anolis; species Anolis sagrei. The sequence continues at coordinate 17,714,230 of NW_026847660.1, read as the reverse complement.
CTTTGACTCATGTGCAGACCTCAAATTAGTGCTTTTTATATGTTACTACTTGGTTATTTTTATGAAGTCTCCAAATGTCCCAATTTAGCAGGGACTGTTCTGATTAATCCTCTCTCATCCCACTTTTTCAACTGCTTAAAAAAAATTCATTTCTGTCTACACTTTCTACTTTCCCCCTTTGTCCCAGGCTTACTTCAATTGCAAAAAAAAAAAGAGATTGAGCTCAATCAACTCTACAGGGTGAAAAGAAGAAGGTGAAAACTTGGCATTCCCTGTCAACTCAGGCAAAAGCAAACTGCTGCAGCCTTTGTCTAGCTTGTGTGTTCTTCCATTTGGGTAACAATTGCCATCTTGACCATGTTTTGTAGTTACTTAACCTAACATGTTCTGATGAAATGATGAAGAATATGTACTCTTATGATTAAATTATGTATTGCAACCCAGTTAGAGAGTTTTATTCTGAAAAGCAGGCTACAAATACCACCCAAAACCCCATTCAGAGACGAACAGATATGAAGAAAAGCAAATGCCTAATTCTAAATAGCTCACGATTCCTCTTGAGCTGTTTTCTTCCTTTCTGGCCCCACAATATGTTCACCAGACTCTTTGCGCTGTGAAGCTAACAGTGATATCAGTTTCTATTCTTCTGAAGTCTAGCTGAGAAAAGGAAACTGCTAAAAATCCAAAATAGTTTCCTTTCCTGTAAACAAAGCAAAATGATCACATGAGGAATTACATGAACTAACCGGCTGGTTGCCCAGCATCTGAGTCAGGCGCAAACAAAGACCATGAGCAGTCTGACACTGAGGTCCATTCTAAAGTTCATATCATGACACTCACTATTTTGACCCTCAAATTGTGATGCTGATCCATATATGGTATATAAAAATGACATTGCTCATTGTTTTAATCTCCCACTGGAGATGGAAGTAATCTAAAAAAGCAAAAGAAGATGGTATGGAGGCAGAAATGTCAGGTCTTTTGTAAAGCTGATGATTCCTGCCCACTCAGGACCAAAGAACCCCTAAATTCTTGAAGTTATGACAAGGACAGCTCATTGATGAGCAACTACATTTCCCCTCCAATTATTGAGATTGCAGCTACAGTAAGAGACAATCCAAGAGAGTAAGGGATAGCAAACTATGCCATAATCCCTGCTGATGGGCAAGTCCTGGAGGTTTCACCCTACAAGTCCTGGATCCATTTCATGGCTGCATTCTTTTTACTACTCCAATGTCACACAAGCACAAGGAGTCTTATCACACCCTTACTAACTCTGCTTTATATGTTGGATCCAGAGTCATACTTTGAACAGAGACTAGTCTGAAAGTCTGGGGCCTGTAATTCTGTGAGCTGTTTAATATTATCTGACAGAGAGTTGTAGTGCCTTACCAACTCCAAATCCTAGAATTCTATAGAATGCAGCCATGGCAGTAAAATGGCAGTATGAAGGTGTTTTGAAAGCCACTATGGTACAATAATTTGAATCTAGAAATCCAGACACCTAGAATTTTAATCCCTGCTCAGCTGTGAAATCCCACTGGGTGACCTTGTCAAGTCACAATGTTATGGAGCATGAAAGACCCCTGTCTCCCTGTCTCCCCCGTCAGAGAGTTCCACAGATTTACACGGCTTTTGCCTTTACCATTATGAATTCAGCAAAAGTCCCCAGGTCTGGAGGAGCCCAACAACAGCCACCAGCCCAGGAACCTCATCCTTGGTTTCCTCAATCCTTAATAAAAACAGAATTATCTGATTTTTCTGCCTCCCCACCATCTTCTTTTGCTTTTTTAGATTACTTCCATATTCCTCCACACAACTGATAACGTGCCCCATGGTCCTTCATGGCCCTCCGCAACCCCGGAGCAGGGCCGATTCATAGCCTCATCCACTGAAAGTCCCTCACAGGCACCCCGAACCCTATTGCCACCTCCCAGCCACTCTGGAAGCCCTAGCAGGCTCCCAAGTCACACTTTGCCCCTTCGCCATTCACTTCTATTACAGCCACCTACTTGTCCACCAATCTCCACCTTTTCTCTCTTCCTACCCACTAACCTGTCCATAATCCCCTTCCTTGTGTCTAATTCCAACTCCCATAATCTGCATCTTCACCAAACCCCTGTAGATATGGAAACCCATTAGGTTTCCCTTATTATCCACAATACCCTTGTGTGTGTTCACCTTCCTCGTGGGTTTCAGCCTACCCACTCACAGGATTCCCAGTTTATCCACGGGACACTCATGCGTATGCTTATCCTATTTTTGCCTTTTATTTGACCTTTTCTTCCCCGTGGGTGTCCAGGGTGGGATCAAATCCCCTTAGACACCCATGTGTCCCTCTGTGTATGTACCCCCACTACCCATGAGCTTTGGGTCTCCAGATTAAAGGGTCTCCGGATCCACAGTCTCCTTCTATGTTTAATCCTTTTATATTTTATGACTTCATATAAAATATTGGAGAAATCTTGCCACCGACTCAATATTGTGCTAACATTTTGCCTTCACCTATTGACCCCGAGAGAGCCAGCCAGCTGCCTTCCTGGAATGACTTTGCATGAAACTGGATTCAATCACTCAGCATCAGTGACTCATAACTCCAGCTATACAGGGGACAACAGGATTCTGAGGTACAGGCTGCCTGTCCTTTGTATAGCTATCAGAACATACAAAGACAATCATTCTCTGGTATGGCAGTCCCCAAGGATGAGAAAGCCATGCCGTTTTCCAACAATGACATTTCCCCTTTTACCAGCAACTGACCATTAATCCTATCGGGGTGGACAATATTTTCTGCCCTGGACTCAATGAACTACAGTGCCGAAGGCACTGGACTCACTTAAATTGCCATCTTTGTCACAATAAAAGTTTCCTGGGGTCAGTTAGGGCCCTTTGTTTGTCCCATGCTGGGACCACATAATCCCATCAAGAGATATTTCAGCACCCTTTGTTCGCTGGATAGACGGCCCCTTTTCAGCCACTGGACAGAGGAAAATCTGCATCAGAGGCAAGGTGCACTCTCCATTGGCTGGAAAGCACTGCGTTCCCTCCTCCACAGGGAGAACTCCTTGATGTCATTGAGGCTTAGCCAATCACAGTGAAGTTGGTAACAGCTGGTAACACTATGGATGGAATTTATTCACCCCAGTCAAACAGGTTTTATGTAGCATCTGTTTTCAAGGACAGCAGGGTGTTTGCATCAGTATCTGAAAAATTATGTCAAATGAAACATGTTAGATTTTAGTGTGCCACTGGACTCTGCACCAGTTAGACCATTGTTTTTAAGATACACAAAACTGCTGAGAAAGAAAAAGTCCGAGGCTCCATCTAATACAATCTATACTCAGTGCAGGATTTTCAGCGTGCTTTGGAAGACATCCAGAGAAGGAGGCTTGATCACCTCTTTAAGCAACTGGTTCCATTGCCGAACCTATGCATTAACCCATGGTAGTGAAAGTGGCGTTGAACTGCATTAATTCTACAGTGTATAGACCAGGTATGGGCAAGCCCAGGCTACAGAGTCAGATGTGGCCCCTTGGACTCTTTTCTCAGGTTCTCCTCTCTCTCACCACCCTATCCTTCCTTCCCTCTTTCCTTACTGCTTCCTTTCCTCCCTCCTCTCCCTCTTTTTCCTTCCATTCATTCTTCCCTTCCATCCTTCCTTCCCCCTTTCCTCCCTCTTTCCCCTCCCTCCCTCCCTTCCTTCTCTCTTTCCACACTCCCTCCTTCCCTCCCTCCATTCTGTTCCACCCTTCTTGCCTTCCATCCTTCTCTTCTTCTTCTTCTCTCTCCCCCCCCCCCCCTTTCTTTCCCCTTTTCCTTCCCCCTTTCCTCCTTGGGGATGTTTAGCTTGGAGAAGAGAAGGTAGAAAGGGAACATGAGAACCATGTTTCAAGATTTAAAAGGGTGTCCCATTGAGGAAGAGGGAGGGGAAAAGCTGACTTTCTGCTGCTCTAGAGACCAAGGCACAAGGGATCAATGGGTTCAAATGGCAAGGAAAGAGGTTCAACTGAAAGGATTAGGAAGAACTTCCTGGAGAGTGGTATAGGCTGCCTCAGAGTGTGATGGAGTCTCCTTGTATGGAGGCTTTCCCATAGACGTTATATATTGGGAATGCTTTGATTGTGCCTTCTTGCATGGTAGGGTGTTGGACTGGATGGCCTTCGGGGGTCTCTTTCAGCTCTAGGATTCTACATTAGGAGTCGGCAATCCAGGGTCTAATGCAGTGGCTCTCAAGCATCCTAATGCTGCAACCCCTTAACACAGTTCCTCATGTTATAGTGATCCCCAATCCTAAAATTATTTTCATTGCTACTTCACAACTGTAATTTTGCTACTGTTATGAAGCGTGATATAATTTTTAAAAAAATAGTTTTTATTGAATGGATTTCCGTAATAACAATAAAATCTAACAATACTGTTGGGTAAGGCATGCAGGGATGATGGGGTAAATGGGGTATATAGGGTATAAAAGGTCTTAACGGGAATAGGGTTTGGGTTGGGGGATTAGGGGATTTTTTTTTACTCCCGAATCTCCTTTCCCACATCATGTCCTTATTATCGTTGAAATTATTCTCATCATGTAGCTTCTCCCTTCTTTTTATCATTTGTTTTCTCCTGCCTTCTTCTTTTTATTTCAACAGTCATCGTTCTTGTTTTTTCTCTTCCTGTGAATTAAGCATAAATTCTTCAAATAACTTCCAGTCTGTCCTCTCAAGCTGTCTACCCTGTGGATCTTTTAGAGCATACGTCAGGATATCCACTTCTTTTATGTCATTAATTTTATTTAACCACTCTTGTCTTGTGGGTATTTCTCTTGTTTTCTATTATTTAGCCAGAACCATTCTCGCCACTGTAGTTAGGTAAGTAAATAATATATCTTTATTGGAATCAATCTCGAGCTGTTCATCGAATATTCCCAACAAGAAATATTCTGGTTTCATCTTCATTTTTGTTTGTAGTATTTTCTCACAGTTTTCATGTATTGTTTTCCAATAAATTTTAACTCTGGGGCAAGTCCACCATAGGTGGTAAAAGGTTCCGGCTTGATCTTCGCATTTCCAGCATCTATTACTTGTTTTTTTGTACATTAGGCCTAATTTTTGTGGTGTCATATACCACCTATAAAATATCCTATACCAGTTTTCTTTCAGATCTGTGGAGTATGTATATTTGATTTTTTTGGACCAGATTAGTTCCCACTCTCTGAATTTTATTGGTCTGCCAATATTTTTTGCCCATTTTATCACATATTCTTTTACAGATTCAGTCTCTGTCGCCCATTCAAGTAATTTGTTATATATAAGAGTTATATTCTTCTTGTCTTTTCTTAGAATCTTCTCCCATATATCATCTTTTTCTAGGAAGCCTAAATTCTGGTCTTTGTTGAAATATTCTTTTAACTGGAAATATTGTAGCCAGGAGAAAGATTTCAATTCATTGGCTATCTCTTCTTTGCTCTTCAATTGTATCATGCCAGCTTTCTTTATAATTGTATCTTTGTATGTAGGCCATCTCATCCATCCTAACAATCTGCTTTGTCCCGCTTCAAACAGGGACAACCATAGGGTATCTTTTGGTAAAGTTTGTCTCTATACTTTACCCAGATCTTTAGTAAGGCTCCTCTGATGAAATGGTTATTGAAGTTTTTCTCTTTTATTGTTTGATTGCGCCACAAATATGCATGCCAACCGACTCGAAGCCCTCAAGGGTCAGCACATTTTCTCTCTTCAATAAGATTCAATCTTTTATCCAGACCATTCCGCATGCATCATAGTAAATTCTTAGATCTGGAAGTCTGAATCCTCCTCTTTGCTTAGCATCAGTTAGGTGTTTGAATTTTATTCTTGATTTTTTCTCCTTCCAGACAAACTTCATAATCTCTTTATTCCATTCTTTGAATAATTTGTTATTCTGAATTACTGGCAAAATTTGGAAGAGAAATAAGAATCTTGGTAGGACATTCATCTTAATGGTTGCTATCCTGCCCAAGAGAGAAAGATTTAGGATATTCCAAGTTTTTAAGTCATTTTTTATATCCTTCCACTTTGTTTCATAATTATTATTTAGAAGTTGGGAGTTTTTGGCAGTTAGTTGAATTCCCAGATATTTTATTTTTTTTATGAGATTTGCATTCCTGATGTTTTTCTTAGTCTGTCTTGATTTTCTTTCGATATGTTCTTTCTAAAGATTTTGGTTTTTTGTCTATTTATCTTAAATCCCGCAAGGTTTCCATATTCTTCTATCCTTGTTATCCAATTGGTAATGCTTTCTCTCGGTTCCTGAATGATACAAATCAAATCATCGGCAAATGCTCTGAATTTGTATGCTTGCTTCCCTATTTTTGGTGCCGGTAGTTTTTTATCATCTCTTATATTCTTCAATAGAATCTCCAACGTCATGATGAATATAAGTGGTAAGAGAGGACAACCTTGCCTTGTACCCTTTCCGATTAATATTTGTTTTGATGGTTGGCCGTTGAGCCAAATAGTCTGTAAATTGCCTGTAAATTGCCTCAATAGCATTTATGAAACTATATCCTAAGTCTAGCTCTCTACATAGTGCTTGGAAAAATTCCCACCTCAAATTATCGAATGTCTTTTCAGCGTCGACAGCAACAAAGGCCACTTCTGTCTGGTGATGGTTCTCGAAATATTCTATTAAGTCTATAATATTTCTTATATTGTCCTTCATTTGTCTTCCAGGTAGGAATCCAGTTTGTTCTTCTCCTATCCATATATTTAAAAATGTCTTAATTCTTTCACTTAAAATTCCTGTAAAGATTTTATAATTCAGGTTAAGCAGTGAGATGGGCCTGTAATTTTTCACATCAGTTCCATCCGTATTTTCTTTGTGAATCATTGTTATATTTGCTGTTTTCCATGTTTCTGGTACTATCCTTTCCTTCATGATCTTATTCATTAGTATCTTTAAATATGGTGTTAATTTCTCTATCATTGCTTTGTAGAATATTGCTGTGAAGCCGTCTGGTCCCGGCGCTTTAGAAGACTTTAGCTTTCTAATTGCTCTTTTAATCTCATCTTCTGTTATCTCCTGAGATTTTGTCTAGCTTTAGTTTTCCTAGGTAGGTCATTATTTCCTCCATCTTACTTGGATCCTTTGCGTATAAGTTTTAATAAAACTTGTGGAATTCCTGTTTTATTTCTTTATCCGTAGTAATGTCCTTTTCTTTTCTTTTTAATCTTATTATCTGATTCGTCTGTTTCTTATTTTCCAAGCTAACCATCTTCCCGGTTTATTTGCGTTCTGAAATTCTTTCTGCTTGGAGAAAATGGCCAACCTACAAAGATTTGTTAAATAAAGATACAAACAATGTTAAGACTTATGAGGAATTAAAACAAAATCTTTCTAATATTACTTGGTTACATTATATGCAAATTAAAGAATATTACAATCAAAATAAAAAATTTGGCTTCTCTTGAGAGGAAACAGCATGGGATAAAATTTTAAAATTAGAAAAGAAAGTAATATTGAATATTTATAACATATTACTTACCTGGCTGACTGAAAAAGAACAGGTTAAAAACTGTATGATTAAAGTGGGCTCAAAATTTAAGAAGACCAATTCAAATGAGGGAGTGGGAACGGATGTGGAACAAAAAATTAAAATATACATACGCAATGGATTTAAAAGAAAATTGGATAAAAATGTTCCACAGATGGTATACCACACCGAAACAATTGGCTAAAATGTATAAAACAGTTTCTGATAAGTGTTGGAAATGCCTGGAACAGGTTGGCTCCTTCTACCATATGTGGTGGACTTGCAAAGAAGCAGTAAAGTTTTGGAGGGTAATTCATGAAGAGACACAAAAGATTTTAAAAAGAACATTTATAAGAAAACCGGAGTATTATTTGTTAGGTTTTACAGATTTAGATCTACAACTGACGGAACAAGAGGATAAACTTTTTACATATATGACGACTGCCGCTAGAATTGTTTTTGCTAGAGAATGGAAGAAAGACTCAGTACCACCCGTACAGGAATGGGTGGAAAAAATCAGAGAAATAAAGGACATGGATGAATTGACTTTTTTGTTGAAGAAAAATACAGGTATGATACTAAGAAGAACGAATTGGGATAATCTCCATGAATATCTGGACAATTTGGGAAAATAAGAAACAAGAGACAATTTCTTTTTGAACTTATTTTATATTTTTGAATAATAAGAAGATATGATCCAAGAAGATGGAATGGAAGTCATTTTTTTTTCTTTTTTTGTGTATTTTTGTAGAATTTTTTTTTAGGGGTTATTTGGGATTTTAGTATATTTTTTTGTTTTTTCTCTTTCTTTCTTTATTTCCTCACTTTCCTATACTTTATTGTTCTCACTCTTTCGTTGTAATCTATATAAAAATAAATAAAATTCTAATTAATGAAATTCTTTCTGCTTGATAAATTTCATTTGTTTTGCCGTCTCTTCTATGTCTAGCAGGTTTTTTCCTTATTCAACTTTTCAAGAGCTTTCTTTGCTTCTTTATCTTCAACGTTTTGTTTAAGTTTATATTCTTCTTTCTCTATTTCTTTTATTATCTTCTGGTGTACTTTCCTTCTTAAATTATTTTTGTTGCTTTTTGTTGAATGAAGATTCCCCTCATGACTGCCTTACATGCATCCCACAGGGTTTCAATATCAGTTTCTTGGTTGTCATTATATTCAAAATATTATTTTAATAGTTTAGTAGTTTTCATGATATCTCTCTCCTCTTTTAGTAAATTTCCATCTAATCTCCATGTTCATGTATTTGTTTGCTGATTTATTATCATTTCTAATGGACAGTGATTTGAAAGATCTCTAGGAATTATTCTGATTTTGGAGATACTTTTGAGGTCCAAATCATATCAATCCTGGACCACTCCTGGGGTCTGTTTGAGAAGAAGGTGTAGTCTCTTTCATTCCCATTATGTATGCGCCAAACATCTTCCAAATCCCAGTCTTCTTTTAGTTTCAAAAATGTGATTGGTAGAGTGCTTTTGTCCTCCCCCCTACATTTTTATTAGTTTTATCTAGCTTGGTGTTCAATACTCCATTGAAATCGCCCATTAATATTAAATTATCAAATTGTATCATCTAAATTTTGTCATTTAAACTTGATATAAATTTGGATTTAGGCCCATTAGGTGCATATATGTTACACACTAATTTTTTTTGTCTCCTTGTTTTATAATAATTCCAACCGCTCAGCCTTCTGTATCTTTGAAGGCCAATTCCGGTAATAATTTTTCTTTTACATAAATTACAACCCCCATTTTTTTCTAGCGCTGACGAATAAAATTCTTTACCTCTTTTTCTTTGTGTTAAGTGTGGGGGACTTCTGGTGAGCTTTGATGGCGGTAGGCTGAATGCTCTGAGAGCTCCGTGAGCATCAACCACTCCCACGGTTGGGTGGCCGATATACGCCCCTCTCTTCTGACGGATTGAGGTCAGGAGAGTCACTAAGCTGAAACGGCACACTGACGGCCCAAAAGGCTCTCACCCCTCAAGGGTGGGAACCTAGAAGTCCGGTAAAGTGCCGAGGCTAGGTGGACCAAGGAGTGGGAAGCTGTTCTGAAGAATAGCAATTCAAGGCACCAAGAGGTGCACCACTTTAAAAAGGCATATAATTAATCTTATGACCTTTAAGGACAAGGAGTTGCAATAATAAAAGCAAAAATATCCCAATACTGGATAGAAAGAACCCCAGAAAGTGAGGAGAACAGAGGGAGAAGAGGGAAAAAAGTTGCGAAGAATTTGAGCAAACAAATATTACATTAGCAAATGGAGGAGAGTTTAATAAAGACCCAGTGAAGAAACAACCAACCTTGGTCGAAGTTTGCCACTGTATCGCCATACCTTTGAATCCTGTTCCTTTAAGAAACCAAAAAGCAAGCAAACAAACAAACATAGGAAGCGGAAGGACGAAGGGAGGAAGTGACGTGAGAGTACAGGGAGAGGAATACCCAGGAAGAAGGGCAAAAAGCAAGAAGTAAGGGCAGAAGTACGGCTAATGAAAAAAGACGCAGCGAGATCCCGTTAGATATCGCACGGCGGGGAGGAGCCTCTAGAGATATGAAAATTACAGAGAAGGAAAGGAAAGAGAGGCGCAACGGGACAACAATGACTAGATAGACTGGGTGAAGATTTAAGAAGATACAGCAAGACATGAAAAAACCCAAGAGAGACTAAAGTTGTAAAGAAAGGAAAGAGAATTGCCACGGAGGAATAATAATAGGAAGGTCCAAGTAAAGAAAAAGAAGATATTGCGAGACTGCGCGAGACTTTAGGAGAAGTGAAGAGACCCTAGAGAGATGGGAAAAAAACGTAAAGAAAGGAAAGGGAAAGAGAAGCAGCACAGGAATAACAACAAGACAGACTGCCCAAAGAATAAGGGGGAAAATAATTATTAATAATAATTAATAAACAATAATAATAATAATTGAAATAAATAAATAAATAAAACAAGATAGGTGCAAAGAGGAGAAGAAAGGTAAGACTAAGAGGACGCCGAAAGAGAAAGGTTTAGTCCAGAACAGGAAATCAGATAGACAGAGGAAGCCAAAAGGAGACAGAAGGGACAGACAACAGTCAAGAAGCTAGAAGCTAGAAGATTCAATAATAATAATAATAATAATAATAATAATAACAACAACAATATATATATATATATATATATATATATATATATAGATAGATAGATAGATAGATAGATATATATAGCAATAATAAAAATGACTAAGGCAAGAACGAGAAGAGATAGAAAATTCCACAAGAAGCAGGGGAAAATAGAAAGATAAATAGACAATTAAGACACCCAAACCACCCAAGAAGACACACTGAAGGAGAGAAAGTAAGGGATTGTAGTAAGAATAGGAGACAAAGAAACAGAAGGGGGGACTAGAAGAGTAATAAAAGGCCATAAATAATCGAATATCAAGACATGGCCACTCCAAAAATGAAGGGAGAAAAAGATATTAAAGAAATAAAAGAAATTAAAGGTACAGCAAGAAGAGGCTCAGGAACAGAAGAGACAGTAAACAAAGAGATCTTGAAAGAAATTCAGAAGCTATCAGAGAAACAGGATGAGCTGCAGAAGAATTTCCAAACAATGGAGACTAAACAGGAAGAACGACAGAAACTACTTTACGAGGAAATGCAGAACTGGAAAAAGGAAATAACTAATGAAGTAAGCATGATAAAAGATCAAATGAACCAGATGGCAAGCGACATCAAAATAATTAAAGAGGACAAAGTTAAATCTGAAGAGGCCCATAAACAACTTGATCAAAAAGTACAAAAGCTAGAAAAGAGACTAAATAAACTGAAGAAATTCAGGAAAGAATGGAAATAAAAGAGATGGAATTCCAACTAAGATATAGGAACATAACTGAAGAACCAAAAGAAAATATACGACACATCATCCTGAAACTGACACCATCCCTACTCAATAAAGAACAAGAAGAACTAGACCAGGAAATAGAGTCTACAGAATAACAACTAATTTTTTAAAAAAGAATAAAAAACCCGGGATACAATCGTACATTTTGCTAAGAAAAGAATTAGGGATGAGATCCTAAAAAATAACAGGGAAGCCCCACCCTTCTACAAAGATAAGAAAGTGACAATAATGAAGGAATTGCCACGGACTATACTTAATAAAATAAGAAAATACTCCTATCTTACAGAAGAACTTTAGAAACTTGCAGATAAGATTCAGGTGGGAGAAACCTGAAGGATTGATGGTGAGGTACAAAGAGCAAAAACACTGGCTGACCAGAGAAGAGAAGGCAGCAAACTTTTATGAACTTATGAAAGACCACGAATTGTCACTGACAGAACAAAGATTACTAGGAGGTAAACAGAAAAAAAGACGATTCGATTCCCCAGATTACACAAAAAATACTTACTCCAAGACAAAGACCCCAAGCAACAGACCAGAAACCACAGATGATGAACCAGAAGAGATTCAAAATAAAATAAATGAGTGAAACCCTAAGAAAAATAAAATGTTTTTCCATTAACGTAAATGGTTTTAATGTGCCAGTGAAAAGAAGAAAGTTATTTAATCAAATTAAGAAGGGTAGCTATGATCTCATAGCAATACAGGAAACACACATTTCACAAAAACAAGCATGATATAAATATCTGATATGCAGAATGTATTTTCATTGACTGGACAAAATTTGGCACAAATACCAAATATGCCGAAATTTGAATACTGGTGGGAATGGGGGGGAGGGTTGATTTTGTCATTTGGGAGTTGTAATTGCTGGGATTTATTGTTCACCTACAATCAAAGAGCCTTCTGAACCCCACCTATGAGAGAATTGGGCCAAACTTCTCACACAGAACCCCCATGACCAACAGAAAATAGTTTTCTGATGGTCTTTGGTGACCCCTCTGACACCCGCTCGTGACCCCTCCATGTGTCCCAACCCCCAGTTTGAAAAACACTGGTCTAACAGATACACTTTTTCTCTCCCACCCATAATCTCATCCTGGCCAAGACCAACCCTTTTGGGATCCAAATGTTTCCTGCCTTTCCTTCACTTTCTGCCTCCTAAAGAGAAGAAGAAGGGGAGGAAAGGGCAGGAAGGGGACTTGGATATCAATTCTACAGTGTAAAGAAGCACTTCCAATGTGCTGGAAAAAGCAAAGACCACCAGCATTGAAGTGATGCTCCTCTGCCATCAACTCCGCTGGACCAGCCACGTTGTCCGAATGTCCGATCACTGTCTCCCAAAGCAGATACTCTACTCCGAACTCAAGAACGGGGAAATGGAATGTTGGAGGACAGGAAAAGAGATTTAAAGATGGCCTTAAAGCCAGTCTTAAAATCTGTGGCATAGACACCAAGAACTGGGAAGTCCTGGCCCTTGAGCTCTAACTGGAGGTCAGCTGTGACCAGCAGTGCTGCGGAATTCGAAGAGGCATGAACAAAGGGAGAAAGGGAGAAATGTGCCAAGAGGAAGGTGCATCAGTTTCCAGATAGAAGGCTGACTGGGGCAGACTTCTACCTGGAAACCAATGTCCTCATTGTATTGTCGAAGGCTTTCATGGCCGGAATCACTGGGTTGTTGTAGCTTTTTTCGGGCTATATGGTCATGTTCTAGAGGCATTCTCTCCTGACGTTTTGCCTGCATCTATGGCAAGCATCCTCGCTACCTCTGAGGATGCTTGCCATAGATGCAGGAGAAACGTCAGGAGAGAATGCCTGTAGAACAGGGGTCCTTAAACTACGGCTCTGGGGCCGCATATGACCCTTCACCCGGCCGTCACTCAGAGTCAACTTAAGTCTGAAACGACTTGAAAGCACACAACAACAAGAACAACAACAACAATCCTATCTCATCAGTAAAAAGCAGACCACACTTCCCACTGAAATACTAATAAGTTTATATTTGTTTTCATTATTGTATTAAAAGTTTTTTTTCGCACTACAAATAAGATAGTCCAATGTGGGCTAGGCAAAATTACGGTGAGGTGGATCTGTAATTGGTTAAATTGACCAACCCAGAGGGTGCTCACCAATGCTTCCTCTTCATCTTGGAAAGAAGTGACAAGTGGAGTGCCGCAGGATTCTGTCCTGGGCCCGATCCTGTTCAGCATCTTTATTAATGACTTAGATGAAGGGTTAGAAGGCATGATCATCAAGTTTGCAGACGACACCAAATTGGGAGGGATAGCCAATACTCCAGAGGACAGGAGCAGGATTCAAAACGATCTTGACAGATTAGAGAGATGATTGGCCAAAACTAACAAAATGAAGTTCAACAGTGACAAATGCAAGATACTCCACTTTGGCAGGCAAAATGAAATGCAAAGATACAGAATGGGGGACAATGCCTGGCTCGAGAGCAGTACGTGTGAAAAAGATCTTGGAGTCCTCGTGGACAACAAGTTAAACATGAGCCAACAATGTGATGTGGCGGCAAAAAAAGCCAATGGGATTTTGGCCTGCATCAATAGAGCATAGTGTCTAGTCCAGGGAAGTCATGCTACCCCTCTATTCCGCTTTGGTTAGACCACACCTGGAATATTGTGTCCAATTCTGGGCACCACAATTCAAGAGAGATATTGACAAGCTGGAATGTGTCCAGAGGAGGGTGACTAAAATGATCAAGGTTCTGGAGAACAAGCCCTATGAGGAGCGGCTTAAGGAGCTGGGCATGTTTAGCCTGAAGAAGAGAAGGGAGAGGAGATATGATAGCCATGTATAAATATGTGAGAGGAAGCCACAGGGAGGAGGGAGCAAGCTTGTTTTCTGCTTCCTTGGAGACTAGGACACGGAACAATGGCTTCAACCTACAAGAGAGGAGATTCCATCTGAACATGAGGAAGAACAACTTCCTGACTGTGAGAGCCGTTCAGCAGTGGAACTCTCTGCCCCGGAGTGTGGTGGAGGCTCCTTCTTTGGAAGCTTTTAAACAGAGGCTGGATGGCCATCTGTCAGGGGTGATTTGAATGCAATATTCCTGCTTTGTGGCAGGGGGTTGGACTGGATGGCCCATGAGGTCTCCTCCAACTCTTTGATTCTATGGTTCTATGATTCATTCATGTTTTTTCAAATTATAATCCGGCCCTCCAACAGTTTGAGGGACTGTGACCTGGCCCTCTGTTTTAAAAAGTTTGAGGACCCCTGCTCTAGAACATGGCCATATAGCCCGAAAAAAATCGACAACAACCCAATGTTCTCATTGCAGGAGAAGATGCAGGTCAAAAATAGGGCTCCACAGCCACCTACGGACCCACCACCAAGTAAGTGTAAGTAAGTAGGGAAGTAAGTATGGAAGTATGCCTTAGTAAGTAAGTAAGTAGGGAAGCACTATAATTCCATAGCCCTGGCAGCAAAAGTGGCCTCGGTTTCACACCAAACTACAAACTCCAGATTTTGACACTGAGCTGTGGGTGGCATTTTAAAGTGGAGTCAAAGTGCATTGATTCTACATTTGAGATGCACCTCTTGTCAGGTTTGCAATTGTCGGAAACTGCAGACCCGACTTCCCCTCAGAACCCATGACAAAGGGACACCACCCTCGCTTTCATCCAGTCCGTAGCTTTCGCTTCTTTTCGGTCCACTTCGGAGGAAATAGCTTTCGGTTTCCATTTCCCAAGCTCCAGATCGAGAAGCGGTTCTGCGGAAGGCTTTAAAAGCAGAGTGGAAACCGCCCATCGCCGGCAGTCTTGGCAGAGAGATAAGGCGGAGAACCCACAGCATCGTTTACCTCCTTTTGCCGGGATTAAGAGCGGGTAAGTAACGGGACGGAGATGGGAATCCTGACCGGGCAGAGTTCTCTTGAGATCTAGAAGTGAGGCTTCATGAATCCTAAAATGCTTTGGGAGGGCAAAGAGTGGCTTTCCAGCATCTCAATTAGAACCCAAAGCTTTGGAAAAAGTTGCTTCGAAAATAGAGTCCTAGAGTTGGAAGAGACCTCATGGGCCATCCAGTCCAACCCCATTCTTCCAAGAAGCAGGAAAATTGCATTCAAAGCACCCCGGCAGATGGCCATTCAGGCTCTGTTTAAAAGCTTCCAAAGAAGGACATCTACTACGCCTTGGGGCAGAGAGTTCCACAGCTGAACAACTCTCAGCACCCCCGACAGATGGCCATCCAGACTCTGCTTAAAAGCTTCCAAAGTAGGAGCCTCTACCACACCTTGGGGCAGAGAGTTCCACTGCTGAACAACTCTCAACACCCCCGACAGATGGCCATCCAGMCTCTGYTTAAAAGCTTCCAAAGAAGGAGCCTCTACCACACCCTGRGGCAGAGAGTTCCACAGCTGGACAACTCTCAGCACCACCGACAGATGGCCATCCAGCCTCTGTTTAAAAGCTTCCAAAGAAGGAGCCTCTACCACACCCTGGGGCAGAGAGTTCCACAGCTAAACAACTCTCAGCACCCCCGAGAGATGGCCATCCAGTCTCTGTTTAAAAGCTTCCAAAGAAGGAGCCTCYACCACACCTTGGGACAGAGAGTTCCACTGTTGAACAACTCTCAACAYCCCCGACAGATGGCCATCCAGCCTCTGTTTAAAAGCTTCCAAAGAAGGAGCCTCTACTACACCTTGGGGCAGAGAGTTCCACTGCTGAACAGTTCTCACAGTCAGGAAGTTCTTCCTAATGTTCAGGTGGAATCTCCTTTCTTGTAGTTTCTAGCATCTTAGTCTCTAGGGCAGCAGTAAACAAGCTTGCTCCTCCCCCCCTATGGCTTCCTCTCACATATTTATACATGCCTATCATGTCTCCTCTCAGCCTTCTCTTTTGCAGGCTAAACATGCCCAGCTCTTTAAGCCGCTCCTCATAGGGCTTGTTCTCCAGACCCTTGATCATTTTAGTCGCCCTCCTCTGGACACATTCCAGCATGTCAATATCTCTCTTCAATTGTGGTGGCCAGAATTGAAGTAGTTGTAAACAGGAGGGAATTTCGTTACAATTAGTGGGTTACTGCGTTACGCTCCCAAAATAAATGCCTGTGAAAGGATGCATCTTCGACACCAGGCATGGGCAAACTTTGGCCCTCCAGGTGTTTTGGACTTCAACTCCCACAATTCCTAACAGCCGGTAGGCTGTTAGGAATTGTGGGAGTTGAAGTCCAAAACACCTGGAGGGCCAAAGTTTGCCCATGCCTGATCTACCCTATAAAATTAATGCAGCCTGACACCACTTTAAATGTTATGGAATCCTGGGAGTTGTAGCTTTAAAAGCTCTTTAGCCATATCTGCCAAGGAGTGCTGGTGCCTCGCTAATTTCAAACTCCCTGGATTCCATAGCCATGAGCCACAGTGGTGTCAAACTGCATTAATTCCATAGTGTAGATCAGGGGTGTGAAACTCATTTTTATTCAGAGCCACATCAGTGTAATGGTTGCCTTCAAAGGGCTAGAGAGAGGATCTGTGGATACAGAATCCGTGGATACAGAGGGCCAACTACAGAGGGCCGTGAATACATAGGGCTAACTATAATTTTTGTACTTTGTGGTGGATGTTTTGTAGTTTTTTAAAACTCTGTTTGGATTCCCTCCCATCACTTTTGATTAACCTCCATGAGCGCTGGGGATAATGGGAATAGCCATCCAAAAGCATTTGGGGCTCTGAGGTTGGGAAAAGATTAGAAGATATTTGAAAGTCACACAATCGCATCAGAAAGCCTTGTACCTAAATTCAAACCCCCATTTTCCTGACTAGACAGGACAAACTGTAGCGTGACAGATGCTATTGTATCACAACTCCCTTTGGCAATGATGATTTTAAGTTTTTAACATTTTACCTCATACATTTGGCCCGTCTCTCTTTGTCTGATTTTATTATGCTATTTTATATTGTTGATTTTATTTATTTCATATTTTGTTATGATGTATTTTTTGTTACTTTGTGTTTAATTATTATTTTGGGCTTGGCCTCATGTAAGCCACCCCGAGTCCCCTTTGGGGAGATAGTGGCAGGTTATAAATAAAGATGATGATGATTATTATTAGGAATACAGGAGTTGTAGTCCAGCATCTGGAGGGTCACATAAAACGACATGGCCTTTCATTTGACATATATGGTGTAGATAAGTGGTTCTCAACCTTCCTAATGCCACGACCCCTTAATGCAGTTCCTCATGTTGTGGGACACCCCCCCCCCCGAACATTATTTTCGTTGTTTCTTCATAACTGTAATTTTACTACTGTTATCAATCATAATGTAAATATCTGATATGCATTATGTATTTTAATTCACTGGATCAAATTTGGCACAAATACCTGATATGCCCATATTTGAATACTGTTGGGGTTGGGGGGTTATTTTTTTCATTTGGGAGTTGTAGTTGTAGGAATTCATAGTTAACCTACAATCAAAGAGCATTCTGAACTCCACCAACAATGGAATTGAACCAAAGTTGGCACACAGAACTCCCATGACCAACAGAAAATACTGGAAGTGTTTGGTGGGCATTGACCTTGAGTTTGGGAGTTGTAGTTCACCTACATCCAGAGAGCACTTGTGCCGGCTGGACTGCCAACCTGAAGGTTGGGTTGCTGACCTGAAAGTTGCTGGTGAGCTTTCAGGGACGTGAAAGAAGCCTCCCGGCCATTCCCTGGCGAACATCTCTGTAGATGGTCAATTCTCTCACACCAGAAGCAACTTGCAGTATGTTTTCAAGTTGCTTCTGACACGATTAAAAAATTGCTTTTGGTGCCTGTGGAGTATTTCCTTTAAAACAAATGAACCACAAACCTGGAATTTGGGCACAAAGAATATTAATATATAATGAGTACATAGGATACAAAAGGAAGTGGATATATGAACCCCGCTTGAGCTACCTATCATCATGCATCCATGTAGCTAGGAGAGTAAGTGTATATCTGCACTGTAGAGTTAATGTGGTTCTGACCTCACCTTAACCACCATGATTCAATGGTGTGGAATCACAGGAGCTGTAGTTTCAAAAGGTCTTTAGCCTTCTCTGCCAAAGAGGTCTGGTGTCTCGCCAAACGACAGCTCTCAGGATTTCATAGCATTGAGTCGTGGCAGTTAAGGTTGTGCCAAACTGCATCGGTTCTACAACAGAGATGCACCTTGTGTCAGGAAGGGATGTTGTGTTACCTTCCAGATGTTGTGTTGGACTACAACTCCTATATTTCCTACCCAGCATATCCAGTGTTGGACTTCAACTCCCGTGACCTCCAGCTCCAATAATCAGTAGGGAAGAATACTAGGCACTACAGTATTTAGAGTGTTGTATGTGATGAATTTGCATTTTCACCCCCAGTCCAAGCTTTTCTGTACCTGCTGGGCGCTGTCATGTGTGGCAGTCCTCCACAAAACTAGGAAAAGAATAACTAATTGTTGCAAAGACCACTCCCAAATCATCAATATCCCAGAGAGGGCCCTCCATAAAATGGCATGGGTGTACTGCAGAGCAAGCCTGGCAACTCATGCTGACTCACTGTGGCGGAAAGATAAATAAACAGCAGGGAATTGGGGATTAATTTGAACACTGCCTGATCGATGTAGACCAGAGTTCTGGAGGTTGAAATGATCAGCCCATCTGCCAGATCTCATAGATCTTGAAGTTACTTTTATTCTTGGTCTGGATTAAGTGTAATTAGATTTAGAGTCAGTTATGTGGATGGCATGTTATGTCGAGCTCAGACTTGTAATTTCTTTGTATAGTTTATATGCAGTGTATTTACACAGATTATGCTAACATAGTTCTGTTTGGATAACAGTTCGCAGCTTGTATTTTGTCATGTTATATCGAGCCCCTGGAGACACAGTGGGTTAAAGCATTGAGCTGCTGAACTTGTTGACCGAAAGATCGCAGGTTCGAATCCGGGGAGCGGCATGAGCTCCTGTTGTCAGCCTCAGCTTCTGCCAACCTAGCAGTTTGAAAACATGCAAATGAAAGTAGATCAATTAGGTACCGCTCCGGTGGGAAGGTAACAGCTTTCCATGCAGTCATGCTGGCCACATGACCTTGGAGGTGTCTACGGACAACACCAGCTCTTCGGCTTAGAGATGGAGATGAGCACCAACTCCCAGAGTTAGACATGACTGGACTTAATGTCAGGGGAAAACCTTTACCTTTACTCTATGCGGATGACATTATTCTCTATGCCAGTGTTTCTCAACCTGGGGGTCGGGAGGGGGTGTCCAAGGGGTCGCCAAAGATCATCAGAAAACACAGTATTTTCTGTTGGTCATGGGGGTTCTGTGTGGAAGTTTGGCCCAATTCTATGGTTGGTGGGGTGCAGAATGCTCTTTGACTGTAGGTGAACTATAATTCCCAGAAACTACAACTGCCAAATGTCAAGTCTATTTTCCCCAAACTCCACCAGTGTTCACATTTGGGCATATTGAGTATTCATGCCAAGTTTGGTCCAGATCCATCATTGTTTGAGCCCACAGTGYTCTCTGGATGTAGRYRAATTACAACTCCAAAACTCAAGGTCAATGCCCACCAGACCCTGCAGATATTTTCTGTTGGTCATGGGAGTTCTGTGTTCCAAGTTTGGTTCAATTCCATTGTTGGTGGAGTTCAGAATGCTCTTTGATTGTAGATGAACTATAAATCTCAGCAACTACAACTTCCAAATGACAAAATAAATCCTCCCCAACCCCACCAGTATTCAAATTTGGGCATATGGGGTATTTGTGCCAAATTTGGTCCAGTGAATGAAAATACATCCTGCATATCAGATATTTACATTATGAGTCATAACTGTAGCAAAATCACAGTTATGAAGTAACAATGAAAATAATATTATGGTTGGGGGTCACCACAATATGAAGGGGTCGTGGCATTAGGAAGGTTGAGAAGCACTGCTCTATGCCTTTAAGAAGAACTCTCCTCTCCTGAGAAGAGACTGAACTTGGGAAGCATTCACCCTGTAGAATTAATGCAGTTCAACCCCACTTTATCACTGCCATGGCTCAATGTTTCTGGGAGTGATAGTTTTGTAGGGCATTAGCCTTCTCTGCCAAAGTGTGCTGTGCCTCACCAAACTACAACTCCCATGATTCCATTGCATTGAATAATGGCTGTTAAAGAGATGTCAAACAAGCGTTGGAAAGCTTCCCCCCCCCTTCTTTTTTAAAGTAAAGACCATACACATATTCCCCATTATTTAGCTAAAAGAAATACCTTTCTATGACTGATAGAGAGCCGTAAGGTAGCAGAGAAACATCAGGCAGCTGGAGGTAGATAACAATTTTCTTTTGAGTTTTGGTTTGAAAGATGACTCATTCCTTGTGGTTAATGTGTTTCGCTGACAGTAAGCAGGTAAGTCAGGGCTTTGTGGTTTTCTTCCCACAAAACCTCTTTGACCAGAGTAACGGATGAAAGAAAGAAAATAAGATGTACCTGCACATACCCCTGCAAGCATCACCTGCTTTCAAACCACTTCCACTTTTCTTAAGCCTCCAGATTAAGATCTCAGCAGTCTTTAAGTGGCCTAGTATAACAACAAGTACATAATATCACCTACAAATTCTTAGTGTGATTACATGTTATGTGGATGACCTCATTCGCTGTGCCTTTAAGAAGAACTCGGCTCTCCTGAGAACAGATCTAACTTGGGAAGCTGAGATCCACACTTTTTTCCCTATACTTTTTTTCATTTTATGTAATTTTCTCTCCACTTTTGCAGGTTTGAGAATGTCTCAAGGGAAGAAAAAGAGGTAAGAATGGATGTACCTGGACTTACGTTGCTATCCATATATAGGCAGTCCCCAAATGACAAACAAGAGAGGTTCTGTAGGTTTGTTCTTAAGTTGAATTTGTATGTAAGTTAGAAGAGGGACATTTTAAACTCCAGCCAAAGATTTTTTAAGCTTTGGGTAGCATAGTAAGGGTTAACACCCCTTCAGTGTTTGTTTTGTTGTAGATGCACAAGGTCTTTAGCCTTCTGTGCCAAAGAGTACTGGTGCGTCACCAAACAACAGTTTCAGGGTTTTGTAGTATTGATCCATAGCAATTAAAATTGTGTCAAACTACATTAATTCTATTGTAGGTGCACCCTGGTATTATTATATTATATAATAATTATTTTGAATATACTGAGCCAGCCTTATAATATTTATTATTATTATTATTATTATTATTGACACAAAAACACAATATGTCACAGCAACGAGATCTATATGCTGGATTTCGTATCACAAAATCACAAGTCGAAGACTTCCCAAGCATCTAGGACTGTGTGATGTATTTTTGAATGATGTGCGCAGATCCAAGTAAGGTAGCCTTTTGCAGTTGACAGATTGTGATTTTGTCAATGTTTATGGTTTCCAAATGCCATCTGAGATCTTTTGGCACGGCACCCAGTGTACCGATGACCACTGGGACCACCTGTACTGGTTTATGCCAGAGCCTTCGCAGTTCGATTTTGAGGTCTATTATTAATTATTATTATTATTATTATTATTATTAAATATGGCAAAAATGAGCTTGTGACCCTCTTGCATGCAAATACAGCCAGCTACTTTATACTGAGTTAGCCTATGAAATCCGTGGGATTATAATAAGATGTAAGAGTATGTGGGATCCAATTAGGAATTACAATGTGACAATCCATCCCCGTTGATGGGTTGTCACCTTGTCATGGTGAGGGGGCTTGCGTGTTCCAATGAACCTGCGGGTGTAACCCCCGGAGTCATATACTTCCAGGAGGGGCTGCGGGGGAGGTTCTAGATCAAGCACAGTCTGAAGACCTCGATGGTGGATCTGGCGGAGGATAACATGGTACATGTTACAACAGCTGTGAAGGCAGAAGAAGGCTGCAACAGAATGAGAAGCCACTGTTGTCATGTTAACCATGCCACTGGTTGGGACCTCACTCCGTGAAGACTGTGTATTGATCAGCTGTGCACCAACCTCCACACATTGAAAAAAACTCATGCACAGGTGTCTTCCAAGAAAAATATAAACAAACCAACAAAAGTCCCATGGCAATCAGTGAGTGGCGACGGGGGCAGGACTGTGAAATCTGGAAGCCCCTAGTCACAGACTGGCACATGGGCGGTGGATCTGGATTCAGTCATTCTATCTCAAGGTCGAAGGCAGTTGAGCAGTCAAGTCAAGTTGGCTACTTGGATCTGCGCAAATAGATGAAAACCAGATTATTAAGTACAATATAAAATACACAATTAAAATCCCACAAATCATTAAAATGCTACATTTATCGATGGTGGGATGCACCCTTAAAATACTACATAATGTATGGACTTGCACCTGTGTAATTAAAAACTAGGTAAAACCCAAATATACAGCATTATTAAAATTACATAAACAGCCACTATTAGTTAAAAGCATCCCCAGCACAGTCGACTGCAATATCCGAAATTAGTCTTGTTCCGATTTTCTGTGCTGCCAGGACAAAAAGAGACACCTTGTGAGTAACCACAGGGTTAGTAGTTGAGTAGTCCAGCAGATGTATCCATGACTGAGCAGTCCTTTTTTAGGATCCGCCCTGCTCACCCCACATGGGAAAGGGGCTAGAAAAGGTGCCCTAAACATAGTCTGTCTCTCTTATCCCTGACTGGACTGCCACATCCAGAGGAGTCACCACCCTGCGGCCAAAAATGAAAAATGAACTTTGGAACATGGAATGTACGGACACTGTTGGACAACACTGACAATGAACGCTCCGAATGCAAGACTGCTATTATTGCAAGGGAGCTGGGACACTTTAACAACGACATAGAAGCACTTCAGGAGACCCGGAAAGCAGGAGAGGGACAGCTGAAGGAAGAAAAAGGAGGCTACACCTTCTTCTGGAAGGGACTGCCTGAAGAAGAACGAAGAATACATGGAGTTGGCTTTGATCAGAAATGACCTGGTGAAGCACCTGACTGAAGCACCCATTGGCATTAACAAACGACTCCCAACCATCCAAATTAACCTTGCCAAAAACCAACAGGCAACCATCAGAATTGCCTATGCACCAATACAAGACGCAGATGAAGACATCAAGGAACATTTTTAATATCATCTGGACATCATCCTATCAGAGATACCTAAGGAGGACAAAATCGTCCTCCTGGGAGATTTTAATGCAAGAGTCAGGTGAGACTTCGACCTGTGGCCAGGGACCATAGAAAAAGACAGGATTGGAAACAGCAACTCGAATGGCATCCTGCTTCTCACCAACAACCTTGTCATCACCAACATGCTCTTCCGCCAGAAAAACAAGCTCAAAACATCATGGAAGTATTCCCGGTCAAAGCATTAACACCTTTTAGACTATGTAATTACACATGCTAGATACCTCCACGACGTGCTTCTCACAAGCGCCATGATAGGTGCTGATGACTGCTGGACAGACTACAGGTTAATCTGATCCATGACAGCTATCAAGATCGCCCCCAAACACACACTCCAAGGAAATTGCTCCATTTGGAAATCACTGCATTTCTCAACTCCTTCTTCACTATCCTCTCATTGCTAATGTTGATTAAAACATTCAGCTTTGCTCTTGGGTAGGCTTGGGAGGAGCAAGGAATACTCAAGGTGTGGCTACACTGTAGCATTAATGCAGTTTAATCCCACTTTAGCTACCATAACTCAATGCTGTGGAATCTTAAAAGTTGCAGATGTTCAAGGTCTTTAGCCTTCCGTGTCAAAGAGTGCTGGTGCGTTACCAAACTACAGCTTCGGGATTTTGTAGCATTGAGCCATGATAATTAAAGTAGTGTCAAACTGGATTAATTCTATAGTAGGTGCACCCTGCATGTCCCCTCTCTGATGAAATGAAAATCACACATAGTTCACGTTGGATCATCCCGTGCACTGCCTTGCCAGAGAAAGAAAATATGGCACACAGATGAACAGTAAAGAACAAGTAGTTTACACTTCATAATTTAGAACAACATATTTACAATCATGTGATCAGTTGCGTTGACTCACATAATGTCCTTTAATGAGAGATTTAAAATGGTCTTTCTTTGTCCATGAGGAGAATCTTCCTCCAGCAGCTCATGAAGCAAGAGCACACTGTTGTACTCTAGAGCAGGATCCCCTCTGCCTTTAAACACCACACAGATGGGTTAAAATAGCAAGCAGTTTATTGAGGATAATAAAAGCCACAGCAATAAAAAGCAATGTACAGTAAAAAGGTAAATAACAACAAAGGCACTTAAATCCATGAATCAAACAAAAACAAGAGTCCAAGAACTTGGCATGAAGATCTTAACCTGAATCCAACATTGCTTCGTCTGAAGTCAAATTCCGTACTTGGCACTTCTATCCCTGCCCTAATTCCCAAACAACTAGGAAAGGTTCTTTGTTAATTTTGTTTTCACTTCTAACTTCTGCTATAATCTGGCTGAGCGCAGGAATTGTTGACCTGTTTGTCTTTGCTGACTGAAAGTACTTCTCCTGTTCAATGCTTCACTGCTAATCCCATCATTAAAATCTCCACCTGGAGATAACTGACCAGGGAACTGTGGTACAGAGCCTTTCCCAAGCTAAGACCTTGAGAATCCTCGTGCAGCAATACAGTCCTCTGCGACCCATCATCTAAACTGCATGTAGGTCCCACATCTCCAAAACCAGGCTCAGGAAACAAAACATTATCCCCATTCCCTTCAGGAACATCTTCAAGGGCAGTATCCCCATTTCTGTCAGGCAAATCAGCTTGAACATTAACATCATTGCCATTCCCCTCATCCTAAACAACCTGACCATCAGACACAATTTCACACTGAACAGCCTGACATACAACACACACTGCAAAATCTGTCTCCCTTTCTACTTCTCTCTGAGCACCTGCATAGCTCAAGCCTGAAAAATGCAACAGTATCCAAAAGTCCTAGTCTGTCTTGGCCACAGTGGTCCATGCTCTTGTTACATCCCGAATAGATTACTGCAAAGCGCTCTATGTGGGGTTGCCCTTGAAGACTGTTCAGAAGCTTCAACTGGTCTGGCAGTGCGGCAGCCAGGTTACTAACAGGCGCAGCACTCAGAGAAACACACTAATCCTCTGTTGCGTCAGCTCCACTGGCTGCCAATTTGCTACCGAGCACAATTCAGAGTGCTGGCTTTAGCCTATAAAGCCCTAAACGATTCCGGCCCAGCTTACCCGTCGGAATGTATCTTCTCCTATGAACCATCGAGGAGCTTAAGATCATCTGGGGAGGCCCTGCTCTCGATCATGCCTGTCTCGCAAGTGCGATTGGCAGAGATGAAGGACAGGGCCTTCACAGTGGTGGCCCCCTGGCTATGGAACTCCCTCCCCAGGGATATTAGATCGGCCCCCTCCCTCCTGACTTTCCGAAAAAAAGTAAAGACCTGGCTTTTTGAGCAAGCTTTTGAGAATGCAGAGGAATAGATAACGCAGAACTATGAATGATGAACATGGAATGGCCAGACAATGTTACTGGATAACGTTATTAACAAGATGACACCAATGATTATATGCTTTAAATGTTTTTATATATGTTTTGTATTATAATTTTGATAGTTTTTAATGGCACTTTTATGAATGCCTGACATCGAATTGTGCCAATCCGCAACCCGCCTTGAGTCATCGTATGGCTGAGAAAGGAAGGCTATAAATATTGTAAATAAATAAATAATAGGCTTAACCATCTCCCTGGATGTAGCCAGATCAATCAGCTTCATACATCTTATTTTACAGTTGACGCACACACAGTGACTGATTTCTTACGTGCTCCAACATCCTCCCCCTTTCGTGGGCAACACTAACCATTAAACTTTCTACCTGTCTCTTTTCTTCAGGAAGGGCTTCCGACAGAGATCACCTCCTGTCCTTGAATACTTGCAGGGTATCCTTCGCAAATACCCAGATGGGGGTCAGATCTTAAAGGTGAGTTTTGGTTTTAAAAGGGTTGAGTTCAACATGTTTTTATATCTGGGTTTCTGAGATGGACATAGACAATAGTTATTTGGATGAAGACAAATTTGAATGAAGGTAGAGTTGGGAAACCCTTTCCCATCTCTCTTTCCATGATGAACCAAATTGAGAAAATTGTATCTGTGAGAGATTTTGTGGATTCTTTTTCCCTCAGAGATCCTCTTGATTCTTATTTATTCACACCATTTCTTCCCAAAGGAACTGATCCAAAACGCTGATGATGCAGGTGCTGAGGAAGTGATCTTATTCTACGATGACCGGAGTTTTGGAACGCAGCGCCTTTTTTCCGAGGGGCTGGAGAGCACCCAAGGTACGGAGGATAGGCAGTCCCCGAGTTACAAACATCCAAGTTACAAACGACTGTTAGTTACAAACTGAGCTGAGACGACAGGAAGTGAGATAAATCTACTGCTAGGAAAGAGAATGCTTGGATACTCTCTTGTTTTGGTTTGCTTCCGTCCCAAAAAAACAGGAAAAGAACCTTAGTGTTTGGCTTTAGTTTGTTTTTCTTGTTTTGTTGGGAAAACAAACAAACCAATGAGAATCAGTGTGTATCCTGAAGACACAGTAAATGAAAGCACAGAGCAAATCTTTGTGGTTTGTTTAGTGGCTCCCGGTGCAAGCAGCCTGTGCATGAGTCAAACCAGGGTTCCTTCATTTTCTTTACTTGCTTTGTTATGTAAAATGAGCTGGTGTTATTGTGGGATGTTATCGAACTTCAGAGTTCAGGAAAATTACTTGCTCAGATTTCAATTCCCAGAATATTGTAGACAGTCTCGGCTCTCTTCCTTGCTTTGTTGTGCCAGTCCCTTTTTTTTTTGCCCGTGATTGATTCTCAAGTAAACATGCTAAAACACGCATGAATTTTAATTTGTGCTGGAATTATTATTTTTTAAAAACGTTGCCTTAAGAAAAATGACACTTGACATCAGCGAGCACAGTGTGTATGGGTACATCTACACTATAGAATGAATGCAGTGTGACACCACTTAAATTGCTGTGATTCAGTGCTATAGAATCCCAGGAGTTGTGGTCTTACAAGGTCTTTAGACTTCTCTACAAAGGATGTTGGGGCCTCAACAAACTAAAATCCCAGGATTCTAGAGCATTGATCCATGGCTGTTGAAGTAGTGTCCAAACCACATTAATTCCACAGTGTAGCTGTATCCCTCTAGATTAGGAAAGATTGGCCTTGGTGTAGACAACACAGCAACCATGCCTCTCCCAATCCTTTTTCTAACACAGATTCATAAAAGGGACAGGGATCATCATTCCAGGATGATTCATTCTCTTCCTCCCTAAGGCTCCATCTGCACTGCCATATGAAATCCAGATTATCTGCTTTGAACTGGATTATATGGCATATATATTCATATAACCCAGTTCAAAATAGATAATCTGGAACCAGATACTGGATTATATAGCAATGTAGCTGGAGTCTAACTTTTCAAAGTAATAGTTAATTCAGTATAACTGTACAAATCTATTCCTCAAAGACTTCACTTTTGCAGTGGTTCTCAACCTGTGGGTCCTCAGATGTTTTGGCCTTCAACTCCCAGAAATATGGACCCCCCAGTGGCGCAGTGGGTTAAACCCCTGTGCTGGCAGGATTGAAGGTCGCAGGTTCAAATCAGGGGAGAGCGTGGATGAGCTCCCTCTATCAGCCTCCCACAAGGATGATAAAACATCAAAACATCTGGGCGTCCCTTGGACAGATGGCCAATTCTCTCACACCAGAAGCGACTTGCAGTTTCTCAAGTTGCTCCTGACATGACAAAAAAATAAATAAATAAAAACTCCCAGAAATCCCAACAGCTGGTAAACTGGCTGGGATTTCTGGGAGTTGAAGTCCAAAACACCTGGAGGCCCAAAGGTTGGGAACCGCTGCTCTAGACCAGAGATGGGAAACATTTGGCTCTCTAGATGCTTTGGAATATCGTTCCTTTGACTCTTTACCATTGACCAGGGGTCTTCAAACTAAGGCCCGGAGGCCAGATACGGCCCTCCAAGGTCATTTGAATATGGCTGCCTTTGATGTCCAGTGTGTGTCCATATTAATGGGAAGACTTGCTGTTTGTCCCATATAGGCTACTAAAGGACAATTTTGGTAGTTGTGGGCATACATAATTAATTTGGTCTTGTAATGCTGATTAATGATTGGATGGTTCGCATTGTTATCTCACTGAAGCCCCATCTACACTGCCATATAATCCAGTTTGAACTGCACTGTCAGTGTGGACACACATGATCCAGTTTGATGCAGTTAGGCTGGATTATATGATCATATAATGCAGTTTAAAACTGCATTATATGGCAGTGTAGATGGGGCCCAAGAATATCTGCCACTGGTAGCTTTAGGAAGTTTGTGTGCAAGAAGTTACTTTCCTAAGCTCTAGTTCACCAGCTGAAATTCACCTGTTTGCTTTTTTGAGAAATGCAAACAAGCATGAAAAAGAGTTCTATATAAATAGAGTCATCTTGACGTGCTCACATATTTCTCTCTTAGGCCCTGCACTTCTGGCTTATAACAATGGCATATTTTCGGAGGCTGATTGGAAGGGGATTGAAAGTCCAGGCATCAGTCACAAGAAGAAAGACCCCACGACAGTTGGACGCTTTGGTTTGGGCTTCAATTCAGTCTACCACATGACAGGTGAGAATCTATCTACACCTTCATTTAGGAGACAACTTTTCTTCAGAGGCACAGGGCACACTGTGAGAAAAGGGGAGCAATATATGGGTGCATCTACAAGGTAGAATAAATGCAGTTTGAAACCACTTTAACTGCAGTGGCTAGGTACTATGGAATCATCGAAGTTGTGGTTTCATGAGACACAAGCAGTTTTTTAAGTGGAGAAGACTAAAGACCTTGTGAGACAACATCCCCCATAATTCTATAGTATTGAGCTATAGCAGTTAAAGTGATATCAAACTGCATTAATTCTACAGTATAGATGCATCCTAAGTAAGACTTCATTTACACTGCCATATAATCCAGGTTCAGAATGCAGATAAACTGCATTTAGAAATTGGATTATATGGCAGTGTAGATGGGGTCTTTGAGCAATTTGGTAGGTCATACGGGATAATGGGACACAATTAAGAAACAGAAATAAGCTAGTTATGTATATGATCATAGGAGCAAAAGCACAAATAAAAATACCTAGTATTATTTGTGGCAGAATGAAAATCACACGTAGTTTATTTTTTATCAGTCCACACACTGTCTTGCCAGAGAAAGAAATCTGCTACACAGATGATTAGTAAAGAAGAAGGAGTTTCTTCTTTGTAATTCAGAGCAACATATATCCAATCATGTGAACAGTTGCATTGACTCACACAATGTCCCTTGAGAGAGATTCAAATGGTCTTCAGGTATCCATGTGGAAGGTCTTCTTCTAGCAGCTCGTGAAGCAAGAACTGTCTCTCTCTGTAAGCTCCTGCACAGCTAAAATCTAAATATGTAACTGTTACCAACCCCCCCTGGCTCAGCTAGCTTCTTGGACGTAGCCCAAGCAATCAGTTTCATGCTTTGCATTTTCAGTTAACACACTCACCAACTGATTTTTTTTACATGCCCTAACATTATTCACACACACACACACACACACACACACACACACACACACACACAAGTAAAAAGGAGGGTAGAGATTGTAGAGCTCTGGTTAGTAAATTAGTCCCTCCTTACTTTAAGGAAAAAACTAAAGACGTGGTTTTGGAGCCAGGCCTTTGGCTAGTGGGCACAGCAGCACTTTAGGCACTGAACCCGGACAATAGGATTGTTTGAAAATTGGAAATGGCTTTATGACCTGTGATTATGTAATTTTAATTAATATCGTTGTTTAATTGTTATGTAATGGATTTTACATTGCTGTTTTATATTGTTGTTTTGATACTGTTGGCATTGAATTGTTGTCTGTGTTAGCCGCCCTGAGTCCACCCTCGGAGGGGAGAAGGGCGGGATAGAACTGGTCTAAATAAAATAATAAAAATAATAAATAAATTAGAGTTATATCATTATCTGTTATATCACCAAAGAAGAGGAAGGGGATTTTTTGGGGGGGAGGGCACAGAAAAATTACATTTGTTATAATTATTACATCCATTTCTTCCACACAAATATTATTATACACATCATCTAAAAATTTAACAAGTCCAAATGTCCTCTATAGCAAAGCAGATACAGTCTGTTGTCATCTGATGTCAAGGCTTGTAGTCGTATCATTTCATATCCAGTACTCTTTCAATATTCTTTTCCAGTTCTTTGGATGTAGTTATTCTAATTATTGTCATATGGATCCATGGAATTCAATTCCTTTTGTTAGTAAATTTGTGTGGTATACATGAGAATTCACTACGTCACATTGTCATATAGTTTTCTCTCTTTAACACTTCAGAACAATTATATATTTGTGTGTGTGTATCTATGTCGTTGTAAAATACCTAAATTACAAGGTTTACAATAATCTCTGTTCAAATTAAAAAGTACTACTGTATCAATTATCTAAGGCCTCTAGAGTCTCTTAAATGTAGAATGTGTTAACAGTACACAATGAATCTGTATACAATTTGTATTATTAGTCAACAACTCCTACTGAGGTTATCTTTGTTTTTCTTTATGAATTCAATAAAGGGGTTCCATTCTGCATTTTAATAGTAAGTCTCAAACAACCGGAAACTAAATCCCCATGGGTGCTGGAAAACTCTCTCTCTCTCTCTCTCTCTCTCTCTCTGTGTATAAACTTTTAAAGTGAATTTCTTCTCCTTCAGATTTTCCATCTATATTGTCTGGTGAGTATCTGCTTGTACTGGACACTCAAGCCACAGCATTGGAAGATGGTGGTGAACGCTGGGAAGTGGACGAATGGGAAGATGCACCTGACCAGTTCCAGCCATTTTGGGATTCACTGGCCTCGCTTGGCAAGCCTTGCCCAACTGCTGAGGGCTACTTCCCGGGCACCCTGTTCCGCTTTCCATTGCGACAGAGTCCCTCAAAGATCTCAGAAAATTTGTATAGTACAGAACGAGTGCGGGAGCTGCTTCTCGCTTTTTTGAACGACGCTCCCATTAGCTTGCTTTTCCTCAGAAATGTCCGCAAAGTGACATTGGGTCTCATTGGGTCTGATGGCACCATCACTGAGCTCCTGAGAGCAGAGACGACCACAAATCCACTCAATGGACCAGGCCGTGTTGAAGATGCCACCAGTGCCAAATTGGACACAACTGCCCACATCAAAAAGCTTGCTTTAGATGGCACTACTGTTGACAAACAAGCCACCAGCAATGAGTGGCTAGTGTTGACAGCTGAAGCTAAAAGGGATGCTTACCCAGAGCTGTGGGTTCTCGCTGAAAATGTGAGTTCTAGTCCGACATTGTCTTTGGCTTACTGTTTGCAAGGGAAGTGCGCGGGGCGCCTCAGTTGCGTTCTACCACTTCCCGCCACAGAAGAAAACCTAACAGGCTTGCCGGCACACATCAGTGGCCCTTTCCAATTGACAGACGACCGCAGGCATGTGCAGTGGTCTGAAGAGGGGTCCCAAGCACGTGGGGCCGATGGCCGTTGGAACCACTTGCTTATGGAGGAGATGTTGCCTGCCTCTTATTGCCAAATGGCATTGCAGGCTGCGGGTCATTCCAGCGACCCCTATGGAGCTTGGCCAGACCCAGGCCAAAGCCAGCAACTCCGCTACAAGCCTTTGATAGCTGAGATCTGCCGGAAGTTGATGGACGTGAAACTGTTGGTGCGGGTTGGTGGTGGAATCCCTCGCCTTCTCCATCCCCGGGAGGCCGTCCTCTTGCCAGAGAACGTGAAAGAGACACCAATGGGTTTGGCAGTGGAGAAGGCCCTCACTTTGGCAGGGACATTGCTAGCTGAGGCCCCTCTCCATGTCCGACGAGCCTTGGCCTTGGGTGCCGGAAATGGGCCAACAGTGCAGGAGGCCACCACCAAGTTTATGAGAGAGACCCTGCGGAGAGCAACCAACATCTGGAGTCAGCTCTCCCTGTTGGAGAAAGAGCTGCTGTTGGAATATGTGGTTGGAGATGAGTGCTATCAAGAACTGAATGGTCTACCACTGCTACCAATGGCTAATGGGCACTTCACTTGCTTTGGAGCATCTGGAGAGACTGTATTTGTTGAGAACCAGAGTTTCCCCAGGTGAGCAACTTTTCCATACTTTTGAACCTCAAAGTGACTATGGCTGCTTCTACACTGCCAAATGATGTAGTTTGAACTATATTATATGGTCAGTGTACTGTAGACCCATATGATGCTGTTCAAACCACATTATATAGGCCTATGCTGTCTCTTACTTCCAAATGCTTGTCTCTTATTGCCAAATCATGTTGCTCGCCTTGGGCCATTCTACTGATCCAGACAGGGCCGTAGCTAGAAAAAAAATTCGGGAGGGGTTGAAATTTTCGGGGGGGGGGTGAAACCTGCCTCCTAGCCCACGCTGAAGCAAAGAGCACAGCAAGGGGCAGAGCAGCCTTCAATAGCCTGCAGCTCTGCCCCTGTCAACCACCTCCACCAAGTCTGGCCTCCTTAATGAGAGCATTCAACACACACACACCCAACTTGGTTGCTTCACTACACCAGCTATTGCTGCAAGTAATGACAGTGTGAATAAACTGTCAACATTTGCTTGAGATAGTGCTTGCAGTTCTGGAGGTACTCTTAATTTTTTGCATCTCATAGACTTAGCATGGGAATTTGGTTAACCAGTTAAAATTCATGAGTAAACCAGTTTTTTTAAAAAAAATCTGAAACATTTGGGGGGGGGGTGTTGAACCTCTAACCCTCCCCCCCTCGCTACAGGCCTGGATCCAGACAAAAAACCAGCAACTCTGCTACAAACTGCATTATGCGTGTCTATACTGACCATATAATGCACTTCAAACTGCATTTTTGGCAGTGTGGATCCAGCCCCGTTTAGGATTCGGAAAAATTACCTTTTTGGGCTGTAGATCCTAGAACTAACGGCCAGCTTACTTTTTCAAGCATTGTTTCTCACTTCTTAGGGTCTGGAGTAATACAATTGATTTAACTTACATTGGGGCTTTATTTTATATCATGCCTACTCCTTGTTTTATTTAGCTTAGGTACCCGGTGATGCATGGGTTATTTGAAAAGTACATTGTTTGTTTTTGGATGTTAGGTAATATCAGTTTGGTCATATGTTACACTATTTTCTAGAGAAAAAACCACTCAGTCTTTGCTTTTGTATTTTATGAATGCTACCATTAGAAAATGCATAAGGATGAGGGTAAACTGCAATTTCCAAAATCATGGACCAATCCTCTACAGATTCCCAGAGCAATCACCCCCAAAACCTGCCAGTATTCACAGTTGGTCATGTTGGGTTTGTGTGCCAAGTTTGGTCCCGATCCAACTTTAGCTTGGTTCAGTGTTCTCAGGATGCGGGTGAACTATAACTCCTGATGCCAATGTCAATCATATCCAAACCCTGCCAGTATGCAAAGATGGTGGGTCTGTTTGCCAAGTTAGTTCCAGGTCCATCATTGGTGGCATTTCAGAGTTCTCTTGGATTGCAGATGAATGATACATGCCAGTCCCTACAACTCCTATAAATCATGGTGAATTCTCCCCAAACCTCTCTCTCTAGTATGTTCAGTTGCTGTGTGACATAAAAAAAGAATAGGAAATGGTTAAGGGAGAGGCAGTGGGTGGGGTAATTCAAACTCCACACCAATGGAGAGAGAAAGGAACACTGGGATGTGGCGCTTGCTGTAACCTGTAATGTCCTTGGAGGGAGGCCTTTGGAGGCTCCTCAGCACTCTGAGTTAAAGTAGTTAAAGTAGTAGAACTCCGGCAGCAGGTGTTCTCTGGGAAGCCAAATTATGAGTCATGAGAGAAATGCTTGACTAGATACTTCACATTTTAAACATTCCCAAGTAGCAACCATGGGGTTTGTTCCGTAAGAGGGCATGGATGATGGAAATTTAGTCCTCTTCCCCTACAACAGTGTTTCTCAACCTTCCTAATGCCACGACCCCTTAATACAGTTCCTCGTGTTGTGGTGACCCCCAACCTTAAAATTATTTTCATTGCTACTTCAAAACTGTAATTTTGCTACTGTATTTACATTTACTGGACCAAATGTGGCACAAATACCTGGTGAGTTTGCGGGGGGTGGGGGGGGGTGGGTGTATTGATGTTGCCATTTGGGAGTTGTAGTTGCTGGGATTTATAGTTCGCCTATAATCACAGAGCATTCTGAACTCCACCAATGATGGAATTGAACTAAACTTGGCACACAGAACTCCCATGACCAACAGAAAATACGAGAAGGTTTTGGTGGGCATTGACCTTGAGTTTTGGAGTTGTAGCTCAACTAAATCCAGAGAGCACTAAGGACTCAAACAATGATGGATCTGGACCAAACTTGGCACAGATCCTCAATATTTCCAAATGTGAACACTGGTGGAGTTTAGGAGAAATAGAGCTTGACATTTGGGAGCTGTAGTTGCTGGGATTTATAGTTCACCTACAATCAAAGAGGATTCTGAACCCCACCAATGATAGATGGGCCAAACTTCCCACACAGAACCCCCATGACCAACAGAAAGTACTGTGTTTTCTGATGGTCTTTGGCGACCCCTCTGACACCCCTTCGTGACCCCTCCAGGGGTCCCGACCCCCAGGTTGAGATTCACTGCCCTACAATGTGATACTGATCCATTTTCTTACTACTTCAGCATAGACACTATAAAAAAGAAGAAACAGATCAATTAAAAAATTGTCAGAAACAATAGACTGGGGTGTCCTCACTTAATAACAGCTTAGCCAAGCACTGTTCTTTGAAAAATATTGGGAGACAACAGGTTTCCCCACACTTTCTGTTAAGTAGGACTATAATTCTTGGGTGATTGGAGTGATAGGCAGTACATGGAGTGATAGACAGTACGCCTGAATACTCACTACACTGACGAAGGCTATGTAGTATTGTTTTGTCTCCATTGTTTTGTCTCATCAGTGAAGTTGATACCTTAAAGACAAATCTGTCCCATTGTATGCCTGGTATCTTTGTTGTCCTGTTTGGCTTTCTTTGTTTATTTGTGGTTTCTTCCTCCTGGATTTGTAGGGTCCTGTTGCCTGGCTTGGCTCATCGGTTTCTCCCCCAGAATCTAAATCCAGGATTGCTGGAACATTTAAAGGCAATCGCAAAAAATGGTGAGTCAGGATTATTTTCCAATCTGTGTTTTGAACATTGGGTCAAGACCTCCCTAGAACTGGTAGCAACTCAGGTTTGGATTGGGGCATCAGGAAAGGAAGAAGAAAAAGCCTGGAGAGGAAAAATAGATAGTAACCTTGTCCGCTTTTATTCTATTCAGAATTCTTCACATCAACATCTTATCTTCCCAACAACCTTGTGAGTTTAGTTTTGTGAGTCAACAGGTGACATTCAAAATAAAGTGGCAATTTAAACTATGGTCAAACTTTTCCAACCTGGTGCTTTCCCTTTATGGAATTGAAACTCCCATCATTTCCATAGAGCATTTTTTGGAAATGTATGATCTTTTAGAAATCATAAGCTTTTGGAAATCCAGAAGCTTATGATGGCATTCACAACCATTTGAAAATCATAAGCTTTTGTAAAAGTATGATCTTCCAAAGAACTCGTTTGAGTAAAATCTTCTCTTGAGTGATCTATGCCCACATGTACTTATGCAAGGCAATTTGGTTTTCTAGTTGTTAGAATAATTACCTTGCTGTCTCTGATCTGTTAAGAACAGAGATTATTCCAATGCATAAAATATAGCAGTTCTTTAGAAGTGTTCTTTTATTTATTTATTTACTGTATTTGTATACCGCCTTTCTCAGCCAGTCGGTGACTCAAGGCGGTTTCCAACAAATCAGTACATATAAAAACATAATACAGATTAAAACATTAAACAATATAAAACACCATGAAAGCAATAAAAACAACATCATTAGCGTCTCATTATTATCAAGCATTGTCCAGTTCCATTGTCAAATCGTTCAATTTCCTATATTAGCTACTCTGCATTTGTAAACGCCTGCTCAGACAGCCATGTTTTAACTTGCCTCTGAAATGTTAAGAGGGAGGGATTAGATCTAATTTCCCTAGGGAAGGTGTTCCATAGCCGAGGGGCCACCACTGAGAAGGCCCTGTCTCTCGTCCCCGCCAAAAGTACTTGAGACGAAGGTGGGACCGAGAGCAGGACCTCCCCAGACGATCTTAAGGAGTCCTCGATGGTTCATAAGGGGAGACACATTTGGACAGTTAAGTTGGCCCAGAACCATTTAGGGCATTATAGGCCAAGCCAGTACTTTGAATTGGGCCCGATAGCAAACCGGCAGCCAGTGGAGCTGGCTCAACAAGGGGGTTGTATGCTCCCTGACTGCCGCTCCTGTTAGCAACCTGACTGCTGTTCGTTGGACTAGTTGAAGCTTCTGGATTGTCTTCAAAGGCAACCCCACATAGAGAGCATTGCAGTAGTTTATATGAGATGTAACCAGAGCATGGACTACCGTGGCCAAGTCAGACCTCCCAAGGTACGAGCGCAGCTGGCGCACAAGTTTTAACTGTGCAAATGCTCCCCTGGTCACCACTGAAACCTGAGGTTCCAGGCTCAGCAATGAATCCAGGATCACACCCAAGTGCCCCAAAACATCTACTCTCCCATAAAATATCTTGATTCTATATCATGCTTTCAAGAGACAAATATAAAATAGACTTTGT
Organism: Anolis sagrei ordinatus; assembly: GCF_025583915.1. Lineage (NCBI taxonomy): Eukaryota > Metazoa > Chordata > Lepidosauria > Squamata > Anolidae > Anolis > Anolis sagrei. The sequence goes on along the minus strand of NW_026847660.1, from coordinate 17,677,146 downwards.
TAAAAGTAACATATCTGGTTTACTCACAACCTTCATATATTTAGCATACAGATACATAACTTGTTAATCCAGTTACAGATAGGTTTTGAAGTAGTTTCTCAGTGCAGGTAACACAGGGCATCTTTCTTATGATCTTAAAAGTTCAAAGTCTAAAGCGTCTCATGGAGTCTGTGCTCCAATGGAGTCAGAAGTCTAAAATGGAGTCTAAGCTTTGAGCAGTCCCAGATCTGATAATGTGATCTGTAGCCCCTCCCACAACCTCAAAAAACATAAAGAGAAAGCTGCATACCAAAACATACATATACAATCCAGTAAGCAAACATATCAGGTTTCGGCAGTGACCAGGGGAGCATTCGCAGAGTTAAAACTCGTGCGCCAACTGCGCCCGTACCTTAGGAAGTCTGACTTGGCCACGGTAGTCCACACTCTGGTTACATCCCGTTTAGATTACTGCAACGCTCTCTACGTGGGGTTGCCTTTGAAGACGGCTCAGAAGCTTCAACTAGTCCAACGCTCGGCAGCCATGATACTAACAGGAGCGGAGCGCAGGGAGCATACCACTCCTCTGCTGCACCAGCTCCACTGGCTGCCGATTTGCTACCGGGCTCAATTCAAAGTGCTGGCGTTGGCCTTTACAGCCCTAAACGGTTCTGGCCCAAGCTATCTATCCGAACGTATCTCTGCCTATCAGCCCGCCAGGACCCTAAGATCTTCTGGGGAGGCCCTGCTCTCTATCCCGCCTGCTTCACAGGTGCGGCTGGCGGGGACGAGAGACAGGGCCTTTTCTGTGGTGGCCCCTCGGCTGTGGAACGCCCTTCCCATGGAGGTAAGATCAGCCCCCTCGCTAATGGTGTTCCGAAGGAGATTAAAAACTTGGATGTTTGAACAGGCATTTGGTTAATCAGTGCAATGAATGTGACGATTACAGGAATGGAAATATGGACGACGAATTTGGATCACGACTCTAGTTATGAGATGCATTGTGTTGTTATTGTTGTGTCAATATTGTATATTGTGCTCTAATGTTTTAAATTGTATATCGTTGATTGATCTTATCCTTGTTGTAAACCGCGTTGAGTCGCCTGTTACTGTTACAAGTAAAGTAAGTAAATAAATATTCATATACAAGTTACTAGTGGAGGCTTGAAGAAGGTTGGATGTGGCCTGATATAATTTATGGTAGATCTTTCTAAATCTATTGCACTCACATTCTCCATCTTTTGCTATAAGGATCAGCATGAAGGATCTGCCACAAATTCTTAAATACATTTGCAATACATTGCAGAAGGGATCCATTGTAGGTGCCATAAGTATTGTTGAAGTTACACTTTATTCAGTAACTTCTGATTTTGTGCTTATGACCTTCTTTGTGATTCCTTTGTCTCATGTGAATAAGTATGTTAGTCGTACTTCATTTGTTACACCAGTACAGATAGAGAGTTTGGCAGTGGGCATTGTGACTAGATAAAGCTTCTCATTTTAACCATCTGTTCTTCATTTTCTCTTTCTGTTTCACATCACCAGGAATTTTCCGGAACCTGCTGTCCTTGAATCAAAACATCATTGAGCAGAACCTCCATGAATCTCTTCCCAAACATTGGTTCAGCAGCTCATCGTCTCCTGTGTCTTGGTGCCCAAAGGAGTACTCACAACCCCCTCTTGAGTGGCTTACTGCTTTCTGGAGCTTCCTGAGTCGCCATACACCCTCCCTGGCACCCTTCAGGGAATGCCCATTGATACCATTGACTCCTCTGCATGCTTCCGACAATGTCGTCAAGCTGGCACGGCTTTTGCCTCAGTCCACCCTTCTGTTCCAGAGCCACAATGGGCATAGCTTGCCAAATGAAGTGTCTGGGATTTTGGAGGTGCTGGGATGTACCGTGATCAAGACCTGGAAACCGGACTGGTGCCACCACCAGCTGAGAGAATATATCCTAGAACCCACACCAAGTAGTGTCCTGAAGGTTTTTGCCCATCTGGGGGTGGCATCTGTGACTAGCCGCTTGGCATTCCTTCCTGAATGGCAGATTCAGAGCCTGAGTGCTTTTCTTTCAACAGCTGCATCCCTCTCCCAAAAAGAAATTGAAGTTCTAAAGGAACTGCCCCTATTCTTCAAGATGCCTTCCCTCCTTCCACCTTCCTCACCTGGCTTGGTGCCAGCCCGAGGCTACTTGGCATTAGAAAAACACTTGGTTCCATCAGTGCCCACAGATCTGTTGACACCAGCGCCTGTGCTATTATGTCGTAGTGAAGCTGAACGCCGGCTGATCATCCAAATCCAGGGAAGCCTCCTTGATACTCCAGATCTGTGCCTGTTATGTGTCAAAGCTATGGGGAAGGGGGCATATGCCAGTTGGGCACAGGATGCCAAGAGATTCATGCTATGGGTGCTGCACAATGGGGACTCTCTCTTCAGCCAGAGTCGAGAGCTACAGGCTTTGTGCCGTGACCTTCCCTTTGTGGATTGCGAGTCGGGGGGATTGAGTCGACCCACTGATCTCTATGATCCCCAGAACCACACTTTGCGGGCCTTATTAAGATCTTCCAAGTTCCCTGCAGGGCCTTTTCTGGAGCCAGCAGTATTACGAATACTTCGCAACCTGGGACTGAAATCTGACCTGAGCTCCATATCTCCGGCTGATGCATTATTGGCTGCAAAGGAAGTGAGTCAGCTCCAGGAGGAAGTTGTTGCTGATGCCAAATCGCAGGCACTCATCCAAGTGTGCAATGAGACCCCTCTACTGTCAAAATTGTCTTGCCAGGAACTGAAAGAGCTGCGTTCTCTGCTTTGGGTTCCTGCCACTAATTCCTCCAAACTTGTGGCAGCTGGACACTTTTGGGCACCTGAATCACTCTGCTCAGAGCAATATGCACCTCTTGTGGGGCTGGTCATGGGGCTGACAAATGCTTTTTGCCCACAAGCTGCATCAAAATTGGGTCTGGATCACCCACCTGCATCAGAGAAGGTGATGGAGAATCTTGTTTGCCTTACACAAGCCTACTGTCCCACCAATACCCGAGAATTAACGACAACGTTGCATAGCATCTATCGACACATGCAGCAGCACCTGAGTGATTTCAAGACACCACCTACAGTCCCTTCAGTGTGGAATGGCAGGGGCTTTTCATTGCCTGAGGAAGCAGTGCTGTCCTACCCAAATGGCTTGGACCTCAAGGACTTGATACCACAAGTGCCCTCAGAATTCCAGCAGAACAGCCGGCTCTTTGTGGCATGGGGTGTCCGTCAGTCTCCCACACCTGAAGATGTATGCCAAGCTCTTCACAACTTGGCAGATCAGATAAATGCCCAGCCACAAGGTGGCACACAAGCAGAACTGCTCCTTGTGACCGCTGCATTAGATTGGCTCTGTGCTCAGGATCACCGCGGAGAGGGAGAAATGCCTGTCCCTGTGCGGATTCCAGGATTGGCTGGTTTTGCTCTTCGCCCTATAAGCTCAGTGCTGTACTGTGATATGGATAGGGCCAGGCTTGTCGAACTTGATGGAGACCCACCTCTTTTGGTACATGAGCTGGTTTCCTCTGCCACAGCTGCTTTTCTGGGCATAGAGATGCTGAGTAAACGGTTGTCAGGCTTAGAGCTTTTTGAAGCCTGGGGCCCTTCAGAGCCAGTCACCCTCCGGATCCGTAACATCCTTCGCGAGTACAGCCAAGATGCTGATGTTTTCCAGGAGCTCCTGCAGAACGCGGAGGATGCTAGTGCCCAGACCTGCCGCTTCTTAGTGGATCTCCGTCAGCATAATGGCACCACAGAAGGACTCCTGGACCCTGGTATGGCTGCCTGCCAGGGCCCAGCACTTTGGGCCCAGAATGATGCGCTGTTCAGCAAGGCAGATTTTACCAACATCGTCCAGCTAGGTGCTGCCACTAAGGAACGCCAGGATGATAAGATCGGCTGCTTTGGGCTGGGATTCTGCACAGTCTACCACATCACAGACATTCCCTCTCTACTCAGCGGCCATACCATGCTCATCTTTGACCCTAATGTCACCCACCTCCAGAAGCATATCCACAGCCCTGCTAATCCAGGCATCCGGTTGACTTTGACCCCACATGTCGCTACAATGTTCCCTGAACAATTTCGACCCTTTGGAGGCATTTTTGGCTGCCGACCTGGGGAGGATTACTCGGGCACGCTCCTCCGCCTGCCCTTCCGCACTGAGCAGGAGGCAAAAGATTCTCAGATCTGCCCTGAGCCTTTTGGACCCAGCCGAATCAGAGCACTGCAAGCTGGCTTCCGGGAAATGTACCAGCACCTATTGATCTTCCTGCGGAAGGTGCAGGAGGTGTCGCTAACCCACCTCCCCAGTGGTTCCAGTTCTCCAGAAAATGCCCAGCCTTTAGCCACAGTGAAGAGGGAAAAGCTTGATGGGATGGGAAACCTCAATATTGTGCGATTGACAGCAACCTGGGAATCAGAAGGTGTTACCAGCTATTACCTGCTGCACTCGTGCTCAGCTAAAGCCGGAGCCCAGGAGCTTTTTGAACAGGGAAGAAAAGAGGGGCTCCATTTTTCACCTCCAATTGCTGCTGTGGCCTTGCCTCTCTGCCCTGCCACTGCTGGTGGACGATGGGTCCCAGGTGTACATGGGTTTCAGGGCCGAGCCTTCTGCTTTCTCCCTCTTCCTATTGAAAGTGGGCTCCCGCTGCACCTCACAGCAGCCTTTGCTGTACTTAGCAATCGCAAAGGACTTTGGGATGCCACAGAGAAGGGCAAGTGGAACAGGGCACTCTTGAGGGATTCTGTGCTGGGGGCCTGGCTTGGAGCATTGTCTCAACTTCGGGACTTGTACAAAGAAGGATTATTGGAGGATTACAAGTACTACACTTTCTGGCCTGATGTCCGCAGTGCCAAGCATCCTTTCAGTGAAGCAGCCAAGGCCTTCTACCAAGCATTAATTAATGGTATTGATGGGGAGCAGCCAGTTCTGTTTTCTGATGGAAAGAAGTGGTGCCCAGCCCGGCATGCCTGTATTCTGGCTGCCGACGTTATTTGTGAGAAGCAATTGAGTCCTATAGCTGCCAGGATCTTCCCTTTACTCTTGCCAGAACCTCAGATTGCAGTGTCTCTTCCAAGTTGGGTGGAGACAAATTTTGAAGCATGTACCCAAGCAGATGTCCTCTTGCCAAACACTTACACCTGGGCACGATTCCTCCGGGAGCTTGTTTTGCCCAATCTTGCTCAGCTAGAGGCACCTGATCGTGATGCCCTGATTCTTCGTGCTCTGGATATGAATGATGCCACTGTGGATAAGATTCTGACCTCCCTGTCTTGCATTCCCACCACTCCCAAGGCACTGCTGAAAAATATTAAGGGACTTGTTCACCCAGGGGGCCCCGTGGCACCTCTTTACACCCCTGAAGATGGCCGTTTCCCCATGGGTGAACAGTTTGTGCAGCCACAGAGACTGTTGCGCTTGGAACATCTTGGTATGATCAAAGATAGGGTGGCTATCGAAGAACTAATAGACAGAGCCAAAACTGTGGCTGCTTTGTGGCATCATGACCAAGAAGAGGCCTGCAAGCGAATCCGTTGTATCCTGAACCTCCTTAATAAACATGTCCAGGAAAGCTTCAACAATACAACCCAGGCTGTTTTTAGAGAAATCCCTTTTTTGCCAGCAGTATGTCCTGGTAATGTCAAGAAACTCTGCTGTCCCAGAGAAATTTACCACCACAAGCTACAAGCAGTGGTGGGCTTGACTAAGCCAGTCCTAGACAAGGAGGCTCTTGGTAAAGGTTTTAAGATCTCAAATGAACTGAAGGAATTCCTAGGATTGAATCGCCAGCCTCCAGTGGCTACAGTGCTAAAACAATTGGAAGCTGTTTCACATTGCTCTAATGCCATGAACAGGACCATGCTAAGCACGACAGCAATGAAATGCTATGCATTTCTGGATAAAATGGTCCAGGAAAACCCTTCATGCAGGATGGAGGTATCCCAGAAGGCACTAACCTTCCCCTTTGTTCTGGTGGGCACCCATTTTGTGTCTGTGTACAAGGTGGCCTGCAACCTACCTTTTGATGGTGCTCCATACCTCTTCCATCTGCCTGAGGAGTATAAACAGCATAAGCAGCTGTGGAAGTGTGTGGGACTGCAAGATGCTTTTCGAGTAGAAGACTATGCCACTGTTTTGCAAGACTTGGCCAAGAGTGCAGATGGACAGCCCCTTCCCAAAGGGCATCTGGATCTTGTGATTCGGCTGATCACCATAGGGTTAATGGAAGCCTTGCCAGAGGGTCAAGAGCTGGACTCTTATCGGGCCCAGGGCGTCTTTTTCCCAGACCAAGGCAAAGTCCTACATCCACTAACCAAGCTGCTCTTTGATGACACGCCATGGCTGCCATGTGAGAATGGGATGCTTCTCTGCCATACCATGATTCCACGAGAAATTGCTACACGGTGTGGCATCCCCACCACAAAGCGTAGCATTTTATCACGCCGGCGGATCGAGGGTCTCTCTCCCTGGGCCACAGATTTTGGAGCCAAGGAAGATCTCTGCACCCGGTTGTCCAACATCCTCCAGGACTACTCCTCCTCCCAGGATGTGCTGAAGGAGTTGCTGCAGAATGCAGATGATGCTGGTGCAAGTGTTGTCCACTTCGTTTGGGACCAGCGTCAGCACCCGACAGAGCGCTCTTTTAGTGATGAATGGCATGTTCTTCAAGGCCCAGCACTTTGCATCTATAACAACCGCACCTTTGAGATGAGCGACTTGGAAGGGATCCAGCGCTTAGGCTCTGGAGGGAAAGGCAGAAGGCGGGATGCTACGGGCAAATATGGGCTGGGCTTCAATACAGTTTTCCACTTGACAGATTGCCCTGCTTTTATAACAGGTGACAGTGCTCTCTGTGTTTTCGACCCTACATTGCGCTACCTCCCTGATTCAGATGACATCTCTCCTGGTGGAAAGTACAGCCTCACTAAAGATTTCAAAGATGCCTTTTTGGATATTTATAATGCCTTTTTGCCTGATGTGTTTGACCTGCAACGTGGCACGGTTTTCCGATTACCCCTGCGTACTCTTGCAAATGCAGTCACTTCCCCTATTTGGAAGACCCCTGTGTCTGAAGAAGACATGGAAAACATGATGGAGGCTCTTAAAAAAGAAGCAGACTGCCTTGTGATGTTCCTGAATCATGTTCGCTCTATTGTTTTCTCTGTGATAAGCAAAAAAGGAGGAACACCAAAGGAAGTGCTGCGGGTAAAGACAGAAGGTGGTGAGCCTGAAAGGTTGGAGTACCAAGAACATCTCAAGCAGGCAGCTGCAGCAGGGAGCATGGATGAGGGCAGACCCCAAAGAGTCTTCTACAAAATGAAGGTGGAAAGTAGTTTCTCCAATGCTCCCAGCAACTGGCTGGTTGGTAGACAGATTGGTGTAGAGACCACAGACATTGTAGAGAGCAAATTGCTGCCACATGGTGGTGTGGCTGCCTGTCTTAATGGACAACCACCTGGCAGGGCCTTCTGCACACTTCCTCTACCAGTGACTACAGGCCTCCCAATCCACATCAATGGGAACTTTGCAGTGGACTCATCTCGGCGTGACTTGAGGAAAGATGACGGCCAAGGCAATGCCAGCACAGCATGGAATCGCTTGTTGCTGCGGTCCCTAGTGGCTCCTTTGTATTGCCAGCTGCTTGAGGAGCTGCGCCAGGCACTGGGGAGCACACCTTTAAAGTTTCACTCTCTAACTTCATGTAGAGAAGGGCTGGATTCCAAATATTTGTGGTATTTTCCACGTGTGACAGAGGATGTCTCCCCACCTTGGCAGGAGTTGGTGACTCGTGTTTATGAACTGGCATATGAGGAGCATCTTCCATTGGTACCGGTGTACCAGAAACAGATTAATTATGTGCATAACGTTAAAACAGAAGTAGTAAGTGTGGACTGGAGGACACCCAAACTGGGCCATCCAATTAGAGACCCCTATTTCTTAACTGATGATTGGCTTGAGAAGACTGATGATTGGCTTGAGAAGACTCTCCAGAATCTAGGCATGCAGTTAGTTCCTGCTTTTGTGCATCTGCAGGGGATCCATTATGAATTTTGCAAGGCCAAAGTGGATGTCCTAACCCTTGATCCCCCTTCTGTCTGCCACTTCCTTAAGAATCTACCTAATCTCTCTCTGCCATGCCCCATTAAAGAAACGCCCATGAAGACAACTTTCAATTGCTGTGCTCTCCTGGATTTCTGCCTTAGCGAGCTTTCTCTTGAGGATATCAGCTGCGTGGAAGGTCTCCCTTTACTGGTGACAAAGGACAATATGCTGAGGTGCTTTAGTCAAGAGGAGCCTGTGTACCAGAGTAGATTTTCCGATCTTTTCCCATATCACCAAGATCGTTTCTTTGCTCACTTCATTACAGAGGCACAGCAGTTAATAAAGATGGAATTCATGAAGAATTTTACTCTCTCTGAATCAGTGGATTACATTCAGGAGATGCTGGCACTGGATGACTGGGCCGATGATACTCAGCGCAACAATTGGCTATGTGAGATGTGGAATTTCTTTGAGACAGAGATCTATAAGTCTGAGGATGAGATGAACCAGGCATTTGCAAAGCTAATTTACCTCTTTAAAGGCTGTGCTGTGCTCCCAGTGTGTGGCTGTAGTAGGCGCCTCGTTCCTCTTGATGGCCTTGACACCATTGTGAGGGATGATTCAAGTGAAGTTTCTGAAATCCTTTACAAGCTGGGTTTTACCACGCTAGACTCCTCCTTGCTGCCTCCAAAACTCACCATAACCTGCATCTGGCCACGTCTGTTGAAGACGAAGAGTCCTGCTGTTGTGCTGACACAACTGTCTGCCCATAGTAGCCTCTGTTGGGATAAGCTCAAATCATGGGACTTTTATACACTCTGGAAGTTTCTGATCGACAATCTGAAGGAGATAGAAGGAGACCATAAGTTGCTTGGCAAGTTGAAAGCTTTGCCTGTGTTTCAAACTCATCAAGGAAAGTATGTTTCACTGGCTTTATACGACAATGTGTATCGCCTGGAGTCAAAGATTTCAAAGGAGTCTAAAACCTTCAAGGAGCTTTATGAAGTGGATAGGAAGATTCTTTTCCTCTGTGACAATCTGTTCAACCGCTCTCTCTGTAAGCTCTTGGGTATTGGTGTCATGAATGACTTGCAGCAATTTGTTCAACAACTTCTGCCTCAGTTGCCCTGTCTTCCTGAAGCCCGTGTACTACAGGCAGTGAAGTTACTTCTCATAATCAAGAAGCATTATTATCCAGAGTATGAGGCTAAGAAAGCAGTCATCGTGTCAAAGTTTCAGTCTATTGCCTTCATCCGGGACATGGAGAATGAGCTGCGTCCTGCATCCTACTTCTATGATGAAGATGAGGTACTTTTCAAGGAGCTGGGGTTGAGCTCTCGGTTTGTACCAGGGAAATTCTATGACTCTGTGGGGCTACACAAATATGAGGTGAAACCATTCTTACATGATGTGGGCTTGCAGAAGGTGATCACTGAAGAGGACTTTCTTGAGTGTGCTGCCAAAGTTGAAAGAGAAGCACAGAGGTATGGTGCCAAATCCAATAACCTTCCCCAAATAAGAGAAGCACTTTGGGAACACCTGCTTTCCAGGTCAAATGAAACTCTGTCAGATGCCTTCCTGGATAAAGTATCAAAGATCCGTTTCCTAGCATCACGGTCCATCCCTAAGAAACTATGTTGCCTTCACCCACCATATGTTTCTTGCAATGCCCCTGTAGCACCCCAAGGTTCTCTCTACCCTTCATGCAGGGTAGAATTGTTTTGGACTTCAGCGGTTGCTTTGCCTTATGCTGATTATATTAGAAAAGATACTCTGAAACGACTTGGGGTGTTGTGTACCCTGCCTGCCCAATTGGTCTTAGAAAATCTGAGCAATGTATGCCAGGCATCCTGTATCACTCCTAAAACCAGAGCAACTCGTGCAGAGGTCCTAAAGGAGATGTATCGATTCTTGTCTGAAGAGAAAGAAATAGATGCTGACTGCCTAAAGGGACTCCCTGTAGTACTGGTGGATAATGAAGAAATAGCTGAGGCCCAAAATGTGGTGGTCTCATTAAAATATCCCGATGACTTCAGGCCTTACCTCTACAAACTACCTACAAAGCTAGGGAGCTATGTCGATCTACTTGAGAAATTTGGTGTTCAGACTGACCCAAGCATCTATCATTATGCTAATGTTTTGGCCCAAATTCATGAGGAGACGGCAGAACGAAAACAGCTTCAGCCCAATCTTACTAAAACCATACTGAGAGCCACTGAGCTCCTCTTCCAGCTCTTAGATGAAACAAAGAAGCCAGTGAATTTCACAGAGCTAAAAGAACTGTATCTGCCTTGTATTGATGGGAAGCTGTACCCATCAAATAGCCTCATCTTTAGTTGGTGCATGTCTAACCAAGAATCTGAAGCACTGCAGAAGAACTTTCATATTCTGGAGGATCTTTCCCTTTATGACAAATGTAAGCAATGGAGACTCCTGCGCTTGCTGCCTGAGGCATTGCGCCCCAAGAACTTATCTGACATCACTCAAGAGCAGCTGGAAGAGTCCTCTTTGAAACTGTGCCACTATGGGGAACACTGTGAGTCCCGCAATTCCCTGAAAGAACTTCTCATTTCTCATGAGTTCCAGTGGGCCTTTGTTGCACTGCTGAAATGGCAAGACCCAGAGACCCCAGTAGAAACAGAGGAGATACAGTGTGTATGGGATAAATGCTTCTCACCAGAGCAACTAGAAGTAGTTTGTTATGAAAAGGTGTGCACCATCAGGGTGCACAACTCCCAGCCTCTGGAGGGAACCCAGCGTGCCAAAGTGGCACATGCTGTGATGCTACCAAATGATAGGTGTCAAGTTTATATTGAGCACCAGGAGAGACTGGAGCGACCTAAGATTGTACATTTTGCTGACATCCTAGCCAAAGAAGTGAATAGGCTGCTGGGAGAAAGACTCCAAAGTAATGCTGTGATGACAGTCCTCATGAAGATTTTGGTTTGCCAAGAGCCACAGGAGATTGCGGAAGTGCTGAAGGACAACCAAGTGCCTCTGCATCATCCTCCCCACCAATCCGCTTGGAACCTGCCACCTGCCGGAGAGGAAATCCCTGAGGAATGGTATGACAGCTTGGAAATGAACATCATCCATACCTTTGTACCAGGAGATTACGTGGGTTATCTGGACTCTTCCCAGCTGAAAGAACGTTATCTTTATGTCGTGGTCCTTGAAGCCCTTGGGCTGCAGCAGAGTGGTGGTGGCCACATCCCCATGTACCGTGTTGACCTGGGAGGAGGGAGGAAAGCTACTGTCAGTACCTATGACATTTATCATTTCCGAAGGAATAAGCAAGTCAATGATCTGAATAAATCTTTGGTCCTTGCAGAAAATTGCCCCAGTGCTGGCAGCACTGCAAGCCCAGATGCAGATCGTTTTTGGTACCAACGTCCACTGAGTGAGGTGAAGAAAGAAGTGGATGCCCATCTAGCTGAAATTTGGTGTCTGTCGGTGGAAGAGAAGAAGAAGGCTGTCAGAAGGCTCTATCTTTGCTATCACCCAGACAAAAATGTAGGTCAGGAGGAGTTAGCCAATGAAATCTTCAAATACCTCAAGGAAAGGATCCAGGAAATGGAGAACAAGTATAAGCCCAGTGGTAGTAATTCCAATAAGAAAAACTTCTGGAACTTCTCTCAGTGTTGGTCTGAATGGAATGAGCAAGCTCATAGGCATCATCATAGCCGTCAGGAGTTCACCAAGCAGAGATGGGGCAAAGGAGGAGGAAGAAGAGGAGGAGGAGGAGGAGGAGGAGGAGGAGGAGGACATTACAACTATAACTTCTGGTCATTCCATCAGAGTCAATCAAGATATCAATCAAGACGCCTCTGTGGGGAAGAAGCCAAGCGCTGGCTTCGGCAAGCAGAGTGTGATCTGAAGGCAGCGGCTGGAGTTGCTGGGAATGGCAGTACTGAATGGCTGCTATACATGACATACCGGGCAATGGAGAAAGCCCTGACAGCAGTTGTGTACAGCGAGGGAGGACACTTTGACAAGAGCCAGTCTCTTGCCATGCTGGCTAATAAGGTGGCATCCTGCGGTGATGAGTTGGAAGAGCTCCCTGACCAGATCGATGAGCTCCGGGATCATGGTGTGGATGACAAGACAACCCAGTATCCCAGCTATCATGATTTGCCCACCATTCCCAATGAGGCCTTCCAGGCGTGCAAAGAGAAGGATGTGTTGCTCTTGGCTCACAAAATCCTCAACACCGTGAAGAAGTGGCTTGGCCAGTAATGAGACATGAGGATCCTTGCTTTAAAAGACTCAGGCTGAGAGTGGCAGGTTAATGTAGCAGTATTTGTCACAAAAACCCAAGGACAAAACTTTTCTAACCTGGAATTATATTTAACTCCTTGTTCTTTCTGGACTATTGAGGATTTGACATTCCCCCTCAAAGCTTTTCTTTTTGAATAGTTAAATAGGGTCTTGTTGGAGCATGCTTTTCCTAAGATGGGAAAGCATATGCAGCCACTGAACCTCTCGAAAACTCTTGATTTGTGCTAATTTTAGCACTTTGAGGAAATACATATTAGAACAAGATGCTGGCTATGGAGGGCGCAGTCAGTCAGTAAAAGTGGGACTAGATCATTCCCGAGAACAGGCATGGAGTCTGTACTCCATGTAAACAATGAGGCTAGTTACACTTTTCTGAAGTTGAAGCCACAGGCTACAAAGGGAAATGAGCACTATACTAAACTGAGACAGTGACTCCCTGAAGATAATTACACTTCTGTCTTATTTTGTATTCATTTTGTCCATAATTTTTTCAGGTTGTTGGTCCTCAACCCCACATTTTGCAGCTGATATATTTAACCAGATCATCATAACATTGCCTCTTAGTCTTTGATCCAAATATGGATTCTGTTCCCTGTGTCTGAACTGTACTTGTTCACTCTACTTACCCTGCATAAGAGTTTGATCTTCCTTTTGTATGTGTAATAAATACCAAAAGACCTATCTTTCCACAAGGCTTTTCAAAATGTTGTTCGAGTATGTGCAGAGATTACAGCTTTGGTTTCCTTTCGGACTTTCATCTTTAAAGTTAATTGATATGAATTTAAAAAATTAACTGGAAACACCAGCAGCAAGCGCTATTTCAAAGTGTACATATCTAGAACCAGATGATCCGTGATGTAATTGCTCCAAGCCCCCAATGTCTTTGGGGTGGGGTGGGTGGGGGTATGTTGCTTGCTTCCTTTTCCTCCCCAGTCATTTATTGAATCTAAATGAGCAAATAGTAGATCATAAGCAGAATATGATCCAGCAGTGCGATGCTTCAGCAAAGAAGGCACATAATGTTTGGCTTGCATTAACAGACATCGTTTCCAAGAAAAGAGAGTAATCGCCACACTATGTTTTGTGTCAATCAGGCTGCATTTGGAGTACTGCATTTAGGTGTCTCATTTTAAGAAGTATATAGAGTGGGTGCAAAGAAGAGCAGCAAGGCTGATAAGAATCACAAAACTGGAAGAGACCCCATTCTGCAATGCAGGAACACACAAAGCACTCTAGACAGATGGCCATCCAGGCTCTGCTTAAAAACTAAATAGACTGCCATAATCCGAGATAGCATTTTCCACTATCAAACTGCTCTTGTCGGAAAACTACCTTAATGTTGAGCAAAACATATGAGGAAAGGTTGAGAAATCTGGGCATGTTCAGCACGGTAAAGAAGACCAGAGATGTAACCTGAATGCACTCTCTAAGCATTTAAAGGGCTGTAATTTATTTTGTCTTAAGACAGTGGTTCTCAACCTTAATGCCGTGACCACTAAATACGATTCCTCATGTGGTGGTGACCCCCAACTATAAAATTATTTTCTTTGCTACTTCGTAACTAGTTTTGCTACTGTTATTAATCGTAATGTAAATATCTGATATGCAGGATGTATTTTCTTTCACTGGACCAAATTTGGCGCAAATACCCGATCCGCTGGAATTTGAATACTGGTGAGGTTGGGGATGGATTGATTTTGTCATTTGGGAGTTGTAGTTGCTGGGATTTATAGTTCACCTACAATCAAAGAGCATTCTGAACTCCACTAACGATGGAATTGAACCAAACTTAGGACGCAGAACTCCCATGACCAACAGAAAATACTGGAAGGTTTGGTGGGCACTGACCTTGAGTTTTGGAATTGCAGTTCACTTACATCCAGAGAGTACTGTGGACTCAAACAATGATCGATCTGGGCCAAACTTAGCACACATACCCAATATACCCAAATGTGAGCAGTGGTGGAGTTTGGAAAAAATAGACCTTGACTTTTGGGAGTTGTAGTTGCTGTGATTTATAGTTCACCTACAGTCAAAGAGCAAACTTCCCACACAGAACCCCCCATGACCAACAGAAAATACTGTGTTTTCTGATGGTCATTGGTGACCCCTCTGACACCCCCTTGCAACCCCCCCCAGGGGTTCTAACCCCTAAGATGAGAAACACTGCCTTAAGAGCAGTTATAGGAGTGCATTCTGTTTCCTTTTCTCCTTTCTTTTTTTTCTTCCCTTTCTCCCTTTTGTTTCTTCTAAATTTTTTGCTTTCCTTTTTCATTTTTCATTCACCTTCCCTTTCTTCTTTCTTTTCCTGTTTTGATTCAGCACAGCTGGTAAATCACCAGCAGCAGCAATAAGATCTACCATCTGAAAAGTTGCCAGTTCGAAGCCCGGGTTGGGGTGAGCACCCAACCGTCAGCCCAGCTCATTGTTTCCCTAAGCAGTTAGAAAACAGCTTAGAGCTGTAAGTAGAGAAATTGGGTACCACTAAAATGCAGGGGAGGTATTTTAGGACATTATAAAAAAAAAGAAAAAGACCAAAAGGAAGGAGGAAGTCCTGATGGTTCTTCATCAAAGAGGATAGAGTGACAGCACCCCCCTGTGGCTGGATTCGAGTACAACTTCCAAAGGCGCCGAAAGCTGGACGTGGACACAACATACCTCCTTTCTGTCTGTTCAAATGGCATTGAATGTTTGCTGCGTATGTGTACTGTGATCCGCCCTGGGGAGATAGGGCAGAATATAATTATTTATTATTATTTCCATTCTCCTTTCTCCCTTTCCTACTCCCGTCTCCTTTTTCCTTTCTCCTTCCTTTCTCTTTTCCCTTCTCCTTTCCTTTTCTTTTTTCTTCCCTTTCTCCCTCCCTTTTGTTTCTCCTTAATTTTCTTTCCTTTTCCCTTCACTTTCTCTTCTTTCTTTTCCCCTTTTGATTCATTTCCATTCTCTTTTCCTATTCCCGTATCCTTTTCTTTTTCCCTTTCCCTTTTTCCTTTCCTTTCTTTAGTACTTCCCTTTCTTCCCTTTTCCCCTTGCCTTCTTGTTTCTCTTTAATTTTCTTTCCTTTTCCCTTCTCCTTTCCTTTCTTTTTTCTTCCCTTTCTCACTCCCTTTTCTTTCTCCTTAATTTTCTTTCCTTTTCCCTTCTGTTTTCCTTTATTTTTTTCTTCCCTTTCTCCCTTCCTTTTGTTTCTCCTTGATTTTCTTTCCTTTTCCCTTCACCTTCTCTTCATTCTTTTCCCCTTTGATTCATTTCCATTCTCTTTTCCTATTCCCGTGTCCTCTTCTTTTTTTCTTTCCCCTTTCCCTTTCCTTCCTTTAGTTCTTCCCTTTCTTCCCTTTTCCCCTCGCCTTCTTGCTTCTCTTTAATTTTCTTTCCTTTTCCCTTCTCCTTTCCTTTCTTTTTTTTCTTCCCTTTCTCCCTCCCTTTTGTTTCTCCTTGATTTTCTTTCCTTTCCCCTTCACCTTCTCTTCATTCTTTTTCCCCTTTGATTCATTTCCATTCTCTTTTCCTATTCCCGTGTCCTCTTCTTTTTTTCTTTCCCTTTTTCCTTTCCTTCCTTTAGTTCTTCCCTTTCTTCCCTTTTCCCCTTGCCTTCTTGCTTCTCTTTAATTTTCTTTCCTTTTCCCTTATCCTTTCCTTTATTTTTTCCTTCCCTTTCTCCTTCTCTTTTGTTTCTCCTTAATTTTCTTTCCTTTTCCCTTCCCCTTCCCTTCTTTCTTTTCCCCTTTTGATTCCTTTCCATTCTCCTTTCCTATTCCTGTATCCTTTAATTTGTTATTTCCCTTTCTTTCTTTAGTTCTTCCCTTTCCCCCTTGCCTTCTTGTTTCTCTTTAGTTTTCTTTCCTTTTCCCTTCTTTTATTTTTTCTTCCCTTTCTCCCTCCCTTTTGTTTCTCCTTAATTTTCTTTCCTTTTCCCTTCTCCTTTCCTTTCCTTTTTTCTTCCCTTTCTCCCTCCCTTTTGTTTCTCCTTAATTTTCTTTCCTTTTCCCTTCTCCTTTCCTTTCCTTTTTTCTTCCCTTTCTCCCTCCCTTTTGTTTCTCCTTAATTTTCTTTCCTTTTCCCTTTTCTTTTCCTTTCCTTTTTTCTTCCCTTTCTCCCTCCCTTTTGTTTCTCCTTAATTTTATTTCCTTTTCCCTTCACCTTCCCTTCTTTCTTTTTCCCTTTTGATCCATTTCCATTCTCTTTTCCTATTCCCATATCTTCTTTTTTTCTTTCCCTTTGTTTCTCCTTGATTTTCTTTCCTTTTCCCTTCTCTTTTCCTTTCTTTTTTTCTTCCCTTTCTCCCTCCCTTTTGTTTCTCCTTGATTTTCTTTCCTTTTCCCTTCTCTTTTCCTTTCTTTTTTTCTTCCCTTTCTCCCTCCCTTTTGTTTCTCCTTAATTTTCTTTCCTTTTCCCTTCACTTTCTCTTCTTTCTTTTCCCCTTTTGATTCATTTCCATTCTCTTTTCCTATTCCCGTATCCTTTTCTTTTTTTTCTTTCCCTTTCCCCTTCTTTTCTTTAGTTCTTCCCTTTCTTCCCTTTCCCCCTTGCCTTCTTGTTTCTCCTTAATTTTCTTTCCCTCTCCCTTCTCCTTTCCTTTCTTTTTTTCTTCCCTTTCTCCCTCCCTTTTCTTTCTCCTTAATTTTCTTTCGTTTCCCCTTCTGTTTCCCTTTATTTTTTTTCTTCTCTTTCTCCCTCCCTTTTGTTTCCCCTTGATTTTCTTTCCTTTTCCCTTCACCTTCTCTTCATTCTTTTCCCCCTTTGATTCATTTCCATTCTCTTTTCCTATTCCCGTGTCCTCTTCTTTTTTCTTTCCCTTTCCCTTTTTCCTTTCCTTCCTTTAGTTCTTCCCTTTCTTCCCTTCCCCCCCGCCTTCTTGCTTCTCTTTAATTTTCTTTCCTTTTCCCTTCTCCTTTCCTTTATTTTTCTTCCCTTTCTCCCTCCCTTTTGTTTCTAATTAATTTTCTTTCCTTTCCCCTTCACCTTCCCTTCTTTCTTTTCCCCTTTTGATTCATTTCCATTCTCCTTTCCTATTCCTGTATCCTTTTCTTTTTTATTTCCCTTTCTTTCTTTAGTTCTTCCCTTTCTTCCCTTTCCCCCTTGCCTTCTTGCTTCTCTTTAATTTTCTTTCCATTTCCCTCCTTTTATTTTTTCTTCCCTTTCTCCCTCCCTTTTGTTTCTCCTTAATTTTCTTTCCTTTTCCCTTCTTCTTTCCTTTCTTTTTTCTTCCCTTTCTCCTTCTCTTTTGTTTCTCCTTAATTTTCTTTCCTTTTCCTTCTTCTTTCCTTTCTTTTTTCTTCCCTTTCTCCTTCTCTTTTGTTTCTCCTTAATTTTCTTTCCTTTTCCCTTCTTCTTTCCTTTCTTTTTTCTTCCCTTTCTCCTTCTCTTTTGTTTCTCCTTAATTTTCTTTCCTTTTCCTTTTCCCTTCCCCTTCCCTTCTTTCTTTTCCCCTTTTGATTCATTTCCATTCTCCTTTCCTATTCCCGTATCCTTTTCTTTTTTTATTTCCCTTTCCTTCCTTTAGTTCTTCCTTTTCTTCCCTTTCCCCCTCGCCTTCTTGCTTCTCTTTAATTTCCTTTCCTTTTCCCTTTCCCTTGCTTTTCTTTTTCCGTTCCCTTTCCCTTCTTCCCTTTTTGCCCACAACAAAAATGGCGCCCCGGAGAGGCTCCCGCCCTTCCCTTGCGCGCCCACAGTAAAGATGGCGGGACCAGGCTTCTCCTTTCCTGCTTTCTTGCCCAGAGTAAAGATGGCGGGAGAGGAGGCTACTGGCGCCCCTCCCTCCTCCTTGCCCGCAGAAAAGATGGAGGCCGGCTGGGGCTGGTTCTGGGGTGACCTGTTGTTAACTTCCCCGGGGGGCCGAGCGGAGGGCGGAGGGCGCCTCCAGTCGCCAGAGAGGCCTGCATCCGGGTCTCCCGGGGGGGTGGGACAGGCCCGGGACCCCCTTCTCCCCCTCCAAGGGCGAGACACAGGCCAAGTTGTGAGTATCAAGGAGGGGGCGTGGGGGGGGGGTCTTCCAGTGGGAGAAGGACACCCTGGGGGGAGGCTTCCCCGATCCCTGCGCCTTTTCCTCAAGTGTAACGTGTGAACGCCAAGAGATGCGTGTCAGGGGCTCAGAAAAGGGGGGGGTCATTAGAAAGCATCCAGTTCATCTCCTCATTAGGACTTAAGTGGTAGGATCACTTAGTTGCCCTTTGCCCCATTGATTCAACACACTCGGGGTGCGTCCACATTGTGGAGTTAACGCAGTTTGTCACCGCTTTAAACCGCTATGGCTCAGTGCTATGGAATCATGGAAGGTGTAGTTTTAGAAAGCCTTGAGGCTTCCTTGGTTCCTCAACAAACTACAACTCCCAGGTTTCTATTGCAAACTTGGGCCCTCCAGGTGTTTTGGACTCCATCTCCCACAATTCCCAGCAGCATGATGGGGACTAGGTTCTTGTGGGGTTTTTCGGGCTATATGGCCATGTTCTAGAGCAGTGGTTCTCAACCTGGGGTGCATCCACATTGTGGAGTTAACGCAGTTTGTCACCGCTTTAAACCGCCATGGCTCAATGCTATGGAATCATGGAAGGTGTAGTTTTAGAAAGCCTTGAGGCTCCCTTGGTTCCCCAACAAACTACAACTCCCTGGTTTCTAATGCAAACTTGGGCCCTCCAGGTGTTTTGGGACTCCATCTCCCAAAATTCCTAGCAGCATGATGGGGACTAGGTTCTTGTGGGTTTTTTCGGGCTATATGGCCATGTTCTAGAGCAGTGTTTCTCAACCTGGGGTCCCCAGATGTTTTTGGCCTACAACTCCCATAAATCCTAACAGCTGGTAAACTGGCTGGGATTTATGGGAGTTGAAGGCCAAAAACATCTGGGGACCCCAGGTTGAGAACCACTGTTCTAGAGGCATTTCTCCTGACGTTTCACCTGCATCTATGGCAAGCATCCTCAGAGGTAGTAAGGTCTGTTGGAAGTAGGAAAATGGGTTTATATATCTGTGGAATGACCAGGGTGGGACAAAGGACTCTTGTCTGCTGGAGCTAGGTGTGAATGTTTCAACTGACAGTGCCTGGGGCAATCTTGTTGAGAGGTGTTGATCTAATCCCATTTTCCTACTTCCAAAAGACCTCACTACCTCTGAGGATGCTTGCCATAGATGCAGGCGAAACGTCAGGGAGAAATGCCTCTAGAACATGGCCCTGTAGCCTGAAAAAAACCCACAAGAGCCTAGTGATTCCAGCCATGAAAGCCTTCGACAATACAATGATGGGGACTCGTTCTCTGGGTGTTTTTAAGCAAAGCCTGAATGGCCATCTGTCAGGAGGGCTTGTTTTGGGTGTTCCTGCATGGCAGAAGGGGTTTGGTCTGTGTGGCCCTTGTCTCTTCCAACTCAATGATTCTACAATTCTCTTATTCTGTGTGTATATGTGTACACACATGCGTGACCGCATTTCTGTGTACGAACCCACACGATCTGTTCAATCATCTGGAGAGGCTCTGCTCATGCCCCCACCTCCTTCGCAGGCACGATTGGTGGGGATGAGGGAGAGGGCCTTCTCGGTGGTGGCCCCCCGACTCTGGAATGCACTTCACAGGGACATCAGACATACCCCATCTCTGGCAGTCTTTAGGAGGAGCCTGAAAACGTGGTTGTTCCAGTGTGCCTTCCTAGAATAAGGAAAACTCACAGCAATATACCCTCAAAATGCACTTTACTACAGATTTAGGATTGACTGCTTTCCCTCATCTCTGAAAATCCTATCCCAATTATATCTTGCCTTGATCACGTCGGCATATTCTTAGTTTTAACCTATTACATTTGGCCCAGCCATTGGTTTTAAATGCTTATATGTCACTTTCAATTGTTTATTGCTTATTTTTGTTTATGTGATTTATATGATTTGTATTTTATTGAGTGTTTTATTGATGTTTTGTTTATTGATGTTTGTTTATTGATGTATTTTGGGCTTGGCCTCATGTAAGCCGCACCGAGTCCCTTGGGGAGATGGTAGTGGGGTACAAATAAAGATTATTATTATTATTATTATTATTATTATTACAGGGGTATATATGTGTATGGGAGGAGAGGAGTCATACTGGGGAGTCGGGCTCTTCCTCGTTGGGGAATCTTTGCAGCTCTCTGTCTTGATGCATGACAGGCAGGATTATTTTTAATATATATGTGTTACAGCGACAATTTTTGTGCTTATATTGTTTTGTTAGTAATAATAATAATAATAATAATAATAATAATAATAATAATAAGGTGGTCCCAGTAGTGGTTGGCACACTGGGTGACGTGCCTAAAGACCTTGGCCTGCACTTAAACACAATCAGCACTGACAAGATTACCATCTGCCAGCTGCAAAAGGCCACCTTACTGGGATGTGCCCGCATTATTCGCTGATACATCACACAGTCCTAGACACTTGGGAAGTGTCCGACATGTGATCCAATACAACAGCCAGTAGAGTGTCTGCTGTGGACTCATCTTGTTGTGTAAAAAAAGGTTGTCCCCAGACATTAAGTCCGGTCATGTCTGACTCTGGGGTGTGATGCTCATCTCCATTTCTAAGCCAAAGAGCCAGTGTTGTCCATAGACACCTCCAAGGTCATGTGGCCGGCATGACTGCATGGAGTGCCGTTACGTACATATTATGTTGTGTACATAATAATAAACTTTATTTATACCCCGTCACCATCTCCCCAAAGGGGACTCTGAGCAGCTTACATGAGGCCAAGCCCAGCGATACATTACAGCAACATAAAAAAATTAAACAACAAAATTACATCTCAATAAAATAAAATAAACCAATCAAGTAAAATAAACAGTACAAAATAATCACCTCTTAACAAATAATCATCTAATCACCTTTCAACAAAAGTTTGCTCTAGGCACTGTCAGGCCATTATATGCTAATCAAGGTGGTCAGTTGAAACATTCACTCCTAGCTCCAGCAGACAAGAGTCTTTTGTCTCACCCTGGTCATTCCACAGATACATAAACCCTTTTTCCTAGTTCTAACAGACCTCACTACCTCTGAGGATGCTTGCCATAGATGCAGGCGAAACGTCAGGAGAGGATGCCTCTGGACCATGGCCATATAGCCCGAAAAAACCTACAACAACCCAGTGATTCCGGCCATGAAAGCCTTCGACAATACTTAGTACAAAATAGTATAATGGAAAATAAAACACAGTGGGCGGTCCAAATGCATGACATAAAATGATAAAACACTGGATGAGATAGTAATGAAAAGGTACATTTGTGGGGGGGGGGGGGTAAACAACACAATCTTATGTTTATGTTGTTTACTCTATGTATTGATGACTTTACTTGGAAACCGCTCTTGAGTCCCCTCGGGGGGATGGAGCAGTATATAAATAAAGTTTTATTTTTATATTATTACTAGCCATCCCCTGCCACGCGTTGCTGTGGCCCACATGGGGGTTCTGTGTGGGAGGTTTGGCCCAATTCTATCGTTGGTGGGGTTCAGAATGCTCTGTGATTGTAGGTGAACTATAAATCCCAGCAACTACAACTCCCAAATGTCAAGATTCTATTTTCCCCAAACTCCACCAGTGTTCACATTTGGGCATATTGAGTATTCTTGTAGAGTTTGGTCCAGATCCATCATTGTTTGAGTCCACAGTGATCTTTGGATGTAGGTGAACTACAACTCCAAAACCAAAGGACACTGCCCACCAAACCCTTCCAGTATTTTCTGTTGGTCATGGGAGAACTGTGTGCCAAGTTTTGTTCAATTCCATTGTTGGTGGGGTTCAGAATGTTCCTTGATTGTAGGTGAACCATAAATCCCAGCAACTACAACTCCCAAATGACAAAATCAATTTTTTTTGAGTGAAGGACATACATTGGGTTGTTAGATGTCTTGTGTCCAAATTTGGTGTCAATTTGTCCAGTAATTTTTGAGTTCTTTTCATCCCACAAACAAACATTACATTTTTATTTATATAGATGCATCTATTCTTTTTTGCTCTCTAGAAGCAGTCTTGCATAGATGGAGACTTGTGGTGAAGTGTGGCCAGAAGGCCAGCACTCCCTCGACGCTTCAGCTGCTGTTCGCACTACCACAAGAACCATGGAAAGGTGTGCAGTTCTCTTCTCAGACGTAGAAGATGACCCATCTCTCCTGACAGACAATGGGATGGGCGCCCGGGCCCCTTTCCACTGCTCTGAGTGTGACAAAAGTTTCCGTTATCGCTCAGATTTGCGCCGACATTTTGCCCGGCACACGGAGCTGAAGCCTTTCCAGTGCCCGCACTGTGTCAAGAGCTTTAAGCATTCCTTCAACCTGGTGAACCATATACGGAGCCACACCGGGGAGCGCCCTTACCGCTGCACCATGTGCCCCAAAGGTTTCCGGGACTCGACGGGGCTCCTCCACCACCAAGTGGTGCACACCGGGGAGAAGCCATACTGCTGCCCCGTCTGTGAGCTCCGCTTCTCCTCCCGAAGCAGTTTAGGCCGCCATCTCAAAAGGCAACACCGCACTTCTGCCGCGGCCGCAATCCCTCAGGCACCCGTGCCCCGCTGCCTGTCCTGTGGCAAAGAGCAGAGCCCTCTGGGCCACCTCTGCAGTGCTGGCCGAGGACGGGCCACTCCCTTTGGATGCGGGGCCTGCGGGCGGCACTTTCAGTTGGCGTCGGAGCTGCGTCGCCATTGGCTGGCCCATACTGACATCAAGCCCTTCAAATGCCCAGAGTGTGAGAAGGACTTCAATGCTGCCTCCCTGTTGGAGCGCCACAAACTCACCCACGTAAAGGGCAAGCCACCACCGTGCCCAGTTTGCTCTGAAAAGGTTCAGCAGAGCGACACGGTGCTAGAATCACCGAGTTTGGAAGCAGAGCCAAAAGGAGAGCGGAAGGAGGGGAAAGACCCGCAGCATAGCAGAGGCTGCCCGACCTGCCAGCCTCCAGACACCCGCCCCCAAGAGACTCTGTACCAGTGCGACTGCGGGACCTTTTTCGCCAATGGCAACACCCTGGCCGCTCACTTGACCGCCCATGGAGGGGAGCCTTCCTTCACGTGCGGCATTTGCAGTCAACCCTTTGCGAACTTGCAGATCCTGGAGGAGCACCAGCTCAGCCACGCCGTCTCTGCTTCGTCGATGCCGGGGCCGGGCAGCGAGTTGGAGCGCCACCTTTTGCCCCAGCTGGACCTTCGGACATTCCCCTCTCGACCCGGAAAGAAGCTTTACAAATGCAGCGAGTGTGAGAAATACTTCCGCAGCCCCCGGGATCTGGACCGCCACGTTTTGGTGCACACCGGGGAGAAGCCCTACCAGTGCACCGAATGCGGCAAATTCTTCCGGCACGAGTGCTACTTAAAGCGGCACCGCCTGCTCCACAGCGGCGACCGCCCTTTCAAATGCTCCGTCTGCCACAAAGGCTTCATCACCTTGAGCAACCTCTCTCGCCACGTCAAGCTGCACCGTGGCATTGATTAATGAGAGAAACCACCATCTCTGGGTTGTAGGTTTTTTCGGGCTATATGGCCATGTTCTAGAGGCATTCTCTCCTGACATTTCGCCTGCATCTGTGGCAAGCATCCTCAGAGGTAGTGAAGGAACCTCACTACCTCTGAGGATGCTTGCCATAGGTGCATGTGAAAGATCAGGAGAGAATGCCTCTAGAACATGGCCATATAGCCCCAACAAAACCTACAACAACCCAGTGATTCCGGCCATGGAAGCCTTCGACAATACACCCCCATTTCTGCCTAATTAGAGCCCCCATCAGCACAGTTTTCCTCTACCTCCAACCTGCAACGGCAGCGGAAGTGATCGGTTTCGCTGGAAACGTCACTCTGGCGAACGTGATTGAATTTTGCTCGTCCTTTACCCCTTTCCCTGGTCTGTTACTATAGGGCAAGGACTTGCCGTATTGAAATGAATGGAGAAAACAAGTATTATTGTTGTTATTTACTATTGCTCCACTACTGTTAAATAGAGTATGTTGCACATGCTTGGCAGTTATAACCTCTTGGGGCAGCAATGAAGGCGTGCTTAGATTGGAAATTGAGATTTTTTTTAGATTCTTAATATCCAAAGGCACAGTGATCCCATTCCTCTAAAATTTACCCCTTGGTCAAAGCTGCTGCTTCTGTAGTTACTTGAGAATGGTGCTAAGACGATTTTGTCAGTGCTCAGTGGTTCCCAGATTGGGAGGTGGCTCTTCTAGTTCTCATACAGGACATAAGGTTCTCCAACGGCAACGTCTGATGAAGTGCTTAGCTGGGAAGCAGGTTACTCTCCCCTTCAGCACTTCCCAGTCTCTGTAATAACAAGAATCTCTAATATAGGAATAGGAAAATTTTGGTCTTCCCAAAGTTTTGGCCTGAAACTCCAATTGCCCTCACCCAGTATGGCCAGTAGATAGGGATTGTGGGAATTATAGTCTAAAACATTGAGGACCAATGTTTCTCTGTCGTCTCCTGAAGGCAGGCAAGTGTAGATAGAACAAATTTCATGCTGAGGGACTGTAAACTCAGACTTTGGTCTTAACAATGTTTTGGTCTCCAGCTCTCAGAGTTTCTAAATGTGCTGGATGGGGCTTTCAGGAGTTGAAATCCAAGTCTTCTAGGAGGCCAAAGAGTGAGAATGTCTCCTGTGAAATGAGGTGACTCTTCTCCTTTTCTTCCGCTTTGATTTCTTTAACGCAGAAAGGAATTATGTGAATTTTCTGCCTTTTCTCTCCAAACTGAGAGGCATCTTGTCATCACAGATACCAAATGGTATAATGGCCGAAGTGGCTGCTCTGCAAAACATTTCCTGCTCTCCAAAACATCCCATCTATGGGATGTGAAGAGTGGACTGAGAGGCTGAAGAGGTCTCTGCAGCCTCACGCAGCTACTCTTCCAAAGGCTTTGGAACAATTAAACCCGTTCACTGTCCATCTAAGCTCATAGGACAACTGCATCTCTTGTTTAGAGGGAGGCTCTGGAAAGTTGGAAACTGATTATGTCAGCGAACGATATATCAAAGTGATTATCATATCAGAGCCCTCATATTTGCATTGTTAAATAGCAACATCCCTAAGGAAAAATGCAGGAATCATGTTCAACAAAAACAAAAATATGTTGTTGAAGGCTTTCATGGCCGGAATCACTGAGTTGCTGTGAGTTTTCCAGGCTGTATGGCCATGTTCCAGAAGCATTCTCTCCTGATGTTTTCCCCTCACTTGCCTAGTTTCCAACAGACCTCTCAACCTCTGAGGATGCCTGCCATAGATGTGGTGAAACGTCAGGAGAGAATGCTTCTGGAACATGGCCATACAGCCCAGAAAACTCACAGCTAGCTCCAACAGACAAGAGTTCTTTGTCCCACCCTGGTCATTCCACAGGTATATAAACCCAATTTTCCTAGTTCCAACAGACCTCACTACCTCTGAGGATGCTTGCCATAGATGCAGGCGAAACGTCAGGAGAAATGCCTCCAGAACATGGCCATATAGCCCGGAAAAACCTACAACAACCCAGTGATTCCGGCCATTAAAGCCTTCGACAATACAATAATAACTGAATTGTAAAAGCTTAGAAAAATAACTGCAGTGATTCCTCCACATTTGCTAGGGTTGGGTAACAGGCTCCCATAAAAACCAATCAATAAATAGTTATCCCTCCCCCCCCCCTCCCCCATGAGAGAACACCTTTCTAAGTATTTTTTTGTCTTCCAGCATGATTTCGTGGTCAACATCCACTGGATGCTGTCCACAGAATCCACAGACCTGGACATTCCTAGAGAGGATGTTTAAATCCACCAAAGGCAAAACCACAAACAGCTGTACACAAGTCGAATTGTTTCTCATTTGTTCACTTTAGTTCAAAGGCCATTCATTTGTTTCAAAAGGAACAGAAATTTAATTTTTAAAGACCTTAAATCATTTTATTTGGTAGAGCAAAATGACTTTGAAGACAATGTGTTGTCAAATCGACTCTAGGCTCCAGGTGTTGAATGAAGCCTTGCATGTTTGCATAATTTTAATCTGTAGGATTTTTTTAACAATGCTAAACAATACATTTTTTTCCTAATAGCAGGATATTGTTTTGCTTCTGTTTCTGACCCTGTTTCCATTGGTTTTCACTTGCCAAGCAGAAAGCAATTTGTTTTGAATTGTTTCGCTGTGTCTGAAAACTATTGGAAGGCTGAAGGGATGAATTTTCTCACAGGTTCAGCCTCGGTCATTGAAAATGTTTTATAATTAATGCAAATGACATGGAATGACATATTTAGTTGAGTCCACAGCACTTAATGTCTTGGCACCATAAGACAAATCCCGTAATATGTTGAAGTCCATTTGCTTCCAATCAAAACCAAAGAAAGTACAAAAATCTTTGTGCAGGATTTGAAAACAACAAGTCGGCTGATAATGTTTCAGCAAAAAGCGGATCTGGAGTATTTGAAGTGATATTGGAGATTTGGATATATTTCTCCTTTTATTAATCTACATGAGGGCTGGGAGCAGAAAGTGTTTTTGGGCTGACCTTTGTTTACATGTCCCATGATTCAGTACAGCCTCCCAAATTTCAGAGATCGTGCAGGAGATATCAGCACGTCAGGAAGGAATTCAGATCCCTTGGGAATCCAGAAACGACATTGACTTACTACTTCATCACACTAGAGAATGAATCCACTTTAAATCCGGTTGCTACTTCCTGCAGAATTCTAAGATTTGTAGTTTAGGAAGGAACCTTTAACATACATATGGATATGTATGTATGGATAAGAGAATACACACACACACACACACAGAGATATATACACATATATATAACTACAAGAAAGGAGATTCCATCTGAACATTAGGAAGAACTTCCTGACTGTGAGAGCCGTTCAGCAGTGGAACTCTCTGCCCCGGAGTGTGGTGGAGGCTCCTTCTTTGGAAGCTTTTAAACTGAGGCTGGATGGCCATCTGTCAAGGGTGCTTTGAATGCAATATTCCTGCTTCTAGGTAGGAGGTTGGACTGGATGGCCCAGGAGGTCTCTTCCAACTTTATGATTCTCTCTCTCTCTCTCTCTCTCTATATATATATATATATATATATATGGAGTTCCATAAGGACAAAAGTGCAAGGAGTTTTAGGTTCGAAGGAGGAGCAACAGATTTCTATTTGTGCTAAAAATACTACAATTATTGTGCTTCTCTCACCATATATTTATATATACATATATATGTATATCATATCCTTGGAAATCTATAGGAAAAAATGTAAAAGGGGTTTGGAGTGAGAAAGTGAGGGAGGGAGCTCCACATAAATGGCCATTATTGCAAAAGGGTTTTTTGTGCTTCCCTCAGCATAAAAAAGGCCAAAAAGGGAATGAAAAGAAGGGACCCCAAACCTGAGAATGGACCCTCTGGAAGGAAGGGTCAGTGCTGACCTCTTGGCCTTTGCCCAAAACTGACCGACTGACCCCTGAAACCCAGCAATTTGCATCTTTGTCCTGCAGGAATACAAAGCCCTCTCTCTAAAGCTTGACCCCAAAGACCGGATTTAAAGTGGATTCATTCTCTAGTGTATTATTAAACTACAGAGAGGCAAACAGGAAAAAAAAACAGTCTGAAAAATTAAGATGCTGGTTAGGTGCCAGTTTTCCAATTGTAGCCACAAAAAAAGAGATCCAGTCCCTTGGCGGTATTTTTTTGGCCAGAGAGGAAGGCGAAAAGATGAATGGAGAGCATAGGCCCCAAAATATAGGAATTAGATGAATTCAGCCTTGGCCTGCCTGTGGTCTGTTGCCTTTGATAGATTGGTTCTTACATGATCTGTGAATGAATTCAGATTCCAGTAGAGTAATCTGCAATCCCTCACTCCCATTGAATTATTATTTACTGACAAATAGTTGAGTGTTATTCCTCTCCCTCCCCTACCTTTGTTTTGTTTCTTTAAGGTAGACCCTTGAAAGTAATCTAATAAAATACCTTCCCGATCAAATTCCAGTGTCTTATCTTTTGTGGAATGCAAGCCTTCTGGATGGGTAGTTTTCTATGAGTTTGTATCTGTACATTTGTGTCAGAGCAAGGCAGTCAACTCTGATAAGAGATCCATACGTAAGAGAGTGAGATGTCCTTCTCGGGAGGCAGTCCTGGATTTCAAGCCAACTTCTACTTCAGGAATGATCAAGCTGCAAGAGGTTCCATTGGCCCCATGGCAGGTCATACCATCCTGAAAAATGAAACCAGAGTATTGGGAAATTCTCTTTGGGTTTTGTGAAAATCATTTTGGATCAAAGCAGGTATATGTTGGCTCTATGTCAGTGTTTCTCAACCTGTGGGTCCCCAGATGTTTTGGCTTCAACTCCCAGAAATCCTAACAGCTGGTAAACTGGCTGGATTTCTGGGAGTTGGAGGCCAAAACACCTGGAGACCCACAGGTTGAGAACTACTGCTCTATGTGTTGGGGAATTACTATTTATTTGCTGTATTTTATTTTAGCCAGAGAAGAAGAGTTTGTGTGTGTGTGTGTGTGTGTGTGTCAGGAGTGACTTGAGAAACTGCAAGTTGCTTCCAGTGTGAGCAAATTGGCTATCTGCAAGGACATTGCCCAGGGACACGCGAATGTTTTACCATCCTATGGGAGGCTTCTCTCATGTCCCTGCATGAGAAGCTGGCGCTGACAGACGGGAGCTCTTCCCGCTCCCCAGATTTGAACCACCGACCTTTCGGTCAGCAGTGCTGCCAGCACAAGGGTTTAACCCATTGTTCCACTGGGAGTTCCTGGAGAGGAAAGTGAAAAAAAGAAGGAAATTCAACGAATTCAGTGTGCAGGCCACATGCAGCCTACTCCAAGTGCGGTCCAATACAAATCTGATTCAAAGATACAAAGCGTTCCTATGAAAGTTCTTGTTATGTTCCTTCAAATCAATGCTCACTTGTGGGAACTGCATTGTAGGGTTTGCTTCGTGAGATTTGTACAGGCCCCACCCACACTGCCATATAATCTAATTTCTGAATTGGGATTATCTACTTTGAATTGGATTATATTGCGGTTTAAATCCAA
Source organism: Anolis sagrei ordinatus (assembly GCF_025583915.1). Lineage (NCBI taxonomy): Eukaryota > Metazoa > Chordata > Lepidosauria > Squamata > Anolidae > Anolis > Anolis sagrei. The sequence goes on along the minus strand of NW_026847660.1, from coordinate 17,647,822 downwards.
CTCAAAGCAAATAATCTGTATTTAGAAAACGGGATTATATGGCAGTGTAGATCCAACCTCAGAAGCATGCATTGTTTTTTTCCCTCTTAGGCAGAGTGTGATTTGCCTTTACTAGTGGGTTGTGGATTTTATTTATTTATTTACAGTATTTATATTCCGCCCATCTCACTCTGAAGGGGACTCAGAGTGGATCACAGAACACATATATGGCAAACTTTCAGTGCTGTTATACAATGACAAGACAAGACACTGTTACTTACTTAGGCGATCCCTCGTAGTCCAAGGATGATGATCCTCCAAGTGTAGTTTCCTGTACATAGGCACTGTACATAGGCACTGTACATAGATAGAGATATATAAAGGCTTTCCCATCTTTGGCATCTTGGAGGCAGTGGTTGATTCCAGCCACAGGGGGGTGCTGTTGGTCCATTTTCCCTGCCAAAGAGCTTTGGTATGTAAACAAAGGAAGGGGCTCGAGGCTGTTAGGAATGGTGGGAGTTGAAGTCCAAAACACCTGGAGGGCCCAAGTTTGCCTATGCCTGGTGTAGATGCACATTAATCAGGCAATATCTCACAAAGTACAGGCAAATCTGACTCACAAACTATTCATAGTTAAGAACATGGGTGAGACAACAGGAAGTGGGGGAATTCTACCCCTAGGAAGGAAAATTCACTCCTGGAAAAGTTATCATGGGGGGAAAGGGTCTCCACTGAGGCTTTATCAACAAACCCTTGTTTTCACAACAAGCCAAACTTCAAAATCCAATTCTCACAGGGCCAGAAAGTGAGGTGAAATCTTCTGAATAGATAGCAAAGCAAAGGAGTGTCCCCTTCCCTATGTTATCAAAAGGTAATATATACACACATATATCTGTATGTGTGTGTGTGTAGCTGTGGTTTGACTTTTAAAATGTACCTTACATACAAATTCAACTTAAGAACAAACCTACAAAGGATTCACCCAGGCAGGAAGCAGCCAAGCCTTGAAGCTGCAAGGCTATTCAGTGCTAATCAAGGCGATCAATTGCAACATTCATACCTACCTCAAGCAGACAAGAGTTCTTTTTCCCACCCTGGAGAGTCCACAAATATGTAAACCCCACTTGCCTAGTTTCCAACAGACCTCAGAACCTCTGCAGGTAAAAGGTCAGGAGAGAATGCTTCTGGAACATGGTCATACAGCCCGGAAAACTCACAACAACCCACATCTCATCTGTCCACCTTGGAGGAAGGATGGAAGAAAAAGATAAGCTCCTGAATTTTTGGGAAGGCATTGTTTGTCTGTGCTCCAGTTTTAATCTAGATCCAAAGTCAGGTGGGTTCAGTGGGTGCGGGTGAACTACAACTTCCATATGTAAGTCCCGCCATCCATGGTCCATCCTCCTCCAAACTGCACCAAGATGTAGGATGGGTCATGGGGGCTTTGTGTGCCAAGTTGGGTCTTGATCAGTCATTGGTGTGGATCACAATGGTCTCAGGAAGCAAGTGAAGGTACTGCAAGTCCCATCATCCATGGCCCATCGTCCCACAAACCACACCAGATGTAGAGTAGGTCATGAGGGCTCTGTATGCCAAATTCATTCTTGATCACTCATTGGTGTGGATCAGAATGGTCTCAAGAAGTGAATGAAGATACTGCAATTCTCATCATCCATGGTCCAAAGTCTTCCAAACCGACCCAGGATGTAGAGTGGGTTATGGGAGCTTTGCTTGCCAAGTTCAATCTTGATCTGTCATTGGTGTGGACCACAGTGGTCTCATGAAGTGTGTAAAGGTACTGCAAGTACCATCATCCATGGTCAATCCTCTTCCAAACTGTACCAGGATGTAGAGTGGGCGATGGGGGATCTGTGTGCCAAGTTTGGTCTTTATTGGTAATTGGATGAGGGTCGTAGTGTTCTCGGGATGTGAGTGAAGGTACTGCAAATCCCATAATCCATGATCCATCCTCACCCAAACTACACCAGAATGTAAAGTGGGTCATGAGGAGTCTGATGCCAAGTTTGGTTGTGGTCTCTGATTTGTGGGGGCCTCAGTGTTCCGTGGGAAGTGAGTCTGGTGAACATCCTGGACATTATTCTAGATATATAAACTCCACTTGCCTCGTTTCCAACAAACCTCAAACCTCTGAGGATGCCTGCCATAGATGTGGGTGAAACGTCAGGAGAGAATGCTTCTGGAACATGGCCATACAGCCCTGAAAACTCACAGCAACCCAGTGATTTCGCCCATGAAAGCCTTCGACAACACACAGAATTTATCTTGTTCTTAACTTGGGAACTGTGTGTAACTCGCTTGGCACAATTACAACTTTCAACCTGGCAACCATACATAGGTTTTTTTCAGCATTGGAAGGCATGATAGAAATAGCCTGTCCTTAAAAAAAAAACCAATCCGGCTGTCCGTGAGCTCTGATTGGTCCGCATTTACATCTCCTTCCCGCTGATTGGTGAGAACGCGCTGGCATTTTCCCTCCCGCAGGGAGGCGGAGCTCTGGAATTCTCTGCCTGTTTCCACTCAGGTCCGACCTCAGAGTATATAAACCCCAGCTTCGACAGCTTCACAGCCATTCGCAAGCGTTCTTCTCTTGGGTGGTTGTTCTCTGTGAAGCTGCGGAGATGTCTGGGCGTGGAAAGGGAGGCAAGGGTTTGGGGAAAGGAGGCGCCAAGAGGCACCGCAAGGTCCTTCGCGACAACATCCAGGGCATCACTAAGCCGGCCATCCGCCGCTTGGCTCGCCGTGGGGGAGTGAAGCGCATTTCGGGCTTGATCTACGAAGAAACCCGCGGTGTGTTGAAGGTCTTTTTGGAGAACGTGATCCGCGACGCAGTCACTTACACGGAGCACGCCAAGAGGAAGACCGTCACCGCCATGGATGTGGTCTATGCCCTCAAGCGCCAGGGCCGCACTCTGTATGGCTTTGGAGGTTAAAATACTTGAGTTTCCTGCTTCTGTAAACAAAAGGCCCTTTTCAGGGCCACACAAATATTCCTTTGAAAGAGCTGATGTCCGTTTGCCATATTTCTGGTTGCTGCATGAAGAACAACATGTCTTTCTTGGCGTTTTTACAATTATTTCCCACTTGATATTATTTTATATTTAATTGTATTTTATAAGTTCTTGCCATTGCCAGCAGGGAACAAAGAAAGCCAAAGGGGGCGTGGCTTCTGGTTTCCCGCCAAAAAGCTGCAAAGCGCGGCAAATTCAAAAAAAAAAAAATCCTTTAAGACGAACCACAACTTTTAATTTGGGGATATTGATCCACTTGTTTATTAAGATCTCGGGTATTTTATTTATATAATTTTGAGAATTTAATATCAAGAAAGATGCCAGTCATAACCTAAACTTACCCAAAGGCTGCAGGTGCTATTGGTCATTCATTCAGATCTCCACAGTGGTCAGTATCGACGTGAGAACACAATAAATCTTTTTATCAAAGGTACAAAACTCTCAAGAAGGTGTCTTTTTGTTACATGGGTGAATTAATATTACTCGCAGTGTGGTATGGTATTGCTTTGTTGGTATAACTAAAAGGTTTCTGCATTGAACATAAAGTGCCGCAAGGTGGCAGCAGAGAGCAAAGGATGAAAAAGAGAACCCTATGCATCCAAATTCCTTTTTAAAGTCTTTCAGTGCACTTTCACCAGGCCTAGGCAAACCTGGTGTTTTGGACTTCAATTCCCACAATTCCTAACAGCCTCAGGCCCTTTCGTTTTCCCCCTCAGCCGCTTAAGGAACGGGCCTGAGGCTGTTGGGAATTGTGGGAGTTGAAGTCCAAAGCACCAGGAGGGCTGAAGTTGGCCTATGCCTGTTCTAACCTCTAAGGCAGCGTTTCTCAACCTGGGGTTTGGGATCCCTGGGGGGGGGGGGGAGTCACGAGGGGGCCCCCAAAAGGGTCGCCAAAGACAATAGGAAAACGCAGCATTTTCTGTTGGTCATGGGGGTCCTGTGTGGGAAGTTTGGCCCAATTCTATTGTCGGTGGGGTTCAGAATGCTCTTTGATTGTAGGTGAACTATAAATCCCAGCTATTACAACTCCCAAATGTCAACAGTTTTCCCCTCACTGAACACATTTGGGCATATTGAGTATTCATGCCAAGTTGGGTCCACACCCATCATTGTTTCAGTCCACAGTGCTCTCTGGATGGAGGTGAACTACAACTCCCAAACTCAAGGTCAATGCCCATCAAACCATTTTCTGTTGGTCATGGGAGTTCTGTGTTCCAAGTTTGGTTCAATTCCATCATTGGTGGAGTTCAGATTGCTCTTTGATTGTAGGTGAACTATAAATCCCAGCAAATGTCAAGATCTCGTTCCCCCAAACCCGACCAGTGTTCACATTTGGGTATATTGAGCATTCATGCCAAATTTGGTTCAAATCCATCATTGTTTGAGTCCGCAGTGCTCTCTGGGTTTGCGTGAACTACAACTCCAAAACTCAAGATTAATGCCCACCAAACCCTTCCAGTATTTTCTGTTAGTCATGGGAGGTCTGTGTGCCAAGTTTGGTTCAATTTCATCATTGGTGGAGTTCAGAATGCTCTTATATTGTAAGTTAGCTATAAATCCCAACAACTACACCTCCCAAATGACCAAATAACACCCCCCCCCCTCGCTCCACCAGTATTCAAATTTGGACATAATGGTATTTGTGCCAAATTTGGTCCAGTAAATGAAAGAAAATACATCCTGCATATCAGACATTTACAATTTATAACAGTAGCAAAATTGCAGTTATGAAGTAGCAACGAAAATAATTTATATGGTTGGGGGTCACCACAACATGAGGAGCTGTATTAAGGGGTTGCAAAATTAGGGAGGTTGAGAACCACTGCTCTAAGGTGGTGAATGTTGGGTACAAACAGCAAAGGAAAGGGCCTGAGGCAGTTAGGAATGGTGGGAGATGAAGTCCAAAACACCTGGAGGGCCCATGTTTGCCCATGCCTGGTGTCGCTGAACCTTAATCAGGCAATATCTCACAAAGTACAGGCAGATTCCTGCTTCTTGGCAGGGGGTTGGACTGGATAGCCCATGAGGTCTCTTCCAATTGTTATGATTCTAGATTTGACTTACAAATGACTCCTAGTTAAGAACAGGTGTGAGACGACTCATAGGTAAGAACAGCACCAACTGCTGCTCTGGGCCAGAGTGAAGAGAGAGGCAGCCAGGGGACAGTTCCACCTTGTCTTCTGTGCTATGCTAATAATTAAATATATTGTATATGCATACAATATTTATAATATTATAATGTAATACAATATAATACTAATACGATATTATAATTATATATTTTATATTACATGTAATATTGCTAATAATATTACAATATAATGGTATAGTACAATCTATATCTATATATCTATATATATAATAAAGAAGAGTGTTTGTATGCGAAGGGCGGAAGTGCGGAGGGCGGAAGTGCGGAGGGCGGAAGTGCGGAGGGCGGAAGTGCGGAGGGCGGAAGTGTGGAGGGCGGAAGTGCGGAGGGCGGAAGTGTGGAGGGCGGATGTGTTTGTGGCAGCTTTCCGATTGGCTGCCACTGTGGTGCTATTTGCATGTGGTCTCTGATTGGCCACTTCAATAGGAGCCCCTGGTGGAGAAAAGAGTTCATGACAGAAACAGGGCATGACAGAAGGAAATTTGCATATGGTCTCTGATTGGCCAGCCTCAAATCCAACATTCCGAGATGACAAAGAGAGGAAAGGAAAGGCCAAAGGGGGCTGGGTCAGAACACTCCCAATACAGACCGAAATAGGCACACAGAGCCCCCATCACCCACTCCACATCCTACTGCAGTTTGGAGGAGTATGAACCATGGATGATGGGACTTGCAGTACCACCACTCACATTCTGAGACCGCTGTTAACCTTATCCAATGACTGATCAGGACCAAACTTCGCACAGAGACCTCTCATGACCCACTTTACGTCCTGGTGTGGTTTGGCCGGGGATGGACCGTGGATTATGGGACTTGCAGTACCATTGCTCAATTCTTCAGACCACTGCAACCCTCATCCAATTACCAATAAATACCAAACTTGGCACACTGAGTTTCCATGACACACTCTACATCCAGGTGCAGTTTGAAGGAGGATGCACCATGGACGATGGGACTTGCAATACCTGCACTCCCTTCCTAAGACCATTACAACTGCCAACAATGATGGATCAGGACCACAATTTACACAGAGAGCCTGCATAACTCACTCTACATCCTGGTGCGGTTTGAAAGAATTTGACAATGGATGATGGGACTTGCAGTCACTTCACTCACTTCCTGAGACCACTGAGACCCTCGCCAATGACTCATCAAGACCAAACTTGGCACATGGAGCTTCAATGACCCACTCTACATCCTGGAGCAGTTTGGAGGACGACAGACCATGGATGATGGGACTTCAAGTACCTCCACCACCCAAGACTGCTGCAAAACTCATCTAATGACCAATCAAGACCAAAGTTGGCACACAGAGCCCCCATGACCCACTCTACATCCTGCTGCAGTTTTGGAGAAGGGTGGACCATGGATGATGGAACTTCCAGTACCTTCACTCACATTCTGAGACCTCTGCAAACCTCATCCAATGACGGATCAAGACCAAACTTGGCACATAGACCTCTCATGACCCACTTTACGTCCTGGTGTTGTTTGGAAAAATTTGGAGATGGATGATGGGACTTGCAGTACCTTTGCTCACTTCCTGAGATCACTGAGACCCTCGCCAATGACTAATCAAGACTAAACTTGGCACATGGAGCTCCAATGACCCACTCTAAATCCTGCTGCAGTTTGGAGGAGGACAGACCATGGATGATGGGACGTCAAGTACCTCCACTCCCTTTCAAAGATTGCTGCAACCCTCTTCTAATGACCAATCAAGACCACACTTGGCACACAGAGCCCCCATGATCCACTCTACATCTTGCTGCAGTTTGAAAGGGGATGGACTTTGGATGATGGGACTTGCACTACCTTCACTCACTTACTGACACCACTGCCACCCTCATCTAATGACTGATAAAGACCAAACTTGGCACACAGAGCCCCCATGACCCACTCTATATCCTGCTGCTTTTTGTAGGAGGATGGCCCATGGAGGATGGGACTTCAAGTACCTTCACTCACTTCCTGAAAATAATGCTGTCATTATCCAAAGACCAATAAAGACCAAACTTGGCATACAGAACCGCCATTACCCACTTTCTCTAATAACCCGGGCAACGCCGGGTCCCCAAGCTAGTCTATAATAAAGAAGAGTGTTTGTTTGTATGGGAAGGAAGTGTGGAGGGCGGAAGTGTATGTGGCAGCTTTCTGATTGGCTGCCACTGTGGTGCTATTTGCATATGGTCTCTGATTGGGCAGCTTCAACAGGAGCCCCTGGTGGAGAAGAGGGTTCATGACAGAAACGGGGACATGACAGAAGGAAATTTGCATATGGTCTCTGATTGGCCAGCCTCAAATCCAACATTCCGAGATGACAGAAAAGGAAAAGGCCAAAGGGGGCTGGGTCAGAACACTACCAATACAGACTGAAACTGGCACACAGAGCCCCCATCACCCACTCTACAACCTACTGCAGTTTGGAGGACGATAAACCATGGACGATGGGACTTGCAGTACCACCACTCACATTCTGAGACCGCTGTTAACCTCATCCAATGACTAATCAGGACCAAACTTCGCACATAGACCTCTCATGACCCACTTTACGTCCTGGTGTGGTTTGACCGAGAATGGACCATGGATTATGGGACTTGCAGTACCTTTGCTCAATTCTTCAGACCACTGCAACCCTCATCCAATTACCGATAAAGACCAAACTTGGCACACTGAGTCTCCATGACGCACTCTACATCCTGGTGCGGCTTGGAGGACAATGCACCATGGACGATGGGACTTGCAATACCTGCACTCCCTTCCTAAAACCATTATAACTGCCAACAATGATGGATCAGGACCACAATTTACACAGAGAGCCCGCATAACCCACTCTACATCCTGGTGCGGTTTGGAAGAATTTGACAATGGATGATGGGACTTGCAGTCACTTCACTCACTTCCTGAGACCACTGAGACCTTTGCCAATGACTGATCAAGACCAAACTTGGCACAGAGAGTCCCCATGACCCACTCTACATCCTGGTGTACTTTCGAGGAGGACAGACCATGGATGATAGGACTTCAAGTACCTCCACTCTCTTCCCAAGACTGCTGCAACCCTCATTAATGTCCGAACTCAACCAAACTTGGCACAAAGAGCCACCATGACCTACTCTACATCCTACTGCGGTTTGGAGTAGGGCATACCATGGATGATGGGACTTGAAGTACCCCTACTTGCTTTCCGAGACTGCTGCACCCTCAACAATGACTGAACAACACCAAACTTGGCACATAGACCTCTCATGACCCACTTTACGCTATGGTGTGGTTTGACTGTGGATCGAGCATGGATTATGGGACTTGCAGTATCTTCGCTCAATTCCTGAGACCACTGCAACCATCATCCAATTTCCGATAAGGACCAAACTTGGCACACCGGGTCTCCATGATGCACTCTACATCCTGGTGCGGTTTGGAGGATGATGCACCATGGACGATGGGACTTGCAGTTCCTTCACTCACTTAGTGAAACTACTGAGACCCTCATCCAATGACTGATGAAGACCAAACTTGCCACACAGAACCCCCATTACCCACTTTCTCTAATAACCCGGGCAACGCCGGGTCCCCAAGCTAGTATAGTAATATATAATACTGATATTGTACTATGCTAATATAATGTATGTATATATGTATCCTGTAAGCCGCTCTGAGTCCCTTTCGGGGTGAGAAGAGCGGCACATAAATGTCTTAAATAAATAATAAATAAACAGGTGTCTAACCCAATCAATGGAAGCTGTCGTTCAGCAACATCAGTAGGTTCTTATGATCCTCATTCAATCCTTTGGAGAGACCAAAGCCTCCTAAGGTTCACTTGGTGGGAATAAAAGAAGCAGGGCCTCTATGGTGGCTGCTTCCAGACTTTACAACAGGCATGAGTAAACTTGGACCCTCCAAGTGTTTTGGACTTCAACTCCCACCATTCCTAACAGCCTAAGACCCCTTCCTTAAGCGGCTGAGGGGGGCAAAGGAAGGAGCCTGAGGCTGTTAGGAATTGTGGGAGTTGTAGTCCAAAACACCAGGAGGGCCCAAGTCGGCCCATGCCTGCTCTAACCTCTAGGTCAGTGGTTCTCAACCTGTGGGTCCCCAGATGTTTTGGCCTTCAACTCCCAGAAGTCCCAACAGCTGGTAAACTGGCTGGGATTTCTAGGAGTTGTAGGCCAAAACACCTGGGGACCCACAGGTTGAGATCCACTGCTCTAGGTGATGAATGGTGGGCACAAACAGCAAAGGAAAGAAGAAAGAATGCAAGAATGTCAAGGACAGGGGAAGGGGGCGGAGCCATGACTAGCGCGCCGAAACCAGCTCAAACGGACCAATCAGGGCGCCGCTGTGTGCTAGCCTATAAATAATAATAGAGCTGGGAAAGGGGGCGGAGCGATGCTTGGCGCGCACGGAACGCCCTTTGAATGGGCCAATCAGGGCGCCGCCCTGCCCATATAAATACTAGGCAGCGCAGTGCAGAGCCTTCAGTATAGATTTTACATTGTGACTTGTTCTCTTTGAAGGAGGGCTTCCAGCTTGACAGCCATGTCCGAGACGGCTCCCGAGGCTCCGGCAGAGGCAGCGCCGGCGGCCCCTGCAGCCAAGGCTCCCGCGGCGAAGAAAGGCAAGAAGGCGGCGGCGCCGAAGGCCAAGAAGCCCCGCAAGGCGTCGGGTCCGAGCGTGACGGAGCTGCTGACCGAGGCGGTGGCGGCCTCCAAGGAGCGCAGCGGGGTGTCTCTGGCCGCCCTCAAGAAGGCGCTCTCGGCCGCGGGCTACGACGTGGAGCGGAACAACAGCCGCGTCAAGCTGGGCCTCAAGAGCCTCGTGGCCAAGGGCACGCTGCTCCAGACCAAGGGCACGGGCGCCTCGGGCTCCTTCAAGCTCAACAAGAAGCCCCTCGACGCCGCCGCCGGCAGGGCCAAGGCCAAGGCGGGGGGGCCGCCCAAGAGGAAGAAGGCGCCCACTCCCGCCGCCAAGGCCAAGAAGCCCTCTGCCGGTGCCGCCAAGAGGCCGGCAGGGGGCGCCCGCAAGAGCCCCAAGAAGCCCGCCTCTGCGCCCCGGAAGAGCCCCAAGAAGCCGGCCGCCAAGAAGGCCAAGCCCGCCCCCAAGAAGCCCAAGGCCAAGAGCCCCAAGAAGGCCAAGTCCCCCCAGAAGCCCAAGGCCAAGAGCCCCAAAGCCAAGCCCAAGCCGGCAAAGAGCCCCAAGGCCAAGAAGACCAAGGCGGCGCCCAAAAGGAAGTGAGCCCAAGAAGGACTTCACACCACCGCCGCCGCCACCCCAACGGCTCTTTTCAGAGCCACCCACAAACATCACCCGAAAGAGCTGGCACTTATCCAAGAGCCATGCAGGAAACGCACCATCAAAGCACTCTCAACAGATAGCCAGACTGCCTCTGTTTAAAAACCCCCCCAAAGAAGCTTCCATACTTTTTAAGCGCAGCCCTCCAGTGAGGAAAGCCTGCCATGGAAGATAGGAAGCTTCTTACACGGAAGTTAATAGCACTCATTCATTCGTGGGATTTTTGGGTAGCCACATTTTAAGGAGGTTACAATGGATCAAATCGGCATGAATCATTTGCTTTAGGTGTAACAAGACTCAAGGACTTTTTCAATTGGGGGAATCGGCTTATCAGTATAAGAGAAGGGTTTTTTTAGGACAAGACTTGGAATGGTAAAGTGTAGCCAAACTCTACTCTTTAAGAAAAATTACCCTCAAAAAAGTGAAAACTTTGGGAAAAAGTCTTAATTTTTTAAAAAAACAAAACACTTGTGTATCGCAAGGGGAGTATCGGGGGTCACCGCAGACCATCAGAAAACAGTATTTCTTGTTGGTCATGGGGGTTCTGTGTGGGAAGTTTGGCCCAATTATATCATTGGTGGGGTTCAGAATGATTGTAGGTGAACTATACATCCCAGCAACTACAACTCCCAAATGTCAAGGTCTATTTCCCCCCAAAATCCACCACATTTGGGCATATTAAATATTCGTGCCAAGTTTGGTCCACATCCATTATTTCGGGGGGGGGGGGGCTGAAGGCGCCCCCCCGCCCCCAGCTACATGCCTGAGTCCTTTGTTCAGATTAGTGAATTGCTTAACCTCTTCAACAGTGGTGTCCGGCCTAATTATATATCCCAGGAATTAATGTTTGTGTGAGAGAATTGGCCGTCTGCAAGTGATGTGGAGATATTGGAAATATAGATATTTACACATATGTGTCAGGTAAAGGTTTTCCTCTGACATTAAGTCCAGTCGTGTCTGACTCTGGGGTGTGGTGCTCATCTCCATTTCTAAGCCGAAGAGCCGGCGTTGTCTGTAGACATCTCCAAGTTCATGTGGCCAGCATGACTGCATGGAGCGCCGTTACCTTCCTGCCTGAGCGGTACCTATGGATCCACTCACATTTGCATGTTTTCAAACTGCTTCTGGGGCTGACAGCGGAAGCACTCCCCAGAATCGAAGCTGTGACCTTTCAGTCAACAAGCTCAGCAGATCAGTGCTTTAACCCGCTGTGCCACCGAGGTCTCCTGTATATACATTAGGAACACTGAAATCAAGTTATCTCTGTATTTGGAAGCCAAACTGACAGGACAAAAGAGATGCTGAAGGATCTGTGTCCAAAGCACAGGCAAGAAGAGGGGGGTGAACATTCCAGTGGGGGGAGATAAGAAAGTCCTGGTACCAACCAATCAAAGTAAAAAGTAAGGAGTTTGGGTTGTTGTAGGTTTTTCCGGGCTATATGGCCATGTTCTGGAGGCAATTTTTCTCCTGACGTTTCGCCTGCATCTATGGCAAGCATCCTCAGAGGCAGTGAGGTCTGTTGGAAGTAGGAAAAATGGGTTTATATATCTGTGGAATGACCAGGGTGAGACAAAGGACTTTTGTCTGCTGGGGCTAGCTGTGAATGTTTCAGCTGATCACCTTGATTTGCATTCAATGGCTTGGAAGCGCCTGGGGGGAATCTTTTGTTGAGAGTTTATCTCCCTCCCTCCTGACAGGTCAAAAGTAGGCCCCTCGTGGATGTTAAGCTGTTCTTTAGGGAGGAAAAAATGCTGAGACATGCCCCTTGCATGTTGGAAGATATAATTTGATATTTCTATGTGATGTGATGATGTGTTTGTTTGATGAGAAACTGCAAGTCGCTTCTGGTGTGAGAGAATTGGCTGTCTGCAAGGACGTTGTCCAGATGTTTTGAAGTTTTTACCACCCTTGTGGCAGGCTTCTCATGTCCACACATGAGCTGGAGCTGACAGAGGGAGCTCATCTTGGATTCAAACCTCCAATCAGCCTTCAGTCCTACAAGGGTTTTGACCCATTGCACCACCAGGGGCTCTATAGGATATTCATATTACAGTGTAGATCAGGCCTGGGCCAATTTGTGGCCTCAGGGTGCTTTGGACTCCAAGTCCCAGCATTCCTAACAGCCTCAGGCCCTTTCCTTTTCCCCCCGAGGCCACACCTGGGGTAGATGCATCCAATATAAAACGAGGTAAGCAGCAGCGGAAAACAAGCTCTTTGGTGACAAGGTTGGTGGCTCTTAAAAGAGCCTTTGGGTCGTTGTGAAAGTGAAGGTCCTTCAAGCCCTCTCCCCGCGGATGCGGCGGGCGAGCTGGATGTCCTTGGGCATGATGGTGACGCGCTTGGCGTGGATGGCGCAGAGGTTGGTGTCCTCGAAGAGCCCCACCAGGTAGGCCTCGCTGGCCTCCTGCAGCGCCATCACGGCCGAGCTCTGGAAGCGCAGGTCCGTCTTGAAGTCCTGCGCGATCTCCCTGACGAGGCGCTGGAAGGGCAGCTTCCGGATGAGCAGCTCCGTGGACTTCTGGTAGCGGCGGATCTCCCTCAGGGCCACGGTGCCCGGGCGGTAGCGGTGAGGCTTCTTCACGCCCCCGGTGGCCGGCGCGCTCTTCCGAGCCGCCTTGGTGGCCAGCTGCTTGCGGGGAGCCTTCCCACCGGTGGACTTGCGGGCAGTCTGCTTGGTCCTGGCCATTTCTTCAACTCGGCAACAGCAAAACTGTCGACAACCTCCTCTTTTTCACTTCACTTCAGCACTGACAATTTCTGCACGCCGCGCTGGCTATTTATAGCCACTTCCCCTCCTCCTGATTGGCTGAGCGTCTCAAGTCGGCCGTTGGGGATTTTCGAACCTCCCGCGCTCTGTTATGATTGGATCACTGACCCTAAGCTCTTTCTGATTGGTTACTGACGCTCCTCCACCCCCACGCTCTGCCTTTGTTCTCTGTTCTGAGGGATTGTTTCTCCTAGCAACAAACCCCGCCCCTTTCGCTCCTACCCTGACGACATCTGGTGCTTCCATTATCTGGTAAAGACACTACTCAAGATTGACATTCAATCCCTGAGCATCTCAAGTCGACCGTTGGGGATTTTCAAACCTCCCGCGCTCTGTTATGATTGGATCACTGACGCTAAGCTCTTTCTGATTGGTTACTGACGCTCCTCCCCCACGCTCTGCCTTTGTTCTCTGTTCTGAGGGATTGTTTCTCCTAGCAACAAGCTCCGCCCCTTTCTCTCCTTCCTTGACAACATTTGCTGCTTCCATTATCTGGTAAAGACACCACCCAAGATTGACATTCAATCCTGAGATTTGATTTTAGAGAAAATTTTAGAAATTTAAGTAAGTAGAAGTATTCAAAGCCACAGCCTTGTTTCTCTGTATTAGAATGCAGGAATCTTGAGTGGAAAATTAATATGAAATACATTTCTCACAAGGAGATTCTGAACCAAGCAAAGATTCCTCTTCTGGAAGGCGTTGTATCCTCCTGCCCCACCAAAGCAATACATGTGATACAGTTTCTGGGGATCTAAAGGCCTTTTCCTGCTGCCTCTGCCTCAAAGATAGCGAAACCAGCCAGGACAAGTCACACACACACACAAAATAACCTTAGGGAGTATCTGCACTGTTTAATTGATGCAATTTGACGCCACTTTAACCTCCTTGGCTCAAGGCTATGGGATCCTGGGATATGTAATTTGGTAATTAGTCACCAGCACTTTTAGGCAGAGAGAACCAAGGGCCTTAGAAAACTACAACTCCAGGGAATCCATAGAATAGAGCCATAGCAGTTAAAGTGGTATCGAACTGCATCAATTCTGCTTGGGTTTCGTTCCAAAACCTCTTTCTCTGGAGATTTTTAAACGGAGGCAGGATGAACATCTGTTGGGAGTGCTTTGATTGTGTTTTTCTGCATGGCAGAATGGAGTTGGGCTAGATGGTCCTTTCCAAATCTAGTTTTTTTTTTTCCATGTCAGGACCAACTTGGGAAACTGCAAGTCGCTTCTGGTGTGAGAGAATTGGTCATCTGCAAGGACGTTGCCCAGGGGATGCCCGGAGGTTTTGATGTGTTACCATCCTTGCGGGAGGCTTTTCTCATGTCCCCACATAAGCTGGAGCTGACAGAGGGAGCTCATCCATGCACTCCCTAGATTTGAACCTCCGCTTAAGCGGCTGAGGGGGGAAAGAAAGGGGCCTGAGGCTGTTAGGAATGCTGGGAGTTGAAGTCCAAAGCACCCCGACACCACAAGTTGGCCCAGGCCTGATCTACACTGTAATATGAATGGGCGTTGCAAGGACGTTGCCCAGGGGACGCCCAGATGTTTTTGATGTGTTACCATCTTTGCGGGAGGCTTCTCTCATGACCCCACATAGGGAGCTGGAGCTGACAGAGGGAGCTCATCTGCGGTCTCCCCAGGTTTGAACCTGCGACCTGTCGGTCTTCAGTCCTGCCGACACAGGGGTTTAACCCACTGCGCCACGGGGGGCTCCAACTCTAGGATTAATGCTCAAGCAGTAACCAGAGCTTCAGTGATATGATGATGCTAACATGATAGTTAAGCCCTGCAGCGGCCTTAGAGATGGTGAAAGTCCAAAACAGCTTGAGGGTGTGCAATACCAATCGCAGTTGCAAAGCAGAAAAAACAAACAGTATTGTCTTGAATTATTATTCAGACATTGCTGGTTACCAGTATTTAAAAACCCCTCTAAAATCAGGACAGTAAACAAAGAACACAAAAAACAGGGGAATTCCAGACAAGAAACAATCAGGGCCAGCTAACAGATCCCAAGAAAGGATTCCTCCAACAGGAAGCAGCCAAGCTTTGAAGCTGCGAGGCTATTCAGTGCTAATCAAACTGGCCAATTGCAACAAAGCACCCTGGACATTCCAGATATATAAACCCAATTTTTCTAGTTTTCAAGAGACTCCTCAACCTCTGAGGGTGCCTGCCATAGATGTGGGCAGAATGTCAGGAGAGAATGCTTCTGGAACATGGCCATACAGCCCGGAAAACTCAGCAACCCATTGCTGTATTATTCTATATCAGCATACAAAGGAATATTGTAAGAACTTTTGAGGCAAATTGGTGAGAAAAAAATCCCAAAGCAATCGTGAAATAAGCAAACACGCACACAAAGTAGACTTCCAACAAAAGATGAAACTTCAATCCCTGAATATACAATAGCTATCAAATATTAGGAGTAGCACACAATTTATGGTCATTCCCATAATAAATTTTAATTTAGTCTTAAATTAATCTTCCCAGTCTCTGCTAAAGAAGAAACAATTTGACTCAAAATGGGATTATTTTTAAATAAGGAAAAGAAGGTCCAGGACACCGCTCTTTTCTTGCAGAAGTTGGTGGCCCTAAAAAGGGCCTTTTGAGTGTTGCTTAGAAGCACAGCACAAGCCTTTCAGCCTCCGAATCCGTACAGAGTGCGGCCCTGGCGCTTGAGGGCATAGACCACGTCCATGGCGGTGACCGTCTTCCTCTTGGCGTGCTCAGTGTAAGTCACGGCATCACGGATCACGTTCTCCAGGAAGACCTTCAGGACTCCACGGGTTTCTTCATAGATCAAGCCCGAAATACGCTTGACGCCTCCACGGCGAGCCAAGCGGCGAATGGCTGGCTTTGTGATGCCTTGGATGTTATCTCGGAGGACTTTGCGGTGCCTCTTGGCTCCCCCTTTTCCCAGACCTTTCCCTCCCTTCCCACGGCCAGACATCTTTCCTCTATCAGTCTGAACTCACAAAGAAAGACTAATCTCGGGTACAGCGCGACAGATTTTATATAGTCTGGGATCCGACCTGAGTGAAAACACCCAGTGTTCTCGCCGCTTGGCAGTCTGCCCAATGAACGTTTCGAATGGGATTTCAAACCGACCAATCAGGAAACGTCGGGCCTCTCTCTTTTTTGCGCCCTTTCTGCTTCTCAACAAACGTCACCCTGCAACTATATGGCTTTAATGTGCTATCGAAGGCTTTCATGGCTGAAATCAATGGGTTGCTGTGAGTTTTCCAGGCTCTATGGTCATGTTCCAGAGGCATTCTCTCCTCAAGTTTGGCCCACATCTATGGCAGGCATTCCCAGAGGGTGAGGATGCCTGCTATAGATGTGGGTGAAACATCAGGAGAGAATGCTTCAGGAGCATGGCCATACAGCCTGGAAAACTTACAGCAACCCATATTTGGCTTTATATTATATTATATTGTATTATATTATATTAATAAGAATATATATATAAGTTTATATATACACACAAAAGGTTATATATATGTGTGTGTGTGTCTATATATAATATGATATGATATGATATGATATATATATATATCTTCATGGCAACCACTTTCTTTTCTGCTTTTTGGTTTAAAGCGATATCACAGCATGAGAACTAGTGTGTGGTGTGGAATTACACACTTCCTATACCTTGTCTGGAGCTTGTAACAAGCTGGAGTCAGACATAGGGTTCATCTGCACTGTAGAATTAATGCAGTTTAACACCATTTTAGCTGCCATGGATTAAGGCTGTACAACCCTGGAAGTTGTGGTTTAGTGAAGCACCAGCACTCTTGGCAGAGGAGACCTTGTAAAACTACAATGCCCATACTTGCATATCATAGAGCCATTTCAGTTCAAGTGGTGTCAAACTGCATTAATCTTCCCAATTTAACCTTAGAGGCAGGTAATAGCAAATCTCTGAATAAATCTTGCTAAGAAAGTCAAATGTTACATTGCCATAAAACAGAATTAACTTGAAGGCACATCACTACATGATCTGACATGTTGTTCTATATCCTATGCATAGGCATTACTATCTGTAGGAATCAAAATGCTTCTGTATTCTTAGATAACATTAGGTAAAGGTAAAGGTTTTCCCTGATATTAAGTCCAGTCATGTCCAACTCTGGGAATTAGTGCTCATCTCCATTTCTAAGCCAAAGAGCTAGCGTTGTCCATAGACACCTCCAAGGTCATGTGGCCGGTGTGATTGCATGGAGCGCCGTTACCTTCCCACCGGAGCGGTACCTATTGATCTACTCACATTTGCATGTTTTCGAACTACTAGGTTGGCAGAAGCTGGAGCTGACAGCTGAAGCTCACGCCGCTCCCTGGACTCGAACCTGCGACCTTTCGGTCAACAAGCTCAGCAGTTTCACAGTTTAACCCACTGTGCCACTGGGGCTCCCATTTAGATAACATTACACTAGATGAAATCCATTTGTACTATAGCTAGTGCTCCAAATTAATCTACTTTGTTAATATTTCAATTGGCTTTCATTGCTGCTGTTTCAGTAAAACTAGGTAACTGATGATGTTTTCTTTATTGGGACTACAGCCCTGCTTTTCTATTTCTGAATTGCAATTTGAAGTCTTTTCACACTACGAATGACTTGTGCAAATTGATTTAGCATTATAGTATATGATTTTTGCAGCAGAGATTTGTGATGGTGGTTTAAAAGTTTCTGTAAATACACAACCGATTTGTTTTAAAGCCATTTATTTTCTCCTTTATTGGTTACTTGCAATTTGTAACAAACACAAATTAAAAGATGGAAGCTGTGTTAGTCTGTTGCAGGAAAAAAGAGAGAAAAAAGAAAGGTGTAAGGTCCATGTAGTATCTTAAAACAAGACTAATAACTGCATCATGGCATCAATGTATACATTTTGCACAGTAAATAAATAATAATATATGTTATTATAGCTTTTACACAAGTGTGTTAGCTGGCCAAAGAGCATTATGGTGTAGCAATCTGATTGCTGGATTAGGAATAAAGAGCAGGGTTCAAATATCAACCTCCCAAAGAAACCCATTGTGTGACTTTTGGCATGTCATACTCTCTCAGCCTCAGAGGAAGGCAAAGAAAAATCCTCTCTGAACAAACTTTGCCAAGAAAACCCTTTGATGGGTCACGTTAGGATCACCATAAGTTCGGAAATATCTTGAAGGCACACAGCAACAAATACGTCTTGATCTCTAAGGTGTTGAAGACTTGTTGCTTTAATGAAAGTCCCATTCATCTTAGGAGGTTTCTTTACTTTCCAGGCAGTAGGGGCATTTAAACAAACCAAAAATGTTGGTGGGTTGCTGTGAGTTTTCCAGGCTGTATGGCCATGTTCCAGAAGCATTCTCTCCTGACGTTACGCCCACATCTATGGCAGGCATCCTCAGAGGTTGTGAGGTTTGTTGTAAACTAGGAAAATGGGGTTTATATATCTATGGAATGTCCAGAGTGTGAGAAAGAACTCTTATGTCTTTGAGGCAAGTGTGAATATTGCAATTGGTCGCCTTGATTAGCATTGAATAGACTTGCAGCTTCAAAGCCTAGCTGGTGGCTACCTGGGGGAATCCATTGTTGGGTGGTGTTAGTTTCCTGTCTGGAATTCCCATTTTCTGGGCGTTGTTCTTTCTTTACTGTCCCAATTTTAGAGTTTTTTTAATTCTGGTGGCCAGATTTTGTTCATTTTCGTGATTTTCATGATTTCCTCTTAGAGAGGTGGAGAGATACTTTTAATTGTGATAAATGGGGAAGAAAAAAACAGCTGAGAAAAAAAATTAGCAGTAAAAAAATCAAAGACCGGTAGTAAAGCCAGAGCCTGGAAGAAGACAATGATGGCTGTTGAGAGGATTAAATAAAGCATAGTTATGACTTCAACTATGTAAATATAATGTATTGTCAAAGGCTTTCATGGCCGGAATCACTAGGTTCTTGTGGGTTTTTCGGGCTATAGGGCCATGTTCTAGAGGCATTTCTCCTGACGTTTCGCCTGCATCTATGGCAAGCATCCTCAGAGGTAGTGAGGTCTGACCTCACTACCTCTGAGGATGCTTGCCATAGATGCAGGCGAAACGTCAGGAGAAATGCCTCTAGAACATGGCCCTATAGCCTGAAAAATCCCACAAGAACCAAGTATGTAAATATACTTATAAACTCTTGGGGGGTGCATTTACTCTGTAGAATTAATGCAGTTTGATACCACTTTAACTGCCATTGCTTAATGCAATAGAATACTGGGAGTTGTAGTTTTGCAAGGTCTTAAGGCTTCTCTTAAGGTCTTAAGGCTTCTCTGGAGCTGAGGAGCCTGCTAATCAAGGTGAAAGAAGAAAGCGCAAAAGCCGGGTTGCAGCTAAACGTCAAAAAAACCAAGATTATGGCAACAAGAATGATTGATAACTGGAAAATAGAGGGAGAAACCGTGGAGGCCGTGACAGACTTTGTATTTCTAGGCGCAAAGATTACTGCAGATGCAGACTGTGGCCAGGAAATCAGAAGACGCTTACTTCTTGGGAGGAGAGCAATGTCCAGTCTTGATAAAATAGTAAAGAGTAGAGACATCAGACTGGCAACAAAGATCCGCCTAGTCAAAGCCATGGTATTCCCTGTAGTAACCTACGGATGTGAGAGCTGGACCTTAGGGAGGCTGAGCGAAGGAAGATCGATGCTTTTGAGCTGTGGTGTTGGAGGAAAGTGCTGAGAGTGCCTTGGACTGCGAGAAGATCCAACCAGTCCATCCTCCAGGAAATAAAGCCCGACTGCTCACTGGAGGGAAAGATACTAGAGACAAAGTTGAAGTACTTGGGCCACATCATGAGGAGACAGGAAAGCCTAGAGAAGACAATTATGCTGGGGAAAGTGGAAGGCAAAAGGAAGAGGGGCCGACCAAGGGCAAGATGGATGGATGGCATCCTTGAAGTGACTGGACTGACCTTGAGGGAGCTGGGGGTGGTAACGGCCGACAGGGAGCTCTGGCGTAGGCTGGGCCATGAGGTCACGAAGAGTCGGAGACGACTGAACGAATGAACAACAAAGGCTTCTCTGCCAGAGTGCTGGTGCCTTCCCAAACTACAGCTATGATTCCAAAGCATTAAAGAATGTCAATACTTTGGAATCATGGTGCTGTAACATTGCAATGTTTGGATTAGTTCCCTCCATGACAGGAAACCTTAAAGGTGCCACTGTATTAATATTCCTGGCCTTGGCATTTTGCAAAATAGGATGTAGCCTTCTTGCTATCCTTCCTCCCTAAATCGTATAAAAGTTTAAATCTCTTATTAATTCAGAAGCCTTTTCTGGCGCCTCCTTAAAAGGACCACAGTTCTTTTGGTGAGAGTGTGGGCGGCCCTGAAAAGGACCTTTGGGTTGACTTAGATTTGAGGGTGGTTTTGGGAAACTTAGCCTCCGAATCCGTACAGAGTCCGGCCCTGGCGCTTGAGGGCATAGACCACATCCATGGCAGTGACGGTCTTCCTCTTGGCGTGCTCGGTGTAAGTCACGGCATCACGGATGACGTTCTCCAGGAAGACCTTCAGCACTCCACGGGTTTCCTCGTAGATCAAGCCCGAAATACGCTTGACGCCTCCTCGGCGAGCCAAGCGACGAATGGCCGGCTTCGTGATACCTTGGATGTTATCCCGGAGGACTTTGCGATGCCGCTTGGCGCCTCCTTTCCCCAGACCCTTTCCGCCTTTCCCGCGACCAGACATGACGGCTAAGAAGTACTGTACTTCCCTCGAAAGAAACAAAGAACAAGTGAAAGCAGCAGCCGATTCGCGGGCTTATATAGCATAGTGCCCGACCTGAGTGAAAACTTCCCAGTCAAGCTTGCGCTCTTTTGTGCCCCGCCCCGCCTCTGTTCGCCACAGCGCTGATTGGTGGATTTTCTCCACCAATCAGCGGCTTAGAGTTTGGTATCTAACCAATCAGGTGCAGGTATGCTTGGGCTAACTTGGAACCTCCGTCTAGGGGAGAAAAATAACTCGTTTGTGTATTTCACAAAGATCTTCGCTTATCTGGTAACAGCAGCAAGGATTAATCTGGGCCAAATTATGGAAAGCACAACAAACACCTTGTTCCTCCAAGGTCATTTACCCGGCCCTCACTCAGGGTCAACCTAAGTCTGAAATAATTTGAAAGCAAACACCTTGCCTTAAAGGAACGGGGATTTTTGATAGAAATGAAAGGCACTGCCATTCTCCAAGTACAGCATAGAGCAGGAAAAAGTCAATGTATTGTCGAAGGCTTTCATGGCTGAAATCACTAGGTTCCTGTGGGTTTTTTCGGGCTATAGGGCCATGTTCTAGAGGCATTTCTCCTGACGTTTCACCTGCATCTATGGCAAGCATCCTCAGAGGTAGTGAGGTCTGTTGGAATTAGGACAATGGGTTTATATATCTGTGGAATGGCTGGGGTGGGGCAAAGAGCTCTTCTCTGCTGGAGCTAGGTGTGAACTGACCACCTTCATTAGCATTTGAAGGCCTGGCTGAGCCTGGGAAAATCCCCTGTTGAGAGGTGTTAAGATGTGCCTGGTTGTTTCCTCTCTGTGTTTTGCTGTAATTTTAGAGTTTTTTATACTGGTAGCCAGATTTTGTTCATTTTCATGGTCTCTTTCTGTTGAAATTGTCCACATGCTTGTGGATTTCAATGGCTTCTCTGTGTAGTCTGACATGGTGGTTGTTGGTGTGGTCCAGCATTTCTGTGTTCTCAAATAATATGCTGTGTCCAGGCTGGTTCATCAGGTGCTCTGCTATGGCTGACTTCTCTGGTTGAAGTAGTCTGCAGTGCCTTTCATGTTCCTTGATTCGTGTTTGGGCAATGCTGCAGCGTTTGGTGGTCCCTATGTAGACTTGTCCACAGCTGCATGGTATACGGTAGACTTCTGCAGAGGTGAGAGGATCCCTCTTGTCCTTTGCTGAACGTAGCATTTGTTGGATTTTCTTGGGGGGAAAGTCCTTAAAAAAAAAAGCGGCCCTCTCGGCCAATCAGAAAAGAGAGAATGCCACTGCCCAATGCCAACACAGCTCGGGCAATTCTTATTTAGTTCTTGTGGGTTTTTTCGGGCTATATGGCCATGTTCTAGAGGCATTTCTCCTGACGTTTCGCCTACATCTATGGCAGGCATCCTCAGAGGTGAGGTCTGCTGGAACTGGGAAAAAAGGGGGTTTATATATCTGTGGAATATATATAAACCCCTTTTTCCCCAGTTCCAGCAGACCTCACTACCTCTGAGGATGCTTGCCATAGATGCAGGCGAAACGTCAGGAGAGAATGCCTCTAGAATATGGCCATATAGCCCGAAAAAACCCACAAGAACTGAGTGATTCCAGCCATGAAAGCCTTCGACAATACATTAATTCTTATTAAAATCGTGGAGCTTTTAACCAATCAGAAAAGGGAGACATCGACGCCATTGTCCATTCACTGCACAGCCTTGGAATTTCCTTTTTTACAAAACGCCTGGCTCTCTCAGCCAATCAGGAGAGGGAGGAGGGAGCTATCAATGCTATTGTCCAATCCCTGCACGGGCCGGGAAATTTTAAATTGTGCCGCTCTCAGCCAATCAGGATAAGTATAGAGGCTATAAATGCCCACCCGCCTCCTGAGAGAGCTCATTTCGTTTTATACTCTTGGCTTTGTACCTTAGTGGAGAGAGGATGGCCAGGACCAAGCAGACTGCCCGCAAGTCCACCGGTGGGAAGGCTCCCCGCAAGCAGCTGGCCACCAAGGCGGCTCGGAAGAGCGCGCCGGCCACCGGGGGCGTGAAGAAGCCTCACCGCTACCGCCCGGGCACCGTGGCCCTGAGGGAGATCCGCCGCTACCAGAAGTCCACGGAGCTGCTCATCCGGAAGCTGCCCTTCCAGCGCCTCGTCAGGGAGATCGCGCAGGACTTCAAGACGGACCTGCGCTTCCAGAGCTCGGCCGTGATGGCGCTGCAGGAGGCCAGCGAGGCCTACCTGGTGGGGCTCTTCGAGGACACCAACCTCTGCGCCATCCACGCCAAGCGCGTCACCATCATGCCCAAGGACATCCAGCTCGCCCGCCGCATCCGCGGGGAGAGGGCTTGAAGACGCATCTCTCCCGCTTTCACAACGACCCAAAGGCTCTTTTCAGGGCCAGCACAACTTCCTAAAGAGCTGGGACACCCTTGCTCAGAGGGTTCCACATTTCAGCCCTGAAGTTCAAGGTGCATCTACGCTGCAGAAGTAATGCAGTGCTATAAGCGGCTGAGGAGGAAAAGGAAAGAGCCTGAGGCTGTTAGGAATGCTGGGACTTGGAGTCCAAAGCACCCCGAGGCCACAAATTGTCCCTTTGCTGTGGCCAATTTTCCCTCTTTTCCTTTTCTTCCCTTTTCCTCTTTCTCCCCTTTCTGCAGGCTAAACATGCCCAGCTCTTTAAGCCGCTCCTCATAGGGCTTGTTCTCCAGACCCTTGATCATTTTAGTCACCTTCCTCTGGACACATTCCAGCTTGTCAGTCTCTTCAATTGTGATGACCAGAATTGGACACAGTATTCCAGGCAGTGCAGACTCAGCCTATATTTATTTATTTACGACATTTATATGCCGCCCTTCTCACCCCGAAGGGCTTTTTATTCAAGATATATATATATATACATACAAGATATATATACATACAATATATTATTAACATAGTATAATATCAGTTTTAAATATTGCTATATTGCACTCTATCAATTATACTGTAATATTATTAGTAATATTACATGGAATATAAATATATAATTATAATATATTATTATTAGTAGTATTATTGCATTACATTACAATATTATAAATTGAACAAGGGATGTAAGACAATACTTCTCCAGGAAGCAGGGTATTACAAAAAATGTGGTGTCCAAAATATGGCAACAACTGTTTAGCATCAAACACAAAGCACTGTCTTGTTGGGTCTTCTTGGGTGACCCTTTGCACCTGGGACTTGGACAATGGTGTATAACAGTAGAAGAGGGTTACATTTCCTGTCCTAAAGAGAATGTTTCTTATATTAATAAGCCAATTCCCCAATTGAATAAAAAGTCCTTATTGGCAGCGTTGTTACACCTAAAGCAAATGATTCATGCCCTCATTTGATCCATGGTAACTTCCTGAAAAATGTGGCTACCCAAAAATCCCATGAATGAATGAGTGCTATTAACTTCCGTGTAAGAAGCTTCCCACCCTCCATGGCAGGCTTTCCTCACTGAAGGGCCTGTGCTGAAAAGGAGTGTGGAAGCTTCTTTGCGGGGCTTTTGAAATAGAGGCAGTCTGGCCATCTGTTGGGAGTGCTTTGATGGTGCGTTTCCTGCACGGCCCTTGGATAAGTGCCAGCTCTTTCGGGTGATGTTTGTGTGTGGCTCTGAAAAGAGCCGTTGGGGGTGGCGGGGGTGGTCTGAGGTCCTTCTCGGACTCACTTCTTCCTGGGCGCCGCCTTGGTCTTCTTGGCCTTGGGGCTCTTGGCCGGCTTGGGCTTGGCTTTGGGGCTCTTGGCCTTGGGCTTCTGGGGGGACTTGGCCTTCTTGGGGCTCTTGGCCTTGGGCTTCTTGGGGGCGGGCTTGGCCTTCTTGGCGGCCGGCTTCTTGGGGCTCTTCCGGGGCGCAGAGGCGGGCTTCTTGGGGCTCTTGCGGGCGCCCCCTGCCGGCCTCTTGGCGGCACCGGCAGAGGGCTTCTTGGCCTTGGCGGCGGGAGTGGGCGCCTTCTTCCTCTTGGGCGGCCCCCCCGCCTTGGCCTTGGCCCTGCCGGCGGCGGCGTCGAGGGGCTTCTTGTTGAGCTTGAAGGAGCCCGAGGCGCCCGTGCCCTTGGTCTGGAGCAGCGTGCCCTTGGCCACGAGGCTCTTGAGGCCCAGCTTGACGCGGCTGTTGTTCCGCTCCACGTCGTAGCCCGCGGCCGAGAGTGCCTTCTTGAGGGCGGCCAGAGACACCCCGCTGCGCTCCTTGGAGGCCGCCACCGCCTCGGTCAGCAGCTCCGTCACGCTCGGGCCAGACGCCTTGCGGGGCTTCTTGGCCTTCGGCGCCGCCGCCTTCTTGCCTTTCTTGGCCGCAGGGGCCGCCGGCGCTGCCTCCGCCGCAGCCTCGGGAGCAGTCTCGGACATGGCGTTCACGCTGGAAATAGTCCTCCTGCAGAAAGAACGAGTCACAATGTCAAATCTATACTGAGGGCTGCGAGCTGCGTCGCATAGTATTTATACGAACACATCGGCGCTGTCATTGGTCCATTCAAAGGGCGTTCCGTGCGCGCCGAATATAGCTCCACCCCCTTTCCCAGCCTTTAGTATTATGTCTAAGACGGAGCGGCGCCCTGATTGGTCCATTCAACGGGCGTTCCTCGCGCGCCAATTATAGCTCCGCCCCCTTCCCCCAGCCGCCATTTTTATTATTATTTACAAGACGGAGCGTCGCCCTGATTGGCCCATTCAACGGGCCAATTAGAGCTCCGCCCCCTTCCCCAGCCGCTATTATTATTATTTACAAGACGGAGCGTCGCCCTGATTGGTCCATTCAACGGGCCAATTAGAGCTCCGCCCCCTTTCCCAGCCGCTATTATTATTATTTACAAGACGGAGCGTCGCCCTGATTGGTCCATTCAACGGGCCAATTAGAGCTCCGCCCCCTTCCCCAGCCGCCATTATTATTATTTACAAGACGGAGCGGCGCCCTGATTGGTCCGTTTGTGCTGGTTTCGGCGCGCTAGCCATGGCTCCGCCCCTTTCCCCCTCTGTCCTTGACATTCTTAGATTCTTTCTTCCCTCTTCCTTGGAGTTAGTGCTCAGCATTCATCCCCTTTTCCCAGGTGACTCAATCTGGATCAGTCTTCTTTTTCAAAATGTTTTTCACTCCCAAAGCAGAAGAATAATGTATTGTCGAAGGCTTTCATGGCCGGAATCACTGGGTTGTTGTAGGTTTTTCCGGGCTATATGGCCATGTTCTAGAGCAGTGTTTCTCAACCTGGGGGTTGGGACCCCGGGGGGGGGGTCACGAGGGGGGGTCAGAGGGGTCGCCAAAGATCCTCAGAAAAGACAGTATTTTCTGTTGATCAGGGGGGTTCTATGTGGGAAGTTTGGGTCGCAATGTTATCATTGGTGGTGTTCAGAATGCTCTTGGATTGTAGGTGAACTATAAATCCCAGCAACTACAACTCCCAAATGTCAAGGTATATTTCCACCCAAACTCCACCAATGTTCACATTGGGGCATATTGAGTATTTGTGCCAAGTTTGGGTCTACAGTACTTTCTTGATGTAGGTGAACTACAACTTCCAAATTCTAGGTCAATGTCCACCAAACCCAGTATTTTTTATTGGTCATGGAAGTTCTGTGTGTCAATTCCGTCGTTGGTGGTGTTCAGAGTGCTCTTTGATTGTAGATGAACTATGAATCCCAGCAACTACAACTCCCAAATGACAAAATCAATCCCCCCAAAATCAATCGCCCCCAACCACACCAGTATTCAAATTTGGATATATTGGGTGTTCGTGCCAAATTTGGTCTAGTGCATGAAAATACATCCTGCATATCAGATATTTACATTACAATTCATAACAGCAGCGAAATTCTAGTTATGAAGTAGCAACAAAAATGATGTTATGGTTGGGGGTCCCCACAACATGAGGAACTGTGTTAAGGGGTTGTGGCATTAGGAAGGTTGAGAAGCACTGTTCTAGAGGCATTCTCTCCTGATGTTTCGCCTGTATCTATGGCAAGCATCCTCAGAGGTTGTGAGGTCCAGAGGACAACCTCTGAGGTTGCTTGCCATAGATGCAAGCGAAACGTCAGGAGAGAATGCCTCTAGAACATGGCCATATAGCCTGAAAAAAACCTACAACAACCCAAAAGAATAATAATTCATAGTTGGACAAAAGTGGTGCCAAACTACTTTCGTTCTGCAGTGTATATCAGGCATGGGCTGAGGGGGAAAAGGAAGGGGCCTGAGGCTGTTACGAATTGGGGGAGCTGGAGTCCAAAACACCTGTGGGGCCCAAGTTGTCTCTTGCCTGCTTTACCCTCTGTTATGGACTTATTCCATATCACTATGAGTCTCCTTCAGGGATAGAAAAAGTAAGGTATAAATTCAAATAATAATTTGGGGCCTGGATGAAATTGGGAGATCTGGAAGCCGTGAGTCCCAGAAGCCAGAGCTCTAGGATGGGAGAGGGATTGAAAAAGCCCATAGAAGCGAGTCATTTATTTGCTCTGGGAGATGAGAACAAATTTAAATCCGAAGCATTTCGAGGTAGGATGGATAAAAGCCAGGGTGGATCTTCACTTTTTTTAATGCAGTTTAAGCACACTTGAATCACCAGGGCTTGAATATGCTATGGGATTGTGTGAGATGTTGTTTTGCCAAGGTCTTCAGCCTTCTCTGCCAAGGAGTGCTGGAGTCTCACCAAACTAAATCTCCCAGGATTCCATAGCATTAACCCATGCTAGTTAAAGTGGTGTCTAGTATGTAATGTAAACACTGTTAGGTTGGGCAATTTAATATCACAACGCCATTGTGAGGAAAAAAGTTATCGAGGATGTAAATGTTTTGTTTATGATTTTATAATCGGCAACATAAACTTGATAAAAAAAATATTTTAAAAAGAGAAATTGGTGACTGGTAGAGCTCAAACTATTGTGGACTCGAAGGAAGAAATTCCATAAATGTTTCTTCGAAACC
Source organism: Anolis sagrei ordinatus (assembly GCF_025583915.1). Taxonomy (NCBI): domain Eukaryota; kingdom Metazoa; phylum Chordata; class Lepidosauria; order Squamata; family Anolidae; genus Anolis; species Anolis sagrei. The sequence continues at coordinate 17,619,953 of NW_026847660.1, read as the reverse complement.
AGACACAGTTCAAATTTCTACTTTTTGGTTTTGGCCAGTTTGTCTCTCGACCTATTGGATCCAGGGCTGGTTTAAACCATCAAAGCTAGCTCTATCATTTGGTTGGTTGCCTCAGGCAGAGAATCCAGCATTTCTAGTTCATCTGGATGTTCTTTCTGAGGCCATATGTTTCATACTGGGATATATCTGCTAACTTGTGGTGCAGTGGGTTACACCACTGAGCTGATGAACTTGCCGACGGAAAGGCTGGCGGTTCAAATTCGGGGAGCAGGGTGAGCTCCTGCTGTTAGGCCGAGGTTCTACCAACCTAGCAGTTCATAAACATGCACATGTGAGTAGATCAATAGGTACTGCTTCAATGGGAAGGTAACAGCGCTCCATCCAGTCGTGCTGGCCTAAGAGGTATCTATGGACAACACTAGTTCTTCAGCTTAGAAATAGAGATGAGCTAAATAGAGCCCTCATTACCCTATATCCCAGGATGCCATCTCACATTATCTGCTTATTCCAGATTATCTGGCGGTGTAGACTCATATAATCCAGTTCAAAGCACATAATTTTGGATCCGATCCTGGGATATAGGGCAATGTAGATCCAACCTTAGGCTCACAAAACCCCATGATAGGTCCACTTTAGGATCTCCATAAATGGGGAACAACTTGAAGGCACACAGCAATAGCAACAATATCATCCGACTTTATATTGCTGTAATTGAGTTTCTCTAGAGACGGGAACACAGAGCAATGGATTCAAATTGCAGGAAAAGAGATTCCACCTAAACGTCATGAAGAACTTCCTGATTGTCAGTGGAATGTGTTGCTGCCTCAGAACATGGTGGAATCTCAGTCTCTGGAAGTTTATAAGCAGAGGCTGGATAACCATCTGTTGGGAGTGTTTTGGTTTACATGGCAGGATGGGGTTGGGTTGAGTGGCCCTTAAGGTCTCTTCCAACTCAGGTTATCATTCTATGACCTCCTGCTCTTAGTGGCAGTGAAACAGTGGTAGCAGGTTATTTCTACATCACTGGAATAATACATTGGCTTCAGAATTTAGTCTGATTATTTAAAAGAATAATCCAAAGTGCCAAACCATTCCATCACAATTGGCTCAGAACCTTGGACAGATCCTTCAAAGAAATGTATGGAGCTTAGGGCCCTTCCACCCAGCCATATAACCCAGAATATCAAGGCAGAAAATCCCACATTTTCTGCGTTGAACTGGAATATATGGCAGTGTGGACTCAGATAACCCAGTTCAAAGCAGATATTGTGGGATTTTCTGCCTTGATATTCTGGGATTTGCCCTGTGTGGAAGGGGCCTAATTCAGCATCCTTCCACCAACCTGTCATAAAGATCCCTGTCTTTTCAGTAGCGCAGATATCAATTCCACTTTATTTTTCGGTCTGTGCAATTAAATCCTACCTTATCACCCAGATCCCCTGTCCTGATACAATACACTGTCCTATCACCCAGTATTTTTAATTTTTTCAAAATTTTAATCTTTGCATTTGGCCCTGCCCTGTGATTATTTCAGTGTTTTAATGTTCTAATTTTATATTGTTGCGCTGTTTATTTACATTGGTTTTTGTATCTTATGTTATTTTATTTTCTTATTTTCTGTTGTGTTCCTGTGTTACATTGTTTTATTGTACTGATGGGCGTGGCCTCATGTAAGCCACCCCAAATCTCCTTGGGGAGATGGTGGTAGGGTATAAATAAAGTATTATTATTATTATTATTAAATTGGGAGAACACAGCATTTTTTTTGTCATGTCAGGAGTCACTTGAGAAACTGCAAGTCACTTCTGGTGTGAGAGAATTGGCCGTCTGCAAGGACGTTGCCCAGGGCATGCCCAGATGATTTAATGTTTTTATCATCCTTATGGGAGGCTTCTCTCATGTCCCCGCATGAGGAGCTGGAGCTGATAGAGGGAGCTCATCCGCCCCTCACCGGATTCAAACCTGTGACCTGTCGGTATTCAGTCCTGCCGGCACAGGGGTTTAACCCACTGCTCCACCGGGGGCTCCTAACACAGCATTGTCTTGGGATTATTGTTGTTTTTTCTTTGCTACAGGCAGCAAAATGTCTTGGGTCATCCTTGGTAAAAAGAATGCCTTACACAGGCTTAGATCAGGAGATCTCATTCCGCCTTTCTCAAGTTAGTGAATGTGACATCCACAAGTTTGAGAGCATTCATTATATACGTTAAAATCAGAATGGAACCTGACCTTTGTCCTAGATGTCACCTGGCCTGATCCTCATTTAATGGATTACAGAGAGCTACTTCCACCATGGGCCTTTTAATATATGGTACAAGGCATTTATTTCTCTACAAAAGAATCAGAGAACATTGTTCATAACTGGGCAATAAGGGCACGGAGTCCCCGGTGGAGCAGTGGGTTAAACTACTGAGCTGCTGAACTTGCTGACCGAAAAGTCACCGGTTCAAAGCCAGGGAGCAGGGTGAGCTCCTGTTGTTAGACAAGCTCCTGCCAACCTAGCACTTCAAAAACATGCAAATGTGAGTAGATCAATAGGTACTGCTCCTGTGGGAAGGTAACAGCACTCCATGCAGTCATGCCGGCTACATGACCTTGGAGGCATGTATGGACATCTTCAGAAATGGAGATGAGCACCACCCCCCAAGAGTTGGACAGGACTAGACTTACTGTCAAAGGGGAAACTTTAACCTTTTAATAATGGCACAGTTCACTAGGTGGCAGCAAGAAACAATTTAATAGTCACATCAAGAGTACACATTCTCAGAGAAACTTTTTTTTTCAAAGTGGGGGCAAGAATATATTACTGCTTTTCTCTGACAATTATATAATTTACATTTAAATAATATTGTAAATAAAAATAAATCACTTGAACAACAATATATATGTAATGGAGACAAGAGAGGAATTGTGTCCAATTCTGGGCACCTCAATTGAAGAGAGATATTGACAAGCTGGAATGTGTCCAGAGGAGGGCGACTAAAATGATCAAGGGTCTGGAGAACAAGCCCTATGAGGAGCGGCTTAAGGAGCTGGGCATGTTTAGCCTGAAGAAGAGAAGGCTGAGAGGAGATATGATAGCCATGTATAAATATGTGAGAGGAAGCCACAGGGAGGAGGGAGCAAGCTTGTTTTCTGCTTCCCTGGAGACTAGGACGCAGAACAATGGCTTCAAACTACAAGAAAGGAGATTCCATCTGAACATGAGGAAGAACTTCCTGACTGTGAGAGCCATTCAGCAGTGGAACTCTCTGCCCCAGAGTGTGGTGGAGGCTCCTTTTTTGGAGGCTTTTAAACAGAGGCTGGATGGCCATCTGTCAGGGGTGCTTTGAATGCAATTTTCCTGCTTCTTGGCAGGGGGTTGGACTGGATGGCCCATGAGGTCTCTTCCAACTCTTTGATTCTATGATTCTATGAATTCATTCTACAGTTAGAGTCATAGAGTTGGAGGAGACCAACTCTGATAGTGGAATGTGTGTTTAATTCTTATCAAAACCACTGAACACATCAGAACAAAGAAACAAATTGAAAACAATTAGGGAAGCTAAGCAGGAATGAGGGGAGAGACAGCATCAAATGTGGAAGACTGCATAAAAATGGTTCTAGAAAGCGGTATAGTGGTAAATTTTGAATGTAAGCATTCATCATGAAATTCTCCATAATTGTTACTTGAAAGGAGAGTCCAAAAAAACACTCGGTGATATCCATCCCTATCAATAAGCCAATTCTTGCCAGGTGTGTGTCGATCTGGTGCAGGTCTTTTGTAAAGCTAATAGATGTTAATTGTGCTTTCAAGTTCACAAGTCACACACAAATTGTATTGCGGCATGGACAATACTGTAATGTCACTGGGGAAATTAACCCCTTTCTCCTTCAGCTGCTGTAAGAAATACAGCTAAATTAACAAGGAACAGGAAAGTCTGGGAAACAATGGCTGCAGTTACTGTCATTATGCCAGTAAATGGAAAAGTACTTGTGCTCTAACCTTGCTTTCCTCTACTTTACCAAAGACAAGGTTAGTTCTGCATTGCGTTGTCGAAGACTTTCGTGACCAGAGTCACTGGGTTGCTGTGAGTTTTCTGGGATGTATGGCCATGTTCTAGAAGCATTATCTCCTGACATTTCACCCACATCTATGGCAGGCATCCTCAGAGGTTGTGACGTCTGTTGGAAACTAGGCAAGTGGGGTTTATATATCTGTGGAATGTCCAGGGTGGGAGAAAGAACTCTTGTCTGTTTGAGGCAGGTGTGAATGTTGCAATTTATCACCTTGATTAACATTGAATGGCCTTGCAGTTTCAAAGAATGGCTTCTTCCTGCCTGGGAGAATGCTTTTTTGAGAGGTGTTAGCTAGCCCTGGTTGTTTAATGTCAAGAATGCCCCTGTTGTTTGAACGTTGCTCTTTATTTACTGTACTAATTTTAGAGTGTTTTTAAATACTGGTAGCCAGATTGTGTTCATTTTCACAACTTGCTTTCCACTACTCCAACGAAGACCAAGCTAGATCTGCATTTTCCCCTAGGAACCAATAAATAAAGATAACACAACAGGACATAGAACTAGCATGAGAGGGAAAGGGCCTTGGCTGAAGCACAAGGCAAAAAGGTGAGCCAAAATAATCCTCCTTTTTTGTGTAAAGCACTTACTGCCAGTAATTCAACCAGGAGTAGAAATACAAGACCCTCCAGATATTGTCGAACTACAACTTCTAGAAGCTCTGGCTAACCCAGTCAATGGAAGCTGTCATTCAACAACATCAGAAGGCTCTTATGACCCTCATCCCATCTTCTGGAGAGACCATCATCATGGTCCAAAACCTTCTAAGATTCACTTGGTGGGAACAAATTAAGTAGGGGCTCTTTGGTGGCTCCTTCCAGACTTTAAAGCAGACATGGACAAACTTGGGCCCTGAAGGTGTTTTGGACTACAACTCTCACAATTCCTAACAGCCTCAGGCCCCTTCTTTTCCCCCCTCAGCCGCTTAAGTTTGCCCATGCCTGCTCTAGAACTCCTTCCCATGATGTCCCCATCCTTGCTCTCCTGGTCCAAACATTTTTGTGCCATCAAGCTTTTACCAATGGACTAGGTTGCACTTTTAATATTGTGTAGTCGTTTGCACTTTAGTTCTCTCCCTTTCTTTCTCTGCACATTTGAATGATAAGGACTCCGCAGTGATGTTTGTCTGCACTTAATGGACAATGTTTAATGATATCACTAGGGACTTGTTCTTAAGTCTTGGGTTTGGGCCTAGAAACCCAAGGGCCTTAAAAATCCCAATATTGGCAACTCTTTAGGGAAATCACCACCTTTCCAGGTCCCACAAAGGAAAATAGCTGTCATGGCCAGAGGTCACAAAAGCCTCTGAATCCAAGGCAGGGGTGGGGCATTCAACTGCAATTGAGGGACCAGCATTTGGCTCCATGCAAGCTGCAGATTCTGCATGGAGTTGTTGTGATGTCCATCCCACTAAACTGGATCCAGGGTACAGATTGAGTGGCTCCCAGCTGTTGGCCCCAACCAAGCAGGTCTCTCTGGTGATGGGTTCGAAAAGTTCATCAGGATCAGAAGTCAAAGCATCGAGAGACAAGGCCCAGCTAGGACTCGGGTCAGGAGCCACAAATGCTTCAGCGATGCCTGAGAAGGAACTTATGGCAGAGGGCAGTTGGACTGTTGGGGGCGGAGAGGGGCCTCTTTGCTGGATTGCTGCAGTTGGGACACACGCTTCCTGGGAAAGGATGGAGGAGGCCAAGCGACGAGTAGCTGCTTCGATGTCTGAAAAGCTCCTGAGAAAGAAAGGAAGGAGGACAGAGAAGATCTTGTGAGGTTTGGTGTAGCAGACAAAGGAGTGTGGATCAGAGTGGACTACTCTTTTCAAACTATACCAGTAAAGGGTCACCACAAGATTGCATGCAACTGTTGGGACCCCAAAGTTTGACCTCTAAAGCTTCAAAGCTTGGGGAGGTACTGATTTTTATGCAATTTTTCACCTTCATATTGCCCCAAAATGCAGCTTTTCCCAAGCCTTTTCTCACCTGGGGAGGGGGCACTCAGAAAAGACTGAAACTACCCAAATTGCAGCCAAATGCAGTTATTTCTGGCATGCTGAAATCTTACAGTGTAGCCTAGGCATAGGCAAACTTCGCTCCTCCATGTGTTTTGGACTTCAACTCTCATAATTCCTGGCTTCAGGAAAGGGCTTGAAGCCAGGAATTGTGGGAGTTGAAGTCCAAAACACATGGAGAACCTAAGTTTGCCCATTCCTGGTGTAGCCTTTTTGGAGGTGGACAGTCACTGAGAGGCCTACACAGTTGCCCAATAAAGTCAGCCATCTGTATTCATGGGTTCTGAATCCACAGATTCGGCCATTCACAATTATGTTTTGGAGTAAAATCCCCAGAATCTCTATCTCAGTCTAAACTACCTCTCATTCCATAAACAGCAATGTTTCCTCTTACTATGAAGATACAATGTAAAGTGTTGCAGTTAGAAAGTTGCTATTTAGAAAATGAACCTATTACAAGTAACTAGTTCAAATACCTGTTAACAATCAATAGTTAATCAATAATTACATAGTAGCCTATGTACACAACTAGCTCTAAGATTTTTTTTTCCGTGTCAGGAGCATCTTGAGAAACTGCAAGTCACTTCTGGTGTGAGAGAATTGGCCGTCTGCAAGGAAGTTGCCCAGGGAATGCCCAGATGTTTTACCATCCTGTGGGAGGCTTCTCCCATGTCCCCGCATGAGAAGCTGGAGCTGACACACGAGCTCACCCTGCTCCCCGGATTCAAACCACCAACCTTCCGGTCAGCAGACCTGCCGGCACAAGGGTTTAACCCATTGTGCATGCCTGCTTGCCCAGTAGTGGTCCCTATAGCTGAAGTTTTCTTAACCAGGGTCTCTGGATCTACTTGTAGACCCTGCTGGGCACTTCAGAGCAAGGAGATATAAGGGACGGGAGATAGAGAGTGTGGAGAATAGCTAGTCTTGGTCATCCTACCTGCATATCTGGTTTTGTAGGAACCGTCGGTGATTCACTTTCCTCTTGCTTGGCTTGCTCCGGCAAGGTTTCTGGAGGGTGCGCATGACGTGGGATGCTGCCGTGGACACAAAGGTGCAGAGCTCACGTCCGCGGTCATAGGAAGCCATAGTTCGGGGAGGTGCCAGGAAAGACCTGCTTGGGGGGCTACTGCTGTGAGGCATTCTCTGTTTTAGTCAAGGGGCTCAGGTTGCCGCACTGAGAGGTTGTCACTTGGTTGCACTCAGGTTGCCACTGTATTCTTCAAAAAGATTAGATTTGGAGAAAATTTTAATTTTTTTTTTTTTTTGGACTGCCACTATCAGAATTTCCTTTGTATGGTGCTACTTGGAGCAGTTGCTCCTGGACTGGTGTTGTCCTGATGGATTTCCAGGAAAGAAACAACCGTAGTACAAATAGAAACAAGGGCAGTGCCAGTCCCTGGTACGTTAAAAAGATAGTTACCAGCCCTACACATCAAACAGTCTGAGAAGCACAAATGGTGTCCGAGGGATTGTGGGAGTGGCAATTTAGAAAGCATAACCACACATCTGAACCAAAACAAATGTCTATCTCAGTGTTTCTCAACCCTCCTAATGCTGCGACCCCATAATACAGTTCCTCATGTTGTGGTGATCCCCCCCAACCATAAAATTATTTTTGTTGTTACTTCATAACTGTAATTTTGCTACTGTTATGAATCATAATGTAAATATCTGATATATCCGCTCCGAGCCCCAGGGGAGTGGCGGCATATAAGTTTAAATAATAAATAAATAAATATGCAGGATGTATTTCATTCACAGGAACAAATTTGGCACAAGTACCCAATATGCCCAAATTGGAATACTAGTGAGGTTGGGGGAGGGATTGATTTTGTCATTTGGGAGTTGTAGTTGCTGGGATTTATAGTTCACTTGCAATCGGAGAGCATTCTGAACTCCACCAATGATGGAATCGAACCAAACTTAGGACACAGAACTCCCATGACCAACAGAAAATACTGGAGGGGGGGGGGTTGTAGGCATTGACCTTGAGTTTTGGAGTTGTAGTTCACCTACATCCAGAGAGCACTGTGAACTCAAACAATGATGGATCTGGTCCAAACTTGGCACGAATACTCAATATGCCCAAATGTAAACACTGGTGGAGTTTGGGGAAAATAGACTTGACATTTGGGAGTTGCTGGGATTTATAGTTCACCTACAATCAAAAAGCATTCTGAACCCCACTAGTGATAGAATTGGGCCAGACTTCCTACACAGAACCCCCATGACCAACAGAAAATGCTGATGGTCTTTGGCAACCCCTCTGACACCTCCTCGCGATCCTCCCAGGGGTACCGAACTTTAGGTTGAGAAACACTGGTCTAATCCTCCAATGTGTTGAATCCTCCAATCATTCCTTATTTTTGACAGACTGATCTTTTCCATAACACTATATAACATGATTTTTGTTTCTGGGTTATAAATGTAATTTTCTAATTGGTTCTTTCATAAAAAAAATGGAAAAGGTTTATTAAACCGCAAAAACTCTGTTTCTATGGGAGGAACCTCTTGCAGCACGTTTTGTTCTAGTTTTCTAATGAGTATCTCATAGAGCCTCAGCCAATTCAGCATAGCTTGTGGCAGCCAGAAAACAAAATTTCTGGAATGTAGCAACTACTTTCAAAGTAAGCATTGCACAATTAAATGGGAAATAACATTTTCAAACCAGAAACAGAAAAAACCCACTTTTAACATAATGTAATCTTTATTTTACATGAGATCTCATCACAAAAATAGCACTTAAAGAAGACAGCATTGCACCAAGTTAAAGGTATATCATTCCTAAAGCTGCTCCCAATCCCACATACCTGTTCTTAGAAGGTTTGAGAAGGTGGTTTCCAAGTAAAGCTGTCAATACTTGGTAATGTTACTGCCTCCAACAAACTCTTTCATCTGCCTCTTCCAGCTCTTTCCCCAAGGCAGGCTGTTCAGAGATTGGTACCCAGCACAGGATAAAGGATGCTGAAGATGCTTAGAAGCCCCTCCCCGTTCCTTCTCTTGCTCTCTCCCCACTCCCACCCCTGCTAAGGAAAATCACATCCGCTGCAGTCAAACTGGTCCATGATATTAATTGCTGAGGAATTTATTTAGCTAAGAAGGAAATGTTAGGTTTGCCAGAGTTGCTGGCTCTTGTAAAGATGGGGCTAAATGAGGTAAAGGGAACCTGCCACTTTGGTATCCATATTCTCCAATCTGTTGCTCTCCAGATGTTGGACTGCAACTCCCATCAGATTCAGTACACACACACACACATATAAGTCAATGATCAGCATCAAAACAAACAGCAAAATGTAAGTGAAACACAAGTTGAGGCATGAAAATGCAACCTTCAAAAACAGAGCCAAGTTAGCATTGGCTTTGAGTTATGTGAGCTTGGACATTTGTGACTACAACTCCCAGAATCCCCCTTATTTAGGTTTTCATATGTTGAACAGTTCATATGTTGAACAGTTATATTGCACAGACAGATAAACTGATCTAAAGTTCATTAGAAGGACATTATCAATAAATATGAGATAATGAGATAATAAGAACTACCATCACAAATCCCCAGTTTATCCAACAAATGCTAGGCGCCGTAGCAAGGATATTGCGTCCCTCCAGGGTTTTTGGCATAGATGGGAATCATAGATATGTTCTTGAACTGCAATTCCCAGCAGCCATAGCCAGCAAAGAGAATAATGAGGAATGCTGGAAGCTGCAATCTAAGGGCCCATTTACACTGCCATATAATCCAGTTTCTGAATCCAGATTATATGATTTGAATTGGATTATATGGCAGTGTAGATCCAGCCTGAGAACTGAAGACATGCGACCTCCATCACTGCTTCATTAAGGGCCAAATACTATAAGCTTCTACCAGTCAGTAAGTCCCATTGAGCTAAATGTTGCTTACTTCTGAAGAGACATTTGTCCTCCATTGCCACCTTATTCCTCCCTGTCCTGGTCTTTCTGCCCAGTTGCCCATCTGCCCAATTCCCTCTCCAACTGGATCAAAACTTTCCTGTGTATTGATTATAACCCATTTTTCATCCCTTGTAGAACTCAAGGCAAAGTGCAGAGTTTCTTAGCTGATTTCCCATCCTGACATGAATCACACTAGGATCTCAGGTTTCTGCACCATGTTTGTTCAGACTGTGGCCTGGGAATGGAAATAAGGGTGGAGGAAGCTTCCCTTGAATGCATTTCTCTATGCCAATTCAGTCATGAACAGACCTAGAACAAAAAGTTGGCAGTTCTTAACAAGGTTTGGAAAGTTACTTTCTGGACTCCAAAAAAGTGTGATATTCCAAAAGAATAACTTCAAAGCCAAAGGTCAGCTGGGGATTCTGGCAGATATGATCCAAAAAAGTTACTTTGCCAAAGTTCTGCCCTAAAGCTATCTTTACACAATACCTACCACAGTGCTTTCAGATCTGCTTTTTCTTGGGCTTCCACACACTGAATACACAGCCTCCCTCTCAAGAAGATGGATCAAATCCACCCCCCACCCCCCATTACACTATGTAACATAATTTTTGTTCCTGGGTTATAAATGTCATTTCCGAATTGGTTCTGTCATTAAAAAAAACACGAGAAAAGTTTATTAAATTGTTTTTGCAGGACATCCTGCAGCAAATTTTGCTATAGTTTTTCAATGGCTATCTCATCAAGTCTCAACCAATTCAATGGAGTTCATGGCAGACACAAAAAAGAAATTTCTGGAGTATAGCAAGTACTTTCAAAGTAAGTAGTGCACAATTAATCAGGAAACAACACTTTCAAACTAGGAACAGGATTTTTTTTTTCAAATTTTGTTTTGTACTGTTATGGTTTCTGGTCACATTCCCTGCCACTGTCACAGTTTTTTTTAACTTCATTCATTCTTCCATGCCCTTCTTTGTAACCCTTTGCTCTTGAGTGCATCATTAGTCACTTCCCAATTAGCACATATTTCTCACTGGGATGTGGCTGCTATCTCCACCTGCCCCAATTACAGCTTCCTGGGGCCTTCCAGGGTCTTAAGGTACTTGAGGTGCCATCAGGCTCCCTGGAGACACCATCCATGGCATGGAATTCGCTGCTACAAAAGAAACCAACCACTTTCCCCTTTTCCTTCCTCTTTAGCCCTTGTTCTGAGTCTCTGTGATAAAACAAGCAATTATAAAGTAATTGGTCATCATCGTCACCCACGTAAATGCAGATCTTGTTTTTTGCAGGGTAGAGGAGGGTAAGAGAGAGACTGGTAATAAAGAACCAATTATGGGATCAAAACAAAGATTTAACACTTATATTTTTCTTTCCTTTGATTCACTGTATCTAGCCAGTTAGTCCATTCAGTTTGCCATTCTTGACTGTTTTATTGGCGATATGTTAAAAGTCAAAGTCAAGGGCTTCCATTTGTATATTAAGCCACTATCAATGCAGGAACAGGCTCCTAGTGGCACAGTGGTTTAAACCACTGAGCTGCTGAACTTGCTGGCTGAAACATCGGGGGTTCAAATGAGCTCCCACTGTTAGCCCAGCTCCTGCCAATCTAGCAGTTCGAAAACAAGCAAATGTGAGCAGACCAATACATACTGCTTCTGCGGGAAGGTAACAGCACTCCATGTAGTCAAACTGGCCACATGACCTAGGAGGTGTCTATGGACAATGCTGGCTCTTCGGTTTAGAAATGGAAATGAGCACCATCCCCCAGAGTTGGACATGACTAGACTTAATGTCAAGGGGAAACCTTTACCTTTAAATGCAGGAAAGGGGTATATTTATTTTAATGATTGTTTTTCAAATGTGAATTGACAGGGATTCGAGACCCATCCCCTTGAAATATAATAGAAACAAAGAATAAAGAATATAAGTATGTAGATCAAATTGCATATAGCAGTGATACTTTGATTAGGAAATAGCTGAAAAAGATACATCTGAAGTTCTAATTACATATGACAAAAAAAGCAGACTCAAGGTACATCTACATTGTAGAATTAATGCAGTTTATTTATTTATTTTACAGTATTTATATTCCACCCTTCTCACCCTGCAGGGGACTCAGGGCAAATTACATGGCAAACATTCGATGCCATAGAAACACAACATATATAGAGAAACACACAGACAATTGAAGCTTCATGAGGGTATGCTAAAATTTCGGCCACTGGGGAAGCTGTCGCTTCATGGTACACTTGTGACACTGAGTCCTTGATTAAGTACTTCCTCATTCTTTCACCTGCTGCTGGAGATTTTTATGGCGTCGTAAATTAGTTAAATTAGCCTCCCCACATAAGCGATATCTGTTGCACTCCAGAACAGGAAAAAGCCCTCTGACTTTAAAACACCACACCGTTGGATGGAAAACAATCCTTTTATTGAAGATCATTAAAAATCAATAAGGAAAAACACTTTAAAGAAATAGGTAAATCCAATTAGGTAGGAAGATAATTAGGAACAAAATAGTCCAGGATAATAGTACAGCAACGTCCATAAAAACCAAGGCAAAACTTTCCAAATAAAATACAAAGAATGAGGAAACATAAACCCAAGGCATGAATATAGAGCATAAAATCCAAGAATCAAAACCATGAAACAAAGGTCCTTAAAACATGAATGTCCCAAGCAAAACTTACATGAACAAGAGCAAGATCTTGACTTGATTCCAAACGATGCTTCATCTGACTACATATCCTGTACTTGGGACTTTTATCTCCTCATTAGCTCAGTCTCTAGCATTCAGAAATTGGTTTCGTTTTAACTGAGAACTTATCATTTTTTCCTCGAAGCCTAGCAGACCGTCAAAGCCACTGTTCAGCTCTTCTGTTTTGACTAAACTCATCGCGTCTATCTATTTGCTCATTATCCATTTGCTCATTAATTTCTGCAGCTGGGCCAGATGCTGAGCTGTTTTCATGTTCCCTATCATGGGAATTCTCTGCTAACAATTCAAAAAGCACACTATCATCCCCACACCCCTCAGGACAGTCTCATGGGAAACTACACTTTGAACGGGGATCTCCTAGTCATTCTCTGCAACAAGATCACTGACTAAACCATTGCCATCTTGAAACTCATTGACATCACTCCCCACATCCAAAGCACCCTGATCGTGGAACACAGTCACAGGCTGAGCTCCAACAGTACCTAAATTTCCTACTTGACAGGTACAGTTGTCCTTCAGGCTGAAAAAAATCGACAGCAAGCTAGACAAATGGTTAGGAGCTTTGAACTCATGACCTTTCAGTCAGTGGTGATTTAATGCAGCTAACTCCTAGCTAACTATGTCACAGCCCAGTTTGACACTACTGTAACTGCCACTGCTCAATTTTGGGAGTTGTAGTTTTACAAGGTCTTGTACTTTCTCTTTCAAAGAATGCTGGTGCCTCACCAAGCTACAAAGCCCAGGATTTTCTTGCTCAGGCATTTAAAAAAGGTCAGGAACGTTACTGGCAATCATTCCCATCTAGGGAGCTGTAGTGCTACACATCTGGAAAGTACCAATTTAAAGGAGGTTGCTCTAATCTAGGCATGGGCAAACTTTGGACCTCCAGGTATTTTGGACTTCAACTCCCACCATTCCTAACAGCCTCAGGCCCTTTCCTTTCCTCCCCTCAGCCGCTTAAGCGGCTGAGGGGGGAAAGGAGGGGACCTGAGGCTGTTAGGAATGGTGGGAGTTGGAGTCCAAAACACCTGGAGAACCAAAAATTGCCCATGCCTGCTCTAACCTCTAGAGTGACTTTACTGTCTTTACTGAAAGACCTATTATGGAGAAAAACCCCATTGTGTTCAGTGAGGCTGAGTTCCCCACAAAGATGTACAGCCCGTCTCCCTCCCTCCATCCCCTTCTACACTCACACCATTCCTCTGAGTACACTACACAACGAGGTGCGTTCCCCTATCTAGCAGCGGGACTTGGCGTTCCCTCATTCCCACTTCTGCATGTCAGCAAATATCACCCCCTTCCCAACCCGAAAGATGGACTCAAAGCCTCCTTGCAGACTCCCCCGGCTTCACCTCAAAGCGCTTGTCACACACAGGTGGCAAAACAAACTCTGCCCATGAACAAAGATCCCTCTTATGTTCACAGACTGGCGAGAGGGGCCAAGGCTTTGCACCGCAGGGGAGGGCGGCCAAGAGACATTTTTGTCCGAAACCAGGCCTCTGACTACTGTCTCTGATTCCTGCTGGTTGGTTTTTGTTTGCTTTTTTTGAGATGGCTTCTTCTGGAAGGGCACACAAGGAATGGAAACAGAGGGAAGGAAGACCTACCAGTATTTTATTTGCATGCCTTAATGTAAAGCATCTCACATGCGCAGCCACATTTAAATTGATTGTTTTCCAAACTGGAAACCAGCCGGGGACTCTGTGGAGAAGCTTGGGTTTGGATCGTTGTTGGTCAGCTTTGCCAGACAGATCAGCCTCAGCCGACTCCTTTCTTTGTCCTTGACATCTGTAACATGACAAAAATGTTGTTGTTTAGTCATTCAGATGCTTTGACTCTTTGTGACCTAATGGACCAGCCCACACCAGAACTCCCTGTCAGCCATCACCACCCCTAGCTCCTTCAGAGTCAACCCAGTCACTTCAAAGATACCATCCATCCATCTTGCCCTTGGCTGGCCCCTCATCCTTTTTCCTTCCATTTTCCCCAGCATCACTGTCTTCTCTAAGCTTTCCTGTCTTCTCATGATGTGGCCAAAGTACTTCATCTTTGCCTCTAATGTCCTTCCCTCCAATGAGCAGTTGGGCATTATTTCTTGAAGTATGGACTGGTTGGATCTTCTCGCAGTCCAAGGCACTCTCAGAACTTTCCTCCAGCACCACCATTCAAAAGCATCTATCTTCCTTCGCTCAGTCTTCCTTATGGTCCAGCTCTCACATCCATAGGTTACTATGGGGAATACTATTGCTATAATTATGTGGATTTTTGCTGCCAGTGTGATGTCTCTGCTCTTCACTATTTTATCAAGATTGGTCATTGCTCTCCTCCCAAGAAGTGAACATCTTCTGATTTCCTGGCCACAGTCTGCATCTGCAGTAATCTTTGCACCTAGAAATACAAAGTCTGTCACTGCCTCCACGTTTTCTCCCTCTATTTGCAGTTATCAATCAGTCCGGTTGCCAGAATCTTGGGGGTTTTTTATGTTTAACTTCAACCCAGCTTTTTCACTTTCTTCGTTCACCTTGATTAGAAGGCTCCTCAGCTCCTCGCTTTCGGCCATCAAAGTGGTATCATCTGCTTGTAACCTGCTCTTATCTGTCAGTCACCTGCCAGAGCGCTTCACTACAAGATAAGAATAATGAGAATAGAAAGGGAAAACATCTTCCTGGTTACATTCTTATCATGCATGATTTTATAAACTTCTATGGGATTTAAGAATGGGAATCATGAAATCCTCCAAATGTCATTGAACTGCAACTCCCAGCATTCCTCACCATTGGCTAAGGCAGAATTTTTTTAACATTTCATGCTAATGACACACTTTTTTAGACATGCATCAGAGATTTAAAGATGGGATTAAAGCCAACCTTAAAAACTGTGGCATAGACATTGAGAAGCGGGAAGCCCTGGCCCTTGAGTGCTCTAATTGGAGGTCAGCTGTGAGCAGCAGTGCTGCATCAGAGATTTAAAGATGGGCTTAAAGCCTTTGGGTAGTAAGCAATACAAGGAATCATCAGGGATTATGTGCAATTGATGCTTGATATTTGGAATGACCTGGACTACGATTTTTGAATTATGTGATTTTAATGTTTATATTAATATGTTTTTAATCCCATGTTTTAATGTCCAAATATTGCTATGTTTTTATGATCTAATTCATAGTTATATATTATTGTTGTTTTATGTTGGGTTTCATGGGTATGTGAGGCATTAAATTCTGCCATAAATAAGTTGGAAACTGCTTTAAGTCTGGAGTGAGAGAAGTGGTATACAAGTGAAGTAAATAAATAAATAAATAAATAAAGTGATATTGGGTTGAAATAGTTCAATTTCATCTCCTGGGGTGTCATTATTCCCAGTTACTACCACCCCTTGTGAATTCCTTTCATGCATTGACATCAAAACTACAGTGACACTTGGGTCTTCAAGTCGCTCCTGACACGACAAAAAATAAATAAATCTGCCTCCACAGAAGGTGTGGATGGCACATAGAAAAAAGGAAGATGAATAGCTTTCCTGCTTTCTTTCTCTGTTGCATGCTCTACTGATCCCTCTCCCTATTCCATAGATTTGTCCATTCTTTCCCTACCTCATAGACAGATGCCTTTTGGAAGCAGAAAACTGGGAGAGCAGAGAGCATGACTCTTTGCGTCCTCCCTTGGCTGCCATCTCCCAAATCAGAGCCTGAGGACAGCAGGGGGCTCCTGGCCACCGATGCCTAGATTGCACACCAGTGCCAGCATCTCACAGAAAAATAAACCGAGAGGGATCAGGAGCAGATGTGGGGCAGCGCAAAAGGGCCCACACCTCCGCTAACAAATACTCAGATTTATTCTTTCTCAAAAGATCAGGAATTTTGTTTTGGGGGGAGGGGGGGGGGAGTTCAACTTGCATTCATGTTTACTATGCAAGGAATTACTATGTAATACAGTTTTTGTTCCTGGGCTATAAATGTCATTTCCTAAATGACAAATTATGAATCCTGCAGCACATTTTACTATGGTTTACAAATGAATATCTCACAGTCTCAACCCATTCAACCCCTTCCAAACAGCTGAATAAAATCCTACAATACCTGCTTTGAACTGGAATATATGGGAGTGTGGACTCAGATAACTCAGTTCAAAGCAGATATTGTGGGATTTTCTGCCTCGATATTCTGGATTACAGTACTGTGTGGAAGGGCCCATAGTTTGTGGCAGCCACAAAAACAAAGTTTCTGGAGTATAGCAACTAATTTCAAAGTTAGTACTTACAATTAAATAACATTTTCAAACCAGGAACAGATCTTTTCCCCCAAAATTTGTTACATAGTGGAATTTGACATTTTAATAGTTGTGATGAATAACATATCCTCAACTGTCCTGATTTGTCAGGCACACTGCCTTTTAATCCTCTGTCACTCTACTTTTTCAGCTCTCGTGGTGCAATGCGTTAAACCCTTGTGTCGGTAGGATTGCTGACCAACAAGTTGGCGGTTCGAATCTGGGGAAAGCGGGTTGAGCTCCCTCTGTCAGCTTCAGCTCCCTGTGCGGGGACATGAGAGAAGCCTCCTACAAGGATAGTAAAACATCAAACATTTGGGTATCCCCTGGGCAACATCCTTGCAGACAGCCAATTCTCTCACACCAGAAGTGACTTACAGTTTCTCGAGTTTCTCAAGTTGCTCCTGACATTAAAAAAAAAGAAATATCCCTGTTTCTTTGTCCTTGTCTTGCTTTCCCAATTAGTCCTCAGTTTACTTGTTTGCACTCAGTTAACTCACTGAAGGGGAAAAGATAGGAGCGGATAAGATCTTGTTCTTCCCAGTAAATTCAAGCAAAAGCAAACTGCAGCAGGCTCATCCAGCTTGTGTTCTTCCTCATTCATAATCCTGCCACATTGACCACATTAATGGTGTCGCCGTGGAAGTTAAAGCGGAATCATATAGGTATAAATTGTGCAATCTGAAAGAGCTCCAGTGAAAGATATGGAAGGCCTTAATCCATACCTGAGGTCAACTACAGAGCAATGGGTCCTGCACCAGTCGGTCATGCCTTGCAAATACAAGGGTGATTGCATTGATTTCACAAGTGTGGAGATATGAGGATGCTTGTTCATGTTCAGACAAATTACTCCTTATCTTCACAAATTTGAAAGTTGTGACTTTGTCTCTTTTTGACTGTGTCTTACGTGAGGCCCAAACGTTCCTTCACAAGGTCTTTCTGGCTCCTTGCCACTGTGAGATGTTCCCTTCCCTCCTTTCTTGCACCAGAGAGTCACAAGGTTAGACAAACCCAGCAGCGCCAACCGAGTTTGCTTTGGCCAAGGGTCTAGTTTGCTGGCGAGGATTCCCCGCTCCACATTCTCCCCTTTGCTCAGCACAATCCACAGCAATTCAAGCCAGAAATAAACCCTTTTCAGATCAAGCCAGAGACTGGCCGAAGATCGGGGGGAATATGAAGGCAGATAATTTCCAGGGAGGCGTCTAAGGGCAGGGGGACAATGGAGAAAGGCCCTGGCATCACTATGTATGAAGTGCACAATAGGAATATCTGCAAGAGGCACCAAATCCTGTCTGCATTCCTATTTCTCTCTCTCAAATCTTGTCCCTCCTGTTTCAGTATCTCAACTTATACAAGTTAAAAGAGTTAACGTCATGCCAATATGTAGCAAATCCTTTCTTGCCCTCCCTGTTTCTGACATACTTGTGAATATACAACCTGGCAGAGGAAGCCTTGGAAAAGTTACTTTTGGTCTAAAGCTCCCATGATATTGTAGTTCAGCCCATGGTTGTGGTTGATACCAATGTAAATGGGGAAGTGGATCATAGGAACTCTGGGCATGTGAGCTAATATGATATTTTAAATCCTGAAAATGATCAGTCTGTGTCTCCAGCAGTTAGTGAAAGTCACATTCCAGGGAAGTACCGAAATGGTGCAGAAGAGCCGTTCTCTAGGGAAATAAGTTCAGAGGCTGAAATCTCGGGTGGAGAGAATAATGAGTTTAAGATAATGAGCTGGTAGATAGGAGACTCAGTTTTCCTAAACTTTGTGCTGCTCAACAGAATCTCAAAAGGTTGTTGGGTTTCATCCCTGACTGCACAAGTCTCCAGCCCTCAATGAGTAGATAGACTAGATAAACTTAGGGATTCCTCCCTATTTCCTGTAGTTAAGTTGGTTAAGAAGGGGTTAAGAAGGGGGAATTACCCTTTGCATGGTACTATCTCCTCCCCATTTGAATACCTAGGAATGTAATCCTATAGGGAAAAGTAACTTCCCCCTTTAAAGGTATTTTTATTGCCCTAGGCTGGGCCATGTGGCCTGTCTCCATTTTCAGGCTCACTTCCTTTTTATCCTCCATAGAGTGAGGAAGCATCTTGCTTTTGTCCAGCAAGGATGTAATAGAAATAGTTACTTTTATTATTTTTCCTTTTCTTTTACCTTAGATGATAGCTCAGTGAAGCTAGTTAGCTCCAAGAACCTTTCCTATCCAGAATGGATTTCTTTTATCTTTAATAAACATATTATTTTGATCCTATGAGTTGTGGATCTGCAATCCTGTTCCATCCTGTTGAATGGAAGTCGTACCTTGCTCACTACATGTAAGTTTCTGCTGCTTATTTACTGTGCACCCTGCACTCTGCTATATTTTGGTGGAATCACCCCCAGAGAGGGTTATTTTTGAGCCTAACAGCTCTTGATTCCCAACAAAGGTCACAGCACTTGTTATAGAAGAGACCTGTATCAAGAAATCATTAGAGGGGCTGGGGGATTTTCCAGCCAATCTGGTCAATGTTGGTAATTGAGGCAACAGCTCTTGCCAAGTCCTAGTCAGGCTTTCTGAGGGAATTCTAGTTCCATGTCTTTGCTCCCATTTCATGCTTCCAAGTTTGAAGGATTGTTCCTGGATTTTGTATTGGATTCTGTGCTGCCTTGCACTTCCTGGTTTTCTTGTATTCCTGTGCTGGATGCCCTGTTGCTTTGCAGATTTTGGATTACTCTTGTACCTTGAACTTTATGGACTATTTTATACGTATAGACTTTGAAGTTTTTACTATTTTTGCTACAGTACTTTTTATATAATTTTTAATAAACTGCTTTGCTAATTTAACTTGGACTGGAGTGTGGTGGTTAGGTACAGAGGTGTTTCCTGGCCTGGAATGCAACACATTATCTACATCCAGTGGTCAACCTGGTTGGAGGATTCTGAGAGGTGCAATTCAGAAAGGTAACTTTTGCAGACTTTATATGTGTTTAAGGCGAATGCAGTCAGTGGAATGATATACTGGCCCATGTACAACAACATGTACAACTCATACATGCACATTAACCAAAGACAGATGGTGCTCCTCCCCAATTTGCACAATAATTGTCTATATCATACAACCAAGTGAAGTGTGCATTGCTCACTGTCATTCCTAGTCTAATAATGCACAATGTCTTTGGGAACTTCCAGGTTGAATATCAAAAGCTGGAGATCCAGCAAATAAGTGTTTGTGTGGGCAAGGACTCGGAGTTTCCTTGAGTCCCGCTGCCCTCGCTTTAATCTCAGTGGGACTTTTCCTGAAAATTACTCAGAACAGAAGTGTTGAGAAAGTTCAACCTCTTTCCCCTACGTAAATGGACTTCTTGCACAAAGTCTTTGGCACATTTTTGGGGGCCGGGAGGTGCAAGCTGTGAGCTGGGCATCAAAACTTCCACATAAAATCTAATTAGGAGCAGAGTGTGAGTCAACACTTTCCATGAGAAATATCTGTCAGTATTATCCTTAGCAAAGTCCATGCCATTGCGGTGTAATGGTCAGACTGTTGAAGTTAGTCTGGAGCCATGAAACTCACTGGGTGACCATGGAACAAACTATTCTTTCTTAGTCAGATCCACGACCTAGACACAGTACTATTTTAAATTACAATTCACAGAATCTTCCAGCCAGGTGACCTACCTTGCAGGGTTATTGTGAGAATGATACAGACAATGTATGCCATTTATACCCCACTTCTACTGTAAACAAACTAGAACCATTTTACTACGAGGGACATTTTATTCTGTACAATGTATATTTAGTTTGAGATGTAAAAATTCTAGAAATTTTCAAGCTGGGGAGGAAGAATGCAAGTTCTCTCCTCCTTTCTCTGGGAAAATTATTTTTTTGGGGGGGAAATGAATTGTGCAATACTTGCAAACTGAAAAATGGGTTGCTGTGAGTTTTCCAGGCTGTATGGCCATGTTCCAGAAACATGGCCATACAGCCCGGAAAACTCACAGCAACCCAGTGATTCCAGCCACGAAAGTCTTCGACAACAAACTGAATGACCTCACAACCTCTGAGGATGCCTGCCATAGATGCATGCAAAACGTCGGGCGAGAATGCTTCTGGAACATGACCATCCAGCCCGAAAAACTTGCAACAACCCAGTGATTCTGGCCATTAAAGCCTTCGACAATATCTTCAATTATACTTTCTCAGTAACAAGAGCAACTTTCTCGCCGCATGTTCAGAGCCAATGTAGTCTTCATTATTGTTGGTACAAACATGCACCTCAGTTCAAGGACAAAGAAGGCCCATCCTGAATCTCCCTCCTTTTGCCTCTTCAAGTGAGTAGGTAAACTCTCAGTTAAGAATAAAATCTGGAATGTTTATGCTATTTGCTTCTGGAATTAGGGTTAGAAATGACAACCTGTGATAAGTCTACAGAAGAACCAGCAATGTTCTGTCCACCTCTATGCTTTTCTTTCTTTCTTTCTTTCTTTCTTTCTTTCTTTCTTTCTTTCTTTCTTTCTTTCTTTCTTTCTGTCTTTTTCTTGTGAGTTTCTGCTTCTTTGCATTTATGGGTTTCTTTTGTCCATTGATCCATACAGTCCCCTTCTGTCTTTGTATCTCTTGGTTATTTTTTCTCCCTCCCAGTTGGCATAATTCCATGGAAAGCTGCATGGTTATGCCAGCAGGGTGCTAGACCCGGACTGTCTGTCTTGGGGTTATGTTGGCGGGGGGAGATGGAAGGGAGGTGGGGGGTGACAATGTTCCGATCTCCGGACCAATCGGATCCCCAGGCGTTGTCCCATTACCCGCCCTGTAGCCCCTTTAGCTGACACGCTGTCAGAATCCCAACCCAAGGGATGAGATAAACAGGTTCCTCTGTGCGGACAGGAGCTGAGAGCTTTGCTCCCTGAGAGGGGCCAGGCCATGGTTCGACCCTGACATACCAACACTAGCAGGGTGCAAGGAATGTGAGAGAAAAGTATTTGCAGTCCCAGACACATGCAGATCCTTTGCTTGCACACACATACACTGGGCTCTTCTTTGCGTCGCTACCGGATTCGAACACATGGAGCAAAAGAACAAGACAACAGAATAAGCTGGACCTTTAGAGCTCAATGTGAAGCAGTGGCCTTTTTCATCAATTACAAGAGACACTGGGCTAGGAAGACTGACCCCCAGGACATCATCATTTGTAATCTCAAGCCAGATCACCAAGATGAGTTGGAGTGAATGAAAACAATGAGACAGAGCAACAGGTTAAATGGTGAGTAGGGACTTGGACAGACATGCAGCTCAACAATGATTCCCTTACAATGATTGAGTGTTAATCAGACTGAATGATTAGTGAGAGCCTTTGAATTGTGCTTTCTCAATAGTGAGGGGAATGTACTCTCCACTGACTCATTCTCATCCGTGTTGTTTTATATGAGCAAACTTGAAGAACCCTGTTCTCTCTCTCAATCTCTCTTTCTCTCTTCTTCTGTGGATCTGGATACAAAAACAATGACCATATTTCTTTAGTAGGTCTTTCTCTCAAAGCTCATTAATGACCTCAGGACACTACTTGTTGTGCTACCCTTGAGAAGACCTATGGATCCATCAACCACCAACCTTTCTCTATGGGTGCCTTTAGTCAATGCCTCTTTGTCGGAGGGTGCCGAATCGGCCGCAGCCCTAGGAGCCGTACTGAGCCTGATGTGTGCCACGGGGGTGGCTGGGAACCTCTACACCTTGGCCATTGTGCGAGCCTCCCCGTCAGCCTCCTCGCTGCGCGTCCACCTGGTCAACCTAGCCTTAGCTGATCTGCTGTATCTCTCCACAGCTCCTTTCATTGTCCACAATGGGCTGGTGAAAGACTGGCCTTTTGGGGAGGTGGGGTGCCGGATCCTGCTCAGCCTGGACCTCCTCACCATGCATGCCAGCATCTTCCTTCTCACACTGATGAGCTGTGAACGCTATAGTGCGGTGGCGCACCCCTTCCAGGCCGCGAGCCATACTGGGAGATGCCGCCGGCCCCTGGCTGTGGCCATCTGGCTTCTGTCTTTTGCCTTGACACTCCCCATGATGGTGATGATCCATCAAGAGGAGCGTACAGTGGGAGACGGAGCCATCGTTCGGCGTCTCTGCTCGCCAACCTGGAGCGAGGAGCAGTACAGGCTCTACCTGAGCATCCTTTTCAGTACCAGCATCGTGGCTCCCGGAGTGGTCATCGGGTCCCTCTACTGGCGCCTGGCAAGGACTTACTGGATGTCGCAGACCCACAGTGGCTTGGGCCATACTCCCAAGAACCGTGTCTTCCTCCTCATTCTCATCATTGTCCTGGCCTTTTGGGCTTGCTATTTGCCCTTCTGGATCTGGCAACTCCTGCCCCTTTACTGCCCATCAGCTGCCCGTTTGCCAGTCCAGACAGAAATCTCCATCAACCACCTAGTGACCTGCTTGACATACGGCAACAGCTGCATCAATCCTTTCCTCTACACCTTATTAACACGCAACTACCGGGAGTACCTGCGCACTCGCCAACGGGGGACTTCACATGCTTCCCTGAGATGTCTCCAAAGCAGAGCCAGGCCTCCAGGAGAAGGTGCAGAAGACGTCTGAGCAGAAAATAAGTAAGGAATTGGTGGTACATAAGGGGCACTGAGGTGGGTATTGTGCTGTGTGCTGCATATAATGGATTAAGCACATTATTGAGGTCAAAATTTGGATAGAGATCACCTTTGGGTCATGCTAATTCCGAACGGAGGGAATCTTCTCCACATGTAAGTCGATAATAATAATAATAATCCTGATTATTATCATGACCATCAGGGTTAAACCCTTGTGCCGGCAGGAGAGCTGACCGAAAGGTCGGCAGTTTGAAACCGGGAAGAGGGGTGAGCTCCTGTCTGTCGGCTCCAGCTTTTCATTGGCTGGTAAAACATCCAGGTGTCCCCTGGGCAACGTCACTGCAGACAGCCAATTCTCTCACATCCAAAGCAACTTCCAGTTTCTCAAGTCACTCCTGACACGAAAAAAACCCCCAGAATCCTTGATTTCTTGGGCTTCTTAGAAATGGATCAGCAACAACTCCTTGGGAACATCTCTCCTTAAAAAATGACTTAGTTAAAATTAAAAATTTAAGAACAAAATTTTAATGTAAAAATATAAATTTGTTTCTGGATTACTTTGTTAATTTGTGAAATCGTTTTAAATTATTTGCAATGACTAGAAATGGGCAATAATGAATTAAACAAGGAAGTGGTATCTTCAGCAGGTCTCAAAGTAGGCAATTTTCTGTGTGGCAACTCTTGGAAAGCAGGGACAGAAATTCAGTAACAATAATGCCCCTCTCTATTGTAAAGAAGTTCTTTACCAAAGGAAAGTGGCATTTGAAAACCGAATTACCATTTATATGCAAAGCAATACACATATACTTATTTACAAACTGATTGCTTCCATTAGAGACCTGTACACATTACCCTAGCCTCCTCTATATGGCTTTAGCATGGATTGGGCTCAACTATCTGCAAAACCTATTGAATCCTAAAAAACAAATTAAACCATCAGTCTTTAATAATAATAATAATAATAATAATAATAATCTTTATTTATACCCCGCCACCATCTCCCCAAAGGGGACGGGGCGGCTAACATGAGGCCAAGCCCAAAGGTACAATACAGCAAAATAAAATACAGAATGCAGACAACAAAAATTACATCAGAATAAAATACGTACAGTAGCAAAATAAAATAAAGCAAATTAACACAATATCAAATCGAACAGAATGGGCAGACCGAATGGACGAGGTAAAATGATAAAACCCTGGATGAGGTAGGAATAGAAAATGCGTAATTGAGGGGAGCCCAAAAAGGATAAACAGTGAGGTAGCCTTTCAGTTTAGAATGGTGGAAAGTGCATCATGGGGACACCTTTGTTGCTGATCAAAAGTTAAATGAGAATTGTTTCAATTTCTCCCACTCACCACCGTCTTATCATGACAGTCATCCTGGTGAGCAATTTAATAATTTCCTCAAAAGTTTTTCTCCATCTAGTTTCCTCATGCTTCTGGATAAATAAACAATTTTAATATGGGAAAAAGTTGGTATTTTATTGATGGGAGATTTCCACTCTTTCCACAGAAGAACCTCCTTGTCTGCCAAATTCTATAGCTAGAGGTACTGGAAGCTATATATTGTAGGCTTGTGCAATCTGGGTAAACCTTGACCCATTTCGTGTCCCAGCTTTCGGTAGGGGACCCGATTTGTTTTTTGGAAGCCTCCTGAAATCGGGAGGATAGGTATCTGTATTCGCTTTGGGGTGTCAAAAGATCTGTTTTCTATCAACCCACTATGGGGGTGTGCTTTCCAGGATCCCCTTCCCGTCACAGGCATTTAAGCTGTTTCTACTCTAGAGGAGAGGCACTCAGCTGCAAGCTTTCTGGGCCTGGACATCACACACACAGTCTTTCCAAGGCAAGGAGGTTGCTCATAAAAAGCAGGCAAGGAGCCGGGATCAGCTCCCGCTTGCTTTCGTGTTGAGCTGATTTTCATACCGGGAGGGGGCTTCTCGTTACATACTCCCAAAGATAACAAAAGTAACAAAAGAATGGCTGTAATGATGGAAAACAGATCCGCGCACAACTCTTAATATATTGCAATATTTTGGTTTTACCACTTAACTTTTCATAACTCCTGAAGTTTGATAAATTGTGGAAGGGACAGAGAAAAGAGTGTCGTGGGCTGCAAGACAAAAGAGATGAATGATACAGTAGGCTCTCAGTTAACCAACACCCATCAGGATTCGTAGATGCTGTTTAAATTTAATTTCTGGTTACTTGAAAGTTACTAATATTGAGAGTTATTAATGTTGAAATTCAGTAACTAAAACAAATTAAGACAAAGACAAGCATAACTTAATGTAACACAGTTTTATTATAATAGTTTTGTGATTTTATTTTCATTTTTATTTAATGTATTATTTATTAATTTTTTGCCAGTTTTTTGAGTTTCATTTAACTGAGAATCTACTGCAGGAATGGGCAAACTTCAGCCCTCCAGGTGTTTTGGACTCCAACTCCCACAATTCGGAATTGTGGGAGTTGAAGTCCAAAACACCTGGAGGGCCAAAGTTTGCCCATGCCTTGTCTACTGTTTAGGAAGATTTCAGTATACACACTTAAATACAGTTCCCCACCCACACAAAAAACTGAATCACGACAAACAAATTTCTAAAATCCTAAATCTATTTCTTTGATATCAAGTCTAGAAAAGGCAGATGGTATCATATCAAGAACAAAATACACAAGAGTGATGGAGAAATATGTTAACTCATAGCTAGTCTAAAATATGTATGTCTATGTATATTCCATTTTATCTTACGCTGAAACTATAATTGTTTTTAGTATAAGAGAATATTAACAGACAATTTATTAGGGCTGTCATAACAGGAAAGAGAGACTATGTATAGCAAGCAAATTTAGTCATTTTTCAACCTACCGAACTCAATGGGACTCTAGTTGGCTATAGGATTTTACTGCTAGACTTAGAATACATTTATTGAAATTGATGGAAATGTGGAAAGTTTATGTAGAAAATCAGAGGATAATCCAGTCCAGCATTTTTCAAGCAATATTTATGAAACTCCTAAAAGATTTTAAAGTCTTCTTTCGTGTTAAAAATTGGAGAAATGTTTTCATTTTTAATTAAATTGCATTTAGGTAAAGGTAAAGGTTTCCCCTTGACATTAAGTCTAGACGAGTTCGACTCTAGATAGTGGTGCTCATCTCCATTTCTAAGCCAAAGAGCCGGCATTGTTCGTAGACACCTCCAAGGTCATGGGGCTGGCATGACTGCATGGAGCACCATTACCTTCCTGCAGAAGTGGTACCTATTGGTCTACTCACATTAGCATGTTTTTGAACTGCAAGTTTGGCAGAAGCTGGGGCTAGCAACAGGAGCTCATCCCATCCTACAGATTCAAACTACCGATCTTCCGGTCAGCAAGTTCTGCAGCTTAACGCTTAACCCGCTGTGCCACCGCAGTGGGTTAAGTTAAGTTATATTAACTTAATTATAAGATTTTGTGAAGACTTTTCCCTTTGAGGACAGGAATGTATAGCATGAAAAATTATGAACCATGTAAAAAATGGAAGACTTAAATTCCAAATTTTGGGGGATGAATAAAATAAAATAAAATAAAATCCCTGATCTGAGTGTTACAAATTTACAGGAAATGCTGTAGCCTTAGAACTTTCTAGAAAGATTTAAATTTAGTCTTTTCTTTTTAGCAAAATAATTAGGAAATGAAAGAGTACCCAAATGAATCTATTCCAACATACAGATTTTTTAAACATTTCCACTCAGGTGCCAAAATGTCATATTGTTCAAAGACACCAATATGGAATACAACAAAAATAAAAATTTCACAGAATTCAAAATTCTGCTCTAATAATTCAACCTGGTCTAATGTATCTAAATGTTTGCAATTAAGAGTTCAACATTAAAATTTATATATTCCTTTTAAGGCAATATATTGAAGCATATACATACTTTCCAAAGTCTGTACTTGCTATCTGCACCTTCAGTTAACAAAATCTAGAAGCAGCATCCATAAATAGTATTTGGAGTGGAAGTGCATGGGATCTCAGCTGAGATCTTATATAACAGGCACGGGCAAACTTTGGCCCTCCTGGTGTTTTGGACTTCAACTCCCACAATTCTTAAGAGCCTCAGGCCCTTTCCTTTGTTTAAGTGGATGAGGGGAGGAAAGGAAAGGGCCGAGGCTGTTAGGAATTGTGGGAGTTGAAGTCCAAAACACCAGGAGGGCCAAAATTTGCCCATGCCTGTCCTATAAGCAATGGCAGCTTGGCCTATATAATTGCACTTTTGGCCTGACTTACTAATGTGTATTTGGGATTTTCTAATCCATTCATGGTAGTGCCAACCCTGCCATCCTGTCTAATATTTCTTTCACACTGTGTCTTTCCTTGTTTATTTTAATTAATATTTTTCTATGGCTCCATCTTCTTTTTATTCATTGTAGGTCCTTAACCTGGTTAATTCTGGCTTGTCCGGAGAAAAATCATGTGAAGGAAACTCCTTGAATCATTGCAAGGCTATGTTTCAGTCTTCCCAAACTCCGTACTTTCCACTCCTAGAAACTATAGATTCTAGAAGGGTTATTTAAACTGCCGTAAGTTTTTGTTTGTTTCTTTGTTTGTTTGTTTGACAATGGCTGTCTTGGAAATATGACTGGCTGAAGATCAAAACATTGGATGCATACCAACTGACTCTTTTGACTCATCCGAGCCTGCTGCTTGCCCTTCTCTAAACAATAACATGCCAATTATCTTTACGGACAGAGACTTGGTTGGACACATGTCAGACTGAAGATCAAGTGCTTACAGATGGACTCATCTGAGAAGTCATTGTGTATTCTTCATTCTGTCACCCAGTGGTTTCCACGGCAGAGCATGGATTCAAACCCTGGTCTCCATATTCAATGCTCAAACCACTACACCATGCTGGCTCTCAATATCTGATTAAAATCTCCAAACAAGAAAAAGTAAATCTGCAGCAAATTAGGCACTTTCTTCTGAAGACAGAATCAATACATTTTCATCCAAAATTGTTTCTGACTGTAACTCTCCAGCCTTAGTTTTTACATGTATTTATACACTGCTTTGAGTCTCCTTAGGAGAGGGAAGAGAGATATAAATAAAGAAGCTAGTATTCTTATTATTAAAATGGCTTGGATGGATATAATGTATTCCCCCCCCCCCCCAAAAGAAACGGACTGGCAATAAACTGCTACATTCCAAAAAAAATGTTTCTGGCTTGTTTAATTCCAGTTAGGCAGTCCCTCATTGTCCAAGTATGATGGCCTTCCAAGTCTTGGCGGTGGATACGCAGGTGATTGTGGAGCCCTATTCTAGACCTGCATGTTCTTCCGCAGTGAGGACATTGGTTTCCAGGTGGAAGGCAGTCCCGGTCAGGGTTGTCTTGTCATGCCTTTCTCTTAGCATGTTTCTTCCTTTCGCCCTCCATTCGTGCCTCTTCAAATTCCACAGCACTCCTGGTTACAGCTGACCTCCAGTTAGAGCGCTCAAGGGCCAGGGCTTCACAGTTCTCTGTGTCTATGCCACAGTTTTTAAGGTTAGCTTTAAACCCATCTTTAAATCTCTTTTCCTGTGCACCAATATTCCATTTTCCATTCTTGATTTGGAAGTATAGTAACTGCTTTGGGAGACGGTGATCGGGCATTCGGACAACATGGCCAGTCCTGTGAAGTTGATGGTGAAGGATCATCGCCTCAGTGACGGTGGTCTTTCCTTCTTCCAGCACAATAACATTTGTCCACCTGTCTTCCCAAGAGATTTGCAGGATTTTTCAGAGGCAACGCTGATGGAATCATTCCAGGAATTCAGTGTGACATCTCTAGATGGTCCACGTTTTGCAGGTGTACAACAGGACTAGGAGGACAATACCTTTATAAACAAGCACCTTGGGGCTCGATAACACTAGAGAATGAATACACTTTCAATCTGGTTGCTGCCTCCTGCAGAATTCTGGAGTTTGTAGTTTAGGGAGGAGCCTTTAACAGCCCCATTAAACTACAAACCCCAGAATTCTGCAGGAGGCAGAAACCAGATTTAAAATGGATTCATTCTCTAGTGTGATGAAGGGCATCACTACAGATGTCCCAATCCTCAAACACTCTCTGCTTCATTCGAGAAAATGCTGCACTCACAGAGCTCTATGGCTTAAGTCTTTCTGTGACTTTAAAAAGATATTTTGTCCAATATATGATCATGTACATATTCATCTATTGTTTATACTTTTCCTGTATATTGCCATATTACTGTGTCAAGATGTCACCATTATTCTTTGTGTTAACAATTGTGCTGTGCTTTAGTGTCACTCCTCCTGCCACTTGCATCTCACACTATGATTTGCCTGATTCAAGACATATTGGAGGTCTTATTAATCATTTTATGAAAAAAAATATACAACCCCTATTAATATTTTGCTCTTGCACTCATTCAGACACTCATTCATGTATTAATCAGATACTAACATGTAACAAAAGGGATGTTAGTATATTAAACTATAGTTTGGCTCTCTCAATATTATCGTACTGCATATCCCAGCACTCCTTATCACTGGCTACCATCCAACAATATCTGGTGGGCTACTGATTTAAACATTGCCTGGGAAAGTTACATTTTAGACTACAGCTTCCATAAGCCCCCAGCCAGTTTTGCCACCCAGTAAATAAGGAGTGGGAATCACCTAAGCAAACTTTCTACAAAATGATGATTATTGATTATTATTGCTTATTCCAGTTTAGTTGCCTTTTTCTAAGAAAGCCTTGCTTGACATCAATTAAGACACTAACTTATTAACTTAGTTTTTGAATAATTGTTTTATTTATTTATATTTATTTATTGTGTTAGAAGTGAATTGAGAATACAATTATAATATATAGAAAAACCACAAACAAAGTAAAAAACTTGGCATTATAGTAATTTCCTTTGACCAGAAGCTGGCCACCTGGAGTGCCTCTGGAGTTGCTATAAGAAGGTCCTCCATTGTGCATGTGGCAGGGCTCAGGCTGCATTGTAGTAGGTGGTCTGTGGTTTGCTCTTCTCCATACTCGCATGTCGTGGACTCCACTTTATAGCCCCATTTCTTAAGGTTGGCTCTGCATCTTGTGGTGACACAGCGGAGTCTGTTCAGTGCCTTTCAAGTTGCCCAGTCTTCTTTGTGCCCAGGGGGGAGATTCTCATCCAGTCTCAGTCACTGATTGAGGTTCCGGGTTTTAGCCTGCCACTTTTGGACTCTCGCTTGCTGAGGTGTTCCTAAGAGGGTTTTGCAAGACCAGTCGCTCTAGTTGCAATAGTGTAGTAAGTCAGGCCATGGACCACATTTCAATTCTTGTGGACCTCTGGTGATCCATGGACCACAGGTTGGGAACCACTGCTGTAGATCTTAGGAAGCTATTTCTTGATTTAAGATTTAAGGAAAAGTATAAATTGGCCTGCTGGCTGATATCTGAACAAAGGATGGACCAGAGATGTCAATGCCTTGGTCCTTTGATTACAGGCTGCTACTTCCTGAAAAATATCAGGTGGTGCAATACTGGCTAAACAGTATAATTTCTCCAGTGGTGTAGGGTGTAGACATCCTGTGATAATGTGGCATGTCTCATTAAGAGCCACATCCACTGTTTTAACGTGGTGAGATGTATTCCATACTGGGCATGTGTATTCAGCAGCGGAGCGGCAATGTGCAAGGGCAGATCATGATGACCCTAGAGAAAAACTATTGCAGGGTTTTGGTTTTTTTTGTGCAGAGGGGGCTGCCATTCTGGTTCTAATTAAAATTGTATCAAAGTTTTAAAATAAAAAACTATTAAAATAATACAAAATGAAACCTCCTCACCTCATCTCCCATTGGAAGATGAGGTTTTCCCTATGTAGCAGGGATGGTTGTCTGTCATCCCAATCTTTTTTCATCTTTTTAAATATGTGTATCACCACAGGAGAGCCATTCATGTCAAGTTTTGATGGAAGTTTTAAGTTCCTCTTGAGCTGCATAAGATTCTATGAATTCAATCCAAAATTTCTAGCTGTCTAGGAAAAAAGTATGTCTCATTTGACACTTAGCTATGTATGCTAAGTGTAAAATGGTTCATATGCAGTGTATATATTTGCAAAAAGAATCTTCATTTAGTTGCTGTGAGTTTTCTGGGCTGTATGGCCATGTTCAGAAGCATTCTCTCCTGACATTTCTCTCACATCTATGGCAGGCATCCTCAAAGGTTGTGAGGTCTGTTGCAAACTAGGCAAGTGAGGTTTATATATCTGTGGAATGTCCAGGGTGGAAGAAATAACTCTTCTCTGCTTGAGGCAAGTGTGAATGCTGCAATTGAGCACCTTGATTAACACCGAATGATCTTGCGGCTTGAAAGACTGGCTGCTTCCTACCTGGAGGAATCCTTTGTTAGGAAGTGTTAACTGGCCTTGATTGTTTCATGTCTGGAATTCCCGTTTTTAATGTTGTTCTTTATTCATTTATTCATTTATTTATTCTTTATTCATTGTCCTGATCTTGCAGTTTTTTAATATCTGAAATTAAAGGTTTATATATCTGTAAATCTTTACAGATATATAAATCTTTCCACCCTGGACATTTCATAGATATAAAACCTCACCAAGTTTCCAACTGACCTCACAAACTCTAGGGATGCCTGCCACAGATGTGGGCGAAACGTCAGGAGAGAATGCTTCTGGAACATGGCCATACAGCCCGGAAAACTCACAGCAACCCAGCCATGAAAGCCTTCAACAACACAATCTTCATTTACCTATATTTTCAAGCCATAAAAGGTTGAATCTGTGGGTGCAGAACCCGTGGATATGGAGAGCCGACTGTAAAAGATGCTTATATTTATACATATACATATACATTGAGACAATTTCATCTGATGCATTTCTAAGAATTGGACAATTACTTTACCTAACTACAACTGCCAAAATCCACTGACTAAACTGTCTAGAAATCTGAGAAATTCCAGTCCAAAAAGTAACTTGTCCATCTTGGTGCTGCCCTGGCTCCTCTATTTGCCACAGCTGTTTTTCTTGGAGGCCATTTATTAATACTTTTCCTTTGTAAATTGTGTTGAAAAGGATCAACACAACCATCTGGACTGAAATACCTTTCTCGGCAACCTCAGGGTCCAGATGAAGTAATTCCCCGCTTATAAAAACTCACACAGCAATAAACGTGTTAGTCTTTAAGGTGCCATCTTAAAGGCTTTGATCTGCTTTGCTGTTCAGGTTCACTGGAAATCCTTTGGAAACAAAACCACCAGAAACATATACACATGCATAAATATATATTCCATTTTCCTGGAATTTTCCACAGTTCAAAGAGTTGGAGGGGTGCTTCAAGTTTAATTTCCCATCAGGAAAAAAAAACTTGGAGATCACACTCGCTTCTGCATAGAAACCACAACATATTTTCCTCCAAATAGTCATTTCCAAGTTTTAAGATTTTTCTGAAACTTGGACAATATAAAATTCCATTTTTTATATAAGTTGGTAAAAAGAACCAAAGCGAATGCTAGTCAGAGGATTATGACGGGGGTTATATGGCTGTTAGTCGAGTAAAGTCTGCAAAAATTACCTTTCAGATTAAAAATTAAAAAATCCTTTAGTGAGCATAATCCAGCAGGAGGAATGTGTGAGAACTGTGATATATAAGAAACTATTTGGAAATATCATGTCTTTGGAAATTTTGGAAAATGTTGAAATTTTAATCTGGGCATTATAATAGAAATGCAATAATCTTTTGAGTTACTGCCCTGCAGGTGAAAATAGTAATTAGATAACAACAATAAAAAACAAAAACAGTGGAATTCCAGACAAAAAACAATCAGGTCCCAATAAAGGATTTCCCCAGGCAGGAAGCAGCCAGACCATTAAATGCTAATCAAGGTGGCCAATTGCTACATTCACACCTACCTCAATCAGACAAGATTGTCTGGACATTCTACAGATATATAAACCCCATTTCCCTAGTTTCCCACAAACCTCACAACCTCTGAGAATGCCTGCCACAGATGCAGGCAAACATCAGGAGAGAATGCTTCTGGAAAAAGGCCATACAGCCCTGAAAACACACAGCAACCCAATGATTCCAGCCATGAAAGTCTTCGACAATACAGTAATTCAATATATTGTCAAAGGCTTTCATGGCCGGAATCACTGGGTTGTTGTAGGTTTTTTTGGGTTATATGGCCATGTTCTAGAGGCATTTTCTCCTGACATTTCGTCTGCATCTATGGCAAGCATCCTCAGATGTAGTGAGGTCTGTTGGAACTAGGAAAATGGGGTTAGATCATCACCTCTCAACAAAAGATTGCCCCAGGTGGTCAGCTGAAACATTCACACCTAGCTCCAACAGACAAGAGTTCTTTGTCACCCTGGTGGTTCCACAGATATATAAACCCATTTTCCTAGTTCCAACAGACCTCACTACCTCTGAGGATGCTTGCTATAGATGCAGGCAAAACGTCAGGAGAGAATGCCTCTAGAACATGGCCATATAGCCTGAAAAAACCTACAACAACCCAGTAATTCAATACTTACAACCAGTTTCCATATATCTCTTTTACATGTACTTTTATTTCTGCTCAGGCAGTTATCACCCATCTTGCATTTCTGTAGATAGTACCTCTTTCTGGGTTCTATGGGTCCAGCTATAATTGACCGTTATCTGTCTGTCTGTTTACATATGCATACTCTATAAAGATAGACTTAAAGCAATAAGCTAACCTTCAAAAATATTGAATGAATACCAAGAACTGGGAAGCCCTGGCATTCAAGCTTTGTAAGTGGAGGTCAGCTGTTATCAACAGCATTATGGATTTTGAAGGGGCACAAATGGAGGGTGGGAGAAATGTGCCAAGAGGAAGGCACATTGAGCAAACCCTTGTCATGACTGCCTTACATCTGGAAATGTATGTTCAAGACAATGCAGATCCAAAATGGGTCTTCTTCACCATCATTTATGGATCCATTGCCAACGCTCTACCTTTGGAAGACAATCATACTTGGCTGTGAGTGATTGCCATTCATGATTACTCATTCTCTCTCTATACACATACACACATACACATACTTACATACATACATACATACATACCAGGGTTGAATGAAAAGTAATACCTCCACCTTCATAACTCAACAGATGGCAGTACTGATATGCGGCAGGTACTGGTTTGTTCAGTAGACTCTCCTTTACAGTTCCATTTTGGTGGGAAGCCTTAGCATTAAATTGTTGTGTTATTAAAGTGCGAAGTATGGAACCCTGCATAGACGATTGGTCAATGCGACTGAAGCAACGTGCAGTCATTGAATTCTTGGCAGCAGAAGGTGTCACCCTAAAGGAGATTCATCAGAGAATGCAAGCTGTTTATGGTGATTGTGTTGATGTGAGTACTGTGTGTCGAAGGAAAGTTTAAAGATGTTGAGCTGGGAACATCTGACTTGTGTGATAGACAAAGAGTTGGACATCCTGTGACAGCAACTACCGAGTTTCACAAGCAAAAGGTTGACAGATTGATTCAGGACGATCGTCGTATCACTCAAAGAGAAATTTCAAGCATAATCAGCATTTCACAAGAACGTGTGAGTCACATTATTGCTTTGCTTGGCTATTGGAAGATCTGTGCACGATGGGTTGCGGAAACAAAGTGTCAACTTCTTCTGTGACGGCTTCAGAAAACTTGTTTATCGTTGGCAGAAATGTATCCAATTGTCTGGTGATTATGTGGAAGAGTGAATAGTAGTAGTTAAAGAGCACATTCTAAGGATTATTTCTGCGTTTGATTTATTAAAATATTCCCATCCAAACCCAAGTAACGAAGGTGGAGGCATTGCTTTTCATTCAACCCTCATGTAGGTGTGTGTGTCTATACACACACATATATATATTAAGACATTTTTTATATTTTCATTTACATATTAAAGTCAACACATAGTCATTTCCCCAAAAGTATCAAGCATCTGATCAGTAGACTTCACTGTAGCGTCCTTCTGGCTGAATCCAATTCCTTGGCCACATATTCCCTTTTTCATCTAGGAAATATTGGAGGGTATGAAATAACACTAAGGGAAAACTGATGCCTCATTCAAGAAAAATAAAAAAGAGAAGCGATCCTAAACCTATAAATTTCTGTATATTTTGAAGGGTTCTTGTGAAGGTGAATCGTACAAAGTATTGGCTGGATTTGAGGATTGTTACAAACTACATCTCAAATGCAATCTCTTTGTCAGATATTAGTGTCACAAAGACATAGAAGTTGGATTGGATATGTAGACTTAGAAAGCTATAGGAAAGGCAAAAATCCAACAGCGGAAACCTCCTTCACTCCAGACACTGATGGAAATTTAAGATTAGTCACTGCAAATCATTAGTTTCAGCCCACTACTGCCCTCTGGAGACACAGAGGCAGCTTTTCTTTCTTTGTGTGTCTCTTCTTGTTGGTTTATGGCCTCCTCATAAATTTCATATGGACTTTTTAATCAAGGAATAGTGGTAGTTGTGCCACATTCTTCACCTGGAATATAGTTTACAGACACTAGGGAAAGTGTGTAAGATAATATGCCTTCACGAAGACCTACTTTCCATCTTCTAGACCGGGAGGAGATTATGAAGAACCCCTTGATTTCTCCATGGTAAAAAGTTACAACCGTAATGACTAGGGATTAGGTTTACAATTCAGCTCTCTCCACCACCAACCCACCCACCCTCTTGGCATCAAAAATCCTTCAATAAATAAAAATATATCACTAGATTAACGTTGGCTGCAGTATTCAGGTTCCTAAGAACCTTCATTTTTGTTGTGTTCCTCTGCAAAAGATAATAGCTGGCATCCTAGTAGTTAAGAGCCCATGGTGGCGCAATGGGTTAAGCCCTTGTGCCGGCAGGACTGCTGACCGATATGTCTGTGGTTCAAATCCAGGGAGAGCAGATTGAGCTCCCTCTGTCAGCTCCAGCTCCCCATGCGGGAACATGAGAGAAGCTTCCCACAAGGATGGTAAAACTTCAAACATCTGGCATCCTCTGGGCAATGTCCTTGCAGAAGGCCAGTTCTTGTTGGACCTCAGCCTGTGATTGTGTTTCAGGATCAGGGTGCTTTGGATGTGGAGAGTGATGTCAATGAGTTTCAAGATTAGTTTCAAGTTGGCAATGGTTTGGTCAATGACACTGATGTAGAGAATGACCAGGAGATCCCTGTTCAAAGTGTACCTTCCCATGAGAATGTCCCTGAGGGGTGTGGGGATGATGGTGTGCTCTCTGAATTGTTACCAGAGAGTTCTCATGATAAGGAACATGAAAACAGCTCAGCACCTGGCCCAGCTGCAGAAATTAATGAGCAAATAGATAGATGGGAGGAGATCAGTCAAAACAGGAGAGCTGAACAGTGGCTTCGGCGTTCTGCCAGGCTCCGAGAGAAAAAGATAAGACAGTCTCAGCTAAAGTGAAACCAATTTCTGAGCATTAGAGACATAGCTAACGAGGAGATAAAAGTCCCAAGTACAGGATATGTAGTCAGATGAAGCATTGTTTGGAATCAAGATCTCATTCTTGTTTCATGGAAGCTTTGCTTGGAAAATTCATGTTTAAGTGCCTTTGTTTCATGGTTTTGATTCTTGGATTTTATGCTTTTATATTCATGCCTTGGGTTCATGTTTTCTGATTTCTTCTATCTTGTTTGGAAAGTTTTGACTATATTTTTATGGACTTTGCTGGACTATTACCCTGGACTACTTTGTTCCTGCTTATCTTCCTACCTAATTGGATTTACTTATTTCTTTAAAGTGTTTTTTATTTTTCTACTTTTTAATTATCTTCAATAAAAGGATTGTTTCCCTATCCAATCGTGTGGTGTTTAAAGTCAGAGGGCTTTTCCTGTCCTGGAGTGCAACAGTTCTCTCACACCAGAAGCGATTTGCAGTTTCTCAAGTCACTCCTGACATGAAAAAAAAATCCTAATAATTACCTGTACAATGTAGCATTGCAATGACCAAAAAGGTTCCTCTACACTTACCTTTTAAACCATGCAGTCCCTCGGGATCTCAGTCCTTATGCTTCAAGGATGTGGTGAATGTTTGGTGAAATTTCTGTGGCCTGAAGTGGCTGATTTATAGCAATATGGACAGCACTGCAGTGTTCCTTGTTCAAATAAAATTGAGTAATTAAGTAATGCATAAATAAAATAGCGGTTCAAATAAAAAGAAGTAATGCACGTACCTTTGCAAACTTAATTTGTTCAAGTTCGGGAAATCTGCTTTTCTATTACAGAATGTTGTCAGCTTGGAACAGGATTGTGCTGTGTGCTTTTTTCCTAATAGTTACCAAGTAAGCACCATTCAGACTTTGATAATAGTGAAAACATGGACTTTCCATTATACCCAGCCATATCCTCGAGGACAAAGTAAAGCATCAAATGGGAGCATGAGCTATAACTCAGTTCTTGCACCAAGATTTTTATTTCCACTGTTGAAAATCGGATTTAAAAAGAGAAAGAGGGAACTCATAGAATCTTAGAGTTGGAAGAGACCTCGTGGGCCATCCAGTCCAACCCCCGACAAGAAGTATGAAAATCACATTCAAAACCCGGAAACAACACTAGGGAAGCACTGCCATTCTGTGTAAATACTTATAATTGACCGGCTTAATCAAAAAGTAGTGGCATGATTGGGGTATAACTTAAGGGTAGGCAATTGCAACAGACCTGCCAGTTAATTGAATACCCCTGCAATCCTCTGGGTCCCTCAGACTGTCAAAAATTAAGTTGCATAGCATCTCTGCAACCTATTAAAGAATTTATAGTTTTTGAAAGAGGACACATTTAAGGTCATAGTTATAACTTTTGGGGTTGTATTAGAACAGGGCTTCGGCCTTTCCTCGTGTGACATGATATTCTGAGTTGTCCATATAGACAGCAATTTAAAATCCTAGTTTCAAGAGTCTTGCCCAGGTATGGGCAAACTTCGGCCCTCTGGGTGTTTTGGACTTCAACTCCCACCATTCCTAACAGCCTCGGGTCCTTCCTTTCCCCCTTCAGCCCCTTATGCCCATGCCTGGTCTTGCCCCATTCAAATCTACACAAACATCAGGAAGGAAGCAACAAGAGAAATGACTAATGCCCACTGCTGCAACAAGAGGCTAACTTGAAGGATATTGGAGGACTGTAGTCACATATGGAAGAAAAACCAGAGTCCTGTAGATTTCTGGAAAAGCCCAAAGAACCAGAAGAACCCATGTTATGGCAAATGGGACCCAGGTTTTGGATATGTGTCGATCCACGCACTATTATTGAGGTGAGTTCACTAGAGCTCTCTAGGAAAGCATTTGAGTAAAGGAATCCCTAGCCAAGCAATGACATCAACTGACAAAAAAATTCGTTGGCAAAATAACAAGATAAATGGTACAGGCAGGTAAACAATTCTGAAGTTTCTCTCAATCAAGGGGTAATCCTTTCAAGAATGGGATATGTGTATATTTGATAGACAGTTTTAACCAGAGGTAGTAGATGTTCAGTAATTCAGGCAAAGATCAGATTCAGCTCACTTGGGCAAAGATTTAGAGTAGAAGAAAATAAGTAAATGTGCCATCAAGGAGTGAAGTTCCTCAAAGGATGAGAGGGAACCTATGAGGTTTGCTCTTGGGAAAACTCCAAAACCAATGTCTGGACCACAGAGAAATTTAAACTAAGGCCACAGAGATGGAAATAATGAGATCATGGCAGTGTTCTTCCACCATGAGGATCTGAAAAAAGATCAGCTGTCTAAGAAAGAGGATTTGAAGGCTATAGTTAGTCTATAGGTCGGAATCTGGACCAGGAGGTAATGATTTTGTCTAAATCAGGACACAATGTGAACCCCAAATTGGGATGGGACTCTGAGGTTAATGGTTGGCCCTTGTGCACTCAAACTGGAGGTCAGCTATGACCAGCAGTGCTGCAGAATTTAAAGAGGTGTGAATGGAGGGCGAAAGGGAGAAACACGCCAAGAGGAAGGGGTGTCAAACCTTCCAGGAACACCTTCCACCTAGAAACCGATGTCTTCACTGCGGAACATGCGGATCAAGAATAGGTCTCCACACTATACTTGGAGGGCCATCATCCTCGGGCTATGAAGGATCACCTAAGTAGTAAATAAGTGAATGTTGAAAATTGGTGGGATAAGTGGTAGACCAGTCTGGATCCCATTTGACAAAATGAAGAAAATGCCTTCTCTCCCCCCTTTCAAGATGACTGGAGGTGGAGTGGCTCATCACTGTTCGAAGTAAATGAAATAACACACATTTCCTATCTGAAAAGAGACAGGCTATAAAACATTTCAGTCAAGAACCTAGAATTACCTTCCTCCTCTTGGCTATAGAAAAGTAGACACTAGAAAGCAAAGTCTGCTCGTATTTTATTTATAGTATGTAAAGTATTGTTTCTTCAATTTTTCACTGATTGCTTGAGCCCCAGTTAACCAAGAGCCACTGTATTTTGGGGAGTGCAAGGTTCTATGTTGCTCATATGGGTGGGTATATTGGTCCAGGTGCCTATCCCAGTACTAAGAGCATCTGTTGTCTCTTGTTCCCCTTGCAGAGGGTCAAAGATCAGAGTCAAGGTGGAGACGCTGGTGTTTGGAGAAAGCAGAGCTCCACCGGAACGACTTCCCACAAGTGCCACAGATATATGGCCGGGTACCAACGTGTTGGTGCTGGTGCTCAGCCAGGTTGCCGCGTTGCCGAAAGCTCTTGCCGCACAAAGGGCAGCGGTAGGGGCGCTCAGTCGTGTGAACTCGCTGGTGCTTGATCAAGTGTGAGTTCTGGGTGAAGGATTTGCCACAGGAGGCACAAACATATGGCCTTTCTCCTGTGTGAGTGCGCTGGTGCTGGATGAGATTGGAGCTCTGCCGGAAACCCTTGCCACACTCGGTGCACCGGAAAGGACGAGCACCAGTGTGAGTGGCCTGATGCTTGGCTAAATAGGAACCCAGAGCAAAAGCTTTGCTGCAGATGGCACAGCGATGGGCTTTACCAGGAGCATGGGTGCGACGGTGCTCCACCAGATTGGAGCTCTGGCTGAAGATCTTGCCACATTCAGGGCACTTGAAAGGTTTCTCTCCAGTATGTGTCACCTGGTGTCGAAGAAGTTTTGAACTCTGCGCAAAGCTCTTGCCACACTCAGGGCATTTATAGGGCCGTTCAGCTGGATGGCAGTTCCGGCGGTGTTCAGTCAGCCGGCAGCGCCACACAAAGGTCTTGCTGCACTGCGGACACCGGAAAGGAGGGTCACGCTGGTGTTGCCGAAGCCCCGAAAGGAGCACAAAGCCCTTGCCGCAAGCTGGGCAGCAGAAAGGCCTCTCCTCACCCAAGTGACGTTGCTGGTGTCTCCACAGCTTGCTACTGTCTGGGAAATGTTCGCCGCACTTTGGGCAACAGTAGGCATCATCATCTGACATGTGAGTCTGCTCATGGGCAACTAGTGTGGCAAAAAGGGCAAAGGTCTTGGCACAGGTAGCACAAGAATATGGTTTGTCCAAAGAAGCTTCTCCTGGATGACTCAACTGGTGAACAGCAAGTTCTGAGTTAGTCATGAACATTTCACCACACTGATGGCAGCAATGAGATTGTCCATCTGCTTCGTGACTCGCATTATCCATCACAAAAACTGTACTGTCAGAGAATGGAGCATTGCTAACAGGGCACTGATAAGACTTCTCATCCTCTTTTTCCTGAACAGTGTGACTCTCCTGGTGAAATGTCAGCTCATCTTTACTGAGAAACTTTTTTTTACACTGTGTGCAAGCATAAGGTTCCTCATCCAAGGGGATTATCTCCTGTGTAGCTACAACCGTGGTTTCATCGAAGTTGGCCCTGTGCTCCATATACTTTAAAGGTTTCTCTTCTACATCAGGAACACTTTGGCACTGCTCCAAATCAGAACTATTGGGGAAGTCCTCTCCTTCTTGGGGGCAATGGGAGGATAGACCTTCAAGGTGTACCCTGTTGTGCATTTCAAGTGCAGGTCTTTCAAAAAAGCAAGCACAACAGCTGGAACATTTGTAAGGCTTCTTCTCTATGTCATGATTTGCTTGGGCTTCTAGTTCTGATGGGTCAGGGAAGACTTCTATACATGGTTGGCAATGGTCAGAAGTCTCACTCTGATGGATAGCTAGTGCAGAATCCTGGAGAACGTTCTCTCCACACTGAGTTCCCCCTTCATTTCTATCCGCAGGCTCACTTTGAGGCTCTTTGGCTATATCCAAGTCCTTTTGGAAAGCTTCTTCAGTTTCTTCTTTCTTCCTCTTTATTACCGGGCATCTTCTTGTCCCATTATTCTCCCACTTGCCACCATTAGCACGATGGTTGCGTACATGTTTGGCAAGATCGGAGCTGACACCAAAGCAGCGTCCACACTCCTTSCAGAGGTAGGGCTTCTCTCCGGTGTGAGTCCGTTGRTGCGTGACAAGGGTGGACTTGCGGCCAAAGCACTTCCCACAGTTGGGACAGATGTGGGGCCGTTCCCCAGAGTGCGTGCGCAGATGGTGCGCCAGGRTGGAGCTCTGGGAGAAACGGGCTCCRCACTGCTGGCACCGGAAAGGCTTCTCCCCAGTGTGCACCCRCTGATGCTCTGCCAGCGTCGAGCCACGAGCAAAGCACTTCCCGCACTCGCCGCAGGCATGGGGACGGCACCCACCATGTGTTTTGAGGTGCTCGGCCAACRATGAGCTCCAGCTGAATCCCCGTCCACATTCAGGACAYCGGAACGGGCGTTCCCTTGTGTGGATCCGCTGATGTTTCACCAGGTTTGATCTCTGGGCAAATCCCTTCCCGCACTCCAAGCAGCAGAATGGACGAGGATCAGCCGTGACCAGGGCATCGGTAAACTTCTCCTCCGACATCACCTGGGACCAATCACAGGTCTCAGGGAAAGTCCTAGACTCTTGCTCCTCAATTTCCTCCACCATTTCTTCCTCTTGCTCTTCCTCACTTGGTGTGTCAAAGCCTGGAGAAAAACATATCATTCATCTGAGATTATATCTTTATTATTCAAAATGTCTCCTCAGACCTGTGATTGGCATAAATTATGGGGTTGTCAGTTTTGAGGTGTGTGGAAGAGGTTTCATTCAATCTTACATCTTTCAGAACATTATAGTAAGTCCTCTACATTCACAGGAGTTAGGGGTCCAGGACCCCTATAAAAGGGGGGACGGACATTTTTTTTAAAAACTATTCTAATTACCTCTGAATAATTAAATCTAAACCTGTAAACAAAGGGACCAAAAGCCTCAATCTTGTACCTATAAAAAAAGTATACAAAAATACTTTCAATGGAGAACACTAACGATCATTAACAAACTGTCCTGAGAACACCAGTGTTGCAGAATTATATACGAGGGAGGGTCAGAAAGTTTTGCCTCCTGTGTCATAAAAACGTTATGAATAAACATATAACAGCAGACGTTGCTACAGATCATAGCCTGAACTATCCCCTACACAAAACTACCATTCAACGTAGTTACCATCAATTTGGACACATTTGCATCTTTGTTTAACACAGGCATCAAAACTATTTTGGAAAAATTCCAAGTTTTATTTTGTGACCTTTGATTTTAAAGCTGTTTTAATATCATTCAAGCCATTGAATCTAAAATCATGTAGGTTTCAGAGGTCTTTCAGAGGTCCAAATAGGTAAAACTCAGAAAGGGCTAAATCACAAACATTCTTCAAGAGATTATGGATTTCCTTAAGAACACAACTTTCTTTTGTCAGAAATTCAATGATGATTCTTTCTTTTAGCTTCAGATTCATGGTTTTAATCAGTCAAACAGAAAAAGAAAAGAGAATGTCAGTAGAGTAAGGTTACCTCTATCATATCATGTATAGATAGTCCAGTAGCTGTGAAAGAAATAAAAGTTAGAACGATGGAGGCATTACTTTTTGACCCACCCTCGTACATTTGTGTGGACAGGCCATAAGTATAAGCCTATTATAATATTATCATTATAATACTTATACCCCACATTCCTCTCTTGAGACTCTTAAAAGAGACTCAAAACTATAAATTATGGGGGCGTGTTTAAAGAGAATAAGAGGAGTCAGTGTGGATATGAGAATGGTGGATTCAGGTCTTCACTTGGCCACAGT
This sequence comes from Anolis sagrei ordinatus, assembly GCF_025583915.1. Classification (NCBI taxonomy): domain Eukaryota; kingdom Metazoa; phylum Chordata; class Lepidosauria; order Squamata; family Anolidae; genus Anolis; species Anolis sagrei. Next base: position 17,576,313 of record NW_026847660.1, on the reverse strand, counting down.
TAATAGATGTGTTCTATTAACAAAGGGCCACAGCTCAGTGCTAGAAAATACCATATATACTCGAGTATAAGGCAACCCGAATATATGCCGAGGCACCTAATTTTACCACAAAAACTGGGAAAACGTATTGGCTCAACTATAAGCTAAGGGTAGGAAATGCAGCAGGTAAATTTCAGAATTAAAATAGATACCAATAAAATTACATTAATGGAGGCATCAGTAGGTTACATCCTTTTTAATATTTACATAAAACCGTAATTTAAGATAAGACTGTCCAACTCTGATTAAACCATTATTCTAACCTTCTTCAATGTAAATGTGCTTATGTATCCTTCCAATAATAATAGAGTAAAATAATGTAATAAAAATAAGAATAGAGTAAAATAATAATATAATAATAACAACAATAATAAAGTAAATTCATGTAAATGTAATAATAATAATAATAGAGCAAACTAATAATATAATAATATAGTAAATTAATAAATGTAATAATAATATAGTAAAATAATAATAATAATAATAAATAGAGTAAACAAATAAATGTAATAAAATAATAATAGAGTAAAATAATGTAAATGTAATAATAATAATAGAGTAAATAATAAACGTAATAATAATAACAGAGTAAAGAAATGTTACCTTGACTTGAGTATAAGCCAAGGGGGGGGGGGGGTTCAGCCTAAAAAAGGGCTGGAAAAACTCAGCGAATAGTCGAGTATAGACGTTAACACTTTGCATGTAGAAGGTCCCATGTTCAATCCTGGCATTTCCACTTGAACAGATGTAGACCTATAATGCCTTTTTTATTAAAACTTTCCAATACCCAGAAGATCCTCAGAGTTCCAATCTAAGAACTTTATTTTTCTAGGTTCTGCTCTGAATCAGGACAGGGAACATGTAGTCCTCCTCGTGGTCTCTGATCCCAGCTCCCAACAGCCTCAACCAGAGCAGCCACAGGCCATAAGTGATAAGAATGGTAGCCCAACAACACCTGGAGAAATTCCGGTCTCCTACTTTGGGAATTAACCATTATACAACACTGCCTCCCACAGACGCAATGAACTATTCCTCACCTGAATTAACAACAGTCAATTCTTGCCTGTCTCCTGAATCTGGCAACTGTAGCTCTTCTCCTAGCTCCATCCAGGAAAAGTGTGGTTCAGCATTGGGAAACCTAGAGGTGACAAGCCATTTATATGGGTAGTTAATGACATGATTCAACTCTTCAAAACTACCAATAGACTCCCACCTACCTTCTGCTGAGGATTGCACAGATACAAGCAAATCCAGTTCCAGGTCAATTGATATCATGCAAAGCTGACCTTTTGCATGTCCATAGGAAATGAAAACCCAACAGGGTTCAATGTGGGATTCATTTCCAATAAAACGGTCATAATTCTACTTCCACTGGATTTAAAATACAGGGAAAGGAAGAAGAGGGAAAAAGCAATGTTTTACCTGAGAGTGTTGGGATCGTCTTCCAGAGGAAAGGGACCAGGACTTTCAGCTCCCACCAGGAAGCCTGGGAAAGAGATGGATTCCACCTGCATAAGAGGAGACAAGAAAAACAAGTGGATAGGAATAGAGCTGAGGAAAGACTGCAGATTACTGGCTCAGATGTGGGGAAAGCACTTGCCAGATAAAGCTATCCTCTTGTGCACAGATGGTTTGATGAGGCTTCGCGGTATTACATTTTTAAGCTGGGAAAATGCCAAGTATTTTCCTCTTTCTCTTACATATACATGTAGAAGAAGTGGATAGATAGTGGATCCTCGGTATCCACTGGGATGCCCTGTGGATACAAACATCCACAGCTGCTCAAGTCCCACTGGATGTACTAAAACAATGTCCCTCATATACAACTGCAAAATCAAGATGTGCTTTTTTGGATTTTTCTGGAATATTTCCAAGCTATGGATGCAGAATCCATGGATGTAGAGAGCCTACTATATGCTGAAGGGACACAGGAAGAAATACATGCAAATAATAATAATAATAATAATAATAATAATAATATAATTATAATTATAATATTATTATTACTACTACTACTGAAGAAGGAGACAGAAGGCCTGATTCTTGCAGCCCAGGAGTAAAGCCATCAGAACAAATGCAGTCAAGGCCAGGATTGAAAAATCAGCTGATTGTGCAAGGAAGCTGATGAAACCATGGATCATATCCTCAGCTGTTACAAGAAAACCGCACAGACAGACTACAAACAGAGGCACAATTCTGTGGCCCAGATGATTCACTGGAACTTATGCCACAAGTACCACCTACCAACAGTAAAGAATTGGTGGGATCATAAACCTGCAAAGTTAGTGGAAAATGAACATGCAAAAATACTGTGGAACTTTTGAATCCAGACTGACAAAGTTTTGGAACACAATACACCAGACATCACGATTGTGGAAAACAAAAAGGTTTGGATTATTGATGTCGCCCTACTGGGTGACAGCCACACTGAGGAAAAACAACAAGAAAAACTCAGCCGCATTCAAGACCTCAAAATCAAACTGCAAAGGCTCTGGCATAAACCAGTACAGGTGGTCCCAGTGGTCATTGGCGCACTGGGTGCTAAGCCAAAAGATCTCAGCCGGCATTTGGAAACAATAAGCATTGCCCCACTGCGGCTCAATATACATCACACAGATCCTGAGATGTTCATGATGTGCAATGAAGACAGTGCTCTATGATAAGTTGGGCATCATGCAATCTTCCTGTTGCTTCCAAGACAGCAGAGCCAATTGTAAGGAATGCTGGGAGTTACAATCCAACAAAGTCTGGAGTGGCACTCCATTCTTGTTATAAACCCACGTTTATCAACCTGGAGGTCAGGACCCCTGGAGGGGGTCACGAGAGGGTGTCAGAGGGGTCAAAATCTAATTTTTACACATTTCACTGGTGTTCATATTTCGGCATATTGAGTATTCATGCCAAGTTTGATCCAGAAACATCATTGTTTGAGTACACAGTGCTCTCTGGCTGCAGGTGTGGGGGAGGTGTAGTTTTAAAAGGCAATTACAGCAATATTAATTAGGTGAACTACAACTCCCAAACTAAAGGTCAATGCCCATCAAACTCTTCCAGCATTTTCTGTTGGTTGTGGGAGTTCTGTGTGCCAAGTTTAGTTCAATTCCATCATTGGTGGAGTTCAGAATGCTCTTTGATTGTGGGTTAACTATAAATCCCAACAACTACAACTCCCAAATGACAAAATTCATCCCCCAACACCACCAGTATTCAAATTTGGGCATATCGGGTATTTGTGCCAAATTTGGTCCAGTGAACGGAAATACATCCTGCATATCAGATATTTACATTACGATTCATAACAGTAGCAAAATTAGTTATGAAGTAGCAACCAAAATAATTTTATGGTTGGCGATCACCACAACACGAGGAACTGTATTAAGGGGTTGTGGCAGTAGGAAGGTTGAGAAACTCCACTCTATAATAATGTGGCCATCATGCAGTCTTCCTGTTGATTCCAAGACAGGAGAGCCAATTCTAAGGAATGCTGGGAGTTGCAATCCAACAAGGTCTGGAGTGCCACTCCATTCTTGCTCTAGAAAAGGAAGGGCTGAATCTTATAAAAACCACCACTGAACTGCCAACTTCAAGGTGTGTTGGACTACAACCACCATCATCTTCCATCCTGGCTGGGGATGATGAGCTATGTCTTTCATGACAGTGCCAGCCTGCAGATAGGAGCTGCATCTGTGGATTGGGGGGGGGGGGGGGTGGTTTAATGTCCTCAGGCCTGGGAAAACTTGGGCCCTCCAGGTGTTTGGGAATCCAACTCCCACCATTCCTAACAGACCCGGGGGGGGGGGGGGAGAGAAGAGGAAGGGGCCTGGGATTGTTAGGAATGGTGGGAGTTGGAGTACATTTCCAACTGCCCTTTTGGCAAGGGGGTGTTGATATGGGGGTGGGTGGCAAGCACTCTACCCGCTCTCCCCTCGCCAGGCATTTCTCCCAGCTCCAATCCCCCCAAAGACCCCCTTACCCTCTCCATGGCTCTCCAATGCCGCTTCCCTTGCAACCAAGCGTGAAGCCCAGACAATGCAAGGCCAGTGACTCCAGCTCCGCCTCTGGACCCACCACCCTCCTTTCCATGCGCAAGATCAGGCAGGAAAGGGGAATTTGTGATGGGGGGGGGGGGGTCCCAATTACCCAGGTAAAGAACCAAGGGAAAGAAAAGAGGGCTACTAAGTGGAATTGCCCCCACAAGCTTACATTACATCAGTGGATCCAAAACTCTAGACCTCCAGGTGTTTTGGGGTGCATCTGCTACACTGTAGAATTGATGCACATTCACACCGCTTTAACTGCTATGGAATCCTGGAGCGGCCGGGGACAGTTCCATCTTGTCTCCTGTGCTATGCAAATAATATAATATATAATATAATATAATCTTTTGTATACACATATAATATTTATAATATTATAATGTAATACAATATAATAATACTAATAATATATTATAATTATATATTTAACTAATAATATTACAATATAATGGTATAGTACAATATAATAATATATAATACTGATATTAGACTATGCTAATAATATAATGTATTGTATGTATACAATATATTATATTATGAGCTGCTCTGAGTCCCCTTTGGGGTGAAAAGAGTGGCATATAAATGTCGTAAATAAACAAATAGTGGCAATTATAGTTTTACAAGGTCTAGATCAGTATTTCTCAACTTTCCTAATGCCGTTCCTCATGTTGTGGTGACTCCCAGCCATACAATTATTTTCGTTGCTACTTCATAACAGTGATTTTGCTACTGTTATGAATCGTAATGTAAAATCTGATATTCAGGGTGTATTTGCATTCACTGGACCAAATTTGACATAAACACCCAATACACCCAAATTTGAATACTGGTGGGGTTGAGGATTGTTTTTGTCACTTTGGAGTTGTAGTTGCTGGGATTTACAGTTCACCTACAATCAAAGAGCATTCTGAATTCCACCAATGATGGAATTGAACTAATCTTGGCACACAGAACTCCCATGACCAACAGAAAATACTGGAAGGGTTCAGTGGGCATTGACCTTGAGTTTTGGAGTTGTCGTTCACTTATACTCAGAGAGCACTGTGGACTCACACAATAATGGATCTGGACCAAACTTGGTATGAATATTCAATATGCCCAAATGTTAACACTGGTGGAGTTTGGGGAAAATAGATCTTGCCATTTGTGAGTTGTTGTTGCTGGGATTTATAGTTCACCTACAATCAGAGCATTCTGAACCCCACCAGTGATAGAATTGGGCCAAACTTCCCACACAGAACCCCCATGACCAACAGAAAATACTGGAACGGTATTTTTTCAAGGCAGTTTCTCAAGTCGCTCCTGACATGACAAAAAACAAAACAAAACAATAACTGAAAGGGTTTGGTGGGCAGTGACTTTGAGTTTTGGAGTTGTAGTTCACCTTCATCCAGAGAGCATCGTGGACTCAAATAATGAGGATCTGGGCAAAACTTGGCACACATACTCAATATGCCTAAATGTGAACACTGGTGGAGTTGGGGATAAAATAGACTTTGATATTTGGAAGTTGTAGTTGCTGGGATTTATAGTTCACCTACGATCAAAGAGCATTCTGAACCCCACCAACAATAGAATTGGGCCAAACTTCCCATACAGAACCCCCATGACCAACAAAAAATACTGCGCTTTCTGAAGGTCTTTGGCAACCCCTCTGAAATTCCCTCGCAACCTCCAAGGGATCCCAACCCTCCAGGTTGAGAAACACTGGTCTATAGCTTCCTCTGTCAAAGGCCCCTTGCATATAGCTGAATAAAATCCCATATTATCTGCTTTGAACTGGGCTATATGGCAGTGTGGACTCAGATAACCCACTTCAAAGCAGATATTATGGGTTAGTTATTCTGCCTTGATATTCTGGGTTATATGGCAGTATGGGAGAACCCAAAGAGTGCTGGGGCATCACCAAGCTGCAGCTCCCAGGATTCCATAGCGTGGAGCGATTACAATGGTGTCAAGCTGCATTGATTCTTCAGTGTAGAGCAGACATGGGCAAAGTTTGGCTCTCCAGGTGTATTGGATTTCAACTCTCACAATTCAGAATTGTACAAGTTGAAGTCCAAAACAGCTGTAGAGACAAAATTTCCCCATGAACGCCTGGTGTAGATACACCCAAAGACTCCTTTAACACTTCATTGAAATGACCTTGGCTCGCCCTTCTTTGCAGCCTCTGGCTGAGATTATGACTGTTGGTCAGAAATAGTTCTGTCCTCTGGGCTCCTATTACAAGGACAGGGAAATAAATTGATATTATTAGAACTGGTCTGAGTGCAAGAAAGTGAGGAAGGATGGAAAGAATAGCGATGGTGGATTAGGATATTGGATTATGTGATTTTAATAATTTTAATGTTGATATGGTTTTAGCAGATGTTTTAATGTATATGTTTTTATTTGCTGGGTATGTATTGTATGTAACTTATGGCATCAAGTTGTACCTCTATGTGTGCCGCTCTGAGTCCCCTTCAGGGTTGAGAAGGGCGGGATATAAATATAGCAAATTAAAAAAATAAATTGTCCCTTCTCCAACCTTTCAGATCCTTTTGTTTTCTCAACAGAGGGCCCTTTCACACAGCCATAAAATCCAGAATATCAAGGCGGATAATCCACAATATGAACTGAATTATCTGAGTCCACACTGCCATATAATCCAGTTCAATGTGGATTTTATACAGTTGTGTGGAAGAGGCCTAATTTATGTATCATCTGAGATCAACTATTCACTCAGTCAGATTTAACCCATGCATTTTAACTTAACATTCTATGACGGTTGTATTTTAATCTTTGTTCAATTATTGGCATATGTACATTTTATAGAAAACGTGTCTTGATATATGCATTCTATTGAATGTGTTTTATGATGGTGTGTTTTATTTATTTATGGTATTTATATACCGCCTTTCTCACCTGGGTGGACTCAAAGTGGTTTATTTTTTATTATTAGTACTTCTGAAATATTTTCAGTGACAAGGCATGGGAGGTCCAGGAGAAGTAGCCTCTGAACATATGCAGAGTACCCAAAGTGGCCTTTTGGGTTTAAACTGTGGGATTTCTGTTCAACTTCAGTTTATAGTAACCTTATGAATGAGAGACTTCTAAGTTGCCTCATTCTCAATAGTTTGGCTCACATCTTGCAAAGTCAGGACAAATTATTATTATTATTACTATTTTACTGACACAAAAACACAGTATGTCACAGCAAACAAGATATATATGCTGGATTTTGTATCACAAAATCACAAATCGAACACTTCTCAAGCGTTTATGACTGTGTGATGTATTTTCGAGTGATGCAAGCATATCCAAGTAAGGTGGCCTTTTGCAGTTGACAGATCATGATTTTGTCAATGTTTATGGTTTCCAAATGCCAGGTGAGATCTTTTGGCATGGCACCCAGTGTGCCGATTACCATTGGGACTACCTGTACTGGTTTATGCCAGATCCTCCTCCTCCTCCTCCTCCTCCTCCTCCTCCTCCTCCTGCTTCTTCTTATTTGAAACACAAGATGAGTCCACAGCAGACAAGATCACTCTGCTGGCGGTTGTATTGGATAACACGTCGGACACTTCCCAAGTGTCTAGGACTGTGTGATGTATTGGCGAATAATGCGTACAGATCCCAGTAAGGTGGCCTTTTGCAGCTGGCAGATGGTAATTTTGTCAACGCCAATTGTGTTTAAGTGCAGGCCAAGGTCTTTAGGCGCTGCACCCAGTGTGCTGATCACCACTGGGACCACCTTTACTGGCTTGTGCCAAAGTCTTTGCAGTTCGATCTTAAAATCCTCATGTCAGCTTTTCCTGCTTTCGCCTAGGATTGCACATTATTATTATTATTTGAAACACAACAAGATGAGTCCACTCAGACAAGATCACTCTGCCAGCTGTTGCATTGGATAACACGTCAGACACTTCCCAAGTATCGGCGAATAATGCATGCAGTGTGCCAATCACCACCGGGACCACCTTTACTAGCTTGTGCCAAAGTCTTTGCAGTTCGATCTTAAAATCCTCATATCATGTCAGATTTTCCAGTTGTTTCTCTTCAATCCTGCTGTCACCTGGGATTGCAACATTATTATTATTATTATTATTATTATTATTATTATTATTATTATTATTATTGGGTTGTTGTAAGTTTTYGGGTTATATGCCCATGTTCTAGAAGTATTATCTCCTAATGTTTCCCCTGCATCTATGGCAGGCATCGCCACAACCTCTGAGGATGCCTGCCATAGATGCAGGCGAAACGGCAGGASAAAATTCTTCTAGAAYATGACCATATAGCCCGAAAAACCTACAACAACCCAGTGATTCCAGCCATGAAAGCCTTCGACAATACATTATTATTATTATTATTATTCCTTAATTGAGTCAATTTCTCATCCACCTAGAAAGCAGATSTCCTCTTTTCCTAYTGCTCAGCAGGCTAAAACCTTTTTTTTTTAAAATTCAAACAGGCATTTAAAGATGAAGCTGCTTAAGATCTAGTCAGGGTCTAGATCAAGGCCTTCMACACAGCTCTATATCCCAGAATATCAAGGCAGAAAATCCCACATTATCTGAGTGTGGACTCAGATAACCCAGGTCAAAGCAGATATTGTGGGATTTTCTGCCTTGATATTCTGGGTTATAGGGCTGGGTGGAAGGGCCTTAACCCCTTTCACACAGCTGAATAAAATCCCACATTTTCTGCTTTGAACTGGAATATATGGCAGTGAGGACTCAGATAACCTAGATCCCTTCCACATAGCCATATAATCCAGAAAATCAAGGCAGAAAATCCCACAATGTCTGCTTTGAATTGTGTTATCTGGGTCTACACTGCCATTTATTCCAGTCCAAAGCAGAAAATGTGGGATTTTATTCATTTGTGTGGAAGGTGCCCCAGTTCAAAGCAGATATTGTGGGATTTCCTGCTCTGATCTTCTGGGTTATATGGCTGTGTGGAAGGGCCCTCGACAGCTTCAGGTTCTTCGAAAGCCCTGATGTCTGAGACAGGAACGGATTTCGCAGAGATGACGTAGTAGCCCGGAGCCTGAAGGTGGACGGCAACTTCCGGTTCCTGCTTACTGTCTTAGAAAGCAAAAGGGAGGAAGAGGATCAGTTTTGTGGTAAGGAGGGGTGAATATGGGACCAGCAAAGAAGTGGGGAAAGGGGCTGGCTGTGGAAGAACTGTGTCTTCAAACTGTCTTCTTTTTCAGATTACTACTTAAATGCAGCTATTGAAACTGAATACTGTTGTGTATTCTAGTGGTCTTCCAGGTGTTTGGGGGGCTTCAGCTCCCAGAGTCTCAGACTATTGGCCAAGGCAACTGAGGTTCTGAGAACTGCAGTCCCAGACACTTGCAGACTGGAATTTCGGGATGTGGTAATCCAATCAATTGTCACCTATGGATTCAAACTTACATTTCATTGGTGCAAATTATTGTAATGTGTTTTAATCTTATGCCAGTCTTTTAATGTGTGTGTGTGTGTGATAGGCTTGTCTTTATCCATGTATTTTAACTCGGTTTAACCCTGATTTAGGATCATAAAGTTGGAAGAGACCTCATGGGCCATCCAGTCCAACCCCCTGCCAAGAAGCAGGAAATTTGCATTCAAAGCACCCCTGACAGATGGCCATCCAGCCTTTGTTTAGAATCATAGAATCAAAGAGTTGGAAGAGACCTCATGGGCCATCCAGTCCAACCCCCTGCCAAGAAGCAGGAAAATTGCATTCAAATCACCCCTGACAGATGGCCATCCATCCGCTGTTTAGAATCATAGAATCAAAGAGTTGGAAGAGACCTCATGGGCCATCCAGTCCAACTCCCTGCCATGAAACAGGAAAATTGCATTCAAAGCATCCCCGACAGATGGCCATCCAGCCTCTGTTTAAAAGCTTCCAAAGAAGGAGCCTTTACCACACTCCGGGGCAGAGAGTTTCACTCCTGAACAGCTCTTACAGGAAGTTCTTCCTAATGTTCAGATGGAATCTCCTTTCTTGTAGTTTGAAGTTATTACTCCGCATCCTAGTTTCCAGGGCAGCAGAAAACAAGCTTGCTCCCTCCTCCCTGTGACTTCCTCTCATATATTTATACATGGCTATCGTGTCTCCTCTCAGCTTTCTCTTCTTCAGGCTAAACATGCCCAGCTCTTTAAGCCACTCCTCATAGGGCTTGTTCTCCAGACCCTTGATCATTTTAGTCGCCCTCCTCTGGATACATTCCAGCTTGTCAATATCTCCCTTCAATTGTGGTGCCCAGAATTGGACACAATATTCCAGGTGTGGTCTAACCAAGGCAGAATAGAGGGGTAGCATTGGCCAAGGCAGCTGAGGCTTCTGAGAACTGCAGTCTCAAACACTTGCAGAACTAGAGTTTGGGAATGTGGTAATCCATCAGTTGTAACCTATGGATTCAAACTTACATTTCATTGGTGCAAATGAATGTGCCACGAATGTTAGCCCTGTTTTTGGGCATATTTGACATGCTGATTCCAAAAATGTGTTTTAATCTTATGATAGCCTTTTAATGTGTGTGTGTGTGTGTATGTGTGTGAGAGAGAGAGAGAGTGCTAGGCTTGTCTTTATTTATGTATTTTAACTTGGTTTAACCCCGACTAGAGCTTTGAGAAGAGGTCAGCAACAACTATATTATTACACTGGTCAACACTTATTTTGGTGCCCCGAATGTTAACCCTGGTTTTGGGCATATTTGACATGCTGATTCCAAAAATGACACCAGTTCCTCTTCCTCTGCTCTAGGTTTTGAGATACAGATCTACCAATCGCCATCTGCTTGCTCATAAAAAACCATGATAACCATATCCAAGAAACTGGAGCTGATGCAGTCTCTATCCAATGCAATTTTCTTTATAAACATCCCAAATAACCCCAGGAATAGGTCTAAAAATCAAGACAACAAGAAAAAAAATTGTTGTTGTGCTGTGGTATTAGATGGGGAAATTCCATGGCCCTCTTAACAGAGTCTTTCTTGTGGAGATAAAAACATAACAACAGGAATGTAACTCAGGTAGGTTGTAGTAGTATATATCCCACCAGTCCTGGTTTCTAGCTATAGTGCCTAGGATGGATGGGATTAACAGTCCTTTTGGCATCAAAAAGGCCCCACATCCAAGGTCTTGTTGCAGGAAGACTCATTCTAGATGGATTGGGACAAAAAGTCAATCTTGCCCACTCTGTATCTAGCAGTGGTCAGTCAGGAAGCCCATACGCAGGGTGTGAGAACATCAGTGGGTATAGTTTGCTTCCCTGACAAATATACTGTAGCAGTTAATTCCCTCCCTGAAAACCTAGTGTGGTTCTCAGCTAAAATCTCTTTCTATTCTGCTTCCAGAGCTGTATGTCTCCTAGAAAAATTAGCCTGCACTTTTCCTCCTGGAAAAGCATGCAAAATTGGGGAAAATACAGAATCCTCAATCAGTGTGGACATCACAAGGTTACAGAATTTTTAAAAATCTCCATAGGCCATTGAATCCATACCCCAGCTCAGTGCTGGATCGCCAGTAAAACGTGATTGATTGATTGATTGAATTTATATTCTGCATTTCTTCCAAGATGGGATTCAAAGTATCCCCAATGGGTAGCTATCCAACTTATTTTTTAAGATGCACACCCAAGTTAAGTGGTTCAGTTGTCAAACTGCTTTTACCACCAAGATGTTCCTTCTAATGTCCAATCAGTATCTATCCTCCTGTAACTTAAAACTATTAGACCTAGTCTTGCATTCAGAGGCAGCAGTGAACAAACCTGCTTCACCCTCTCTGTGACAGCCCCCAGCATCTGGTAGACTGTCTCAGAATATGGCGGCTCATCTTTGAAATGTTGGGAGGTTACGCAGTTGCTAAAGAAGGTGAGAAGAATGCTGTGGTACACTCCTGTCATATTAAACTGGTAGACTTTTTGGCATGAAGAGAATGTAAAAAATTCTTAACATGCTTTTATCTTACTTAAATTATTCTATTGTTTTTTTTTCTGGCATTGTTTTAATTGTATACTTCCCCGACATGTTATGTTAGAGTACAGCTTCTTAAAGTGTGGGCCTTGATCCCTTAGCTCAATGTTGGGGCCCTGAAAAAATTGTCAACAGTAAAAGGTTTCTGAACATGCAGCATTTACAGTGGACACTGCAGAAGAAGTATATAAAACAGTACAGCTGTCATTCAGCTGTACTGTTTTATATACCAATATGCCTGGATAAAACATTTTCAGATAGAAAAGGGGTCATGGATGGAAAAAGTTTAAGAAGCTCTGTGTTAGAGGACAGGATTTAAACAAATATTTAAACAAACAAACCCAAACTAAGTATCCACTCGTTGGATATATTTCTCCTTCCTAGATTCTCCAGCCAGTTCCATTAGTCTTCTTATAATGAAAAAAACCCTGCGGAAAAACCAAGGCGAGCGTTACCGCCTAAAGTTCCGACGTCTCTGTCGTGCAGCCAAAGTGCTGGTTTATGAGAATGCAGCCCTGTGTGATGAGATTGCCAGACTGGAAGCCAAATACCTCCGTGTGCGTGAAGAACGCCGGTTCCTGTTGGCTCGCCTGCTGCAGGCACAAGCCCTGGCAGAAGAAGAGCCTCCTGTGCCGACCATCGCTGCCGTTTCGCAGCCCTCGCCAGAGGAGCTGGTTGTCCGCAAACCGCGCCGGGAACGCAAAGGCAAAGAGAACGGGCGGGCATCAAAGCGCAGGGTGGCATCCGAGCTTGGCATTCGCAGGCTGGTTCCACCACTTCCCTTGGATCCTTCCGGCCGGCCAGTGTTTCCTATCACATTGGGCCCACTGACAGTCTACAGCTTGGGTGAGATTGTCTCTGACCGTCCTGGTTTCCATACAGAAAGTGCCATCTACCCTGTGGGGTACTGCAGCACTAGGATCTTTGCCAGTACACGTCGACCTGTTCACCGCTGCCTGTACACTTGCCAGATCAAGGACGGTGGTTCCGGCCCACTCTTCGAGATAGCCCCTGAAGACGAGCCCGGCTGTGTAGTCACTGGCTCCACCCCGGACTCCTGCCATGCTCAACTTCTTGAGGCTGTGGGTGCTGCCCAACTAGATCCATCCGGTGCGGAGTTCTTTGGGCTCTCCCACCCAGCCATTCAGCATCTCATCCAGAGCTGCCCTGGAGCACGGAAGTGCACTGGATACCGCTGGTTACGCTTCGAAGTATGCCGTCCTGCAGACGGAGCCCCTCCTGAGGGGTTGCCTTCAGGAAATCCTGGAACGGACTTTGAGGCATTCCAAAACCAAGGCCTGGCAGGTCCAGTAGGTCTGGACTTCCCTGCTGCCACCCCTTCTCCACCCAGTGGCAACGGTTATGCAGAACTGTTCCTGCCATGTGGTGCTTCAGGAGGGTCCCCTATTCCCCAGAGCCCAGAAAGTGACACTGACTGATTTGGATCAGCCACATACCCATGTAGAACTTCATTTGAAGACCAACAGTGTGGAATAATGTTTAACTGTCATGGCTCAGTTTTATGGAATCTTGGTATTAGTAGTTTGGTGAGGGATCAAAAATTTTGTGCTAAAAAGCTCCAAGTGTACAGTAGAAACCCCAGGATTATGTAAGACAGTTAAAGTGACATCAAACTACGAAGTAAAGATCTACTCCAGGCAGAATATGTTCCCTTATATATACCATTGCAAGTTTTCCTGTTGCTTGCCCTTTTCATATTGTTTGAACTGCTGCCCCAGACATCCTTTACCACAGACTAGGACTGATGGAAACCATAATCCAACAACATCTGGAGTAGAAAGAAGGTGACCATCCCTTCATTGTTTGTATTGAACTGATCACATAAAAGTGCTTGGACCATCCTCTTGTATTTCTAAATTTCATGTGAAGTTATCTCTTGTATTCTTCTGAGCCATCAATTCGTATGTAGATCAGGAAAGGATCTACACAAATCTTTCACACAGACTCTTGAAATTAGTACTTTGCATGAATATTTTATCAGTTTAACTTTTGTTGTTGATTTTTGCCTAATACCAGAGTAAAATTCTCCTTTTAAATGGGTCCCTATACAATAGGGCTAGTTCTGAGTTTTTGTTAAGATATTGAGCAGTGTCATTTTCCCTAGACCTCTTCCACTGTCCAGCCTGCTTTCTCACTGCTATTGTCACAAGCTGCTGATGTGCCTCATCTTCATCTTCATTGTTGCCTCTTTGCTTGTCTGGCAAAGAATCAGCCAGTGAGCAGGCTCCTTCTTCTCACTATCATTATTATAGGAGTTGGAAATATTTCTCCTTTGGACTACAATTATCTTATGGGGCAAAAAGGTGGTTTTACACAAAAGTTGGTAATGACTAAACAACCGAATGTCAAAATTAAATGTTTTAATACTTTACGTTGTTAATAGACTTGTGCATGAGAATTGTCAGTGGAGTCTTTTTATAATAAAAGCTTTGAAAATCATCTTATTGAGCAGGAGCAATGGGTTAAACCCTTGTGCCGGCAGGACTGAAAACCGACAGGTCGGTGGTTCGAATGCGGGGAGAGCGCGGATGACCTCCCTCTGCCACCTCCAGCTCCCCAAGCGAGGACATGAGAGAAGTCTTCCACAAGGATGGTAAAACATCAAAAACATCCAAGCGTCCCCTGGGCTACGTCCTTGCAGACTGCCAATTCTCTCACACCAGAAGCGACTTGCAGTTTCTCAAGTCGCTCCTGACACACACAAAAAAACTGAGCAATCTTCCATATCCTTGGAAAGAAGACAAACAAGATTGCTGGCCTGTTTGGTTTCCAAAGCAGGTGGCAAGACATTCAATGGTCAGAGCACCTAAGGGACAGCACACATTCTTAGACCAGCAAGAATCAGAAAGATCACTGGCATGTGGCAGAGATTTTATTCCACCAGATAGTACTGCAGCTTCACCAGAGGGATGGGATATGCAACAGAACTAGGAAAATCACCTTTCTGTCTGACTATAATTCCCAGCCCACATGGCTATGCTGAGTGGGGGATTCTGGAAGATGCTGTCCAAAAGGTAACATTCCCAAGTTCCGATTTTAGGCCAAGATAAGTAACTGGAAAGCTTAAGGAGGAACATTTGCATCCCAAAAGACCTTGGAGGCCCGTATCCCACCACTAAATTGCCCCCAAATTCTTTTTAGTGCACATGGGAACATTTTTGTCATGTTTTAGGTAAGAGGCCTTTTTTAAGAACAGAAGGTGAGCAGGAATCATTTCCTCTTCATTTTTTGTTTCAGACAGAGAGGTCCCGGTGGACACAAAACAGGTGTGTGAAGCTGGATGTAGCCCATGGCTGCACTTCACCAATCTATTTTAGGTCTTCTTGGTAAACACACTCTGGCATTTGCTAGTGTACAAAATGGTTAGACTCCAAGCTCTTTCTACAATGTTTTCCCAGCATCTGCATTTGATTCACAAACCATTTCATTCTATCTACAGACCAAGTGGTCATTTCTTCTTGTAAGGAACTGTGAGGGAGCCTAGTAGGAAATGACAGGTCAAATAAAGTAACCTTCACCCATGGCTGGCAATCTGAATTAATTAGAAAACGCGTCCCATGCTTGTCCCTCACTTAAAAAGTCAAAGAAAAAGACCCTGCTGCAAAATCTTTGGCAGCATCCATTCAGAGGAGACAAGTTCCTACACAGAGAGTCTTGTAAATCTAGGCAATGTTGTCATAAATTTGCACAACGTCCATATGATCCTTAAGTGCCTCTAGGAGCTGTGATGCCCGTTCCATTTCTTCATCTGAAAGCTGGGCGCTGATAGTTGGGATAAAGTCCACACTGGCAGAGAGCGAGGAAAGGCCCAGTGACTCTAGTTTTTCACGGACCTGGCGTAAAGTGGGCACCGCACAGATAAACTGGAGGGAAAGAGAGCAGGCAAAGAAGACAAGTCAGCCAGCAAAATCTTTCAGAGCTTTGAACATAAATGCTGAAGTCTCCCCTCCAAAAATGAGCGTTAAGATTCCCAGCATCGGTACAAAATGAGAGAAAAAGAACTTGGGTACATAAAGGGAGCTAAAACATTGGCAGAGGCTTGAGAACCAAAAAATCTATAATAATGGAAGGCCGTGAGCATGTACAGAATACGAGGATAATCTTGCAGGTAAAAACAAAAGTGTCTCCTTCATTTTTAAATATAAGGTGAAAGCAGTAATTCCCAAATTCTGACTTGAATTTCTACTCTCATAAGCCCTAGCTGACTTAACCAAGAGCCATGAACTCTGGGAGTTGAAATCTAAAACACCTGGAAGACCAAAGTTTGGGGACCACTGGCTCAGGCAGTGGTTCTCAACTGTGGGTCCCCAGATGTCCTGCCTTCAACTCCCAGAAATCCTAACAGCTGGTAAACTGGCTGGGATTTCTGGGAGTTGTAGGCCAAAACACCTAGGAACCCACAGGTTGAGAACCACTGGACTAAGACTTTTTTTTTCTGTGTCCAATATAACTAAATTCTGAATGGGAGCCTTAGATTCTGCAATCAATGTTGTTACTGTGACTTAAGTCAACTCCAGCTCATAGGTTCTCTTGACAGGGTTTAATCAGAGGAAGTGTGCCATTGTTTTTCTCTGTGGCTGAGAGAGTATGACTATTTGAAAGCCGCCCTGTGTGTTTCTATGCTGAGCAGGGATTCAACACTGATCCAGGTCTCAAACTGTTACACCGTGTATTATCTCACAAGTAGCCAATTAAATATTGCCAAATCAGATGAGGATACTGAGGAGGTTGTATATATTTCTGCTTAAATTACAAATAATTTATTGGTATATGAAATATCAATGTCCAAAGGGGCAGCCTTCCTTAACCGAGCATCTTCCAGATGCTGCAGATAATAATCCCAGTATATTATCTGGAGATAGCAAAAGTTGTAGTGTCATATATCTGGAGGCCACCAAGTTGCAGAGAGTATTGCTCCCCTTTTCCCTCCACCATGATTACAGAAGCATTGCAAACATACTTCAAAGGTTAATGCAAAGCTCAGGATGTAGAATTCTGCATTCCTGTTGCAAACTCGAAGAATAGTCTTGCAGGCCATGAGAATGAAAAGGAAGCTGCTTTGGAAGAAGCACTCTCCGGAGAGGAAAGTAACATTTGATCTTAGATATGTCAAAATATGACAAGGAGTATCAAAACCCAAGAATCATACAATCTTAGAGCTGGAAGAAACCACAAAGGCCTCTGCTTACAAACCTCTAGAGGAGATTTTGTCACACTCCCTGGCAATGTATTCCAGTGTTTAGGTGGAATCTTGTTTCCTGCAGTTTGAACCCATTGCTTTGTGTCCTAGTCTCCAGAGCAGCAGAAACTAGTTTGCACCCTGTCCGTCTCCTTCCCATATTTTGAACTGAACTCACATCTCACCTTTAACGTTGTCTTCTCATCTTCATCTTCATCTTCCTGGACATCTTCGGCTCCAGCTTCAATAGCCAACTCAAGGGCCCGATCCAAACTGACTGGGTTGCCGGATCGATCCTCCTGCTTCACAGACACAACTCCCTTCTTCTCAAAATTGTGCCGAGCCCCATCAGCCAAGATGGCCCTGCAGAGAACCAAATGATCAGGCCCTGGGATGAAACTAAGTAATGGCTGGCCTAGAGGTTGTTTTTTTTTATTCCAATTCAGAACTCAGACAAGTTACTTGACTGGATAACAATTTCAAATATTAAATGCAACCCTCGAACCACTTCATCACACTAGAGAGAAAAATCCACTTAAAATCTGGTTTCTGCCTCCTGCAGAATTCTGGGGTTTGTAGTTTAGTGAGGCTGTTAAAGGCTCCTCACTAATCTACAAACTCCAGAATTCTGCAGGAGGCAGAAACCAGATTTTAAGTGGCATTTTTCTCTACCGTGACGAGGAAACTAGACTGTTTCATCTCACAAAGTTACTGTAGTTTCAGGCCTTTCCAATAGTTTGTTTACTACAAAGTACCGAGATACATTTGTGCTATATCATAAGCTTTATTGGCGGGAGACGATGTAGCAGATAAGAAGTCACACACACATATCAACAGAGTCCAGAAAAAAACTACAGTCAGCACTCCACATTTGCAGGTTTCACTAGTACAGATTTGATTACAATTTTCTCTCTAGGAATATCTAGATTAGAGCTTTCCAAACATTTCATGTTGGCAGCACACTTGTTGGTGACATCATCATCATCATCATCATCATCATCATCATTTATACCCTGCATTTCTCCTTGTTGGGACTCAAGGCAGCTAACAATCCCACAATAGACAAGTCTAAAAAGTGCAATACAAAGTTAGACAAAACAAATGGTAACAGTGTGGTAAAAAAAGCAGAATTAAAATACAATAAATACACTTAAATGGCCTTTAAACAGCTTCTGTCAGATGTTGACCACAGGATCACTAGGAAAACTAAAGATTCATACAGAGGTGTTCTCTTAGGGCCCTTCCAGACAGGATTTGATCCCAGGTTTTCTGTTTATCCTGGTTTAACTGGCAGTGCAGACTCGTATAATCCAGTTTAAAGCAGAAAACCTGGGATCAGATCCTGGAATATAGGCCCTGTCTGAAAAGACCCTTGGGTAAAATAATAGCAGTTTTTCATTCCTGTTTTTTTTTTCACTTTTACACATTTAACCCCAGCAAATGTAAAGGGCTGACTGTAATTCTCTCCATACTATTCCTGGACAGTGACCATATTTCCCATTTCTGAATGTATGAGATTCCTGAATTGATGTGAATGCTTTCCAATGCTTTCCAAGTTAAGGCTGATGGACAATGGGTTCTCAGGTATTATACAGGTATTATACAGTGTAAAACCACACAAAATATGAAATTGTAGAAGTGTGGCCTGTCTCTTCCATCCCACATGAGCAAGCAGAATTGTGTTGAGCAAACTCCTCCAGTTTGTTTTCATCCTGCATATCTTTTACCAGACACAAACTGCCAAGCTGATGCAAAAACAAAACAAAAACCTAACACAAATTAATCCTTTCTGTAGCACCTGACAGTTGTTAACACTTGGCAACAAAATGGACAAGGACCCTAAAAGGCATCTGTCTGATGCTGTTGGCCCAAGTTGCAAACCACACTCACCCATGTCGGTTCAAAATATAGCGTATTTCGTTGGAAGACCTCTTTGCATTGTCCGTCAGGATCTCAATAAGGAGGGAAGAGCCGCCAGGGCCTCGCACTTCATAGAGCAGGTAGGAGGACTTGGCTTTGTCCTAGCCAAACAATGAAAAATAGGAACAACTTTTATATTTAGGAGCCCTGTTCATTTAAACCAAATCCATGGGTGACCGTTCAAAGTACCTCTAGGTTCCCTCCTCCCAAAACAAAATTCCTCAATCCCAGAGCTGCAAATCTTGTCATTTCTATTTACAGTCAATATCACGTATCCCAGGCCCCTTGGTGGAGCAGTGGGCTAAATTGCTGAGCTGCCGAACTTGCTGACCTAAAGGTTGGCAGCTAGAATCCAGGAAGCAGGGTGAGCTCCTGCTGCTAGGCCCAGCTTCTGCCAACCCAGCAGTTAAAAACATGCAAATGTGAGTAGATCAATAGGTTCTGCTTCTGGGTGAAAGTAACAGCACTCCATGTAGTCATGCTCGCCACATGACCTTGGAGGTGTCTACGGACAATGCTGGCTCTTCAGCTTAGAAATGGAGATGAGCACCACCCCCCAGAGTAAGACATGACTAGACTTAATGTCAGGGGTAGCTTTTACCTCTGCCTTTATCACATTTCAATGTTTGTTTAGAGAAAAGGTGGAAATGGAATGGCTGTCCTGCTGTCACTGGACTACAAATACCAGCAGTCCTAGCCACAACAGTGAATGATAATGAATGCTGAGTGCCAGCTTTCAGAATATGAGACACAACTGAAGACCTATCTCTTACACCAGGTTTACCCAGTCAATTAACTTGTGGATTTTAACTTTTATTTTATCTACGTGTATCTAGTTTTATGTATTTTACTAGTGTTGTGTTCTATCTCTTTGTTTTAACCATGTTGTACCTGCCTCAAGTTGCAAGGAGAGGCGAGTAATGAATGTATTATTATTATTATTATTATTATTATTACTACTACTACTACTACTATCATTATCAGCTTTACCTTCACCTTCATCATCATCAGTCAGCCACATCTGAAAGTCTACTCTGGGCTGTCCAATTTAGACAATACATGCATTCCTCAGTTAACAAAGCTTCTGACAAAGAAGCATTTTTTACAATTGGCCCATTTCATTTTCCTTCTCACCCTATGACTATCTAAAAAGCTTTTAGGAGCATCTGTAATGGGAAAATGGTGAAGGAAGAATGGAGAAATGCACTAAAGCTTGAGCTGAGAAAAAAGTGGGATTCTGCTGTGAGTACATGGTTACAACAGGCAAGGTCTATAGCAGATAACTCCAGAATCACTTACTAAGCATACATAAATAGTAAACAGAGATGGAAAAGAGGGAGTATATCAGCCTGCCTCTCCACCTATCTCCAATATCTTTTTTTACAAAGGTTTAGATATGGATCTATAATGCAAACATAGAAGCAGGTGAAAGAAAAAGTCATATCTGAATATATTTTGGAAGAAATCCTGAAGTAGTCTTCTAAAAGTTCAACAGCTTTTGTTGACTTATGCAAAGCTCATCTGACAGGTAAATTTCATGTTACACATGCATACTGTTAGTAGTGTTTGCCTTTTTATATGTCAGTGGTGTCAAACTAGTGATCCTCCATGTGCTTTTGGACTTCAGCTCCCAGAATTCCTGGCCATTCAGCAAGCTGGCTTGGGCTTCTGGGAGTTGAGCCTGAAACATCTAGAAGGCCATAAATTAGACATCTCTGTATGTGGAATAGGAACCTATGTCTATTATTTCCACATTACTTCTACCCAAGAATACATCTAATTCATTAACTGAAGTATACTTGTATATGTATTCTACACCACAGAGTATGCTTGCCAGTGCTATTAGTATTGCCACATTTGTAATTCTACCATTGCTGGATTGAGGATGCAAAGATGAGGAGCAAATCACAACAGAACAATTTTTTCCAACAGCAAACGAAGCAGCACAATCCATATCGCCCACAAGAAGTTATGTGACTATTAATAACCATAAAGCTCTCATCGGGATAGCTACTAGAAGAATGATGGGAGTTGTATCCTAACAACAATGGAAGGGGCACAGATGCTTTTCTTGACCTTGTTAGTCTCTCTTCTCTAAAAAATCATCTCTTTCACAAAGGCAACAATGATAACCACATTTATGTACTATGTAAACCACATTTATGTACTATGTACCTATTGGGACAGGGAGCAGAATACAAATAAAGTTTTGTTTATTATTATTACTAGCTCTAAACATCTGAGGAACATACCCCACCAGAGATTGCTGCTTCAATGGAAGATTTTGGCATGCTCTTGTTCCGACATTGCTCAAGAGCATTGGCTAGATTGCTGTTCAGTTCTGGGTTGGGGCCTCCTTCTGCCAAAGATATGAAAAGAGAAACAATATATTATCATCATCATCACTACCTTAGAGAACACCATCAATAGGTATTGCAGGAATGTAACAACAGTGTTCCCTTTAGAATCTAAAATTCAAGCTAAGCTTAGGGACAACAGATGAAGCCGAGGCAAACTAGATGTAAAGGAAAATGAGAAAAATATGTGCTGAGAATTCTGTGATGCTTATAATGATGACTGCTTTCAAAAATTTATATTAAGGAGACAGAATCCTAAAGAATTGTTTTGAATGTGTGCTGCCAGCACAAACACAAAACAATCTATGCGTAATGTCAAAGTGTATTATCAAAAGAGCATATAGTATTCCATTTACCAAAATCCCCAGAACATAGCTCAATTCAGTGGTACACAGAAATCAAAAGGAGCAGCCGCTCTCAAACATAACAGTTCTAGGTCTGGATAAGGATTCCACTGTATATTGGCTTCAGGGATACATTCAATAAGAAAAGTCATATAAACAAAGTAAGTATTGAGTCATGAGGCTATATGTAAACTGAAGACAATAAGGAGGATGAAGCGCCACTCTCAAAACAATCTTCATGGAAAAGATCCAACTAAAGTCCAGTGAAAATGGAGCACTGCTTCTCAAAATAAGTCTTCAAAGGAAAAGTCCCAATGGCATTCAACAGGGGTGCCCGGGTATTTTTGTACCCTGGTTCGGGAAAAGCAATCCCCTTCCTCAGGAGTTGATAAAGTCAGCAACTCTATTTATTTATTTATTTATTTATTTATTTATTTATTTATTTATTTGGGGTTCTTTTACCCCGCCCTTCTCACCCCGAAGGGGACTCAGGGCGGCTTACAGAAACAAGGCACAATTTGATGCCTGCATCATAAACAATCGTACACAAAATTACAACAATTCACAGTTGACATGCATGCATTATAACCATAAAATCAATAAAATCATTAAAACCAAATACAAACCCAGTTTCTCCTCTTACATGGTCAGCGTTTGTTAACACCTAGATCTAGTTTTTCGTTCCATTCATCCATCCTGCTGGTCTTACTTGCCTGATTGTCTGATTTAATTGCCAGAGTGCCCAAAGGCCTGGTCCCATAACCAAGTTTTCACCCTCCTCCTGAAGGCGAGGAGGGATGATGATGCCCTAATCTCCCCTGGGAGTGAGTTCCACAGGTGTGGGGCCACCACTGAGAAAGCCCTGCTCCTCGTCCCCACCAGCCTCACTTGTGACAGTGGTGGGGTCGAGAGCAGGGCCTCCCCAGATGATCTCAGACTCCGGGTGGGACATAGAGGGAGATACGTTCGGACAGATACACTGGACCGGAACCGTATAGGGTTTTGTAGGTCAAAACCAGCACCTTGAATTGTGCTCGGAACTGAATCGGCAGCCAGTGGAGCTGGCACAGCAGGGGGGTGGTATGCTCCCTGTATGTCGCTCCGGTGAGCAATCTGGCTGCCGCTCGCTGGACTAGTTGAAGTTTCCGAACAGTCTTCAAGGGCAACCCCACGTAGAGAGCGTTGCAGTAGTCTATTCGGGATGTAACAAGAGCGTGGACCACCGTGGCCAGATCAGACTTCCCGAGGTACGGGCGCAACTGGTGCACAAGTTTTAGTTGTGCAAAAGCTCTCCCAGCCACCGCTGAGACCTGGGGTTCCAGGCTCAGCGATGAGTCCAGGATCACTCTCAAGCTGCGAACCTGCGTCTTCAGGGGGAGTGTAACCCCATCCAGCACAGGCTGTAACCCTATACCCTGTTCGGCCTTACGACTGACCAGTAGGACCTCTGTCTTGTCTGGATTCAATTTCAATTTGTTAGCTCTCATCCAGTCCGACACAGCAGCTAGACACCGATTCAAGGTCTGCACAGCCTCCTTGGTGACAGGTGAAAAGGAGTGACAGATCTGGACATCATCTGCGTAGAGATAACATCTCAATCCGAAACTCCGAATGATCTCCCCCAGCGGCTTCATGTAGATGTTAAATAACATTGGGGACAGAATTGAACCCTGTGGGACTCCACACAACAACGGTTGTGGGGCCGAACAGGTGTCACCCAGTAACACCTTCTGGGACCGTCCCTCAAGAAATGAATGGAGCCACTGCAAGGCAGTACCCCCAAGACCCATGTCTATGAGGCGTCCCAGAAGGATACCGTGATCGACGGTATCGAAGGCCGCTGAGAGGTCCAGCAGAACTAACAGGGACACACTCCCCCTGTCCAGTTCCCTGCGAAGATCATCTACCAAGGCGACCAAGGCTGTTTCCGTTCCATGTCCCGGTCTAAAGCCAGACTGTGCCGGATCAAGATAATCAGTGTCTACCAGAAATCCCTGGAGTTGTGCCACCACACGTTCCAGGACTTTGCCCAAATAGGGGAGATTGGAAACTGGCCGATAGTTGTCTAATTGAGTGGGGTCCAGTGATGGTTTTTTCAACAGCGGTTTGATGATAGCTTGTTTTAAGCTCGCTGGAATCTTGCCCTCCTGTAAGGAGGCATTAACCACCACCTTCACCCACTCTGCCAAACCCCCTCTGGCTTCTTTTAACAGCCAGGATGGGCAGGGGTCTAGGATGCATGTGGTGGGTCCGCACCTCTCCAAGGATCCTGTCCACATCCTCAAGCTGAACCAATTGAAATGAATCCAATAAAACCTGACAAGCAGATGCTCTCGTTACATTCTCAGAGACTGCAGGTAAGGTGGTGTCAAAAGCCGACCGAATCCGCCCAATTTTATCTGTGAAGAATCGAGCAAACGCTTCACAGCGAGCTCCAGAGCTGTCAGGGATCTCGCTTTTCGGCGGGTTTAACAGACCCCTGACAACTCGGAAGAGCTCAGCTGGACGATTCTTCGCAGATGCAATATTGGCAGCAAAAGATGTTTTTTGTGCTGCCGCTATTGCCACATCGTAGGACCTTAAAAAGGCATTCAGATGTGTTTGGGCTGATTTGGTCGGACTCCTGCGCCACACGCGCTCTAGCCACCTCTTCTTTCGCTTCATTGCTGCCAGCTCCTCAGTAAACCAAGAGGCTGGGTTAGCTCGGTTACTCGAGAGGGGGCGTTCCGGAGCGATTGTGTCGATTGCCCTAGTCATCTCGGTGTTCCAATGAGAGACCAAGGCATCGACAGGGTCGCCAGTCAAGGAGGTGGGAAACTCCCCAAGAGCCGTCAGGAAACCATTTGGATCCATAAGTCTCCTGGGGCGGACCATTCTAATGGGTCCACCACCCCTGCGGAGGTTGGGAGGAACAGTAAGTCTAAACCTAATCAGGTAGTGATCGGACCATGACAATGGAGCGATGGTCAGCTCCTCCGCCCCGACACTGTCCCCCCATCCCTGCGTAAAGACCAAATCCAGTGTGTGTCCGGCAGTATGGGTGGGACCAGATACTAATTGGGACAGGCCCATGGTTGTCATGGCGGCCATGAAGTCCTGAGCCGCTCCTGAAAGAGAGGTCTCGGCATGAACATTGAAATCTCCCAGGACCAAAAGCCGCTGGGAGCTCAACGCCATGTCCGAGACCACTCCTGCTAGCTCAGGTAAGGAGACTGTCGTGCAGCGGGGTGGTCGGTACGCTAACAGAATCCCTATCCTGTCCCGGTCACCTAACCTGAAGCCGGCACACTCAAATGATGATGATTGTGGGATGGGGCACCTGATCAGGGGAATACAACCTTATAGACCACTGCCACTCCTCCTCCCCGCCCTCCAGGTCTTGGCTGGTGCTGCACAGAGTAACCCGGCGGGCACAGTTGGGAGAGATTCACCCCTCCCCCCTCGTCCAGCCAGGTCTCTGTTATACATGCCAGGTCGGCTCGCTCCTCCTGAATTAGATCTCGAATGGTGGAGGTTTTTCCATTTACCGACCTGGCATTGAACAGCACCACCCTTAACCCAGAGGGACCACCATCCTGACACCTCAGCTGTATCTTGTCGGGAGGGTTTTTAGAAGTTGCCAATATGTTCCTATCATTTTCAGGCCGAATCGTTTGCATGGACGGCCCGTCGCGCCGACACTCTCCCGACGGACCTCCCAGTCCCCGGCGCGCCGACTCCCGATTCCCGAGCCGCGAATACGTCTCCGTACCGACCCCCGTCCCCGCCCCCCGCGGTCCCCCGCCCCGCTTCTCCCCCGCCACACGCCCGCGCGCCGTCCCCCGCCGAGCCCGACGACCCGCCGCCGCGCACCCCGTCCCCACCGACCCCCCCCGTACGCGCCGACCAACCTCCCGATACCGAAGTCCGCCGAGCGCCCGCCCGCGATCCGACCCTCCGACCCGCCCTCCCCGATCCGGCGCCCCCCCGACCGACGCCGCCCCCCCCGAGCCCGACCCGCCCCGGCCGACCCGAGCCGACGTCCCGAACTACGCCGCCCCGCCACCCGGCCGCGAGCCGCCCGTGATCCACCCGCCCGACACGCCCCCCCCGAGTAAGCGCACGACCCCGAGCGCCCCGCGCCCCCACGTCCGCCCCCCCGCCGACCATCGCCGACCGAAGGCCGAACCCCGACCGTCCGCCCGCCCCCCCCCCCGCCCCGCCCGCGGCCGACCGCCCGCCCTCCCCACGGATCCCGCGCCGCCGGCGTCCCCCCCCCCCCGACCGACACGCCGTCCCCGTCGCGCCGTCGAAGGTACCGCCCGCCCCCCCCGAGCACCCGAGTCACCCCCCCCAGACCGAAACCTCCCCGCCGCCCCCCCGCACTACGCCCGCCCGGCACCGCCCCCCAGACCCCCCCGGCCCGCTCTGTGTCGCGCCCCGACCGCCCGAGTTTACCCGCCTCCGAGTCGTTTTTGCACTCCCCGCTCCCCCCCCGCCCCGAGCACCGCCGACCGAGGCCGAGTCGTTTGCATGGTTGTAGAATGAGTAATCTTTGGGATTGCCAATATTGTAAATTTTGGGCCGAATTTGTTTTTGTCTCGAGTCCTTAATACGTTTTGGGTTTGCCAGATCATTGTTATAAATTTTGGGTCGAATTGGATAATTCGTTCTCCCTTTCCCGTATCTCCCCCTACCTGTCACCACCCCTATGGCAGCCCCTTCACCCGCAGAACCACCCCCCCGGGGGGAATTCCTCCATACTCCTCACCTACAGAGTCAGTTGTTGATGTGTAGTGACAGATCTTGTTGTAATTGTATATCTCTTGAGCCTGCGGGTCATTCCCCTCATTACTTTCTACTCCTTCCAGTTTGCTGGAAATCGTAAAGTGCATTTGTGCGTCACTGGCAAAGATGGATATCAGCAATAATAAAAGTGACAAATGATGACATCAATAAATTACTGGAAGAACACAGTATAAATCACAGGTTAATTAGAGGCTCAGTCTGTTTAAAGTGCTATAGTGGCAACACCTCAGCAGCAAACTTAGTGGTTTGGGACCAGTTAATGACTTTTGACAAAACCAGGCGACCTAAAGTGCAGGATTAAAGTGCTAAATGGTTTTTATACATCTAGAATGAAAGTGCTTGGCTTAAAATGGTTTAAAGTGGTTTAGTGCTATGATAGATCTAAAGTGCAAAATTAGTGCCTTCTGGATATCAACATTCAATCAGGACAGTAAGTTCAAACCAAGGGCCCAGCTCCCTGGACCCGTGGAGAACAAGCCAGCGTCCGTTGGCCGAGTCCCTGGTTCTTCCTGACCGTCCTCTGAAGAAGATGATACAGTTCACGGGAAGATGGCAGCCCGGCTGGTGAAGACAATAATTGTTTAACACTAATTACTAGCACAGATCCTAGGCTGCGTTGAACGATGTTGCCTTGCTCAACTTGGCTTGACCATAGAGGGCAGTATAGTTCTCTAGAGATGACCGCAAAACGCTGAGTCATAGATGGACAACCTTTCACACAACAATCAGATAAAAATAAAAATAAAATAAAGTAGTAAATCAAGATGGCAGAGGGGCTCAGCAGCATAACTCAATGGAGGGGAGTCCTCCTTTTCCCTTACGCGATGATGTTTCCTTCAATGGAGGTAGCTCCTCTCCCTCTTCCCGATCGGGTCAGCAGCAGCGGCGATGAAGGCGATGATGGGCCCTCTCCTCCGACCGCGACCGTCGTGGCGATGGTGAGGCCACCCGGACCTGGCCGCGCCTCGAATTATTTCAGACCGCTGCTCAGGATGGCCCCGCAACAAGACGGCTTGCCAAGGTGGCAGTGGCAGCAGCAGCGATGGTAGGCTGCTGCAGCTCGTCCCTCCGCTAACAGCTCGAGCCTGGTCACCCAGTGCCGCTCGGAAATGGCGTGGATGAGCTGTAGCGGGGTTGCGATCCGCAATGGCCTCAACGTTCCAATTCACAGGCCTCCTGCGTTCCCGGCGACGGCCGAACGGTGATGGCGAGCCCGCTGCGCCCCCCTTTTCCGCTAATCAGCCCAGGCCTGTCTGCCTTCCAGTCGTTGCCTGCACGGCACAGCAACGCGGCGGTACGGCGGCGCTCCGCGGTGGTCGTAGCAGTGGTCGCAGCGCCAGCGGTGGTATCGCGGCCTGTTTTCCTCGGCCAGCTCAAGCCCGGTCGTACTCCAGTTGCCGTCCTCGTCGCGACCGCTGCAAGATGGCAATCGGCAGCGGCGGTGGCGGAGGCCGAGTTCGCTCCGCAGCGAGGTAGGCCCAGAATTTTAAAGGCCAGAGAATGGCCTCTATGGCTTTCCTAGTCGCTTCTGTCAAGGCAGCCCTACTTAAGGTAGGGTTTTTGTTGGTGTGGATCGCTTTAGGGGCTCCCAGATGTAAGGATTCCGGCAGATGGATAATTCTTTCCCGAGCTGCTGCGGATTAGTGTTGCTGCTCCGCCATCTTGCTCCGCCCCAACAGTTAGGGGTCGCTTCACAAATCGGTATCAATAGACAGCTTCACAGACCAGAAAAGCAGCTTCACAGATAGAAATCAAGCAGGCTGCTCCGAGCCTAAAGGAGTAGCTCTACACAGTGTGTTCACAAAAAGCAGCTACACAATAGTTCTCCAGGGAGCAACAACATAGGCCAAAGGGCGACTTCACAGCCACACAACAGGAGCAGCAACATAACTTGGAGCAGCAACACAACGCTGGAGCCAGGAGCAGTAGCAGCACCAGATGAAATGCTGGAGTCGGATCAGCCACCCAACAGGAGCAGCAACACAACCCTCTTAATCCTGTTCTTGCAGGCAAAGATGTTAAGCAAAGAGCAGCTGGGAGACAGCAGTTTTAAAGCCTCCTTCTCTGACCTGCTTCTCTCACTGGTGTAGGAGTGAGCAGCCAAGACACCTTCTTTCTCCTGTTCTTGTAGGCAAAGATGTTAAGCAAAGAGCAGCTGGGAGACAGCAGTTTTAAAGCCTCCTTCTCTGACCTGCTTCTCTCACTGGTGTAGGAGTGAGCAGCCAAGACACCTTCTTTCTCCTGTTCTTGTAGGCAAAGATGTTAAGCAAAGAGCAGCTGGGAGACAGCAGTTTTAAAGCCTCCTTCTCTGACCTGCTTCTCTCACTGGTGTAGGAGTGAGTAGCCAAGACACCCTCTTTCTCCTGTTCTTGCAGGCAAAGATGTTGACACTGCAGAGTCACTTTTTGTATAAGCTATATGGCATGATATAAGAGTCTAGAGTTGTTGATTTTATCAACTCCTGAGGAAGGGGATTGTTTTCCCCGAAACAGGTTACAAAAATACCCGGGCACCCCTGTTGAATGCCATTTGGACTTTTCCTTTGAAGACTTATTTTGAGAAGCAGTGCTCCATTTTCACTGGACTTTAGTTGGATCTTTTCCATGAAGATTGTTTTGAGAGTGGCGCTTCATCCTCCTTATTGTCTTCAGTTTACATATAGCCTCATGACTCAATACATACTTTGTTTATATGACTTTTCTTATTGAATGTATCCCTGAAGCCAATATACAGTGGAATCCTTATCCAGACCTAGAACTGTTATGTTTGAGAGCGGCTGCTCCTTTTGATTTCTGTGTACCACTGAATTGAGCTATGTTCTGGGGATTTTGGTAAATGGAATACTATATGCTCTTTTGATAATACACTTTGACATTACGCATAGATTGTTTTGTGTTTGTGCTGATATCTTACAAGTACTCTGGGATATTGTGTAGTTGAATGTGTGCTGCCCCATATCTGATCCTCTGGCATATTCATGTATATAGTATGAAAAGACTGGGAAACCACTGCTAGTCAGTATAGACCTTCCACAATACCATATTGTTATTATCATCAACATCAACATCATCTTTATTTCTATGTGACCTTTCTCCACACTGAAGGTGACTAACAATCACACATATTGACTCAGGATGTCTGGGAGTGTGGTAGAGCCTCCTTCTCTGGAGTTTTTTTAAGCAGAGGCTGGATGGCCAACTGTTTGGATGGCTTTGGTTGTGTGTTCCTGCATGGCAGAGGGTCCTCCAGATGTTTTGGACTTCAATTCCCATAATTCCTCACAGCAGTGGTTCTCAACCTTCATAACGCCGCAATCCCTTAATACAGTTCCTCATGTTATGGTGACCCCCAACCATAAAATTATTTCTATTGCTACTTCATAACTGTAATTTTGCTAGTGTTATTAATCGTCATGTAAATATCTGATATGCAGGATGTATTTTCATTCGCTGGACCAAATTTGGCACAAATACCTGATACGCCCAAATTTGAGTACTGGTGGGGTTGAGGTATTGATTTTGTCATTTGGGAGTTGTCGTCGCTGGGATTTATAGTTAACCTACAATCAAAAAGAATTCTGAACACTGTCAACAATGGAATTGAACCAAGCTTGGCACACAGAACTCCCATGACCAACAGAAAATAATGGAAGGGTTTGGAGGGCATTGACCTTGAGTTTTGGAGTTGTAGTTCACCTACATCCAGAGAGCACTGTGGACTCAAACACTGATGGATCTGGTCCAAACTTGGCACAAATACTCAATATGCCTAAATGTGAACACTGGTAGACTTTGGGGAAAACAGACCTTGACATTTGGAAGTTGTAGTTGCTGTAGTTACAATCAAAGAGCATTCTGAACCCCACCAACAATAGAATTGGGCCAGACTTCCCACACACAACCCCTATGACCAATAGAAAATCTGTTTTCTGATGGTCTTCAGTAACCTCTCTGAAACCCCCCTCGCGATCCCCCAGGCGTCCTGACCCCAGGTTGAGAAATGCTACCTAACAGTAGGCTATTAGGAATTGTGGGAGTTGAAGTCCAAAACACCTGGAGGGCCCAAGTTTGCCTATGCCTGGTATAGAAGCAATACAGTTTGACACCATCCCAATGCTGCCACTGTACCTTTGACTGCCAGTCGGATCATCATGGTGAGCTTCTGGAAAACGCGGGCCCGAGCCAGATCTTTTGGGCCTTTCACATTCTTGACCTTGGACCATTTGTTGTGTCCAGCGAACGCAGCCCAGGAGGCGTGGATGGGCCGACTGGGGTGCTCCAGGAAGGTAAAAAGATGTTGCCGGAATAAGACATTCGCCCGTGTGAGAGAGAGGCCCACCGACATGGCCTAGGAGGGACAAAGAGGAGCCTCCTTGGGGCTAACATTGAAATAAAACATGAAGGAAATGTCTACTGTTAAATCTCTAGAACAGTATTTCTCAACCTTCCTAATGCCGTGACACTTTCTCATGTTGTGGTGACCCCCAACCATAACATTATTTTCATTGCTGCTTCATAACAGTAATTTTGCTACTGTTATGAACTGTAATGCAGGATCCAATATGCAGGATATATTTTCATTCACTGGACCAAATTTGGCACAAATACCCAAAACACCCAAATTTGAATACTACTCGGATTGGGTACGGGATTGATTATGTCATTTGGGAGTTGTAGTTGTTTTCATTTATAGTTTGCCTACAATCGAAGAGCATTCTGAACTTCACCAATGATGGAATTGAACCAAACTTGGCACASAGAACTCCCATGATCAACAGAAAATACTGGAAGRGTATGATGGGCATTGACCTTGAGTTTTGGCATTGTAGTTCACCTACATCCAGAGAGCACTGGGGACTCAAACAATGATGGATMTGGACCAAACTTGGCACGGATACTCAATATGCCCRAGTGTGAACACTGGTGGCATTTCGGGAAAATAGACATTGACAATTGGGAGTTGTAGTTGCTGGGATTTATAGTTCAATTACAATCAAAGAGCATTCTGAACCACACCAATGATAGAATTGGACCAAACTGCCCATGCAGAACACCCATGACCAACCGAAAATACTGTGTTTTCTGATGTTCTTTGGTGACCCCTCTGACACCTCCTTGCGACCCCCCGTAGGGGTCCCGACCCCCAGGTTGAGAACCACTGCTCTAGAAAGACAATATACAACATACAATATAATCTATTTATACACATTTCTAATTTTTTTAATCATCTACATAGGGCCTAAGTAGACTAAAGGAGCCCCAGGTAGCACAATGAGTTAAACCGCAGTTCAAATCCAGGGAGTGGAGTGAGCTCCCGCTGTTAGCCCCAGCTTCTGCCAACCTAGCAGTTCAAAAACATGCAAATGTGAGTAGATCAATAGGTACTGCTCTAGCAGGAAGGTAACGGCAATCCATGCAGTCATGCTGGCCACATGACCTTGAAGGCATCTACGGACAACGCCGGCTCTTTGGCTTTGAAATTGAGATGTGCACCAACCCCCAGAGTCGTATACGACTGAACTTAATTTCAAGGGGAAACCTGTACCTACCTAAGTAGACTAAAAGCCTCAGATCCCATCTGATCTTGGAAGCTAAGTAGGGTCCACCTTGGTTAAAAGTTGGATGGGAGACGATCAATAAAAACCTCTAGATTGGCAGAGGAATGGTATGGAATCCTGGAAGTTGTATTTGGCTGAGGCAGCAGCACTCTTTGGCAGGGAAGGTTTAAAGTCCTTGTAAAACTACAACTCCCAGGATTCAATTGCTTTGAGCCATGCCAAATAAAGTAGTGTTAAACTGCATTAATTCTACAATGTAGATGCTCAGGCCTGTGTTATGATCAAAACATTGACAAAAATAATTCATCTAGGAGGTGAGTCCCAATTGGGAATGGTTAGGTTTCCATCAAATGCAGCAATGCATTGAAAAGACCCCCAACTTCCACAGAGGTGCCCAGAACCTACCTACACACAACGGCGCATGCGTCCTAGAGTTCCGCAGACGTCATCCCGGCAGCCCCGCCCATTCGGGGGCGGGGCTTTGTAGTGTTTACTCTTTAATTCCCGCGATACCAGAAGCTGTTCTCATGATGTCATTTTCTATTTCTTTTTTCTTTGTACTTTTATTGATTTTGTTATTATTTTTAAAATATCTTCCAATAAAAGTTAACTTTGAATATGTTTTGATGGATTTTAACTGTGATTTTTTTAGTGCTATTTGTGTTTGATTCTGTTTCAAAGTTTGTGTATGTGTATATTTTAAATTGTATACTAATGCTTTTATGGCAAGTTGCTTTGAGTCCCCTTTGGGGAGATAAATATAATATTATTATATTAAAAATACTAAAATTGGAGATATAGGAAAGGAATGCTGAAACTGGACATGAGTCTGAAGCTTTAAAATATAAAAGAATAGAACCAACCTGGGCACAGCATATTATTTGAGAACACAGAACTGCTGGAGCGCTCTAACAACCACCAGACTACACAGAGAAGCCACTGAAATCCACAAGCATGTGGACAATTTCAACATAAAGGAAGAAACCATGAAAATGAACAAAATCTGGCTACTAGTATTAAAAAAAACTCTAAAATCACGACAATAAACAGAGCAACACTAAAAAAAAGGGGGAATTTCAGACAAGAATCAATCAGGGCCAGCTAACACCTCCCAACAAAGCATCCCCAGGCAGCAACCAGCCAGGCTTTGAAACTGCAAGGCCATTCAATGCTAATCAAGGTGGCCAATTGCAACATTCACACTTGCCTTAAGCAGACAAGAGTCCTTTCTTTCACCCTGGACATTCCACAAACCCCACTTGCCTAGTTTCCAACCGATCTCACAACCTCTGAGAAAGCCTGCCAAAGAAGTGGGTGAAACATCAAGAGAGAATGCTTTTGAAACATAGCCATACAGCCTGGAAAACTTACACCAACCCAAAATAGACATAGTTTACCCTAGTTGTCTACAAATAATTTATCTTACTGTTCTTTAAAAAGTTATATTGGAGATATAGTAGATGACTAGCCATCCCCTGCCACATGTTGCTGTGGCCCAATCCATGTATATGTGTTTTGTGTGTGTATGTATAGGTATATATGTGGTTTTGCGCATGTATTGACATTTTTTCTTGGCTTTTAAAGTCTCTTCTGCTGTGTTTTTCAGTGTTTTATGAGTAATGGTCACTTGTTGGCCTGATAGGTGTATTGTGTCAAAATTTGGTGTTAATTCGCCCAATTGTTTTTATAATACTGTGTGTGCATGTGAATCATATCTATCTATATCTATGACTGGATGGCTCTTTGTCAGGAGGGCTCCGATTGCATTTTCTTGCCCTGGTGAAGGGTGCTGGACTGGATGGCCTTAAGTATTTTCTGTTGTTCATGGGGGTTCTGTGTGGGAAATTTGCCCCAATTCCTGTTGTTTGTGGGATTCAGAATCCTCTTTGATTGTAGGTGAACTATAAATCCCAGTAACTACAAATCCCAACTGTCAAGGTCTATTTCCCCCAAACTCCATCGGTGTTCATATTTGGGCATATGGAATATTTGTGCCAAATTTGGTCCAGATCCATCATTGTTTGAGTCCACAGTGTTCTCTGGATGTAGGTGTACTACAGCTCCCAAGTTCAAAGTCAATGCCCACCAAACCCTGCTAGTATTTTCTGTTGGTCATGGGAGTCCTGTATGTCACGTTTGGTTCAATGCCATAATTGGTGGAGGTCAAAATGCTCTTTGATCGTAGGTGAACTATAAATCCCAGCAACAACTCCCAAATGACAAAATAAAAAAAATGAGTGAAGTACATACATTGGGTTGTTAGGTGTATGCTGACCAAATTTGGTGTCAATTGGCCCATTGGTTTTTGAGTTCTGTTAATCTCACAAACATTACATTTTTATTTATATAGTTTAATAATTAATTAATAGATTAAAATATATATCTTACACAAGTACTTTCTCTTCCCGTTTATACCTAGAAACATAGGTCTATCATTGCCCCTACAACAGGAATGCTGGAATTGGAGATTTCTCTAATGATGTATCTTAAAATAGTTATTCCTACTTGTGAGCCAACTGCGCATGCGTAAAGTGTAATGACATGCGGGGAGGAGGGCAGAGCGATGGCAACGGAAACTCGTCCCCTTGTGCCTTTCAGAGTGACAGCCCTACCAGCTTATCGCCTGCGCCCTCTGGAGGGCTTAAGCCCGCCTCCTCCAGGTACCTGCCGTTGGAAACAGTTGCAGAACAGGATCTGCCTGCTTCAGGAAGTGGACTGTGGGAAAGGAGAGGGAGGGAGTGAAATCCAAGGGGCAGATGAGGAAAGGAAGGTAAGATCAGGGCTGGGGGGCTGCCTGGGTTGATCCCAAGTGATCCCAGGATCTCTGCCCTTCATTTTAGGGAAGATCCATGGGAGACTTGTGGGCCAGATTTAGGAAAGACACTAAAGATGCATCTACACCAGGTATGGGCAAACTTGGGCCCTCCAGGTGTTTTGGACTTCAACTCCCACAATTCCTAACAGCCAGCTGTTAGGAATTGTGGGAGTTGAAGTCCAAAACACCTGGAGGGCCCAAGTTTGCACATGCCTAGTATAGACTATGGAATACTTTCCCAGAAGAGATCTGACAGTTTAACGAGCTGTCAGAATACAAACAGAATTAAAGACCACTTTAATTTGACAGCTCTTGAGTTTGACAGCTCTTGAATTATCATTGCTCAATGCTCTATGTTTATCTACAAGGAAAAAGCTGAAAGTCTTGAGACAGCTTGTAAGACTAACCAATATATTTTAGCAGGGGTTTTGAAGTCTTAACTCTTTTGACACATTGTTTGATTGACCAAAGCAGGAAGCTCAGATCCGCTTTGTAGATCAATGTTTCTCAACCTTCCCAATGCCGCAACCCTGCAATACAATTCCTCATGTTGTGGCGACCCCTAACCATAAATTTTTTTCGTTGCTACTTCATAACTGTAATTTTGCTACTGTTATAAATCGTAATGTAACTATCCGATATTCTTGGAATTCAGAATGCTCTTTGATTGTAGGTGAAATATAAATCCCAGCAACTACAACTCCCAAATGTCAAGGTCTATTTTCCTCAAACTCCACCAGTGTCCGATATGCATTTTCATTCACTGGACCAAATTTGGCACAAATACCCAATACACCCAAATTAGAATACTGGTGGGGTTGGATTGGTTTTGTCATTTGGGAGTTGTAGTTGCTGGGATTTATAGCTCACTTACAATCAAAGAGCATTCTGAACTCCACCAACGAATTGAACCAAACTCGACACACAGAACGGAGTCCCTCGTTGGAGGTGAGAAGACCGGTATATAAAAGTTCTAAATAAATAATAAATAAACTCCCGTGACAAGATACATAAGCATAATAGAAATCCTGAAATTAGAGATTTATCTTATGATGTATCTTAAAATATTTATTACTTCCCTAGTAGCTACATCCAGAGATTTCTCAACCTTACTCAACCTTCCTAATGCCGTGACCCCTTAATTCAGTTCCTCGTGTTGTGGTGACTCCCAGCCATACAATTATTTTCGTTGCTACTCATATCTGTAATTTTGCTACTGTTATGAATCATAATGTAAATATCTGATATGTAGGATGTATCTTCATTCACTGGACCAAATTTGGCACAAATACCCGATACACCCAAATTTGAATACTGGTGGGATTGAGGATTTATTTTGTCAATTGGGAGTTGTAGCTGCTGGGATCGAAAATTTAAGTGCAATCAAAGAGCATTCTGAACTCCACCAATGATTTAACTAATCTTGGCACACAAAACTCCCATGACCAACTAAAAATATCGGAAGGGTTTGGTGGGCATTGATGTTGTAGTTCACTTATACTCAGAGAGCACTGTGGACTCAAACAATAATGGATCTGGACCAAACTTGATATAAATATTCAATATGCCCAAATGTGAACACTGGTGGAGTTTGGGGGAAATAGACCTTGACATTTGTGAATTGTAGTTGCTGGGATTTATAGTTCACCTAAAATCAAAGACCATTCTGAACCCCACCAAGGATAAAATTGGGCCAAACTTACCACACAGAACCTCATGACAAACAGAAAATACTGTGTTTTCGGCGTGCCACCCTCGTCTCGCGTCGTATCCTTCTATTGTTAATATTTTTTTTTGTTCTAAAGTGGCCCAAATTTTGACCCATGATAGCGCGCAAGCCTCATAATAAATCTGTATATCTGGCAGAGCCATTCCTCCTCTACTTTTTGCATCAGTGAGGTACTTCATCTTTATCCTAGCTTTCCTCCCATCCCATATAAATTTTACTATTTCTTTGTTCCATTTTTTAAAGCATATATTTGATTTAATAACTGGTATCATTTGAAACAAAAATATTAATTTGGGTAGCACCGTCATTTTGATAGCTGAAATTTTCCCTAATATGGATAAGTTTAAATATTTCCAATTATTGAATTTCTTCCTTATGCTGTCCCACAATTTCTCATAATTGTCCTTGAATAAATGTAAGTTTGAGGATGAGATTATAATACCTAGATATTTGATTTTTTTAACCACTTCAATTCCAGAGTTCGAAAATATTTTTGCCCTTCTTTCTTCCTTAACATTTTTTGTGAGGATTTTTGTCTTATTTTTATTAATCTTGAGCCCCGCCAATTTGCCAAATTCTTCAATTCTGGTAATCCATTTTGATGCCATTTCTACCGGGTTTTCTATAATGCAGACCACGTCGTCTGCAAAAGCTAACATTTTGTAATCTTCTGATCTTACTCTAAGACCTTTTAATTCTTTGTTCTTTCTTATTTCTTCTAATAAGACTTCCAGCACCAATATAAATAAAAGGGGGGAGAGAGGGCAACCTTGTCGTACTCCTCTTTGTATATTAATCTCTTCTGTGCGACCCCTCTGACACCCCTTGCAACACCCCCCCCCCCCCCCCCCGGGTCCCAACCTCCACGTTGGGAAACACTGCTGTAGATGGCTATTGTTGTGACTGTTGCCACTCCCAGCTTCTTCAAAGGTCGTGTAGATGGATAGTTTGTATTATTCCCTTTTGGCTTGCGTAATAGGGCAAAGGCTGGGGAAGCCGCCTTATCAAAGCACTAACCAGACATTATTCATTTGCAGAGTCTCGATATATGACTTTTCTTTAATGACAAACCCCAGAATTCCACAACCAACATGGACCCAGGACTAGAACTTGCAAAGCCCTATAATCCCCATCCCACGAGCAAAGCAGGATCTTGGCACTCAACACCAATCAGGATATAGGGCAGCGCTTTCCAGACTTTTCATGTTGGGGACATGCTTTTCAGACATGCATCCTTTCACAACATGGTCATTTAATTTTACTGGCAAACCGGAGGTTAAATCAAACCTCTTTTAAGAGTTTCATACAATATTAATATTAAATAATGTATAATATATACGTTTCATATAATATTTACTATATAAAGAAGATCTGGAATTTTTCCTTTTATACTTATGCACCACAGTTGATCCTTGTGTAATTCCTTCTATAACTGCTCCATGGAGTTCATCACAGACATCATTGTCAACAAATTTTCTTTTCTTAATTACAAATTTACCCATTTTAATGGCATTTAGCTAAAGGTTCTCGCCTGATATTAAGTCCAGTCGTGTCAGACTCTGGGGGTTGGTGCTCATCTCAGTATCTTAAGCTGAAGAGCCAGCGTTGTCCGTAGACACCTCCAAGGTCATGTGGCCAGCATGACTGCATGGAATGCCGTTACTTTCCCACTGGAGCGATACCCATTGATCTACTCACATTTGCATGTTTTTGAACTTCTAGGTTGGCAGAAGCTGGGGCTAACAGTGGGAGCTCATGCCTCTCCCCGGATTCAAACCTGCGATCTTTCGATCAGCAAGTTCAGCAGCTCAGCGGTTTAACCCACTGCACCACCGGGGGCTCCTTAGTGGCATTTACTACAACTCAATCAACAAATTGTGCAAATTATAAAAATTATAACTACTGTACCTACACCAGGCTTTGTTTGTGGGAACGGGAGCATTTTTCACACATCACACCTAGGGACTACAAGTGACACATTAGTGTGTCCTGGCACACAGTTTGGAAAGCTCTGGTATCGAGCTTTTTTGTAATTCTCTTTGGGCCAGGAGGTCAGGTATTTTTTTATCTGTTCTGACCATTTGCTGATGGAATCTGGAAGATACGCATAATAGCTTTTCCTTATCACGGATACAACCTACATTTCCTTCTGTAGCTGAAAATAGTTCTAAAACCTAAGAGAAACACATTTGTTACATGATGTCCAGGTCGTTCACTAAGTAAGGTCACCTGATGAAACCTAGTACAGGTTAAGCATCTGTTTTCCAAAATTCAGGAATATTCCAAAATCCACAATTCTCCACATGGGTGGCAGAGTGTTTTCTGATGGCTCAATGTACACAAACTTTATTTCAGGCACAAAATTATTAAAATTATTGTGTGAAAATCCCTTCAGATTACGTCTATTTTGACTACGATGAAATCCCATGCTTAAACTCTGATGTCATCTCCAAAAGATCTCATAATGTATCCATATGCAAATACAAGTATTCCAGAATCCTAAAGAATCCAAAACTACAGACTTCCAGTCTTGCTGCAAAGAAGTAGGGTTCTCTTCTCGCAACTCCCTGGGAAGGGGATGCAAAATATGGTAGTCAATGAAAAATAGCTACTTTTAAACAGTGATAAATCCTCTTAAGGCATCAGAGAGTCATAGAGCACTAGCCTGAGCCCCCAGAATTAGTTTTAGTGTGCCAATTGTGTTATAGTATTACATATTAACTAGCTAAGGTACCTGGCGATGCCTGGGTTAGGGATTTTGTAGTACTATTTATTAGAAATAATCGTTGTTTGTTTTTGGATTTTATGAATAGTCTTATTAAAGAATGCATTAGGATGTGGGTAAACTACCATCATCATTTGTCATTGTCCCCAAACTGCACCAGCTCAATAAATTTTTACATGACCCTGGGTATATAGCTATATAAATAAAATAAGTATAAAAATCAAATACTTACTGATAACAAAGTAACATTTGCAAGGCTTGCTAAAGAGGATGATTTTCCTTTTTTATGATCTATAGCTGAAGCATCTTCTGCAGAGTCTACTGTAAACACTGTGCCACAGATTTGTGTAAAACAGCTGCAAGGTGATGTTCAGAAAACTTTTCCTGTTGCCAAATTCTTCAGGACTTGAACATTGAGCCAAGGGAGCCCCATTTGGGGTTGAGAGCCACAGGTCAAGAAACAGTGCTCTAGAACACAGAGGGAGTGATTGAGTTCAGTCTGGTGACTTCCTAAGAAAGAGACTTTATACGCTGTGGAATCCAAAGTTTGGAAAGACTTTAAGAAAATGGCCAGTGATGTGGAGACCAGGTTGCTTCTGGCCAGGCAGATCAAGATGGAGCCCAATACTGAGGAGATAGACAATTCTATCAAATTGGCTGAGCTGCCAAACTTGGTGCAATGTGGAACCATTGGGGATCTGCTCCATGACATAGCGCCCCAGCAGCCACCTCCTGGACCCTCCCATTGCTGGGAGGATGCTTGGAAGCAAGTCCTAGAAGCATTGGATGCTGATTCTTTGCCACATGTTCAGAGGTATGGAAGTGAAGGAAATAAAGAAGTTCACAGCTCTCAGGGCGAAGATGCATCGGAGGAACGTGTCTCAGAGTCAAGCTTGTCTCTTTCCCTGGAAAACATGTGGATGCTTCAGTTCCGACTGGGAGATGATATTGAATCCTGCCTGGAGAGCTTTGAACAGGCAGCCAAGGCCCATCATTGGCCCAAAGAAGAATGGGTTGCCCATCTGAAGCCTCATCTAAGCCCCAAAGCTTTCCTGGCCTGCTGCGATGTGGCTGGAGACTACAGCGTGGTGAAGGCCAGCATCTTGCAGCATCATGGAATCACCCCAGAGATTCAATGGCGGTGTTTCAGGCAGTACCGTTACCACAAATCTAAAGGGCCCAGAGAAGCATGCCGGAAGCTCCGGGCCCTTGCGTGGCGCTGGTTAAAGGACCTCAGCAAAGAGCGGGTCTTGGAGCAACTCGTTCTGGAGCAGTTTCTGGACATTCTGCCGCAAGAAATGCAAAGCTGGGTCAGGCGATGCGGTCCGGAAACATGCGCCCAGGCAGTGGACCTTGCTGAAGGTTTTCAACTGGGTAAGAAGGTAAGAAGGGTAAAGAATGTGTGTGGAAAAAGACATTTCAATATAGAACATTTTGTTTTAGTTCATTTACATCCTGCTAATATATCTACCTGTACTGAAGGCAGGAAGCCACCTAGTTTCTAGAATAGCCTTGATTTCTGGCTTTTCATATTGCTTGGCTATTTTTCAGAGATATAATATATTCACAACATACTGTAAGTATCAGCCTTGTGTTTAGAACTCTTGAGGACTGTTATTTCATTCATTCATTCATTCATTCATTCATTCATAATTTTCCTTGGATAATGTGTTTCTTAGTTCATTTTTTCTCATGGAATGAGTAAGAGTTAAATGAGGACCAGTTTAATAGTACTGACTCAGTCAAGATTTGCATTTTGCTACATTTTGGGACTCTGTCATTTGTCTGTTTCATTTGGCCAGCTTTCCAGGATAGTATTCTACTTCTGTCATGTTAAAGATGAATCACTTTCTTTTTTGCATGTTTTTTAAAATTCTAAAGTTTATGTTTCCTTTTCCCCATTCCCACACCAGGGTTGCTCATTTTTATCAGAACCCACCCCCAAAAAAGCTGTATATGTTTTCATGAGTACTATATCTTCTTAACATAACCATTTTTGTACATTTTTGGTGAATAGCATATTACAATTTGCAAAAACAAACTATCAAAGTAAAACTGTTTCAGGATTGGTGTAGAGTGTGAATGATGCTTGTTTTCCTCCTGATTGGGATGTGTGCTTAGGTTTGACAGGCAAGATTTAGAAAACTACAACTTCTAGATTCTTCCAGGGGTCATGGCTAGCTGAAGTCCAAAACAGTAATTTTTCAAGATTTTGACTAAGTGGGCTGATGGGAGCTATTAAACAGGGGAAGTCTGAGAAGAAGGTTTCTCCCTTCGGTGCATTTGGAGATTACTTTGGTTTGAGTTTTGTTTTGTTTTCTTGTTCCATTTCTAACTGTACTGTTTTCCTTCTCTCCCAACCTGAAAAGCCACCAGTATCATTCAAAGATGTCTCTGTGAAGTTCTCTGATGCAGAGTGGGCCTTATTATCGGAAAAGCAACGAACATTGTATCAGGACACCATGCTGGAAAATTTTCAGAATGTGTCCTCTTTGGGTGAGGATTGGCCTGTTTGGTGGGCCGCTTTTGTTTTTCCATGGGAGCACACACATACATATTTATAGTACTACATATTTATTACTGCTGTTTTTTTTAATGTTTTAATCTTCATTGTTTTAAATAATTTGTAAGTGTTCTTAAATTTTTTTATTAGGGAAAGTGCATGATATGCAATAATCCTAATATCAATCCCAATATTAATAATACACCCTTGATCTATTGCCCTCCCCACAATGATCTTAAAAATGAATAATGTGAGATCTGATTTACTGATATGGCTCACTCCCCACACCCAGTCTACTATTTCCCTCTTTGAAACTGTTAACTGCATTTTTTTTCGTGTCAGGAGCAACTTGAGAAACTGCAAGTTGCTTCTGGTGTGAGAGAATTGGCCACCTGCAAGGAAGTTGCCCAGGGGATGCCCGGATATTTGATGTTTTACCATTCTTGTGGGAGGCTTCTCACATGTCCCTGCATGGGGAGCTGGAGCTCACAGAGGGAGTTCAACCTGCTCTCCTCAGATTCGAACTGCTAATCTGTCGGTTAGCAGTCCTGCCACCACAAGGGTTTAATCCATTGCACCACCGCAGAGTCCTTGCTAAATGCATTAATACTGTCACATCCAGTTTAGCCCTGGATTGCAGAAGGCTTTCCCCCTTAAGAACTGTGAGAGGACTGAAAAAAACAAGTTTTTTTTAGCACTTTTGATGATCTGCTTTCTCAGTGTCCCTTACTTATGAGATGTAGCTGATGAAATAATGCTAAAACTGCCCACCTGTGCCCAGAAATTGTTTATTATTGCAGGTTCATTGGTAGTTGGTTTGATGGTTGCTCTTATATTCTGTTATAATGTTGTTTTATTCTGTTTTATGGTGTTGTTTTTATATTTTAGTGTGTTATATTTTAACCATGTCTGTTCGAGCTCATCCCCATGTAAGCCGTCCTGAGTCCCTCCAGGGAGATAGAGGCAGGGTATAAAAATAAAGTTGTTATTATTATTATTATTATTATTATTATTACTTAAATAAGTCAAGTAAATATGCTGAGGGTAACAGTCTTTCATTTAAGCATTTTCTAGCCCTACTTGTGACAAATGTTTCTTTCTTTCCCTTTTGACAGGATTTCCTCGAGAGAAACACAAGTTCATTGCTCAGATAAAGAAAGGAGGAAAACTGGATTTTCAGGATGGTGCCGAAAGAGGATATCTCTTAGAGAATGAACTCACAGGTGAGGAAAGGGAAGGGGTATGGGACCAACAGAAGGAGTTATTTCTCTTTTTAAACATCGGATAAATCTGCATCCTCTTTTCTTGCTTTCTGCTACAGGAAATTTGCTACTTCCAGTTTCTAAAGAATATTGTATGGAAAAGAAGGGCATTTCAAAGAAAGCGAAGAAACCAGCAGAAAAAACTCAAGAGCACTCAGGCCAAGTCCAGTCGTTTGGCAATGAGCCCTCCAGCCCCGAGATGCAGCCTATCTCTCTGAGCCCTACAAAGGTGCCCTCAGTCAAGACCCAACCCACAAAAAGGCGAATGTCATCTCCAAAGGGTAGAAAACATCAAAAGAAGGAACGACGGCCACCAACCCCAGAGGGGCCTCCTTCCAACAGAAAGCAGTCTCCACCCTCATTGCCAAGAGAAGCACCTGACAATCAGGAACTAAGTGATGATGCCGTTTCAACCCACAATCAGGAACCTGAAGATGTTGCAAAGCCCCGCAAGCGAAAGAAAGTAACACCATCGCAAAGCGGGCCACCGAAACCAAAGAAGCAAGCAGTGCTGATAGAAAAGCACTTCAAGATGAAGAAGAAATCTAAGACTCAGGAAGAGCCCCAAGAATCGCAGGGGGAATTGCCGGTGCCAGAGAAGACTTCTCCTTGCAAGAAGAGTCAAAGGCAACAAGAGGCACAGCAGGCACCATCCCCAGATGAAAATGCGAAGCCCCACAGAGTCACCACTGCATGTGTCACGTGGCACCCTCCCGTTAGTGCCACTGTTGTCTCTGACCTCACCTGCTTGGAGTGCGGGCGATCATTCAAGCAGAGGGCCGACCTGCGCCACCACCAGTATGTGCACACGAGGGAGAAGCCCTACGCCTGCAGCATGTGCAGCAAATGTTTCCGGCACCCCAGCCACCTCCACATCCACCAGCGTACACACAGCGG
The DNA here is from genome assembly GCF_025583915.1 of Anolis sagrei ordinatus. Lineage (NCBI taxonomy): Eukaryota > Metazoa > Chordata > Lepidosauria > Squamata > Anolidae > Anolis > Anolis sagrei. The sequence goes on along the minus strand of NW_026847660.1, from coordinate 17,532,189 downwards.
GGAGCGGCCCTACAAGTGCCCTGAGTGCGGGAAAACCTTCTCCCAGAGCTGCAACCTGCGGACGCACAGGCAGATCCACACAGGTAAGAAGCCCTTCCAGTGCTCCGTCTGCAACAAATGCTTCTACCACCGGTCCAACCTCACCATCCACAAGCGTGTGCATACCGGGGAGCGGCCCTATTCCTGCTCTGTGTGCCCGAAGAGCTTCAGTGACCGGTCCACCCTGGTGCAGCATGAGCGCACACACACCGGGGAGAGGCCCTATGCCTGCCTTGTTTGCAAGCAGAGATTCAGTCAAATGTCGCACCTTACAAAGCACAGCCGGGTGCATTCAGATGCCAGGGGCCAGCCCAAGACAAAGCCCACCAGGGTGCTTGTCCCAAGCCCCCCTAAGAATTGCATGTCGCAGCCCAATGGAAAAGATGGTTCCTTCAAAAAGACAGAGGCCAAGCAGGACCAGCACAATCTCACCTCAATCTCAAAAACGTTGGTTTCCTCATCCCCCAAGAATAGGCTTCCACAGAACAAAGATGCCACTTAGAACAAGTCACAGAGAACATTTGGCCTACAACTCCCATCCAAATCACCCAGCATAGGATTGTGGGAGCTTGAACTATAACTCCCACAAGCCTAGTACAGAAGACATTTCCAAATGGCAGGGAAAAGGCATTAAAGGTTGTAGCATTCCAGGACTAGTGGGTATCAATAAAGATGATGATAATTCAGCACTGAAACACTGTGCCTTGGAGTGTGGTGGAGTCTCCTTCCCTGAAGGTTTCTAAACAAACTGAATGGCCATCTGCCAGGAATGCTTTGATTGTGTATTTTTACACGGCAGGATGGCCCTGTGGTATTTTCCAACTCCATGAATTTATGAGAAAACAAAAGGAGTTCTCAAGTCAATTATGTCACATCAAAGAGCTTGTCAGACTGATATATTTTGAAGTAATGAATGTGAATTAGATAACCAATCCTTTGCTAGTGACCGTTCCTCTTTAGCAATGATAGGGAATATGTTGCCTTCTATGTATTTATTAGACTTCACCTCTTATCTTCCCCCACCATTGACAGTGCTTGCAGCAAGCTGATAAAAGTTGCAGTCCAGCATGTGAAGGGCCACAAGTCAACCTCGCTTTGCTCTGCATCCTCCCACTTGTGCTGTTGCTATAGGTTCATCTGAATAGAGTAAGACTTCTTTTTAGATTATCAAACCAGAAGGATTACCATAAATTATTGTACATAAGGAATTGTATATTTAGAGAGGAGAGGTTGATGCTCAAGGCCAGATTTTAAACATATGTGTCATGTTCCTTCATGGAAAGCCCATCCATTTTCAAGAAATTGGATTTGGAATTTTTAAATGTGACCTAGAAATATGTATTTATAAAATATGACATCAATTAAAAAATATTTATCTTTTTTCTCATATTTATTATAGCTTTTTAAAATACATTAAATTTTTAATTTTATTTCTCATTTTGAATAACTTTAGATCTTTCTGGTTCGGATATAGGCCATGGTGGGGAGAAGGATTTAAACTCCCCTGTATAGGCCGTGGTCCCCACTGTCTTGACCCAAAGAGGAGCCACAAAGCAACTAAAGGCATAAAATATTATATCAAACTCTTGGGAGTTTGGAAAAAAAGTGAATGAATTTTTTTAAAAAGTGCAAATGAACTGTAAAGCCATATATGTGATTTGAAAACAGAAGAATAAATTATTTGATGTATTTATTCAATTTTCTGTCATTCTTGTCTCACCTAGTTCCATTATTGACAAATATTACATTTACACCTACACTGGAATGTTAAATATGGTTGGGAGAGAAACGCTAATGTTAGTTCAAAGGTGGCTTCTGCTACATTTGAAGATCAGTTCGCTGTACGTTTACTCAAGAGTAAATCCCACCAAGTTCTATGGGCTTGAATGCCAGGCCAGGGTGTTTAGGATTGCACCTCTGAATTGTTGTGTTTATATTTGTAATATATTGTACTATAATGTCCTACAAACCATCTGCTATTAACAGGGTCAGCATCCACTGTGGGGCTACAAGATTGGAAAATTTGCTTATTCAGAGACAAATCTGAGAATCCTTCAGTCAATATAGTCAGTAGTCATTATTCCATGGAATTATTTCCCCATAACTCTATGTCTAAATGGTACCCAGCATCTTCAAAAGGATTTGTTATCCTGAAATCCACTTTGCAGAAGCTCTTTCATACTAGACAAATACAGACAATACAGACAATTTCCTATAGAATTCCAATACAGACAATTTCCTATAGAATTCTGGAGTTTGCATTTGGGGATATATTTAGATTTCTAACCCAGAAAACTCTAGTGCCTCACCAAGCCACAAACCCCAAGATTCCAAAGGTTATGGCCATTAAAGTGGATTCATGCAGCTATAACTCCAATAATAATAATAATAATAATAATAATAATAATAATAATACTTTATTTATACTCCACCCTATCCCAAGGTGGGACTCAAGGCAATGTGAAGAGGCTTAAAATATGAATTCCAGCCCTGCTTGCTACATTCCTTTTAACTTTTAGTTTGACACCCCTTGAATTGCCATAGCTAGATGTGATTGAGTCCTAGGAGCTGTAGTTTCATATGGTCTGTAGCCTTCCTTGCCAAGGAGAGCTGGGATCCCACCAAACTACAATCCCAGGATTCCATACCATTGAGTCAAGTAAATAAAAGTAGTATCAAACTGCATTATTTCCACTGCATAGATGCACCATAAGACATATATTATGGCATTCGATTGCATCAGACAATAAAATGAAAACTTATGAAATACATATACAGTGGGTAGATATATATAATTATCCCCTCCATACACTCATATATATATACATACATACACACACACAGACATTTTATACCTATATTTCACCTTACCATATATATGTTGGCGTAATGTAAAATAAACCACATAGTTCACGTTTGATCAGTCCACACGCTGTCTTGCCAGAGAAAGAAAATATGCCATGCAGATTAGTTCACTCTTTGTAATTCAGAACACCATATTTACAATCATGTAATCTGTTGCATCCAGTCACATAATGTCCTTTTATGAGAGATTTAAAATTGTCTTTCTTTGTCCACGTAGAGAATCTTCCTCCAGCGGCTCATGAAGCAAGAGCACACTCCAAACTCTGCCTCTCTCTACTTCTCTCTTCAAACTGTCTCTTTCTGCACTTGCATAGCTCGAGCCTGAACAAAAATGTAACAGTATCCAAAAGTCCCAGGCTCAGCCTGCTCCGAGGGCATTGCCCGACCAATCAGCTTCTTGCATCTTATTTTACAGTTGAAACATGCACACTGACTGATTTCTTGCATGCTCCAATAAATATATCCCCTTATCATGTGATGCAATCTAATGCCATAATGCAGGGGTCCTCAAACTAAGGCCCGGGGGCCGGATGCGGCCCTCCAAGGTCATTTACCCGGCCCTCGCTCAGGGTCAACCTAAGTCTGAAATGACTTGAAAGCACACAACAACAACAACAATCCTATCTCATCAGCCAAAAGTAGGCCCACACTTTCCATTGAAATACTAATAAATTGATATTTGTTAAAATTGTTCTTCATTTAAATTATTGTATTGTTTTTTTCCACTACAAATAAGATGTGCAATGTGCATAGGAATTCATTCATTTTTTTAAAAAATATAATCCGCCCCTCCAACAGTTTTAGGGACTCTGACCTGGCCCTCTGTTTAAAAAGTTTGAGGACCCCTGCCATTTATTTATTTATTTTTATTTCTCGTGTCAGGGCAACCACCAATTATATTACATTTCTAACAGAACAAAACAAACAAACAGACAAAATACAAAATTTGTGAGTTTGGTAGTTGATTAAATGTCCTTTGACCAGTATCTGGCCACTTGGAGTGCTTCTGGTGTTGCTGCAAGAAGGTCCTCCATTGTGCATGTGGCAGGGCTCAGGGTGCATTGCAGCAGGTGGTCAGTGGTTTGTTCTTCTCCACACTCGCATGTCGAGAATTCCACTTTGAAGCCCCATTTCTGAAGGTTGGCTCTGCATCTTGTGGTGCCAGAGCGCAGTCGGTTCAGCGCCTTCCAAGTCGCCGAGTCCTCTGTGTGCCCAATACACCCCTGCCATAATGGGTGTATTCGATTCAATAGTATCTGTTCTTTATTTATTTATTTAGGACATTTATATTCCATCCTATCTCGACCTCCACAGAGGGACTCAGGACGGCTAACAACAACATAGATATACATATTACCATATATTCTGGTGTATAAGACTACTTTTTAACCCAAGAAAATCTTCTCAAAAGTCAGGTGTCATACGCGGGGTCATCTTATACACGGGAGTATCCTTATACGCTGGAGTAGTCTTATACGCCAGGAGTCGTCTTATAGAGAGGGTACTGAAACTTCCAATCCAGATTGGAGAACCTGTGGTTGCCGCATATGGTGGGGGAAGCTCAAAAATGGCACGTGTCCCTGCTGTATGCAGCGACTGTAAGAAAGCATTAAAGGTGATGCTGTACAAGTACAGTAGAAGAAAAACCATTCATCAGGATTCGTGGATTTAATGCGGTCCCGATGGTGAGGTGAAGGGGCGCCTCACCAGGTGTAAGTGAAGGGCGGAGCAAGCTGCAAACGTCCGGGGTGCCCGGGGCATGGGAAAAAGAGATAGAGTGGCTCTGGGCCCAGAAAAACACCTGTCTGGCCCGCTCTTGTATCCTATTACCATACTTCCTCCTCTGCCTCTCAGATCTCATTCCTGAAGACTGCAGTGAAGCGGTGTTACATCCCGAATAGACTACTGCAACGCACTCTACATGGGGTTGCCCTTGAAGACCGTTCGGAAACTTCAACTGGTCCAGCGAGCGGCAGCCAGGCTGCTCACTGGAGCGACATACAGAGAGCACACCACCCTCTGCTGTGTCAGCTCCACTGGCTGCCGGTTCAGTTCCGAGCCCAATTCAAGGTGCTGGTTTTGACCTACAAAACCCTGTACGGTTCCGGTCCAGTGTATTTGTCCGAACGTATCTCCCTCTACGTCCCACCCCAGAATTTAAGATCATCTGAGGGGCCCTGGTCTCAACCCCACCGCTTTCCCAAGTGAGGCTGGTGGGGACGAGGAGCAGGGCCTTCTCAGTGGTGGCCCCTCACCTGTGGAACTCACTCCCGGGGGATATCAGGGCATCAACATCTCTCCTGTCCTTCAGGAGGAAGGTAAAGACGTGGTTGTGGGACCAGGCCTTCGGGTAATCTGCTAACTAGGTAAGGACAACCAGACAGGTCTGATAAAAGCGGAATGGAAACTTTGAACTATGAGATAGCRAACATGGACCGGCAATAAGGAGTAATTGGTTTGTATTGGTTTGTATGAAATTTTTATTGGTTTTATCGGTTATAGATGTAATGTATCATTGTTGATGGCTAATTTATGCTATTTTGTTTTATTACTGTTGTATGTTATGGGCATCGAMTTGTGCCTTGGTTATGTAAGCCGCCCTGAGTCCCCCTCGGGGTGAGAAGGGCGGGGTAAAAGTAAACCAAATAATAAATAAATAAATAAATAAGCAGTGCAGGTGCGCATGTGTGAGATSTGAGAGGCAGAAAAGGAGGTACAGTATTAGGAAAATTACCATATTGAAATCAAATCTGATACTTTTAAAATTATTTATTTGGTGTGCGTTGGAAGAGGGGTAGTTTTATATGGCGAAATATCCCAAACTCTATATTTTAACTGGAAAAGTTGGGGGTCGTCTTATATGCCCAGTCGTCTTATATGCCGGAATATACGGGTAAATAAAACAGAATAAGACATCATAAAACATTAAAACAATCGTCAATTTAAAGCTGTCATACAGTTTGACACTACTTTATCAGTCTTAGTGCCATATATATATGGCTCTAAGATTTTATTTACATATATACTGACATACATGTGTAGCAGAAGAGAAATATTACAAAGCAATAAACAGGACGATTCTGATCTATTGCTATCTTGAAAAACAGCCAGATAAATAAGTGCAAGATTCCTCCTTTTTGTTGTTGTTGTTATCAAACACTTCAAATGAGTCTTCTGCAGATCTTCAAGCTTGCAACTGTCCCAAACTCAGAGTCATCCAGGCTTCTGGACTTCAATTCCCAGAAGCCTCTGCTGCTTCAGCCAATGAATAGGGACTCTGGGAGTTGAAGTCCAAAGACCTAGAAGACTAAAGTTTGGGAAGCAATGAGTTAAAAAATCCAAAAACGGCAAGCTAGTTGTCCTAGAGAGGCTACAGAAGGGCTCCAGGGAGGTCCCCAACATGCGGCTGGACTTTCCCTTTTCCGCCCAAGAAAACTGTGCTTTTTGAAGGTTGCATGTCCTTTTCCTCCAGCAAAAGAAGTGAAGCTGCAAAGGGTGAGTCCTGGTGGGATGGGAGGAAGATGATAGGGGCTCAAAACAGCCAGGAGGGGAAGTTCTTCCTTATGTTTAGGTGTCCCTAAACATTTGAATCCATTGCTCTGTGTCCTAGGATGCATCTACATTGCAGAATTAACGCAGTTCGATACCGCTTTAATTAATATGGATCAAGGTTGAGGAATCTTGGGGTTTTTCAGTTTGGTGAGGCTGCAGCACTCTTTGGCAGAGGAAACTAAAGCTCTTGTAAAACTCTCAGGATTCCAGAGCCATGGCAGTTAGAGTGGTATCAAACTGTATTAATTCCACATTGTAGATGCACCCATAGTTCAGCATTCAAATAACTTCACCATAATGCTTCTCTATCATAATAGTAGATAACAACAAAGGAGCTGATAGAGAATGTTTCTGGGACATGGCCATACAGTGCGGAAAACTCACAGCAACCCAATGAACTGATAGTATATAGATACTCCAGCTGTCATTTCAGAAATGGTACTTGTATAAAGCTAGTTTTGCTTAAGTGTTGCATCTGGATAAATTACAGACCCCTTCTTTTTTCATAGGATCCTTCCAGCGGTTAAATGGGTTGCCAAAAATGGCAGGTATCTGGAGGAGAGCACTGCAGGCTACGAACACTTTGTGTCTCCATCAAGGGACAAAAGTGAGGTGTAAATAATAATAATAACAATAATCACCATCATCATCAACAACAATAACACAGATTTTAGTGCTTCAAATGTTAGACCTGTTTCTGGGAATCTTTGATCTGCTAAATCAAAAAATGGCACCAGTTTCCCCCTATTATTATTATTATTATTATTATTAAACTTTATTTGTACCCCCAGAGCATCTCCCAGAGGATTCGATGCGGCTTACAACAGTCCGAGGCCACAACAATACAACATAACAATACAATCAAGCAAATCAAACAATTAAAACAATCTATCTGCTCTAGTTTTTGAGACATGTGCTATCTATCAGTTGCCATCTGCTTACCATAAAAAAAAATCATGATAACCCAATCTAAGAGACTAGATGCAGTCTATCCAGTGTGGTTTTCTGAATCAGCACCCCAAATAATCCCATAAACAGACCTGAAAACCAATATAATAATAATAATAATAATAATAATAATAATAACATCTCCCAACAAAGGATTGCCCAATGCAGTCTATCCAATTCAGTTTTCTGAATCAGCACCCCAAATAATCCCACAAACAGACCTGAAAACCAATATAATAATAATAATAATAATAATAATAATAATAATAATAATAACATCTCCCAACAAAGGATTCCCCGATGCAGTCTATCCAATTCAGTTTCCTGAATCAGCACCCCAAATAATCCCACAAACAAAATGTAAACCAATGTAATAATAATAATAATAATAATAACACCTCCCAACAAAGGAAGCAGCCAGGCTTTGAAGCTGCAAGGCCATCAACGCTAATCAAGATGGCCAATTTCCAACAGATTTCACAACTTCTAAGGATGCCTGCCATAGATGTGGGTGAAATGTCAGGAGAGAATGCTCCTGGAACATGGCCATACAGCTCAAAAAGCTCACAACAACACAATAATAATATTTTTTAAAAAAAAAGAATCCCCGGATTTAATAATAATAATAATAATAGTAATGCAACACCAGGATTCTGTAAATAATAATAATAATAATAATAATAATAATAATACAACCCCAGGATTCAATAATAATAATAATAATAATAATAATAATAATAATAATATCAGCCCCAGAATTTAATAATAATAATAATATAAACCCAAGATTCCATAAATATAAATATAATCATAATCATAATACCCCAGGAATCCATAATAATAATAATGATAATAATTAAACAATTGTCCTCAAACTAAGGCCCAAGGGCCGAATATGACCCTCCAAGGTCATTTATCTGGCCCTTGCTCAGGGTCAACCTAAGTCTGAAATGACTTGAAAGCCAACAACAACAACAACAAGAATCCTATCTCATCAGCCAAAAGCAGCCCCACACTTCCCATTGAAATACTAATAAGTTATATTTGTTAGAATTGTTCTTCATTTTATTGTTTTTAAGTGTTTTTTGCACTACAAAYAAGATATGTGCAGTGTGCATAGGAATTCATTCATGCTTTTTTCACATTATAATCCAGCCCTCCAACAGTTTTAGGGACTGTGACCTGGCCCTCTGTTCAAAAAGTTTGAGGACCCCTGCGGTATACACTAGAACAGTAAACATTAAAAATATTAAAATAYGGTATTTTTTCTATTCTGACGYGCTTTAAGCCCCACGTAAACATCTCTAAAATGGGGTGCATTGGTGGTACTGAAATTAATGTCTGTCTTGCAGTCAGTGGCATCTTAGAATTGAAGAAATATGGTACATTGAAATAAATTTAGGATTGAAACAATGTGGTAAATTGAAATAGGATTGAAGAAATATGGCATACTGAAATAAACTTAAGACTGAAGAAATATGGTATACTAGCCATCCTTTRCCACGCGTTGCTGTGGCCCACATGGGGGTTCTGTGTGGGAGGTTTGACCCAATTCTATCATTGGTGGGGTTCAGAATGCTCAGTGATTGTAGGTGAACTATAAATCCCAGCAACTACAGCTCCMAAATGTCAAGATTCTATTTTCCTCAAACGCCACCAGTGTTCACATTTGGGCATATTGAGTATTTGTGTAGAGATTGGTCCAGATCCATCAGTGTTTGAGTGCACAGTGATCTCTGGATGTAGGTGAACTACAACTCCAAAAACCAAAGGACACTGCCCACCAAACCCTTCCAGTATTTTCTGTTGGTCATGGGAGTTCTGTGTGCCAAGTTTGCTTCAATTCCATCGTTGGTGGAGTTCAGAATGCTCTTTGATGGTAGGTGAACTAGAAATCCCAGCAACTACAACTCCCAAATGACAAAATCATAATTTTTTGAGTGATGGTCACTCCTTGTGTTGTGAGATGTTTTGTTGCCAAATTTTGGTGTGGTTTCATTCATTGGTTCTTTTGTTTTTAGGATACTCATTACACACAGAACATTTATATATATATATAGATTGAGATAAATTTAGAACTGAAGAAATATGGTAAATTGAAATAAACTTAGAATCCAAGAAGTGTAGCATATTGAAATACATTTAGGATTGATAAAAATATGGTACACTGAAACAAACAGAATTGTAGAAATGTGGTGCATTGAAATAAACTTAGAATGGAAAAAATGTGGTATATTGAAATCAACTCAGCATTGAGGAAATGTGATATATTGAAGTAAATTTAGAATTGAAGAAATATGGTATCTTGAAATAAACGTAGACTTGACACACTGTGTTATATTGAATAAACGTAGAGTCGACGAAATATGGTGTATTGAAATAAACTTAGAATTGACTATTTTAGGCCCTGAGAGGGTTTTCTTCAGTGAGAGAGTGGAGGCAAACAAGATGGCGGCCCAGCAGAACAAAATGGCGGACCCTGGCCTTCTGTTGCAAGCTCAAGTGAAAATGGAGGCTCAGTGCCAAGGGGATGGCGCTGCCGTAGAAGGTGATGGAAAATCCCCCTTCGTAATCCAATCAGGAACCGCAGATTTGCTCTCCAAAGTGAAGCAGGAGCTGCCCGAGGAGCCGTTGCAGGGCTGGGATGGTCAGTGGCCCAGAGTGTTGGAGTTGTTGCCACCTCCTGTGACCGCCACGGAGTGGGATGGCCTCCAGTTGCCTCATGCGGGTCAAGGGACCAACACTGAGGCCTACTTGGCTGCTTTCGAGCGGATGGCAGACACCACACAGCGCCCAAGAGAAGAGTGGGTGGCGCGGCTCATGCCCGTCCTCGGCGGTCAAGCCCGGCAGGCCTATTTTGGCCCAGAGGCCAAGGACAAGGAGGACCACGGCAAGGTCAAGGTGGCCGTTCTGCGTCTGGATGACTCTCTCACCACTGAGTCGCACCGCCAAGGCTTCCGGCACTTCTCCTACCAGGCGGCTAAGGGGCCAAGGGGAACGTGCCGGCAGCTGCAGGAACTTTGCCGGCGGTGGTTGCAGCCGGAGAGCCAGACCAAGGAGCAGATCCTGGACTTGCTCATCCTGGAGCAGTTCCTTTTCATCCTGCCACAGGACATGCAAGACTGGATCCGGGAACGCGGCCCTGAGACCTGCGACCGGGCTGTGGTCCTGGCGGAAGAGTTCCTGCAGCGGCAGCAGGAGGCGGAGAGGTGGGCCCAGCAGGTGAGGAACCTCTCCATCCTAGGCTTTCTCAACCTAGGGGTCGGGACCCCTGGGAGGGCTGCAAGGGGGTGTCAGAGAGGTCACCAAAGATAATCCGAAAACACAGTATTTTCTGTTGGTCATGGGGGTTCTGTGTGGGAAGTTTGTCCCAATTCTATTGTTGGAGGGTGGGATTCAGAATGCTCTTTGAGTGTAGGTGAACTATAAACCCCAGTAACGACAACTCCCAAATGTCAAGGTTTCTTTCCCCCAAACTCCATCTGTCTTCATATTTGGGCATATGGAATATTCGTGCCTAGTTTGGTTCAGATCTATCATTGTTTGAGTCCACAGTGATCTCTGGATGTAGATGAACTACAACTCCAAAACTCAAGGTCAGTGCCCACCAAACCCTTCCAGTATTTTCTCTTGGTCATGGGAGTTCTGTGTTCCAAGCTCGATTCAATTCCATCATTGCTGGAGTTCGGAATGCTCTTTGTAGGTGAACTATAAATCCCAGCAACAATAACTCCCAAATTACAAAATCAATCCCACTCCCAACCCCGCCAGTATTCAAATTTGGGCGTATCGAGTATTTGTGCCAAATTTGGCCTGTGAATGAAAATATATCCTGCATATCAGATATTTACATTATGATTCATACCAGTAGCAAAATTGCAGTTATGAAGTAGTACCGAAAATAATTTTATGGTTGGAGGTTACCACAACATGAGGAACGGTATGAAGGGGTCGCAGCATTAGGAAGGATGAGAACCACTGATCCATATGGATATGGATATATGTGTGTGGTGCATACATATGTATGTACCGTATATGTGTGCCCCCTGTGGCTGAAACTGTGGGTGAAACTGGTTCAAATCCCAGGCACAGGGTGAGATCCCGCTGTTAGCCCCAGCTTCTGCTAACTTAGCAGCCCGAAAACATGCAAATGCGAGTAAAAAAAATCCAGATCCAAAATGTTTCTAGTCCCAAGTATTTTGGATAAGGGATCCTCAAGCCGTAGCAGAAATAACTGTACCTTCTTCCTTGTGTGTCGCATGGATTTCCTTGTCATTCTCTGGATGTGAAAATCCTGTGTTCAGTCCAGTTCCATATGGTCCAAAACATGGAAAACTCAAGCGGGAAAACAGATCCTGTCTCTGAAATATAACTCAGTGATTGGGAAAGTTCCTTTGGAGCACTCTAGCTTCCAGAATCCCCTAGGCATAATGCTTGTGTTTACTGAGAGTGGCAGTCCTTGAAACAATAACAGTTCTGAGCTCCAAAATGATAACAGTTTTTCCACTATGGTTCAACTGTCTTGATCTTGTTTCAACATTTTGTTTCAGGTAATTGTGCCAATTGAGATGGTGATTGTCAATTCTCCCACTGTAGATCAGCCTCTGTCTGAGGCAGCACAGCGACATCCACGCAGAGAAGCCAAACAAGCTGAAAATGAAGGTATCAGTTTGCAAGGTAATTGCAAGGACAAGGTGTCTCTATTAAGGGATGTTACTTTTGTTTAGGTAAGAGTTAAGTCTCTGTTCGCTCATATATAAGATTTAGGATTACCATATAAACTCAAGTATAAGCCGAGTTTTTCAGCCCTTTTTTAAGGCTGAAAAAGCCCCCTCAGCTTATACTCGAGTCAAAGTTATTTATTATTTTACTCTGTTGTTGTTGTTGTTGTTGTTATTATTATTATTATTATTATTATTACATTTATTATTTTACTCATATTATTACATTTATTATTTTACTCTATTATTACTGTTATTATATTATTATTATTTTACTCTATTATTATTATTACATTTATTATCTTACTCTATTATTACTGTTATTATTACATTTTTATTATTTTACTCTATTAATATTATTATTACATTTATTATTTTACTCTATTGTTATTGGAAGGATACATAAGCACATTTACATTGAAGAAGGTTAGAATAATGGTTTAATCAGTGTTGGACAGTCTTATCTTAAATTACAGTTTAATGTAAATATTCAAAAAAATTTAACCTACGGATTCCTCTGTTAATGTAATTTTATTAGTATCTATTTTTATTTTGAAATTTACCAGTAGCTGCTGCATTTCCCATCCTTGTCTTATATTTGAGTCAATACGTTTTCCCAGTTTTTTGTGGTAAAATAAGGTGCCTTTGCTTATATTTGGGTTGGCTTATATTCAAGTATATATGGTAATCCATATGTTTTTCTTCTTGCCCTGATGTCATATTTTGTTTAGAGCCTTTTCGAACATTGGCTGACAGATAACTAGCCACTGACCAACTTCCTCCAAATTCTAAAAGGATCTCAGTGGTCTGATTACACAGACCTACAAAATTAAGGATGTTAAAATTATTTTTAAAATGAATCCTGCTTTATAGAAATTTTTCATTCCAAACCCAGAAATGAACTCAGATTTCCTCCAGTTTTTTTATTTTGTTATATGTCACTGAATAAGATTTCTTTAGGAAGTAAAGTGTGAAAGGTGAGAAAGGGACCCAAGTTTTCCAATAAACTTTCAGAACACTTTAATTCACAGGTATGAAACACACAAGTTAATTCAAAAGCACTAAAAGAAATCACACTGGGACATCTGTGTGCATAATCAAAATTGCCCAACATCTCAGTTGTTTAATATACTGAATTTATGACCTAATTTTAAGTTCTCCTGTTCTTGCATAGGAATACCTGAAATCCTAAAGCCCATTTCAAATATCTCCAAATCCCCTGACCCTCATTTAAAAATACTGTCAGCTTATAGAGAGCACACCAAACATGCAGAACACATGTTCAGAACTTATTTCTCTTTTTTATTAGAGTTGCTTTCAAAATGGCAAGTGGAAGCGATGCAATATCACTTCCAGTTGTCATGTTGAGAGGGACTCAAAAAAAGAGGTATTTTAGCCTGTGGAGGGAGGTTGTTGAATGAATGAATTGCCCTTGCACTGTTGCCCACCCCTGCATGCAACACCAGATGCCCTGAACACTTTTTTTCCCTTTTCTCCCGACAGAAGAGAACTTTGTGACCAGAAATGGGACCAAGGATCTGCTCCAGGGAGAAGCTGAGCTGGAAGAGCAAGGAAGGAGACTTCAGGGAGGATTCGGAGAGGCTTTTTTCCCAAGGGGTGATCCGAAAAGATCGCACATGAGTGAGCACGGATTGGGAAGGCAGCCAAAGGGTTGCCTGTCTGTGAGGATGATCCAGGACAGAGGCCTTGGAGAGGCCCTGTCTAACCCAGAAACAAAGCGGCACCTTTGCAAAGAGTGTGGGAAGCGATTCCGGAAGAAGTGGGACTTGATCCGTCACGAAAGGATCCACACGGGCGAGAAGCCATACCAGTGCCCAGAATGTGGGAACAGCTTCAACCGGAACACAACCCTCACAAAGCACCTCCTCATCCACTCTGGGGAGAAGCCGCACCAATGCGCCTATTGCGGGAAGAGGTTCACGCGGCGCTCACATGTCACCAACCACCAGAGGCGCCATTCATGGTAAGAAAACCTCAGTTTCCCTCTTATGTATATATCATTTCTTTGCTTGCTAGATTGGTTTATATTTCACCTCCCCAAAGGGACTCAAGACAGTTTATGATAAAATAATACACATAATAAATAGGAGAGGACACCGCCGTAAATTACTATATTCATACCACACTTTTGGAAATATTTTCCAAGTAAGTAATCATTCTTAGTTCTCAATTTTTTTAAAAAGATCAAGGCAGTATTTAGACTCAGGCTTTCTGTCTAAAAAAGACCCAGCATCAAAAGGAAAGGAAAGGAGGAAGGGAAAGGAAATGAAGAAAAACTGAAGTATTGTTGTTGTTGTTGTTAACGTTATTTATGCCCTGCCTTTCTCCCTGAGGGGACTCAAGGTGATTCAATTACAGCAACACAGTTTGATCTATTTAAACCAAAGCGAATATAAAAATTGAAAAAACAATTAAACAGCACTGTGTGTTAGGTTAAAAATACAGTTAAAATACAATAAATACAGTTAAAACACTATTTTAAACAGCCAATTTTCCCCAAAATCCCACCAACAACCACCCAGCAAAGTTTCCTTATCCTTCTACAAATGCCTGCTTGCAAAAATAAAGTCTTGACCTGCTTGCGGAAGGCTAGCAAGAATGGGGCCATCCTGGTCAAGCTGGAGGTATACATTGTTATTATAAAATTCCTCAGCCTAGTGGAATGGCCTCTGCAGGACTGTTTGTGTGTAAGAAAAAGCTTGGTGGCTTCCTTGGTGGGTTATTGGTAGCTTATGCTTTCATTCTCACCTAGAGCTTCGTGTTGATAGTGCCTAATCTTGGTTTTAATGTAACACCATGCAGCTGGGCTAGAGAATGCGTTGTTAAATAGATGTGTGCAAAATGGAAAGGAAGTAGGAAGAGGTAGATTTTAAAAATTCATTTTGGCTCCCAATCAACAGGGAATTACAAGGTTCAGTCTGAAAAAGGGAAGTTGATGAACTCCACACTGAGAATGAAGGAGGACTTTTGGATTTGCAGAAATCCACTAACTCAACTCTTGCTAGAATAACAAAAATTGACTGCTCCTCATTTTGAACTAAGCTCGAAGCTTTATGAGCCATTCCTGGTGAAGTCTTAAGAAGAGAGAGAGGCAAGGACTGTTTTTGATCAAGAATCCTGTGCATGTCATCTTAAAAGTAATTTGTACTATATTCAGACTTAACTCCCTAGGTCTCAGACTCCTATCCTCTGTACACTTCCATAGGATTAAATCCTATTGAACAAAACAGATCTTGTTTCTGAGCTCAGCAGACATAGGTTGGTTAACTATTGAGTTCCAAGAAACCAGTTGATTAGCTCCCTATAAAATAAACAGTTCTTGCCACTGGAGAAAATAAGCCCTGGGTTGCTTTGCTCTTTTAACCTTCTGCTAATGTATTTTTAAACTTTGCTTGCAGCCAAGGAAGGTCTTGACAAAGTACCGATGGCTGCGAATGGATGGAGAGCATGAAAGCCTTGCAGTCGCCTGTTTGTGCTGCAAGGTTTGGAGTAGAAGCTAAGCTGTTGCAGAGTGTGATGGTAGCTATGAGAAATATGCATTGCTCGTCTGATCGATTCTGGTGAAATGTGCCAGAAGACAAGCAACTTTCAGGAACACCCACCCTGATCAAGTCAGAGATCTCTGCCTGCTTCTATCATTTGGTGAAAGCCAAGGAAACGAAGGGAGTATCAGAGATAGGAATGTCACCCAACTTTGCCTGATGCAGAATGATGGTGAGTTCAGCTTCCAAACTGCTTAGTATATTTCTATTGACACTCTTGCTGAAGGAGTTGGCATTTCATGGTGGCCTCCGGCTTGGACTCAGAGCCCACATTAGAGATGCTACTGGAAGGCAGGACTTGGAGAACTGCTATTTTTGATGAAGTAGCTAACTTTTTTACCAAGCCAGAATTGCTTTGCTGTATTAATGCCAGAAGCTGACTTCCCATCAAGATGTCTCAAAGCATGTAAAAGCAAAATACGATTGAGCAGCAAAGAAACATATTTACAAGGGAAAAATTACACTTTATTCCATTATTTGACAGCAGTCGAGACTTTGTCTGTGCCTGACCAAAGGATGTGACCCACTGGGAAAGAGGTGCAGCCTAAATCCAAGTTAAAACAAATGCCAGGTATTGATCTAGAGAGAAAACTGACATGTGATCTAAAGAAATACTGTCCTGGTGTGCTAGTATTCCTTGAATATCAATGTATACAACAATCAACAGGTTTCACAGCATTGACACAAAATTGTCACCTGTTCATCTTTGCATATCAAGCTGTTGTTAAAGACAAAAGGACACAGTGACTGAAGATTTGACAAACCAAGCTGCAAGGAAAGCAGACTGAATAAAAAAGAGAGAGACACACCTGGCTCGTCTTCAGGGACTACTGTTGCTAAGGAGGACTTCAGAGTCCAAGGGAAGTTGCAGTGCATTGATCACACAGAACTGCAGTATGACCTTGCTGTTTTAATTAAATGAGGCCAAACCGACATGACTGTTAAACACTTCATTCCTTTTAAAAAGCAATACAATAATATATTTTGCTGTTTCCTAGACTTTGTCTGAAAGGTTTGACTGAACCTGTTTATCAAACGCCCACAAGTCCAAACATTGGTTTAATAAAACCTGCCAACAGTTGTTTCTTAAGCAGGATGCTTATTGCTTTTGTATGCACCTTGTAGTCTTAGCAAAAGGGCATATAGCTGGAAACACAGGATTATTAGCCACGCAGGTTTATTCTGTGGATGTAACCAGTCATGGAAGTGTTCTGATAATATTAGACTTCTAAAGCCCTAATGAGTTGATGGTGAGGAATGATGGGAACCTGGAAAACAACATGTGATTCCCATCCCTGGTGCAGATGGATTTGTATTTAAATTAAGGCAAAAGGGAAGATTCAGTTTAGTATAGCAGAATCTACCTCTTGTTTTGAAAGAATGTGATATAGATCTGAGCCTTTGCAAATCTAGGGGCTTTTACATATTGTTCCCACAGTGAAGTGTGAGTGTTAAACTGTACCAAAAAATTAAGCATTTTTTTCTGTAAACTCCCTTCTAACACGGTCTTAGGTAGTCAGTGATGTTATGTCACTTCCTGTCACCACTTTGAAAGGAAAACATGTATTGCTGGAGGAAGTGCTATCCATGGGGGTGCCTCCACAGAACGAACTGGCTCTTGTTCAGTTGCTCACTAATTTCACATCTCTATTCCTACTTCATAGCAGATTTCTCTTGGTAGTCATAGGCAAGCTATAATGTCAGTGATCTGATACACTGGAATGCCAGTTCAATGCACTAGTTGCCAGGAAATTATGGCATAGAGGCTGGAGAAAATGTTCAATAATCTAGTTCAATTGAAGGGAACTTGGCACCTTCCAAAGATCTTGTACTACAGCTGCAGAAGCCACGATGAGCACGTTCAAGTTAGAAATTATGGGATTTGCAGTCCAAATGTGTTGGGGAACCCAATTTTACATTTTCTTCATCCAGTCAGCGCTTACTCTTTGTTCTTCTCAGAGGCTAAGAATCCTGTCCCACGAATACCATACTAATTTCATAGATATGCCCAATTCTTGGTCCATTATTTCATTATTGCACGGTACGGTAGTTCATTGGATGCATGATTCTGGGGCTGGAGCTTTGAAAGTCCCAGATCCAGCCGGGAAAAGGGAAGTAGAAGAATACTCCACATGCAAAAGAGTCAAAGGAGGTGGTCCACACTACATCCTAGCATTCCTGGGTATTCATCTGGAGGAAGAGGAACCTTGATCACCTTTTAAAAGGGCACCTCACAGTTGCAGTTCATTAGCCCAGTGTTCCTGAATGATGAAAGAAAGAAAAGGTGGTTACATGGAAGAAAACCAGTCAAACTTATACCATGTATGTGTAAGCTATACAATAGAATTTATACAACATAGGACTAGTACTCTGAAAGATTGGGTTTTCATTCCTTCCTCAGTTGAGTATGCTTACTGCGTGACCTGAGGCTAGTCACACTTTCTCAGCCTGAGAAGAAGGCAATGACAAACCACTTCTGAATAAATCTTTCCAAGAAAACGCTGGCATAAAGTTGACGTAAGTCATAATCAATCTGAAGGCCGCTAACAATATACCTTGAGGGAAGTGAGTTAACAAATAAAGGGAAAGGTTTGCTGTGAATTTTCTGGGCTGTATGGCCACATTCCAGAAGCATTCTCTCCTGATGTTTTGTCCACATCTGTGGGAGGCATCCCCAGAGGTTGTGAAGTCTTTTGGAAACTGGGCAAGTGAGGTATATATAACTGTGGAATGTCCAGGGTGAGAGAAAGAACTCTTGTCTGTTGGAGGAAGGTGTGAATGTTGCAATTGGCCACCTTGATTAGCATTGAATGGCCTTGCAGCTTCATAGTCTGGCTGGTTGCTGGTGATCCTTTGTTGGGAGGTGTTAGCTGACCCTGATTTATTCTTGGCTGCAATTCCCCTGTTTTTTGAGTGTTGCTCTTTATTTACTATCCTGATTTTAGAGTTTTTTTAAATACTGGTAGCCAGATTTTGTTGATTTTCATGATTTTCTCCTTTCTGTTGAAATTGTCCACATGCTTCTCTGTGTAGTCTGACATGGTAGTTGTTGGAGTGGTCCAGCATTTTTTTCTGATTGATTCCAGGCAAGAATCAATCAGGGCTTGCTAACACCTCCGAACAAAGGATCCTCCCACACAGCAACCAGCCAAGCTTTGAAGCTGCAAGCCAATTGCAACATTTACACTTTCCTCCAACAGACAAGAGTTCTTTCTCCAATCCTGGACATTCCACAGATATATAAACCCCACTTGCCTAGTTTCCAACAGACCTCACAACCTCCGAGGCTGCTTGTCATAGATGTGGGCGAAAGGTCAGAAGAGAATGTTTCTGGAACATGGCCAAATAGCCAAACTCACAGCAACCCAGTGGTTTCAGACATGAAAACTTTCAACAACACAAACGGAAAGKAGTTTGCTAATTTTAAGGAAACAAATCATTGTATTGTCAAATGCTTTCATAGCCAGAATCGCTGGGTTGTTGTAGGTTTTTCGGGCTGTATGGCCATGTCCCAGAAGCATTCTCTCCTGATGTTTTGCCTGCATCTATGGCAGGCATCCTCAGAGGTTGTGAGGTCACCTCTGAGGATGCCTGCCATAGATGCAGGCGAAAGGTCAGGAGGGAATGCTTCTAGAACATGSCCATACAGCCCGAAAAACCTATAAGAACCCAAACAAATCATTGCTGGTGTCCATGGGGAAAGAAAAGCGTAAAGACAAAACACCTCTGTAATACAAAAAGGGCATAAATCCCCTATTTGAATATATAACCAAYTGGTTTTCCAGTACCAAGAATAACAAAGAGGTTTTTACTTGAGARGATGTGGGATCAGCCTCTAGGTCACCGTAACAACCTTTATGATGACGGATCAGATCTCCCCAAAGCACAAGATTCTTGCAACTAAGGAAAAAGAGGAAGAAAAGAGGGAATCGGTGCCAATATTCAAATTTGATCCAAGTTTTGCCATCTTTTAATTCTGCCATAGTCCAGGACGACCTACTTACCCTGGGCACTGGCCTTCTATAGGCAGGATGTGATCTGGTTCTTTCTCCAGGAAAAAATTAGCCAGGCACATGATATGTGCAACCATGGTGCAGCCTGGGCGAAAACAGTGCAGGAGGATGTCATCATCTCCTTCCTGCAAAGGAAGAATTCATAAATAGAACAGATGGATGTGACAAAAAATATCACCATACTTCCTATGGCACAGGAGAGAATTGTTTACCTTTTAGAATGAGAAGTGATAACAAATTCTGAAAGATCAGCAGTAGATGGTACCAGGAACCCTCTAGTGACCACTAAAATCCTGAGCATCCTCACTCGCCCACAAACCCAGTTTCCCACTAAGATGTAGTCTGACTGTTACCTGGAACCTTTTCAGACAGACACTACAACGTTTCAGAGTCACTCCCTGTCCCTCTGAAGGTGCTGCCTTTGCTCCCTTGGTCTCCTTGACAGCTCTCACTGGCCCATAGGCCACCGGCATGTGCAGCGGAGGCTCCAAATCCGGAGGGAAGTCTCGGGTGTATTCCTGCTTGAGCCAACGGATGGTGAGGGGCAGGCGGCACCAGGGAGCAGTGCGGAGCATGTGGGCCAAAACACGCAGGTGGAAGTCAAATTGACGCTCCCGGGAGGTGCGGCGGGTAACGTGGTTGAGGCGGCGGGAGGAGTGCGGGTGCTGCCAGGCCCACTCGAACTGTGGGAAGAAATAACAAAGTGACCGAAATCAAAAGAGTTCACTGAGAAATCTTCAGCACAACAAATACTCCCTAGAAGCCAAAATAACTAAGCTGAGGCTATTGTACTTTGGACTTATTGTGAGATGACATGATCCCCTGGAAAAACGTAATAGTTTTAAAGGTAATGGAAAATTTATTTTTATTTATTTATGACATTTATATGCCGCCCTTCTCACACTGAAGGGGACTCAGAGCGGCTTACAAGATATATATATACATACAATATATTATATTATTAGCATAGTACAATATCAGTATTATATATTACTATATTGTACTATACCATTATATTGTAATATTATTTGTAATATTACATGTAATATAAAATATATTAGTAGTAGTAATAGTAGTAGTAGTATTATATTGTATTACATCATAATATAAATATTATATGTATATACAATATATTACATTATATTATATTAGGAAAGAGAAAGATCACATTATGGGGAGAGATGCAAGGAAGACACGGCTCTGAGTTTGTAAGATCTGAGCAGGGATATTTGTTTGTTTGTTTGTTTGTTTTTGTGTCAGGAGCAACTTGAGAAACGGCAAATCGCTTCTGGTGTGCGAGAATTGGCCATCTGCAAGGACGTTGCCCAGGGGACACCTGGATGTTTGATATTTTTACCATCCTTGTGGAAGGCTCCTCTTATGTCCCCGTATGGGGAGATAGAGCTGACAGAAGGAGCTCAACCCACTCTCCCCAGATTCGAACCTCTGACCTTTTGGTCAGCAGTCCTGCCGGCACAAGGATTCGAACCCACTGCGTCACCAGGGGCTCCAGTTGGTCTATTAATTATCTGTCTTGCTAATTTCTCATTCTGAAACAAAACTAACAACTCACTGGATATAAAATAATAATACACGGAAAGTGAAAGGCAATTGAAAAGAAAAAGATCACATTATGGAAGATAGCTGCAACAGAGAGACCACCCTGAGTTTGCAAGCAGGGCTGTTAATAATTTATCCTGTCCAGCTCTCATTTAGAGGTGATTTGATAGCAATTAACAACAGCAACATTCAGAAGAAAAGCAGTTGTGAGTACAAACAAAAGCACTATACCCGGAGGGCTGCTACATCTGAAGGAAAACCATGGACAATCAGCACCATATCCCTGGAAGAAGAGAAGAAGCATGTTTAGTCTCCCAATATGCATGCCTTCAAGAGCCCAATTCCCAGCAGGTCCTAAAAGTCCCTTCAGAACAACAGAGATAAAAATGAAAGTAGATAGAAAGGGGAAATATGAAGGGCCAAAGTACGGTAGCAGAAGCTTTACTTTAATCTGCAACATCTCCAGATAGGGCTCTAAACCCTACCTGTCAGTGTTGACAACACTGAACTAGATGGGCCAATGGTCTAATTCATCACTCAGGCAGCTTTCTGTTATTCCCATAAATTACCAAGGTCCACGGCCGCTTGTCTTCCAGGCTCCGCCTCGGCGTTTCCCAGCATTGTGCTGAATGATACGCCGCTCAGGATTGACTGTGAAGCCAATGTAGATGCGTCCATGATATCGTGGATTGGTGCAGTAGAGGAGATAGACCCCAAAGAAACTGCACACCTCTACCACCATTGCTGCATCCAGATGCTGAAGACATCCAAGGGCTCTACGGGTGAGAAAATGGTATAACCCTAATTTAGTGTCATCACTACATATACAGTATGGAAGCTTATATACGATTAAGGAAAATATGATGATAATAATAATAATAATCTTTATTTATAATCCGCCTCCATCTCCCCAAAGGGGACTCGGGCAGCTAACATGAGGCCAAGCACAAAAATAATACAACATAATTAGACACAAAACAGAAAAATACATCATAACAAAATATATAAAATAACAAATAAAATGAACAGTATAAAATGGCATAGTAAAATCAAGCACAAAGTACAGGCCAGATGTATGAGATAAAATGTTAAAAAGTTTAAAGGTTTCCATTTTTGTATGTGTGTGTAATTTCACATTCCAATAATAGAGAATTGTCACAAAATTAAAAGAGAAACTTTAAGTGAGATTTGTAACTCTGCATTTTAACAATGTGAATAGTACATTACTGGGCAACATCCTTGCAGACGGCCAATTCTCTCACACCAGAAGCAACTTGCAGTTTCTCAAGTTGCTCCTGACACGACACAAAAAAAAAATACTGCACAGAGACAACCATTTGAACACATTACATGAAACTGCAATGAAACTTGTAACTTTGATTAAAGTTGATTAAATAATTATTCCTCAATCTAAATATATTTACCTAGCCTTCAAAAAAATCACCATGGCTACGTGCTTTTCCTGCATGGCATGGGGTTGGACTAGATGGCCCATGTGGTCTCTTCTAACTCAATGATTCTATGACTAGCTGTCAAAAAGTGTATACATTTTTGAGACATCCTGCATATATATTAGTGCATATATTGAAAGAGATGTATATTGTATCTATCTATATATATATTGTGTATATTTATATCAATTATCGCGTGTGTGTGTGCTGAAAGAGACTATAACTCTAGAAACCAGGATTTGGCTCCCAACTCAGCCATGGAAACTGGCCATGTGAGTTTGGGCATGCCACACTCTCTCAGCCTCATAAGAAGGCAATAGCAAACTCCTTCTGGGCAAATCCGGCCAAGAAAACCCTGTGACAGGGTTGCCTTAGATCAGAAATGACATGAAGATGTCACCCCAAGGTAAAGATGTAAAACAGACACAAATCAGGTGTTTCTTGATCTCAAGAAAGAAGAATTTTATTTTGAAAATAAGTAAAAAGGATAGAAAAACAGAAAACATGGGCCCGTGGGTGCCACAAAAGGGTGGAACATCTAATTGCGCAGTTAGATTTACCTTTGAAGGAAAAATAGTTCAAAGATGTCCTTTAGGGTGTTACTATATTGGTGTCCAGCTTGACAAGTCAAAAACTCTTTATGGTTTGTTTTTTCGTGCCTGAAGCAACTTGAGAAACTTCAAGTTGCTTCTGGTGTGAGAGAATTGGCCATCTGCAAGGACATTGCTCAGGGGATGCCCAGATTTTTTACCATCCTGTGGGAGGCTTCTCTCATGTCACCACATGAAAAGCTGGAGCTGACAGACAGGAGCTCCCCCCACTCCCTTGATTTGGTGTGGTTTCATCGTTGCACATACTTTGGTATCTTACGCCCTCTGTGTGCCCAGTTTTTGCACGGGCTCGTTACCTTCAAGGTCACTAAGAGAGAGAATGGGCAGTCCTTGGCTCCCAGGGTCATCTGAGTCCATTGGGGCAGATGGCCATTCACTCTCAAAGGCACACAACAACAACAACAACAGATTCCTTCCTGTCTCAATAAAGTTATTCTTAAAACACACAGAGGAGTCTAGGTAAAGGTAAAGGTTTTCCCCTGACATTAAGTCCAGTTGTGTCCAACTGGGGTTTGGTGCTCATCTCCATTTCTAAGCCCAATAGCCGGCGTTGTCCATAGACACCTCCAAGGTCATTTGGCCAGAATGACTGCATGGAGTTAACTGTGTGTCCAGTAATCTTCTCTGAATCTACAATTTGGTGATGGATCTGGGCATTGTATGTTTTTACCCTGTTTCCCCTTTCCTTCTGCTCCCTCATCCATATTGTGCTTCAGACATTATATTTATATTTTTAATGTACCAAACATACCAAGTTTGTATGAAAATGTGACTATTTTCTGTGCTGGTCAATGACTGAAATAAATGATTTGATTTGACTGCATGGAGCGCCGTTACCTTCCTTCCAAGTGCCATTACCTTCCTGCAGAAGCGGTACCTATTGATCTACTCATATTTGCATGTTTTCGAACTGCTAGGTTGGCAGAAGCTGGGGCTAACAGCGGGAGCTCACACCTCTCCCAGATTAAAACTTACGACCTTTCGATCAACAAGTTCAGCAGCTCAGCAGTTTAACCCACTGCACTACTGAAGGCTCCAGAGTCCAGTCCTCAGGAAACATGGAGTGCATCTATATTGCAGAATTAATGCAGTTTGACACCACTTTAACTGCCATGGCCTAATGCTATGGAACTATGGAAGTTGTACTTTGGTGAGGAACCAGCCCTCTTTGGCAGAGAGGGCTTTGTAAAACTACAACTCCTAGGATTCCTATGAGTCATGGTAGTTGAAGTGGTGTCAAACTGCATTAATTCTACAGTGTAGATTCGGTGCGAGAGATCCAAGCCCCTGCACTCCCTCCATTGGAAGCACTGCTCCAATGGTGGGATTCCTGCCTGCCATACAATCCAAGGCAAAGGGGACTTCATACCTTTGGGTCACCAGGATTCCTCTTCTCCTCTGCTTCCCATCTCTGACATTAACAAGTCTGCCGGAAATCAAAACTCCCCACTTATATATTTTTGAAAGACTACAGTTCTCCTTTTTGAACTTCAACTCCCAGAATTCCTGACAGTTGGCCCAGGTAGCTGAGGCTTCTGGGAAATGAAGTCCTGGAAGTCAAAGATTGGGAATCACTGATTGGCTGTTCCAATCCGAAGCGGATGTAGCCTCAAACCAACCCGATTGGCTAAAGGGATCCTGAGGGGGGGCTAACGAGAGGCGGAAGTGACGCACACCATAGGCGGAAATTGAGAGTTTTTGGCCATCCCTTTTGCATTTTGAGTGGATCTTCGTCGAGGATGGAGCCTTCTGTAGTTCTCAGCGCGGAGTCTCTGCGGGAGCGGCTCCTTCAGGGCCTGGAGGCCGAGCATGTGGTCAGTGCCTTTAAAAAACAAGATATCTGGATTTTAAGGAGGCATAGGGTGCATCTACACTGCAGAATTAATGCAGTTTGACACCACTTTAGCTGCCATGGCTCAATGCTATGGAGTCTTGGGAGCTGTAGTTTGTTTTGGCAGAGAAGGCTAAAGATCTTGTAAAATACATCTCCTAGGATTTCAAATACTCAGCAGGCAATGGAAGTTAAAGTGGTCTCAAACTGCACTAATTCTACAATAAAGACACACCTTTAGCTGTTTCTACAAAGTTGCTATGAGTTTTCTGGGTTATATGGCCATGTTCCAGAAGCATTCTCTCCTGACATTTCGCCCACATCTGTGACAGGCATCCTCAGAAGTTGTGAGGTCTGTTGGAAACTAGGCAAGTGAGGATTATATATACTGTATACACATATCAAGAATGATTGACAACTGGAAAATAGAGGGAGAAATTGTGGAGGCTGTGACAGACTTTGTATTTCTAGGCGCAAAGATTACTGCAGATGCAGACTGTGGCCAGGAAATCAGAAGACGCTTACTTCTTGGGAGGAGAGCAATGTCCAGTCTCGATAAAATAGTAAAGAGTAGAGACATCAGACTGGCAACAAAGATCCATTGCCTAGTCAAAGCCATGGTCTTCCCTGTAGTCACCTACGGATGTGAGAGCTGGACCTTAGGGAAGGCTGAGCGAAGGAAGATCGATGCTTTTGAGCTGTGGTGTTGGAGGAAAGTTCTGAGAGTGCCGTGGACTGCGAGAAGATCCAACCAGTCCATCCTCCAGGAAATAAAGCCCGACTGCTCATTGGAGGGAAGGATACTAGAGACAAAGTTGAAGTACTTTGGCCACATCATGAGGAGACAGCAAAGCCTAGAGAAGACAATTATGCTGGGGAAAGTGGAAGGAAAAAGGAAGAGGGGCCGACCAAGGCAAGATGGATGGATGGCATCCTTGAAGTGACTGGACTGACCTTGAAGGAGCTGGGGGTGGTGACAGCCGACAGGGAGCTCTGGCGTGGGCTGGTCCATGAGGTCACGAAGAGTCGGAGACGACTGAACGAATGAACAACAACAACAATACACATATAATACTGATATTATAATACAATATAATATGAATAATATTTATTTATTTTATTTAGCGTATTTCTATCCCGCTCTTCTCAACCCCCGAGGGGGGACTCAGGGCGGTTTATAAAGGCACAATTCGATGCCAGCATAAAGATAACAATGGATAAAACATGTAAACAGCAATTATAACAATTAAGACCGTCGGTTTATACATCAAAATCAATAAAAACAATCTAATACTCAGCGTTCACCATCTCAGAGTCCGTAATTCATTCCACATTGTCAAATACTATAATAATACTATATAATAATTATATATTTCATATTACATGTAATATTACTAATAATAGTATAGTGGTAGAGTATATTACAGTATAGTGGCTTCCCGCCTATGGAACGCCCTTCCTAGAGATATCAGATTGGCCGCCTCCCTCTTGTCTTTTAGAAGGAAAATCAAGACCTGGTTATGGGACCAAGTGTTTGATCAGTGAGCAGCAAGTGGAAGAAGATCACACAACTTATGGCAATGAATTGACCCGGACTGGTTTTTGGATTTCGATTTTAATGGATGTGTCTTAATTAATTGTTTTAATTGTTGTTTTAATTTTTAATATTTTGATTGTACTGTGGTTGTTTTTATGATGCTAGCATCGTATGATGCTTTTGTTAGGCCGCCTTGAGTCCCCTTCAGGGGGAGAAGGGCAGGGTATAAATATAGGAAATAAAATAAATAATAGTACAATATAGTAATATATAATACTAATATTGTGCTGTGCTAATAATATGATATATTGTATACACATATAATATGAATAATATTATAATGTAACACAGTATAATGATAATAGTAATACAATATAATAATTATATATTTCATATTACATGTAATATTACTAATCACCAGTCCACCATGATAGAATTGGGCAAAACTTATTTATTTATTTCGAACATTTTTACCCCGTCCTTCTCAACCCCTGGGGGGGACTCAGGGCGGCTTACAATTGGCAATAATTCAATGCCGCATCATAAAATACAGAATAACAAATATAACAATTATACATGAACATTAATAAATAAAGATTAAAACAGTATACTTACACTCTTATTAGCTATTGTCCGTCTGGTGGCTGTTTAGCTAGCCATCTACTAATGATTACTCCGCTTAACTTATCCAAATCCTCTTCCATGCCATAGTCAACATTATCAATTGTCCTTTAACCTGATTGCCCGAAGGCCTGGTCCCACAGCCATGTTTTAACCTTTTTTCTAAAGGTGAGGAGGGATGACGATGACCTAATTTCCCCGGGGAGCAAATTCCACTGTAATACTAATATTGTGCTGTGCTAATAATATAATATATTGTATACAGATATAATATGGATATTTTGTAATACAAAGTAATATTAATAATACAATATAATAATTTTATATTTCATATTACAGGATAGTGGTATTGTAATATAGTAATATATAATACTAATATTGTGCTATGCTAATAATATAATATATTATACATATAACTTGTAAGCCACCGAGTCCCCTTCAGAGTGAGAAGGGCGGCATATAAATATAAATAAATAAATAAATCTGTGGAATATCAAGGGTGGGAGAAGAATGACTGCAAGGCCATTCAGTGCTAATCAAGGTGGCCAATTGCAACATTCACACTTGCCTCAAAATGACAAGAGTGCTTTCTTCCACTCTGGACATTCCACAAATATTATAAAGTCCACTTGCTTAGTTTCCAACAGATCCCTCAACCTCTGAGGATGCCTGCCACATATGTGGGCAAAACATCAGGAGAGAATGCTTCTGGAACATGTCCATACAACTCGGAAAACTCGCAGCAACCTAGTGTTTCTGGCCATGAAAACCTTCAACAACACATTGTTTCTACAGAGCTTACTCTTAGGAGAGTGTGTATAGAATTGCAACCTCATACTATATTCATATGTTGGAAATCTTGGCATTCGTTGGCTCATGTGGGCGGAGTACTTTTTCCAAGCTTCCTGCAACAATGCAATTATAAATACCTTCTTGAGAAAGCCTTGAAGGAAAAGCTATTGAAATATTAGGATCTCAAGACACAAATGTCACTGACGAGATGAGAAAATGGCCATAGATGCTAAGCATCCTCTACAATTAGGTCAAACTAGAATATTCATCCTCTGCCTGCAGTTTTTCTTAAGTATGATTATTTAGACAAATTTAGTTGTGTTCCATGTGATTTTCTTCCTCGCCCAAGGATAATCTGTAATGCAGCAGGTACATATATGTGAAGATTCCTACTTTGATCATGACGCTGTTGATCTAGTTTCTCAGGTTTTGTTCTTGAATTTGCCAAGCAATGTATACTGTACTAAATTGTTTTCCTCACTGTTTTCCCCTTCCTTCAACCGCACAAGGAGGTGGAAGACACAACCCCTGGACGCTGTGCTACAAGTTTCAAAGTCCTAGTAGTGTCTCCACGTTTTCAAGGGAAGGCACTGCTACAGCGACATCGGTAAGTGGGACAAAGAGAGATCTTTTGTTGGCTTGCCTTACTGGTTTTCCAAACATGACAGAATCTAAACGAGGGTTAAAAGACCACAACACTCCAAAATTAGGGCTGCTTTGTGTCTCTTCATTGATGTGCCTTCAGTTTTTGTTCTTTTGCTCATCTGCTGTTCTTTGCCATCACTATCTCATATGTTTACCTACATTCTTAGCTTGTATTTTATCTAAGGAGCTCAGAGCTACATATACAGACTCTACTCTTCCAGTTTTAGAGAGTAAAGCTGCTGCTCATGATGGTAGTACATCACTTCTAGGAGCCCCCAGTGGCGTAATAGGTTAAGCCCTTGTACTGGCAAGACTGCTGACCGAAAGGTTGGTGGTTTGAATCCAGGGAGTGGGGTGAGCTCCTGTCTGTCAGCTCCAGCTTCTCATGCAGGGATATGAGAGAAGCCTGCCACAGGATGGTAAAACTTCTGGACGTCCCCTGGGTATTGTCCTTGCAGATGGCCAATTCTCTCACACCAGAAGCGACTTGCAATTTCCCAAGTTGCTCCTGACATGAAAAAAAAACTTCTAGTATCGGGCAGTCTGCTTCTGAATAATATTTGATATGGAAGGTGGCAGAGCTTGGAAATTATTTTGTCTGTCACTAGCAGAATTCTATTTGTTCCATTAAAACAATACACACATATACCTTAAACTCATCAGTTCCACTATTATAATCTCTTTTTCCTTTGATCTACCAGTATTTTCCTATTTTTCTAGGCCTCCACTAAGAGGCCTAGAAATTAAACCACATGTAAACATTGGGATTTTTTAAGGCCAGAATCCTGTATCAGTTACTTATGACCTCATCACACTAAAAAATGAATTAACTCCTGCAGAATTCTGGGGTTTGTATTTTAGGGAGGAGTCTTTAACAGCCTCACTAAACTACAGACTCCAGAATTCTGCAGGAGGAAGAAACCAGATTTAAAGTAGATTCATTCTCTAGTGTGATGAAATGGTTAATTCAGTATAGCTTATGTTTTATTTTGTGCTAATCATATAACCAAGTATCTTTAGTTTAATTAAGTATACCTAAGTAACCTATCCTAGTCCAATTTCCCTCTCCCCCACCTCATTGAATTATTATTGTCGCAATACTGTAATGTCAAAATTGTAGAGTTCACCTCACTTCTGTTTTGAGAAATTTGACTTGTTGTGAAAAGAAGAATTGGTGATAAAGCTTCAGTGGAGACGTCTTTTCTCCATGATAACTCTTTCTCTCACTTCTTGTTGTCTCACCCCTGTTCTTAACTATGAGTCATTTGTGAGTTGGATGTTTGCAACTCAGGGACTTCCTGTAATCTTGACTGGTGTTCCTGGAAAACACTAAATCAAAAAAACTTCCAGATGTTCTAAATAGATTGGAGTATATCCTTTAGTATACTTATGTGTTAAGTATTCAAATCTAAAACCATGTCAAGCTAATGTTACATGATGTACAAGTCGTCCCCCCGTCCCCCCCCAATATCCAATGCCAATGAGATACACAATTTGTTTTGCTTTTGGCAAACAGATTCAAAACCTTATATGGAAATTCTTTTTATTGGCATACTTGCAAACATTTTGACATGTGACAAGTCAATATCACCCCTTTATACTGTTTTAAGAGGGAGGAAAAAGAAGGCACTGACAACGTAATGTATTAAGAGCTCAAATACCTGTTTTGTATATATATCCAATGAAAGACAATCAATTTCAACTTCTCTCCCCTGGAGGAGCAGGACTTCCACCATCCTGTATTTCTAACATCTTTTAGATGGCCCTCAGCAAAACCTTGGTTTGCTTCCAAATATATGAACCAATTTATTATTCTCTCCAGACTACATAGTGGCAGCATGTTTCCAGCCCTTTTAGCTTGACACACGTAACCTCTTTAACATCAATCTGTTATGTTTATTAATTGTTGCTGCTGCTAGATAAAAGCAATGAGTTAGAAACTTGTAAAACTTGATTGAGAGAATGGTCTGCTATAGTCAAAGTTACCAGAATATAGTTTTGCATTTTTCTTGCTTTTCATTATTTCATTTCTTTGTTGTCTCATCTTCCCTAGTCTGGTCAATGAACTCTTAGCTGAGGAGCTGAAACATATCCACGCCTTTGAACAGAGAACTCTGACGCCAGAACAATGGGCCAAGGAACAAGAAGCTAAGTGACAGGTGCACCTCTATCCCTTTGCCCTCGACGGAAAAGCAGCAGGCCAGAGACATGACCAAAACAAGTCCCACCATCAGATGGGAGAAATGGAAATGGAATGAACTGGATGCTATGGAGGTGGGACCTATTTATGACTCCTGTGAGAGTGCTAAGTATACTTGAAAGAGCATGAAGCAGAAAATTAAAAAAGATGTACCATTTCTGGGTGTATATATGTCAAGCCAACCTTTGCTCCTTCTACTCTAGTTTGGTCCTCTTAACTTGCTAGGCAATGGCTCACCCTCCACATGTTTGTGAGCTGCAGCATTCCTTATCACAGGCAAGGGATCATAGGAGTCACATTAAAATGGCACCAGATTTTCTTTGATTGAATCCTGGCCTTTTTACAGCATATTTAATGGCATAGGATACTGGGAATTGTAGCCCAACAGCATCTTGAGACCACAGATAGGCCATCTTTGCCCTAATGCAAGAAAAGGGAAACTGTATGTAGCCTCTGAACCCCACAATACTCCTGTATGCTCTGAACACCCCTCAGTTCTCTTTTGGGGGTCTGAACTGTTCACAATTGCAGAGGTTTGCCATTTCTATATACACAAGTGGAAAACTGGAAGTGATGTCACCTTATTTCCGTTGTGCCACCCACAGAAAGTACAAAAATTAGTCTCCATGCTCTAATATAGGAAGACTGGAACTGAATCATGCAACATTAAAGACTAAACAGACAACATATGGTTATATATTATTTGCTAATTCTTGATACCATGTCCTACACATGAGCTGTAAAGGGAATTGGGCAAATTCATAGAATTGGAAAAAACCACAAGGGCCATCCAGTCCAATCCCCTCCTACCATGCAGGAACACATAGTCAACACACTCCCATCAGATAGCCATACAGCCGCTGCTTAAAAACCTCCAGAAAAGGAGACTCCATCACCTATTCCACTGTTGAAGTCTGTCAGGAAGTTCTTCCTAATGTTTAGGTGGAATCTCTTTTCCTGCTGTTTGAATCCATTGCAACAAAAATAAGCTTGCTCCCTCTGCAATACAACATTTATGAAAAGGAAGGCTATTCATAGCTAATAGTAAAGTAAAGATAAATGTTTCCCCTTGACATTAAGTCTAGTCGAGTCTGACTCTGGGAGGTGGTGCTTATCTACATTTCTAAGTCAAAGAGCCGGTGTTGTCCGTAGACGCCTCCAAGTGCCATTACCTTCCTGCAGAAGCGGTACCTATTGATCTACTCACATTTGCATGTTTTTGAACTGCTCGAGCTCACCCGGATTCGAACCGCCAACCTTTCTGTCAGCAAGTTCAGTGGTTTAACCCACTGTGCCACCAGGAGGTCCTCTCATAGCTAATACTCATTTCCAATATCAGAGCTAGTATGCCTCTGAATCCAAGTTGCTTGTATATCTGAGAAGAGCTTGGGTAATAGTTTTGGGAGTTCTGGCCAAGAAAAATAAACTTTTCCAGGCCCTGCTATCTGATCCAGAAGGATGTGTTCTTGCTTGTGTGTTTGTTTTTAAATCGACAACAGGCTAGCCCTGTGGGTACAGATACTGTCCTCAGAAGACTGAAAAATGGTAGCATCAGGCATCTTAGAGTGAGAGGGAAGCATGCTGCCCTCTAGTGGCTGTTGGTTGGTAGAGCCGAGAGTATCCTTTCATGGTGGAATGAAAGATGACTTTTTGTCCATCACTCATTAGGCAGCGACTGAGTCTGCCTCATTTGATTGCATTTAAGCCAAGCTGGGGGAGGAATTAATTGTTCAATATATTCTGCCTAGAATGAATGTATGAGTAAATAACAAAACCTAGACAAACTTGAATACCACACCATTTAAGAAATCTTGATTGACTGAATTTGATTAAAATTTCCATAAAATTTGAATTATATTTACATAAAGCTATTGTACATGACAATAGTTCTAAAGCAACAAGTGTACTTTATTAGGCAAATGCAGACGGATCGCAGCACATGTCTCAAGAAATAGCCCCCCGTTTCTCGCGCAAGAGATGCTTCTTTCAGATGGTCCTTGCAACCTGTAGCTTTGAGAAATACTTGTAATTTTTGAAAAGTTGCTAAAATTAAATGCACCCTAGATTAATAAAACATTGTCACTTTCATGAAATTTTAAGATGTAACCGAGTCCAGGGCTTAGAAAAGTTTGTCTTTTGGCCACAGCTCCAAGTATCCTGGATGGGAGATGCTGGGAGCTTTAGTCTAAAATGACCTTTGGAAATGTGGCCCCTGTCCTCAAAAGAAGACCCTTTCCAGCCCTTTCCAGAGAAATGGGGAACCAGCAGGCCCGTGGGCAAGTAATGTAGAAAAAGACATGCATGTAATCAAGCCCTCAAGAGATGGGTATCTGCCTCTCTCTGGAGAACCTAAGAAGAGAGAATGTATGTTTAATTTGGCCCAAACAGGACCCAGACTCTATTGAACCTGGCTAACAAATAGGGAGGGTCTGTCTGGAATTGGCAATCTTAGCTTCTGTCCTGAGTTTGGGGTGGAACGTAATAATGCCCTGAGGATCCACCCACAATTAAACCGAGGGTTTGTTTTTTTGTTTTGTATTTCAAAGGCTAGAGAAACAAAGTCCAATGTATCTGGTGGCAAACAGGATCGGTTGGGTGGAAGAGATGGGGATGTTACTTCTTCACAATCCTCTCTAGCTCTGAGATGCGTTCCTCCTGTTGTAAGATGGTGGCCTGCAGCCGCTTCAGGTCCTCGGAGAGCTGGTCTAAAGCTGAATTCTGTGGAAGATCAGAAAAACACCTTCAGTTTTGACCCACAATCATAGAATCATAGAGTTGGAAGAGACCTCGTGGGCCGTCCAGTCCAACCCCCTGCCAAGAAGCAGGAAAACAGCCATCCAGCCTCTGCTTAAAAGCCTCCAAAGAAGGAGCCTCCACCACACTCCAGGGCAGAGAGTTCCACTGCTGAACAGCTCTCATAGTCAGGAAGTTCTTCCTAATGTTCAGGTGGAATCTCATTTCCTGTAGTTTGAAGCCATTGTTCAATGTCCTAGTCTTCAGGGCAGCAGAAAAAAAGCTTGATCCCTCCTCCCTGTGACTTCCCCTCAAATATTTATACATGGCCCTCATCATGTCTCCTCTCAGCCTTCTCTTCTTCAGGCTAAACATGCCCACAACTTTACCACCAGAGAAGGAAGGGACATTATTTAGGTTGCCCCTTCCCTCGTTCTGAGAGGCAGGAAAAAAGGCCTTTTGCTTTACACAAAATCTGCTTCCCTCGTAGCATTTGGGTTCTAAGGATATTTTTTTGGCTAATGTTGCTTAGTGTAGATCTGTATCTTCCCCTATCTTTGCCTCCACAATTGCCAATGATCTTGAATGGCTGTCCCTAAACGGTTTTTGTTTGAACTCAACCACACCCCACTCAAAAAGGAGACAGACAGATAGCTGAGTTAGCTGGCAAGGAAAGCCCTTCTCCCATTGCCCTCTTTGTCTTCCTCTCTCCCTCTCACTTTCTCTCCTGTTTGTTAGACAGATACTTCTCAGGGACACACATCTTTTTATTCAAATTGTCCAGACTGCATAGCAAGCCTCTGAATCCTCCCTTTCATTCTTCTTCTGTAAACATTGGGAGAGACAAGGTGTCTCCAGAGAGCTATATAGATAGTTAGGCTCTAACTTCCTATATAGAAATGTAGTTCTTTCAATATAGTCTTTTATAGGGTTGCTGTGAGTTTTCTGGGCTGTATGGCTATGTTGCAGAAGAGAATGCTTCTGGAACATGGCCATATAGCCTGGAAAACTCACAGCCACCCAGTGATTCCAGCCATGAAAGCTTTCAACAAGTCTTTTATAACTTTTAAAGCTTGATTGTGCTCCTATAATTGCTGAAGCTTTTTCACTCCACTACTGTGCTTGAGAAACTTCCAATCTGCTAAAACTTCTGTTGCTGCTTCACCTTTTTTGCAATGAGCCGACAGTTTTCCCAATACCTATCATCCCCAGCCTGGATGGCCCAGGGGGTCCACTGCTTACCCCATGTGGTGTCCCTTCATGGCATTTTTTTGGTCCTTGTAGCAAGGTCTGGTTAACCTTAAACTCCCGGGTCTTCTGAGGAGTGTAGCCATCCTTGAGGGATATGAGAATGGGACTGCCGTTCTTCCCTGACAGCCACTCCTCGGATGTCAGTGCAGGATCGGGGCCAGGTGTGTCCGGATAAAGGTCTTCCTGGAATAGATCTGACTGCAGAAGGCATGTGAAAAAAGAGGCTGGTCAAAGGCAGGGAAGAAGAAAACTCAGGTGTTCAGAGGAGAAAGGAAAGAAATTCTTCACCCCTCTGGACCTAAGTCCAAATAGGTAAATTCTCCATTGAAGTCGTCTCTTGGGGCCCTTCTACACAGCCCTATATCTGAGAATATCAAGGCCGAAATCCCACAATATCTGCTTTGAACTGGAATATATGGCAGTGTGGACTCGGATAACCCAGTTCAAAGCAGATATTGTGGGATGTTCTGCCTTGATATTCTCAGATATAGGGCTGTGTGGAAGGGTATAAACAATATTTAGGGATTCTGAGAGCAGAAGTCCAAAACATCTAGAGAACCATCAATACTGAACTCCCTAAACTATGCAGTACCGTATAAGGCTATCTACGTGTGAGTGAGCATATTTCTAACAGAGCAAAACAAGAGTCTGGTCAAAAGCAACCAAATCGTATTCTTGTTTTATAATGAAGTTCAAGAGAATTCTGAAATCCTGGCTGTCATCACCCCATTTGAGCCCAGGCTACAGAACATAGGAATCTTTTACCTTTCGTGGTACGGTCATACCAATGGGTTCGCATTTCCTCTCATGGAGTTTGTAAAACCTGGAAGAGACACAAAAGAGTTTGAACAAAAATAGGTCTTCAGAAGAAAAAAGAACAAAGGTCCTCGCTCTGGAAAAAAAATGTTCATCCTTCCCTGAACCAGGGACACAATGTGATACAGAGGTTAGAGCAGTGTCTTACAACTTGTTGCCAGATGGGCAAGACTACAACTCCCATCACTGCCAATGTAGTGGGAGATGTAAAAAAATCTGGTAGGTACCAGGTTTAAGAAATTTGGTTAATCAATTACAACATGGTTAATTGGAAAGATAAAATTATTGAGAGGGTGGGGAAGAGGTATATAATTTAGTTCCATAGAAGAAGAATGCGAGGAAACAGGCATATCGTACCTGGCAATTTCACATTTGCTGACATCCAGGCCTCTCTTAGGCATCCATCCGCCTCCTCGTTGAGACTCCTTGGAGCTGAACATGGACAAATAGTGCACAAAAGGAGCCTCTCCCGTCAGCTCAAAATAGCGAATGCTGCTGTCACCCTGTAGTTGAGGAGTGACATATGAAGGTTCAGTCCCTCCTTATCCAGAGAGTTGCCCCTTATAAACCTTCCAAAGTATGGTCTGAGATGCCCTCAAAACAATTTCCATTGAACGATGTGCGTGGTCTTCCTCCGCTTCTGTTCCTCCTAACCTTTCTGTCAGTTTCACACTCCCCGGATATCTCTAGTAAACCTCTCTTCCTGGCACACATTTCTCACAGGAATCTTGATCAGTAATTGACAAGTAATGTTGATTTCCAGGCTATGCATATTCGTTCTCACCCTTTTTAGACCTCACCTTGCCAGTCAGATAAACCACATTCGTGTCTGGATCATAGTAAGGAAGGAGGACTCCGCTGCTCGTGTCCAGTTCTTGGAGGGTCAGTGGCTCCTCAGGATTCCTC
This sequence comes from Anolis sagrei ordinatus, assembly GCF_025583915.1. Classification (NCBI taxonomy): domain Eukaryota; kingdom Metazoa; phylum Chordata; class Lepidosauria; order Squamata; family Anolidae; genus Anolis; species Anolis sagrei. Next base: position 17,495,534 of record NW_026847660.1, on the reverse strand, counting down.
TAGAACACAAAGGGAGAGTGGGTTAAATTCAAATTTGTAGAGGCAAAGATGTAAGGAGGGGTGGCTTGAGAACAAGAAAATTAAATGCCGCTCATTTCTGTTTTTGTGGGAAATGCAGGATATAGCTCAAGCACCCTGTGCCTCCCTCATGTCAGGAGTGACTGGAGAAACTACAAGTCGCTTCTGGTGTGAGAGAATTGGATGTCTGCAAGGACCTTGCTCAGGGGACACCCAGATGTTCTGATGTTTTACCATCCTTGTGGGAGGCTTCTTTCATGTCTTCTCATGGGGAGCTGGAGCTGAGAGAGGGAGCTCATCCACGCTCTCCCCGGATTTGAACCTAAGGCCTTTCAATCTTCAGTCCTGCTGGCATAAGGGTTTAACCTGTTGCACCACCAGGGGCTCCCCACTAGAGGCCTAAAGAGCACCCTCCTGCCCTTTGAAACTCCCTTGCATAGGACTGGATGCTTCCTGGCACAACAAATGTAAAAGTACATGCACACGCGTAAACCCAGGTTATGTGTACATAAGATTCCAGACACAGTTGTGTCCGCTGTTGGATGAAGCTATTCAAGGAGTGGTCAGACTACACATCATGCTGCAGGCTCCTGCAGAGAATAGGTCATACTTCCCCCAAATGCATGGATGACAATATATATCAACCCTAGGCAGCATGCCTAATGCTGACATTATCACAGGCCATGGTATACAATATAGTCTCAGCCTCTGGCTGAGAAAGGTGGTATACAAATGTGGCAAATCAATAAAAAATAAATATGGGGTGAAAGCCATCAGGTCAAGAAATGGTGGTGAGGGCAATAATCAAAGAATAAAGGTGTTGACTATGGAAATGTAATATTTTCTTGTCAAATGAAATGATGTGGCTCCAGGTAAGCTGTATTGCAGCCTTGGTCTCCAGCTTTCCCCATCAGACAATCCTCTATGACATGTGGGACTTTCACCACACTATCAAAGTGGCTTTTGGGCTATATAGAAAGGGGCAGAACTAGGAGAAATGCATATCTGAAAACAGGGACATGTGTGGCTAAGCAATGTCGCAGTGTGGTTAAGATAGCAGGAAGGAAGAACAGATATGCTAGGAGATGCAGCAGCTTCCTTTTGCTTGAGCTTACCAAGAAAGGCAGGATCCCACTTCTCCCTCTTTTCACTCCTGAATTAATTTTGCACTTTGAACTCAGTTTGAGCAATTAAAGCAGGATAGAGGGGGAAAGTGGGAGGGGGAGAAAGAAAGTGGGATATATTTTTTAAAAATGGGACAACAGAGGATTAATTGGGACTCTCTGGAAAATCAGCAGTTGTAGGAGGTAGAAATGACCTATTTCAAACTGCAACTCTCAGAACCCCCACCCAGCATGATCACTGCCAAGAGCACTTGTTTTCTCCTCACCATGTCCCATAGAGCCACCTGCCGCTCACTCATGCGGCTGAAGCCTGTCGTGAGCAATTTCCCATCGTTCACTGTAAGAGCCCGGACTGGACGCAATCCCTCATGTGGACGCGGAAGTTCCTGTTGCCAAGATAGAAGAAGACAGGAGGGCATCAGAAAAAAGATACTTAAATATCACCCACATGAAAGCCTACCAGGCCCCTGAAGCCCAGCACTTTTTGAGGCAGGCAACTTCCATGTTTTCCCTTTGCTTGGGCCCTGTTTCCCCCTACTGCAAAATATCTTCTTAGCTCTCTTGATCTTGGGGTTGCACAATTACATTGTTTGGCAATAGGGACAGGATGAACAAAAGGAAGTGCTTCTCTGTGGCCAGTCAACAGGGAAGGCCACTAGCAGAAGTAGGGTTCTTTTTTTTTTTTACAGCATGAGTCAATATGGTGAATAGATGAACTCTGTCCTCAGATATTAACAGCAACAAAAGGGACCTGTTGAAAATGTTGCAAAGGGTAATTTGTGCCCAAACCACTCTGAAATAGTTTTTTTTTTAATTTGGGGGGTTAGGATGGCCATGGGCATCTCATGCACCACAGTATTACAGTATTTTGACCATGGTGTGTGGAATGGCAGCCCATAGGACACTCAGTGGGAGGGGAATTGGCCCTCGTAGTTGTGACCAGGTCAGTGATCGGGAATGATGGGCGTTGTGTTCCAGCAGCATCTTTACTACAGGTTTTCCACCCCTGGAAGGCCTTTAGTTTGACACAGTGACACAATTTATGAAAATCTGTTTCCAGACAAAATTCAAATTGCTAGCTATAATCTTGAAAACCCTACATAGCTTGGTTTGGGTCTAGAATATTGGCAGAGGGCTACAAAAAGGACTCTTGTATCTGTAGGGGAAATGTTTCCAGGTGACAACAGTTACCTAAAACTTAATATGACCAATCACCATTGCATTACATTATCTGGCTTCTAGTCACAGTTTGCTATAGAGTCAATCTGGAAGATGTAGACATTTCTAGAGAGGCACTCTGAAGACACATAAACACACACACATTTCGCACACTGGTAAGATTCTGTCTCTTCCAGCACCATTCACCCTGCTTGCAGACTGCACTTACATTGGCAACGGTGCGCCCTGCGCGTGGGTCAAACAATCGGAGGTGCTTATCACGGCAGGTTGTGCAGAGAAGCGATCCATCCCGGTTCCAAGATGCGCTATAGATGGCATCTGGATGCAGCTCGTCTAATGAGAGAGGTGCCTGCCCAACACCCACATCCCAGACTTTCACCACATTATCACATCCTGCAAAGAAAGGGCAGAAAAGTCAAGTCCATAAATCAGAAGACAAGACAATTTGTGAGAATGGGTGGGTGAGGGATAGGTTGGCAAGACTGTGACTATCACCATCTGCCTAAGCCCACCACCATCCTTCCTTACCTGCACTCAGCAGAAGATTCTGTGCGGTCGGGTGCCAGGTGACAATCCCCACCCGCTTACAGTGTCCTTCAAGAGTCACCAGGGGTTCGTTCAAGGATCGTATGAGGCCGGTTTCAGGCACTGCCCAGACCTGTCAACAAGATAGGCGAGAATGTAGCAATGGGAGATGGACAAAGCGGGGGGGGGGGACGGGGGACGGAGCATGACTCAGAAATATTTGGCTTATCTATAGCCCCTTCATCTATTTCCACTATTTCACCTTCCTATAGGGCCAATCCAACTCCATATGCAACTGCAACATACCCATGCCATAGTGATGAGTGAGGAGAAAGCTTGGAAAGCATTAATTTTAAAGATTAAGTTCACTCAAAACAGTACAGTCTTATCTGTCTGCTACAAGCATAAGAGAAATGGAGCAGTCTTGACATCCTGGCCAAGGTGCCATCACAGAGAAAACTCTATATTCTCCAATCTAGGATCTGTTGGGATGAGACATGCAACAGGACCTTTGACAAGGATTTGGGGGGCATAGTAGGCATAGTTTCAGATATCCTGATCCCAAGTTATTCAGGGCCTCAAATGTCAAAACCATCACCCTCGAAGCACATTAGAAGCTAATGCAGGAAGTGCAGGACAGGTGATATGTAGTGTCTACAGAACACACCTAATAACAGTCTCCCCCTTGTAAGAAAGGACCTGAGTCCAATTTCTGTCATATTTTTCGACTCCCCCGCCCCTAAATCTACTCAGCTTCTTACCATAACAGAGCAGTCCTCGGACCCACTTGCAATCACATTGTCATTGTGGGGGCACCATTCCACATCCAGGACAGGACCCGTGTGCCCTGAGACTAATGGGTAGGATTTATCTAGGCGGCCAGTCTGCAAATAGAAAATAGGATGAATGAATGAGCTTATAATTCACTCATCAAAGTTAAAATGCCACTGGTTACACGGAACTCTCAGCAGGTCCAAATGGCAATGCCACCACTGCCATTTCCACCATTGTTATCCCCTACTTCGCTGTAAAATCCCTTTCCTGAACTAAAATCATTAACTTCCATTTGTGGTGGCTGATACTGTGCCACCTAGCTGGGCAAACTCTCTTATGGCACCATGGTAGAAGTGTGAAAGGTTTTTAGAGATTGGTTGCCCCTGATTTAGAGGGTCAAAAATATCTCATCCCCTTCATTGCCATACTTGACACTAGTATCTGTTGCTACAAGGACGGATGTGAGGCTCTAAGCCTCAAGCCTCTTTCAAATAGAGCGTGTCACCACTTCCTCCCCATGGCAGGTTCCACCACCATAACATAATTTGCAGGAAATCGTTTCCAGAGTCAGTGAATAGCACCAGATCACTTTTCAAGCACAAGATAATCCTGAACAAGACACCCAGCTCCACAGTGAACCATATTGGTTGTGCCTTCCATATTTAAAAAAATCCAGTATGGTGTTCCTCAACATTCATAAAGATATCCCAGCCCATTCCATCTAAACAAGTTACTGTTTTGGACTATAAGTCCTGGAATCCCTAAGCCGCTATGGCCAATTCTGCTACAAGTAACATTCATTTTCCAAGCTCTGGTAAAAATAGGGCCCTTTCACATTTGGCAATTATAGTGTTATGGTTCCCCTTAAATTGCCATGACAACATCCTATGGAATCCTGAGCTCTCCAGTTTGTGGAACTATTTTTAGAATTTTAGAGTTAGTGTCTCACCAAACTACAAACACCAAGATTCCATAGGATGCAGCCATGTTAGTTAAAACTGGACCTAAGCTCTTCTGCACACAGCTTCAGAATTTGCGGGTCACTTGAGGAAAAAGTCCTCATGCTCAGCTTCTCTTCACACTGTCACCACTGACCCATCATTTGCCCTCTTCCTATAGACCTTGGATCTTTTCATACAACATAGTTCTTGCTCTGTAATTCCACATGAACTGCCACGACTGCTTCCCATAAAATCTTAAGATGTATAATTTGGTAAGGCAACACAGCTCTCTGGCTGAGAATTCTAGATACCTCCTCCTAAATTGCAAATCATATGATCCCATAGGGTGTTGCCATGGCAGTTAAAGTGGAATCAGCAGTTAACATCCCCACATTAACACACACGATGTTGTGAGTCCTGGCCAATCCCTGGCCGTTCTCTCGTGCTGTCCTTGCCCTAAAACCTCACTGCATCTTTTTTGCAACCTCCAGTGGGTCCAAAAGACCAATTAAGACACCAGATGAGAAGGGAAATCAATCCAGTCCTTTGCCAGACTCACTTCAGGCACTGGTAGTTCCTGAATGTCTGGATTTTTGCATCCCTCCTCCTCAAGTTATTTCTGCCAAGTTCCCTACATCCTTTTTCTATTTCTTTCCCGCCCACCCCATTATCACCACTCTCCTTCCCCAATTAGTTCCTTTGCAGGCACAGGCTGGCATACATCACTTCTTTCCCCAGCTCCTACACAACCTCATTTCAACAATTGGCACCATTCTAATCCCAGCCTGAAATGCGAGGTTGCCATATTTCCATCCGGTGTCTGATCCTGAGCCTTCAACACACGGTTTGATCTGTTGACATGATTACAACCAGGCACTATTTTTATCAGTTCACTTTACCCATCACTTCTTAACTATCTGAATCACACATTCTGATGGCGTAGATCTCCGTGCTGTGAAAACCCTTCAGTGACTGACATCAAGCGGTTGTTAAGGAACCAGAGCAGGCTGCCCTGATGTAGGGAGGAAGCTCATTTTTTTTCTGACAAGTTATTAAAATTATTACATTAATTGGTGGGAAGGAAACGGTCACTGTAATCTGACAAATGCATGCTACTCTTTCATCAATTCCAGTGACACTGACCCATGTTTGGGACACACTGACATATGACCATTTACATATTCCCAACATTTCAAGAAGAAAACATGTAGCAGGGGCAATATGAGAATGTGTTCAAAATGGCAAAAGTTGTTAATGATGAAGAAAAGACAAGCTAGAAGAGGATGCAGCAGTTTGCTTTTGCCTGAGCCAACTGGCAAGGACCAGGTTCCTTCTTTTCCTCTCCCCTTCTAATGAATAATGGAGTGTCAACTATTTTTTTCACTTTGACCTCATAATAGTTGAAGTAAGCCTGAACAAGGGAAGAAAGTTGGAGGAGAGAGTAACAGAGACATTTTGAAAGCAACTGAAAAATTAAGTTGACAGAAAACTAGTTGGGGCTGTCCCTCTCGAATCGAGGCACCTGTAGATACGTGTTTATGCACCTTCCTAAAAGGTCTAAATACATTTTGCCATTAACATTGGACCAGTATCGCAGACCTGAGTTGCCACTTTGGATCTCCATTCCAAAACTGCCCAGTGTAATTCACAGAAGCTCTGAAAATCATCTCCCATCCAAGCCACTTTTCTGGTGATCAAAGATGTCCATTTCTTGTCTCTACATATATCGTTCTGCCATCCACCCAGTGAAGGAGCCAGAACCACAACCTGGGCAAAGGCCCAGTAAGAAAATAAGGACAAAAGGTCAAAAACAAGGCCCATTTGCCTGGCTGGGGAAAGGCACTTGGGGCTGTTTTCCCAGCAAGAGTGCTAGAAACAAAACTCATGTGGTTTTTCCCTCTGACTCCCCCCGCTGCCACAGCTCTGCTCTGTGTTAGGCTTTCTCTGAAGAGCATGAATGTGTCCCTCGTTCCCACATCACGCTGGAATCATGAGACATATCCTAGGGGCAAGCACAAGATCTTTGTGGAGGAAATTGGGTGAAACAGGCCCAGCTTTAATTCAAATCTCTAAACTTAGTAGCCATAGAAAGAAATAATGGACCCACAGTACATCATGCCCTATGTAACCAGATTCTTTTTCAAATCTTTGCAAAGTATAATTGTACTGTGGACCAAACCGTGGACCTGTCAAGGCTTCAAATAGACAAAAGGCCCTGAAACAACTCAGCGAAAGTGGGAGGAAAACTGAGCCTAGGAATGAATCACAAAAAGTAGGGGAAACAAGGACTGGGTTCTGCTGTACAATGGGAACACAATCCAGAGCATTTCAATAAAAGACTTGTTTAAGAATTCAAAGCTTGGGGAATGAACCTCTTGGGTTGCAGGACCCAGAATCTCCTAGACCTGATTGGGAGAATCCACGCATTACAGCCTAACAAGCTATTTCCCCAACCTCTGAACAGGATATGAAACCTGGAGGAATATAGAATTCACAGATAATCATTTCTGGGATTTTTTTCATGGATGGGTGAGAGCATAAATGATGCATCTGAGAGTCAAAGGCCATGGGTTCTTTGGCATCTCAATTGTGGGGTTAAATAAACTTAGGTGGACATGGAACTGGAGCCAACACACAAAGCAAAGCAAGAGCTTGTGTTACCAACCCCTCTCCTTGTTTCCTTCCCGCTCTGCCTGCACCAAACCCACTAACCCACTTCCTCTTTCTCAAGGCCCCATTTCCGCAGCAGGTTCACACTTCGGGCCATTTAAGGCAAAAAAGAACCTGCCAAAAAAGATCTGTCGTTTCGGCAATTTCACAAGTCTTTGGTTCCTCCTCCCTATCATCATCTTCCGTTCCCCGGAAACACAGTTTGGGAGGGGGGGGAGGTTGGGGAGGGCTAATACATGTAATTATAATTTGGAGTTGGATAGGCAAAATAACATTGAGGAAATGAAGAATTAATTAATTACTTGGTGGTTGGAAAAGCACTAGGGGTATCTTTTTTTAAGGAGTTCTCAGGTACCTTAGCTAACGGCAAGACCAAGAAGGCTCCTCCGCCACTGGCCTCCACGACAATGGCCAGGAATTTGGGGTTGACAGAGCAGAAATTCCCATCCCAGGTCATCTGAGAGACACGGATGTCGTCGTAGCACTGGTCAGCCTTGGCTGGCTGTCCGTAAACATGGCGGAACTTGCTGGACCTCACGACTTTACGGCTCATGGTTCCTGCAAAAGAGTTAATGTGCAGAGGGTCACAGAGTTGCTGTTGGGGGGATTTGATCACAGAGATGGGCCAGTCCTTAGTCCCAACTCACTATCTCAACCACAGTTCTGTCTCTGTACCTCAACAGAACTTTTCTATGGGAAAACTCTGGCTTTAGCTTTTTTTAAAGCTACGAACATGCCACCAGCTTTCTCAGCTACACCACATTCTTGAGCTCCATTGCTATCCAGGCTAAGAAATTATCTTACAGCCATTGAGGGGAAAGAATGAAGAGAATGTCATATGAGCTTACCAGCCAACCCATCCCAAAGATGCCTCCAAGTCTGCAATGAACTACATGATGCCCCATCCTGTGCTATCTAATTCTGATATAGTCTCCATAAGGTTCAACAGGGTTTTCATCCTTGTAAGTAAGCCTCAACCTATCAAAATAGTTAAGATGGCTCTCCAACAGAGTCAAGCCAAACACTGGAACAGGATGGGAAAATGTATCCACTAAACCCTCATGCCAGGAGCTCCGAATTGCATGGATAGTGTTCTATTTGATCCTTGCAAATCGTATGAGGAGAAATAAAATCCTGGGGTAAAAATTGCCCACAACCACTTTCTTCACTTTATGATTTGATGAGTAGTTGCAGCAGTCCCAAATTCGACACTCTTCCATATTAGCAAGGCAATTCATAGACATGCATCCAAAGGGCTTCTAGCCACTTTGACCTGAGAAGAAATGAACCCCTAATTCTCAATTCAGCAGGACCATGCAATCTCCAAAAATGGAATGAACCACAGGATTTGGGGGGGGGGTAGTTTCTTAGGGTCTCAAATGATCATATAAGTTGCACAATCCACATTTCTGGATTCTGCAGAACATCACCATGCAAAGCTTTGCACATTAAAAGGACAAAAATGACCCACACTCTCACCGCTTTGCCAATAAGCATCCCCACAGCTATGCGTTGGCACTGCCCTCTCCCCAACCCAAAGCCCCTCTCCCTTTAGCCCCCAACCCTGAGCTCTCACCTGCAGCCTCTGTAGCTGATGTGGGCACACAATGAATTGAAGATGCAGCGGCTCAGAGCTTTTTAACAGAGCCATCGCCCTGGGAACTGTCAGAGCTGGGAGGGCTGGTCTCTTAAAGGGCCAGCATGCCGGGAGCGCACAGCCCCTGCTTGCATCTCCATCTCTTGGCACCCATCTCCAGGACTTTCTCTCCACCTCTCTTCTCTTGTTTCTTCCCAGTATACCTTCTCTGTCCTTATGGAGAAGTGCTGGCGGATCTGTGCAAAAGACAGTCACACAAGGTATCCCCACCCAATATTTTGAGAGAAAAAGGACCCATGTTTGGCAAAGGAGCAAGCTTCCAATACACCATGGGCAAACTTGGGCCCTCCAGGTGTTTTGGACTTCAACTCCCACAATTCCTAACAGCCTCAGGCCTTTTCCTTTCCCCCCTCAGCCTCTTAAGGAAGGGGCTCGAGGCTGAATAGGAATGGTGAGACTTGGAGTCCAAAACACCTGGAGGGCCCAAGTTGGCCCAGGCCTGCAATACACACAGATCCCTTCACTTCTGCCCAAATCTCAGTAACCTTTTTGCTTTCTAATCACCCATCTAGTTAGCATTGGTAAAGATAAACATCCCTAAAGATTCTAGGTATCCTTTATCTGAAATGCAGGATAAGTGTACATTTCCCAAATGAGAAGTCTTGGAGATGAGATCCAAGTTATTCACAAAATTAATGTATGTTTCATATACACCTTATACATTCCTGATGGATAGCACTTTGTCAGGAGGGCTTTGATTATGTTTTCTTGCCCTGGTGAGAGGAGTTTGACTGGATGGCCTTAAGTATGGGGGTTCTGTGTGGGAAGTTTGCACCAATTCTGT
>NW_026847660.1:17207557-17485762 GCF_025583915.1 Anolis sagrei ordinatus | reverse complement strand
AAAAGAAGCCACCTATCTGCAGAGTCCCTGAAACTTAGGACTACAATAAACATTCAATGCAAAGCAAACAAATATGGAGCTCCTGGTACAGTTGTACCTGCACGGTCACTCATTGGCCTGATAGGTGTATTGTGTCCAAATTTGGTGTCAATTCATCCAGTGGTTTTTGAGTTATGTTATTTAGATGATAGATAGATAGATAGATAGATAGATAGATAGATAGATAGATAGATAGATAGATAGATAGATAGATCATATGGCTTCAACTGGGATAGGCAGTCTATGGGTGCATGTACACCACAAGTGTCAAACACAAGGCAATCCACAATTCTGAAAAGCAAAAAGTCCTCACATAGGCCTACAGCAGGCATGGGCAGACTTGGGCCCTCCAGGTGTTTTGGACTTCAAGTCCCACCATTCCTAACAGCCTCAGGCCCCTTCCTTTTCCCCCTCAACCGCTTAAGCGGCTGAGGGGGAAAAGGAAAGGGCCTGAGGCTGTTAGGAATGGTGGGACTTGAAGTCCAAAACACCTGGAGGGCCCAAGTTTGCCCATGCCTGGAGTGTTATAACTGTTAAGCATCAAGGAGCCCCAGGGAACAGTGTGGAAGGTTGTTTACCTGACTGAGTTCAGCCTCAGAACAAGATGAGGCCTAGACCGGGCCTGTCACTCCTCGCAACAACCATGCTCGTTCCCATGGCAACCTGGCACAGCTTCCTCAATGAGAGGTTATTCTCAGCTGCGAAATGTTTGAGGACAAAATATGGCCTCAAGTGGAAATTTTTATTCGTTAGACTCCTCGTTCTGGTAGAGAAATTAGTGTATATCTTGCAACAGGCGGTCTCTTAAAATAAGTTTGCCCATGCCTGGCGTAGACTTCTACAATGGCAGAGTAGATGAGGCCAGAGCATCAATGCCTAAGTGATATGTTTACATTTGGAATTTGGAAACACTTGAAGAATTAACTAATTGGGTTGTTGTAGGTTTTTCGGGCTATATGGCCATGTTAAACGACTCCGGCCCAGTTTACCTGTCCAAACGTATTCTCCCCTATGAACCATCTAGATTGTTAAGATCGTCTGGAGGGGCCCTGCTCTCGGTCCCACCGGCCTCTCAGGCGCGTCTGGTGGGGACAGGGGACAGGGCCTTCTCAGTGGTGGCCCCTTGACTCTGGAACTCTCTCCCACTGGAGATCAGAACTGCCCCCTCCATTCTGTCGTTCAGAAAACGGGTGAAAACCTGGCTATGGGGTTTGGCTTTCGACGAGTGAATCAATATTTCTGTGATCGGATAGATGACGATGAATGATGGACAACGAACGAATTCACTATGACGACTGACCATTGTTATTATGTGATTGCATTTTTCTATTATAACGTTTTAATTGAATATGTTATATGATGTTTTTAATGATTGTTTTGTGATTTTATTGTTGGAAACCGGCCCGAGTCCCCCGATAGAGGGGAGAAGACCGGTATACAAAATTGCTAAATAAATAAAATAAATAAATGTTCTAGAAGCATTCTCTCCTGACATTTCGACTGCATCTATGGCAAGCATCCAGGTTGACTTCTGAGGATGCTTGCCATAGATGCAGGTGAAACGTCCCATCTCCCAAAATGGACTCGGGGTGGCTTACATGGCAACAAAAGTGCAATACAGAAAGAGATGAATACATAAAAGTTTGCCCACAACAATGAGCAACACCAAAAAACATAAAATAACAAATAATAATAATAATAATAATAATAATAATAATAATAATTTATATTCCACTCTATCTCCCCAAAAGGACTCAGGGTGGATTACTTACCATAATTAACATAGTACGATTTAAATTCAAATACACGTAACTGGTGAAAACACAACAACAAAAATAAAGTTAAAAACGAGATATACAAACCAATAATGTCCTACCTACTATCCAGATTTTGAAAACAACATTAAAATGACAGGGGTAAAACATCATTCTGTTTAAGGTCATCCAGTTTAGATGATGCCTAGCCATTACCAAAGACTTGTTGGAATAGCCATGTCTTCAACTCCCTCCAAAGGACTGAATAGTGGTGGCTTGCCTGATTTCCCTGGGGAGAGCATTCCAAAGCAGGGGAGCCACAACCGAGAAGGCCTTCTCCTTTGTCCCCACCAACTGTGCTTGAGACAGAGAAAAGGGCCTCCCTGGCAGATCTTAGGGCCCATGCAGGTTTATATGGGAGGATGCAGTCACATATATAGGCTGGATCCAAACCGTATAGGACTTTGTAGGTGATAATCTGCACTTTGAATTGGGACCGGAAACTTATGGACAGCCAGTGGAACTGCTTTAGTAGGGATGTGGTATGCTCCCTATAGCTAGCCCTAGTCAGTAGCCTGGCTGCAGGACTTTGCACTTGTTGTAATTTCTATCTTCAAAGGCAGCCCCACATAGAGTGAATTGCAGTCATCCATTCGAGATTAAACTAAGGCATGGACAACTGTGGCCAAGTCTGACTTTTCAAGGTACGGTCACAGCTGGCGCACAAGTTTTACCTGTGCGAAGGCCCTCCCAGCCACCGCCGACACCTGTGCTTCAAGCATCAGTGCTGAATCTAGGAGGACCCCCAGACTGCAGACTTGCGTCCTTTATTCCGGACATGGGCAAACTTCGGCCCTCCAGGTGTTTTGGACTTCAACTCCCACAATTCCTAACAGCCTACTGGCTGTTAGGAATTGTAGGAGTTGAAGTCCAAAACACCTGGAGGGCCGAAGTTTGCCCGTGCCTGCTTTATTCCGATCCTGTTGCATTAATTCTACAGCAACTGGTACTTCTTTCTCTGGGTTGCCTATTCCTTTCTAGCTTTATTTTTAGACTTTTGAGTCCAAACCTTTACCTTAGGACCTGTATGACTAACAGGCAGCCCACACATGCTTTATACTAAATTAAAATCAGGTAAAGGAAAAACTCCTCTCATTGCACTTTATAACCAGAAATCCCACAGGTATGACTTTGGCTAGCTCAGTGTTTCTCCACCTTGAGGTTGGGCCCCCTGGGTGGGTTGCAAGGGGGTGTCAAAGGGTCGCTAAAGGCCATCAAAAACACAGTATTTTTTTGTTGGTCATGGGGTTTCTGTGTGGAAAGTTTGGCTCAATTCTATCATTGGTGGGGATTCAGAATGCTCTTTGATTGTAGGTAAACTATAAGTCCAAGCATCTACAACTCCCAAATATGAAGGTCTATTTTTCCCAACTCCACCAGTGTTCACATTTGGCCACATTGAGTATTTGTGCCAAGTTTGGTCCAGATCCTTTATTTATTTATTTATTTATTTATTTATTTGCAACATTTATATGCCGCCCTTCTCACCCCGAAGGGGACTTAGAGCGGCTTACAAGATATATATAGGTAAAGGTAAAGGTTGTCCCCTGACATTTAGTCCAGTCATGTCTGACTCTGGGGTGTGGTGCTCATCTCCATGTCTAAGCCGAGGAGCCTGCATTGTCCATAGACACCTCCAAGGTCATGTGGCTGGCATGACTGCGTGGAGCGCCGTTACCTTCCCGCTGGAGCGGTACCTATTGATCTACTCACATTTGCATGTTTTCGAACTGCTAGGTTGGCAGAAGCTAGGGCTGACAGCGGAAGCTCACGCTGCTCCCCGGAATCGAACCTGCGACCTTTGGTCAACAAGCTCAGCAGCTCAGCACTTTAACCCACTGCGCCACCAGGGGCTCCCCTCACAAGATATATACATGCAATATATTATATTATTAGCATAGTACCTATATTGTACTATATCATTATATTGTAATATTATTAGTAATATTACATGTAATATAAAAATATAATTATAATATTGTATTATTATTATTATTATTATTATTATTATTATTATTATAGTTTGCGTCCACAGTGCTCTCTGGATGTAGGTGAACTACAACTCCTAAACTCAAGGTTAATGCCCACCAAACCCTTCCAGTATTTTCTGTTGGTCATGGCAGTTCTGTGTGCCAAGTGTGGTTCATTTCCATCATTGGTGGAGTTCAGAATGCTCTTTGATTGTTCGGTGAACTATAAATCCCAGCAACTACAACTCCCAAATGACAAAATTACATCCCCTCCCCAATCGGGTATTTGTTTTTGGTCTAATGAATGAAAATACATCCTGCATATCAGATATTGGCATTACGATTCATAACAGTAGCAAAATTCCAGTTAATTCCAGTTGTGAGTGTTTCAACCGACCACCTTGGTTAGCATTTGATGACCTGGCAGTGCCTGGGGCAATCTTTTGTTGAGATGTGATTAGATGTCCCTGATTGTTTTCCCTCTGTTGTTTTGCTGTTGTAATTTTAGAGTTTTTTTAATACTGGTAGCCATATTTTGTTCATTTTCATGGTTTCCTCCTTTCTGTTGAAATTGTCCACATGCTTGTGGATTTCAATGGCTTCTCTGTGTAGTCTGACATGGTGGTTGTGAGAGTGGTCCAGCACTTCTGTGTTCTCAAATAATATGCTGTGTCCAGGTTGGTTCATCAGGTGCTCTGCTATGGCTGACAAGCCTGTGGACAATTACAACAGCAAAACAACAGAGGGAAAACAATCAGGGACATCTGTGTATGAGATTTATTTTTATTGCTTCGTATTGTTGTTCATTCGTTCAGTCGTCTCCGACTCTTCGTGACCTCATGGACCAGCCCACGCCAGAGCTTCCTGTCGGCCGTCACCACCCCCAGCTCCTTCAAGGTCAGTCCAGTCACTTCCAGGATGCCATCCATCCATCTTGCCCTTGGTCGGCCCCTCTTCCTTTTGCCTTCCACTTTCCCCAGCATAATTGTCTTCTCCAGGCTTTGTTGTCTCCTCATGATGTGGCCAAAGTACTTCAACTTTGTCTCTAGTATCCTTCCCTCCAATGAGCAATCGGGCTTCGTATTAGTATTTGTATTTTGCTTCGTACTGTAATTGTTATTGCTTGTATTGATGTATTGTGGGCTCGGCCTCATGTAAGCTGCACCGAGTCCCTTGGGAGATGGTAGCGGGGTATAAAGTTTTATTATTATTATTATTATTATTATTATTATTATTATTATCACCTCTCAACAAAAGATTGCCCCAGGCACTGCCAGGCCATCAAATGCTAATCAATAGGCTTGGGCGGTTTCGTTCATTAATTTCGTAATTCATTATTAATTCGTATTTAAATTAGCTTACGATCCAATATTGAGCCATGCAGGAATAGTGTGAGGAGTAATTAAGATTCGAAACAATTTTTTCAATTTATTTCGTAATTATTTCGTAATTATTTTCGCATGTCTGGTGCAAGTTTTATAGTTGTTGTTTGTTTTATCACACCAACAGTCAACAACAGAGGGAGAGGGAAGCTTCAGAAGTTCCCCCTGTCCCATTTGGAGGTTTTTTTAGCATATTGCGCAATCGCGTCCGCCATTAATGAATCGATTCGTAATTATACGAAATTTCGTATATTTCAAAATTTTTAAAAGGAAAATTTCGGAATTATATTTAAAAAAAAGAAACGCAAGGGCCCCCTAAAAACAAAACGAGTTTAGAACCAAATTTTTCCGTGGTTACCCAAGCCAATCAAGGTGGTCAGCTGAAACATTCACTCCTAGCTCCAGCAGACAAGAGCTCTTTGTCCCACCCTGGTCATTCCACAGATATATAAACCCGTTTTCCTAGTTCCAACAGACCTCACTACCTCTGAGGATGCTTGCCATAGATGCAGGCAAAACGTCAGGAGAGAATGCCTCTAGAACATGGTCACATAATGGACTGGCTGCTCAGACAGGACAAATAAATGGCCATATAGCCCGACAAAACCTACAACAACACAGTAGCAAAATTACAGTTGTGAAGTAGTAATGGAAATAATTTTATGGTTGGCGGTCTCCACATGAGGAACTGTGCCAAGGGGTCGCGGCATTAGGAAGGATGAGAACCACAAGGATTGCGATGAGTCAAGGAACCTAACCAATTAATATGTGCATAAACATTTTCTATTAGCACACTCGGGCGGGGGGGGGGGTTCGAGCACGTGATTCTGGGCAAAAAGGAGCATGAGGGGGCGGGGCTTGAGAGAAGAACCAGCGCGGGGCCTCGAGCAGGGGATTGGCGGCGCGCTGAGCCAAGGGGCGGGGCCTCTCGGGCCCGAGGAGGCGGGGCCTCGCGGGAGTGGAATGTTTTGGGTGCGGCGCTTCCGGGTTGAGCCCCTGACGTCCCAATCCCACCCAGGCGCGCTGCGGTGTGTATGTCGCTAGCAGGCTAATTTTGCGCCTGCGCACTGGGAAGGGGGAGAACTTCCCAGCCGCAGCTTCTGAGGTGCGCCTGCGCAGTGGCCATCTCTCAAGCTTCCTAAGGCGAGCGCATGCGCAGTGCCGTCGGGCGGTGTCGGTTCCGGGTAAAGCAGCAGCAGCAGCACTAAGGAGCGGCTGCAGGGGGTTCTTCAGAGGATCGGCCATGTCGGCAGCGACAGCAGCAGCGCCCGGCGGGGCAGGAGCCGTGCCCGGGGCGCCGAGATTGGGCGTGGAGACGGTGAAAGGGCAGGTGTTCGACGTGGGCCCGCGCTACACGGACCTGCAGTACATCGGCGAGGGCGCCTACGGAATGGTGTGGTGAGTGAGAGAGCGTGAGCGCGAACAGCTCGGAACGGCCCTTCTCGGTCGCCGTACCCAAACCTAGGCCAACGTTCTGCTGTCTAAAACTGGCCCCGCGCGGCCGCCGTACCCTCAGAACCAGGCCTCCGCCATATTGTTTTAAGTTCCTGAACCTCTCCAGAAAAAGAGGGTGTCGTTCTCAATAACTGTGCGCCTCTCAACCCTTCAAAGAACCCTGGCCCAGCTGAGGCTCCTGGGAGTTGAAGTCCTACACCTCTGGAGGGCTGAATTGCACTATAAGCCAATCAGGCACACAAAACACACCCCAAGCCTGCAAAGTTATGGTTGCCGCCTACTAAGCTCCTCCCAGGGATTGGCCCGCTATCTCTCTGGGCCAATATTTGCCAGGCTTCTTGGCTAAGGCCTTGCCTTGGAGGGGGGCCAACACCAGGCCCTTTTGTGCGTTTGGCTTCGAGGGCTGCATCTATTCTACAGCATAGATCAAGCAAGGGCAAACTTGGGCCCTCCAGGTGTTTTGGACTCCAGCTCCCACCATTCCTAACAGCCTCAGGCCCTTTCCTTTTGCCCCTCAGCCGCTTAAGCGGCTGAGGGGCAAAAGGAAGGGGCCTGAGGCTGTTAGGAATGGTGAGAGTTGGAGTCCAAAACACCTGGAGGGCCCAAGCTTGCCCTTGCCTGATCTATGCCTTAGAATGAGTGCAGTTTGAAACTGCCATGGCTCAAGACTGTGGCACCCCAGGGATTTGTAGCTTGGTGAGGCACCAGCTCTCTTTGAAGGCTAGAAACATTGTAAAAACTATAAGTCCCAGGATTCCATAGCATTGGGCCATGGCGTTTAAAAGCTGCGCCAAACTGCATTCATTTTCTCCAGTGTATATGCACCTGAGATGTCAGGGAGCCTGAGGCAGCAGCCATCATGTCTGCCATCGTTGCAGCAATCGATGAAGAAATTGCCAATGATAGCAATTGTCTTTCAGATAGTTGCACTGCAAGAAATCAGTCGAAATGGATAAGCTTTTCCTTTCCAAATCTTTCGCTGCTGTGTATTCGTTAAGCATCACACTAGGTGCCTGGTGTATTTAAACACTTTAGTTCTGTATGCCAGATGGTTTCACTAAAGCAGTGGTTCTCAACCTGTGGGTCCCCAGGTGTTTTGGCTACAACTCCCAGAAATCCCAGCTGCTTTGGGTGCATCTATACCAGTGGTTCTCAACCTGTGGGTTCCCAGATGTTTTGGCCTTCAACTCCCAGAAATCCTAACAGCGGGTAAACTGGCTGGGATTTCTGCGAGTTGTAGGCCAAAACACTTGGGGACCCACCGGTTGAGAACCACTGATCTACACTATATAATGAGTGCAGTTTCACACCCATAGTTCAATAATGTGGAATCCTGGGGGATGTAGTGTTACAAAGCCTTTTAGCCTTCTCTGCCAAAGATGCTGGTACTTCACCAAACTACAACTCCTGTGATTCCATTGAGCCATGAGTTAAAGTGTTGTGAAATTGCATTATTTGTACGGTGTAAATGCACCCCAAGTGTGGCTCATTGGTCCTAATTTCTGATTATATATGCTGGTTTCTACACTAAAGTCAACACCTGATTTGCAGTTGTTATGTTACTATTAGCCTGTAGATGTCTGGACTGCAGTAGATGTTAGTTATGTCTAGAAGGGTTCTCTAAGCCAGGATACTTTTTATAATATTTTAGAACACCATACATAGCCACCATACCATTGAATTGACTATGTTGAATGGATACCCAGGCTTCTGCTTGAACTCCCAATACCTGTAGCTTCTTTAGGCTGATGTATTCATGACCATCTTTCTAAGCATCTTGTCTGTGTGAGAGAAAAAGCCCAGAGACATGATACTTAGAAAGATGGTCATGGCTTGCCTCAGAAGCATTTCTCCATGTTATTAAGTGTTAACACTTTTCAGGTCTCCATTGTGTCAATTCTAGCAAGCTTGCCATTTGAATGCACTGCGCTGAACAGCTGAACTCTTATCAACAATTGCATCTCATTATCTGTATTGTGAAAACTTGGTGTTTCTCCTGTACTTCTGTTCTTGAATCAATCCCATTGACAAAAATATAAATCTGGGGTGTGTATCTTGCTATTTGACAAGCTTTTGGGTGCAGTTTTCTCTGCTTGTTTCTCTTTTAAAGCATCACATTGCTTTCTTCCACTGGAATGATACTGGATAATTTCTGTTATGAAAGTGTGCTGAAATAACTTACTGAGAAGACAACGCAGACCTAGAGATCCTTATCTGCCCATGCCTTCCTTTCTCCACAGTTCTTCTTATGACCATGTGAACAAGATTCGAGCTGCCATCAAAAAGATCAGTCCCTTCGAGCATCAAACCTATTGCCAACGCACACTGCGCGAAATAAAGATACTACTTCGCTTCAAACATGAGAATGTCATCGGCATCAATGACATTTTGCGTGCCCCTACTATTGATCAGATGCGTGATGTGTATCCTTGCAAATCTTTGTTATCCCTTCCACAACATCCTTCATAAATGGATGGTTATTATGTACAGGAAATGTATACATGAAATGACAATCTGTGTCCATCCTCCCTAGTTCTAGTCTATCTTTGAACCAAATATTCATGTTGGAAGCTTCAGCTGACCAAAAACAAGGATTGCTGGGAATTAATTATACTAGGAAGCAGCTTTGTGTTGCTTCATTGTTGCCTTCTGGCAATAGCTTCAGATATTATTCTGTGAGTACTTTGCATCTAAAAACTCAAAATGCTTTCTCAGTATCATCTCTGTGCATATCTGCACATCATGGAATTGGAAAGTGATTATAGTCATTCTACTTCATCACACTAGAGAATGAATCCACTTTAAATCTGGTTGCTGCCCCCTGCAGAATTCTGGGATTTATAGTTTGGTGAGGCTGTTAAAGGCTCCTCCCTAAACCACAAACCCCAGAATTTTGCAGGAGGCAGCAACTGGATTTAAAGTGGATTCATTCTCTAGTGTGATGAGGCCTTAGCTGCCTTAAGATGATACTCTTTCTGACAAGACTCATCAAAGTGATGTAAGTCCCTTCTCTCTGGTTTAACGCCAATTGATGAAAGTCACTCCAGTTTGGAGGATGGTGATGTTGTTGCTAGTGTCATGGCTTCATTTGATTATGCG
Source organism: Anolis sagrei ordinatus (assembly GCF_025583915.1). Classification (NCBI taxonomy): domain Eukaryota; kingdom Metazoa; phylum Chordata; class Lepidosauria; order Squamata; family Anolidae; genus Anolis; species Anolis sagrei. The sequence continues at coordinate 17,476,003 of NW_026847660.1, read as the reverse complement.
TGCGTTTTATGTTTTGCCCCAAATAATGTGCATTGTTACTTCCCTTGACTATCTTCTTTGCCTCCCCTTTCTTGGAGGAGGCACATTTTCTCATTTTACAGATACATAGTTCAGGATTTAATGGAGACAGATCTGTACAAGCTGCTAAAGACCCAGCAACTCAGCAACGACCACATCTGTTACTTCCTCTACCAGATTCTCAGAGGGCTGAAATACATTCACTCTGCCAATGTGCTGCATAGGGATCTAAAGCCCAGCAATCTTCTCATCAATACCACATGCGACCTGAAGGTGGCATTTAGCAACTGTTGCTTCAGCCTCTTGTTGCTTTTCCCATCTGATATCCACCTCTACCCTATTGCATTTTGATTAAATTTTTGCTCACTCTGGGTTTGCCACTCTTGCCTATCCCATTCTTCCCTTTCTGCTTACAGATCTGTGATTTTGGCTTGGCCCGAATTGCTGATCCAGACCATGACCACACAGGGTTCTTGACAGAATATGTTGCCACCCGCTGGTACCGAGCCCCTGAAATCATGCTCAATTCCAAGGTAAGTGGCTTGAGGTAGAGAGAGCTTGGAAGCCAGGATTCCTGAAGTAATGATAAATAACAAACCAACAAGTATGTTTCATTAAATGTTTTCATAAAATAAAATCAGCATAAAATTGATTTAATCTGCTACTCTTATTTCTGATTATTACAAACGTTTGATTTTGTTGGCTTGTGTAATTGTGAATGCGGATTCCTGACTCCCCTGGAAAGAAAAATAATACCTTGTTTAGTCTTCAATGAAAATAGCTTCTAAGATGTGAAAAAGTTATAAACTAAAGCATACCCTTTACATTTGAGAAGGCTTTTATCATGTCGTCTCGGTAGCTCACTGCAGTGAAATGACAGCAAAAAGCCACAATACAATTACCAAATTTCTTTCTATTTCCTGTCCCTTATCTGTTAAGGTTCATGTGACTGAGCCTACCCATACTTTAGCTTGTCACTTCCTTCAAAAGCCATCCTTCCCATTGTCTGTTTTCTTCCTCATCTCTCTACATTGCTTAAACTGCCACCTTATTTTCTTATCTTTGAAACATTTGAGTTCTGAGGTTTTTGCACAACACCTCCATTTTGGTTTGGCTGGAAGAAAGGAGGTATTCCTGATTACTTCTCACTTACTCAACAGTTGAAGATGCTTTTCTCTATGAGGGATTGAAAGTTTGAGTTTTTATTCTGCTTAAAAGCTGCTGTAATGCAAGAGGCAGGAAGTGACATTCACAGATCATTTGTTTTATATGGCCTTAATAAGATGTGAGCAGGGTTGGACTAAGGGTCCCACATCCAGGATTGTCTTTCCATGTCTTTCCCCTTTCTTAGGGCTACACCAAGTCCATTGATATATGGTCTGTGGGCTGCATCCTGGCCGAGATGCTGTCAAACCGACCCATCTTTCCTGGCAAGCACTACCTGGATCAGCTTAACCATATCCTGGGTAAGCGGAGAGAGTGGGGAGTGTCAAACATTTGGCAAGATTGTGTAAGAGAGATTTTCCTAGCTTGTTGTTGAATTGTAGGCTTTGCCTCTCTTGATCTCTGGTTACACTCTTTTTAATGCCTGAAAAATTCCTTGTTACAGATTCGATACCTGTTTCTTCTCTAAGACTTGACACATCCTAGATCCCAATGTTCTGCCCATCTATCTCTCCAGGTATTCTAGGTTCCCCATCTCAGGATGACCTGAACTGCATCATCAATATGAAGGCGCGCAACTATCTCCAGTCGCTGCCCCAAAAGCCCAAGGTACCCTGGAACAAACTGTTCCCTAAGGCAGATCCCAAAGGTAAGTGAGGAAAAGAATGCAGAACATGTACATGTCATAGAATACATGACTCACAGTGTCGAGCTCAGAACATATATGGTTGGCTAATGACAGTTACCTGTGGTAGAAGTCTTCAGTGTTTTATAGCCTGGAGCCAATCCTGAATTAAATTTGACCCAGGACATCTGCTCTTGTTCTGTTTTTGCTAGCAACTGCTCAGCTTATTTTCTTCCATTAGACTGGATTAGATTGTAAGGGGCTTGGCAAGCTAATGCAGGATAATAGCTAACTGGGTACATTGAAGGTAGTATATTTCTGAATGTTAGATATACTTTAGGAGAAGGTTAAAATATTACTTTGTGAGAATTATCTGGTCAACCATTGCTGGAAACAGGATACTCATCTTAGGTGGGGTGCATGGAGATCCAGTTGGGCTCATGCTTTATGGTTTTTTAGGGGTTTTTTTCATGTCAGGAGCGACTTGAGAAACTGCAAGTCACTTCTGATGTGAGAGAATTGGCCGTCTGCAAGGACGTTGCCCAGGGGATGCCCGGATGTTTTACCATCTTGTGGGAGGCTTCTCTCATCTCCCTGCATGAGAAGCTGGAACTGACAGACAGGAGCTCACTCCGCTCCCCGGATTTGAATTGTTGACCTTTCAGTCAGCAGTCCTGCTGGCACAAGGGTTTAACCCATTGCGCCACAGGGGTTTTTATGGTGATTTCACTTGACACAGTCTTCCGTCTGGCACATAGCCAGCCCTAGGAGTTCTGACCTATTGCCTTAAAAACCAGCCGTTGCCATCCTAAACTGCACTCTGCTGCCACCTCTGGCTACGTTCCCTCCCTACAACCATCTGTTTATCAACATATAAGAAGAAATAGCATTGTTGCTTCTGTTGCCATCTGCTGTTTGGTTACTCATAGTGCATTCTCTTATGTCTGTTCTCAGCTCTAGACCTGTTGGACAAAATGTTGACCTTTAACCCCAACAAACGCATCACAGTGGAGGAGTCCTTGGCCCATCCTTACCTAGAGCAGTACTACGACCCCTCAGATGAGGTACTTGGTTCTTGGAGTTTAACAGGATCGGGAAAGAGAAAGTCCAGAGTTGAAAAAAAAATAAGCTTTTTGAACTGCCAACTCCCAGCTTAGCTAGTGGGCTTGGGAGGAAGACATTTACAAACCAGGATAACTGGATTTTATCTGTGTCTCTCTCTGGTTTTGGCTCCCTCTAGCCGATTGCTGAAGAGCCATTCACTTTTGACATGGAGCTGGATGATCTTCCCAAAGAGAAACTGAAAGAACTGATATTTGAGGAGACGGCACGCTTCCAGCCTGGCTATCAAGGTCCCTGAGGGGTTGTTTGGACCATTGGTGAGTATATCTTCATTTTTAAAAATGGAATGCTGGGCTTCAGCGTAAGTTAGATGTTGCCTTTTGGCATAGGGTGGTATTATTACTATCATTATTACTATCATTATTATTATTTGATACACAACAAGATTAGTACACAGCAAACAAGATCACTATGCTGGGTGGGTTTTGTATTTGATCACACTTCCCAAATGTCTAGGATTGTGATGTATCAGTGAATAATGTATGCAGGTCCAAGCAGAGTGGCCTTTTGCAGCTGACAGATGGTAATTTTGTCAGTGCCAATTATTTTTAAGTGCAGGCCAAGGTCTTTAAGCACTGCACCCAGTGTGCCGATCACCACTGGGATCACTTTTACTAGCTTGTGCCAGAGTCTTTGCAGTTCTATCTTTAAATCCTATTATTATTATTATTATTATTATTATTATTATTATTATTATTAGGTTACCCCTTTGGTTTAGAGATGTGAATATATGCTATATTCAGGGTTTAACCCATTGCGCCACTGAGATTAAAATGGTTTCAAACTTTTGTAGTAGTTTTTTCCTAAGAAAAAGAAGTTCCTATAACTAATTATTTGGAGATAATAAAAATATGATTCATCTCCTCAAACAAGGATTAAACATCCCTTCCCATTGCCAAAAGAGCCATGGAAATGTTGCCATACTGAGGTAGTACTACATAATGGGACTAATTCACAAGGCAGACACTTAAGACAAATTATGAAATAGATGCGAAACGCCAACCATGCTTCCTGTGTTTGCCTCACACACAGAAAAAGCCCTTTTAACTGAACTGCTGAGGTGTGTGTGTTGCAAAAGTTTGTCTTGGATTCACTGTAGCAAGCTTTGTAAATTGCAACATGCTGCAACTATAGTATGGATCCTGTTTTAAGCTGGTACAGTGTGGCAGCTCGGTCCTACTTCCATCCCAAGCTCAGTTGGTGGGAATGAGAAGCTGGCCTTCTCGGTGGCTGCCCCTTGGCTCTAGAACTCCCTGCCCAGGGAAGCCAAAATGGCCCCCTCTCTGTTGTCCTTCTGGCGGCAGGCTACAACCATTTTATTCAGGCAGGCTTTTAAAGATGATGGTGTTTAAGACCATCAAGGGCTGCTGTGATTTTGTGATGTGATTTTATATGCTTTTAACCCGGATTGTTTTAATACTAACGTTATTTAATACTGTTTTATATTTATTTATATTTGTACATTTTAAGTTGCGTTGGAATGTTTTTACTTGTGAGCCGCTTTGAGTTTCCTTATGGAGAGATAAAACGGGATATAAACAAACAAACAACAACAACAACAATAATAAAGAATTCTGCAGTGCAAAGGAGACCAGAAAAGAGCAAAACTGTCCGCTTGGCTTGCTCAAAGGAGATAAGAGAAGAGCAAAACTGTCTATCCAGCAGCTGTTATACAGGCTATAACAATTGTTGCAACAGGAAATACCAGATATTTCCTTATGCAACACAGGAAGAGATAGTTGTGCTTGTATAAACCCTTCCTCTAGTTATGCCATCATAAATTACTCAAAAGATTCTGGTTTAAGTAATAGCTAACTGATTTGTAGTCCAGACTGTTTGTCAGGAGGCGCAATGTTCACTGGATTTCTTGTTCTTGCAGGTCTCTGCTTCAACAGGAGGTGATTTGGGACTGTACCCGCTCCCCTATCAGATTTTTGAGGGGAGCACAGGATTCAGGGAGTACCAATTTGGGGGTGCCCCTGTTGACTTGCTGTACAACTGCGCTTTGCTACGTGGCTGTGAACCCTGGTAACCCATCTCTGGTCCCCCTTAATGTGATGTGTTGGGGTGAGACCCTGGTGCCCAGGTTGGGAAAGGGGAGGGGCTGCTCCTCTCCTCTGCAGGAGGGAAGGGAAATCGGTTGCCCCTACCCTCTACGCCCCCTTTGGAGAAATTGAAGGGGGAGCGTCATCTCCTCTTTTTTGGCATTTTATTGTCTTTGTTAATGAGTTAATAAACTAATGCTAATTTTAGCAGGGCCATTTTTGATCCCTTGGGCATTATTAACAAGGGGAGTTGAACGTAAAATTCCAGCTCCTGGAGTCTCCTTCCAGTAATCCGCTTGAACCTCACTACCCTTTGAAAGCTGGGGACAGAACCCAAAGATTCTGGCTCAGTTTTGCACAAAACTCTTCAAGAACACAGGGGCCCCAGTTCCTCCATGCACAAATGGAGGGCACGTCTATGCTGGCTTTTGTCCTTGGGTTAGTGCCATTTTGAAATGTCTGCAGTTGCACATCTGACTATATTCATCGCTGTGGGTCCCATCTGGTATACAGTGCAAGCTAAGATCCATCAGATGCTGAAAAGTGTGCTTGGTTTGAAGAAGGGCACATGTCTGCCCCTTCTGCTTTAAATGTGTTGTTTTGAAAAGCTGTGCAGCTGGCAAAGAGGTTTTTCAGTGTCCTCTGATTCCTTCAATTGGTGAGGACAGAGTTCGTAGATGTCTCCCTTGCTTCCTCCCCCTACCTGCATCTATTTGAGAAATTGGACAGCTGAGTATGCAAACTCTTACATGCCTCGATAAATAAATTGGCCCCTGCAACAACATGGCACTTTTGTCTTCTTGCTGCTATGAACTAACATGGCTGCCCTCTAATTCTCCACTCCTTGATAATATTTTTAAATAACTATGTGTATTTTAACACCCAGTCTCTACCATGCAGAACAAATTCCAAAAATAGTTGAGCCTGCAGTGATCAGGAAACATTAATTTAAAAGGGAGAGGAAAGACTGGGAAGATAAAGGATAATCTCTGTGTGTCCTGAGGGGATGGCCCAGCTATCCCATAACAACTGGCCAGCTTATAGGTGGAGGAGGCATTTTAGATACATGAGCAGTAAAATAAGCAAGTTATTTGTTCTGGCATCCACTGAAAGTGGAAATGAAGCCACTTCATTTCAAATTGAGCCTTAAAGGAGTGCCACTTCTCAGATGGATTAACCTTTTAGGCCCTTTCATACGTGCGTCACTTTGGATAAATTAAGACTGTTGGAACCTTTTGGTTCCCAAAGGAAAATTCTGTATGTAAAAAGTGCAAAAAGTCATTGTTTCTTTAGCTTTCTGGCTGAGTGAGAAGGAAGCTTCTCTGTTCAAACAGGGTTGCCTGGACCCTTCTCCTCCGGTCAAGTGTTCTTCAGTGTGTTGGGTTACTCCTCCCACCATCCCTAGCCCTTATGCCAGTGATGGCAGGAATTGTAATACAATACATCTGGAGGGGTCCAGTTGGAGAAGCCTGATCTTGAACTTATGGTGACACAGGATGGGCTTTCTTTGTGGATGTTATATTCCGAGAGAATCTGGATTGAAGGGATTTAATGCCTCCCCAACCTCTCCTGCTTTGAATTGTATAAAGACCCTGAAATAAATCATTCCTTTATTCCTTCCATGTGTAATGTCATCTCTTGCTTTTGAGTTTATGGGGAGGGAGAACAGAATTGTCAATTTAGAAGTGGCATTAAAGGTTATCCAGTACAGCACCCTGCCACTGCAAAACATCTTCTACTATGATGCTCCTGACAAGTGATGCAATCTCTGCTGTGAAACTTTTAGCAAAGAGGAATACACTGTTGCCCTGCCAGTTATTTGTTTTGGCATCCACATTCTTCTTAATGTTTAGCAGCAATCCTCCTCCTTGTATATAAACCTATCATTACAGATCCTATAGTCAAGTGAGAGAAAACATTTATTCCATTATACATGTGATGGGTTGTTGTGAGTTTTCCGGGCAGTATGGCCATGTTCCAGAAGCATTCTCTCCAGACATTTCACCTGCCTCTATGGCAGGCATCCTCTAAGGAATGTTTCTTGAACATGGCCATACTGACCAGAAAACTCAACAACCCAGTGATTCCAGCCATGAAAGCTTTCAACAATACATACATGTGATGGTTCTCCAAATATTTGAAGGCTGCTATCATGTTGCCTGGTAGTTGTCTCTTGTACAAGCTAAATGTAACTAAGTCCTTCAGGCTTTCCACATAGGAGAGTTGTGGACAAAGCTTAGCACTCCAGATGTTGCTGAATTGTAGTTTACAGTATTCCTCACCACTGGGAATTGCAGTCAATTGACATCTGGAAGGCTAAACGTTATCCATATCTGACATAGGTTTTCGTTTCCAAACATTTTGTTTTCTTCCTTGGTGTGTATTTCGTGTGGTATTATGGTTCAACACTGAAACATCACACTGGCTGCCCAGAAACAGATAGTGCTGAGACAAAAAAATGTATAGGCAGATGATTAGAAAAATATTATTTTCTCCGGTCTGACTTCAAAGATGGTAGATTATCATGTGTTCCATGTGACTAGAATATGTACGCATAAATATGGATTGTGACACCAATTGTCATTCCATATCTGACAACTCAGAATTAGTGCTGTATTACAAAATGAAAAGAAATGCAATACACACCCTTTGTTCCAACTAAAACCCTCTACGACTCACTACATTGCAGACTGGCATAAATTACTTTTATCAGAGAGTCACTATTTCCTTGATGAGCTTGTCAAGCGGGATTCGGAGATCTTATCAGTACAGGTCACAAGGAAATAGAGAGTTCTAGGGAACTTGTCTGCATTGACGTCTCATATCAATCAAATTTAATACAAGTAAAACTAGAGGCGCAAAAGGGGGACATGTGGCTTGATAGTTTTTCACAGTGATCTGTATTAAGACACAGTTTGAACAGATTATAGATGCTCATAAGTAAGGAAACTCCAAACTGGGTAGATTCCAAGAATGGGAATTGTTTTGTGAAATAAAGATTATTAATACATATTTTTTTACCATACTTGTATCTCGCCTTTCTCAATCCCAAAGGGGACTGAAGGCAGCCTTACAAACACAACAATTCAATGCCGCATATATACATACATCAATGAATTAACAAAAACATTAAAACCATCCAATTAAAACATAACATTGAAACAACCATTAAAATCACATACTGTATAAAGAAACTGCCAAATGTACTGAAAACACACTTGGGTACCATTTTATGGGTAAGAACAAAAACCAAAAGTCTCTTCAACTTAGTTTAATAAAACATTCCTAATCCTGTGTCTCGGCTCTTCAGTGGAGACTCCAAGATAATATGCACAGGCAAAAAGCTAAACATGCTAACTATTAAAACTGTTAACTATTAACTATTAAAAATCAAGCAGTAGTATCACAACTGATAAAAAGAACAGGACATTTTTTTCCTTTTTACCAGTCTTCTACAATTGTTCTTAACTGAGTGTCAAGATATTCAGGTTTCAAAAGAGTTTCCCCAGGTTTGTCTGATAATCTGGGGCCTTCTGGGTTCAAAATGGCTTCTGATATGGAAAATGGCCAAAATGAATTGTTTACTTGGTACCTAAAACAGACAGTGAATTACTCATTTTTTCCCTCACCAAATGTTCCTGAGTTGGACAACATTACAGAGAAAGTCCTGTCTTTTTTCTGTGACATAGTTGAGAGGAGATGGGACCTACCCAAGCTTCTCTTGAGGACCAAAGTGTGTGGGCAGATTTGTATGGTTGCAGGCCTCCCATCTTGCAACCTTATGAGCCAACTGAATGCAGCCATTCCTCTGAGACAATGTGCATGATTAAGTCTGAGCTGGAAGATGTTCAAGAATTACTTCTTTCATTGTCTTCATAGCATCTCTGAAATGCCATGCGCAGGAAGTACTTCTGCTTAAAAATTATCCACCACACCGTGAAAGTGGGAATTAGCTTATGATCAACCCTTAGCAGGGCCCTTACTCCAATTTGCTCATTAGGGCCCCCTTTCTGCTTCTCAAGAATCGCCTAGTAGTTATGATGTGATTAAAAAGAAACCAATCACCCATCATTTTTGCCTTAAGCATGTTAGCTGATAATACAAGAGGGTTTATTGTGTTATACTCTCTCCTACTCAATGTCATGCTTTTCTTGTTTTTCTTATCCATTTTCTCACCTATCTTCAGTCAATTCTTTCATGTGTTGATATAACATACAAAAACATACAGTATGACTCCTGCCGGGGATGTGTTCCAAGCCCCTTCTCACAATGAATACCTAAAGCATATATTTTTACCACACATGGACCAGACACATACCTTAGAATTGCATAGGAGAACCTAGAAACTTCCACAAACACCTGCAGGGGGGAAATCTTTTGGATCATGGGTAAGTTAAAACTGGATATTTAGACTGGATAAGAGAGCCATCCATATATAACTCATAGGCTTCTGATTTAGCTGACAACCTCTTTCACTCAAAGTAACTTGTAAAGAGGAATCCAAATGTCTCATACAGATCTAAATGTAACACAGTCCAGAAATAGCCAAAAACCACAAGTACAGCATAAATTCACAAGCAAAAGGTATGCTTAGCAAAACTTGAGCAGGAATATGAAAACAAGAACATAGAAAACTTATAGAATACTTCAAAATAAAACCAAGGCTTGACCAAAACCAGAGAACTCAGGCCTAGCTTCTCACTCAAACACTACGTTGCCTGAACTAATCCTTAGGAAACAACTTGCTGATTAATAGGCAATCATGAAGTCACTGCTTTTCCCATGAATTCCCTCCACCACTTTCCCACATAATCGCTCTGACCAGCACTACTTATTTTCTACTCTCATCTGTATAAGATTATTGTTAATCTCCATAACTCCAGGTGTTTTTCTCTGGGAACCTTCCATATCACTTAGCTCTTTGCTCCACACCTTATCTAATGTTACCATTTCTGGTAACCATTTCTCCTCTGACTGACCTTGAAGCCTGGCACTTTCCAAGTCAGGTTTCTCACAGACAGAACCATCACTTCCCTAACTTGAATCTTCATCACTTGCCCCAGAAAATACCACAGGAAATCCCACAATCTTCTCTAAATCACCAGCCTTAGGCTGCACTACAACACTAACCATCTGACCCAGTGGCCTTTTAGGGGAGTTTCCTTTTGAATACTTCATTACTGGCTTGCTTGCTAGAGGACAGACAATGAAGACAATATGAATGTCACACAGGGAAATGGGGTTCATAATTCTACACTTGAGTGTTTGAAAGGATGAATCACCAAGTTTAATGTACGTGAAAACCCCTACATTTCCTTACTGGCAAGATCTTCTAGAACCTGATATGAACTTGAAGGAGAATGAGGTGGAATTTTGGAATCTGCCAATTTAGACAACAGATGGAAGAGATGCCCTTTTTGAATGCTGCATATATTTAACAACAACAAAACCCTATAAGAAAAACATATAGCAGCTAAACAGCCTACTCTCCATGTGCTAGTTGGTATAATTAGCACATGTGCTTGAGTTGGTATAATTAGGGATTTTAAACTGGCACCCTAACCAGCAGTCTGAAATAATCTAGCTCATATTACCACCTCAAAACTTTACAGACCACCTCCTAGACATATAAACAACTCCTTATAATATTTAAGGTGTACAATTTCTGTTGGCATCTAACCCAGCCTTCAGCAGCGGAGGCAAGGATGGACCAAACATGTTCATAGCCATCCTATTATGCATGCAACATAATGACCTAATAGTTCCTTACAACAAGAATGCCTCATAACCCTTGGAAAGAACAAAGGCTTGACTGTTTATTGGGCATCTGAAACTAGACTTGAGATTTGCATCACTCTTTTTTACAAAAAGTGTACGTGTGTATGCATGAATATTATACACACACAAAAAGAAAAATGTCATGAAATGTGTCCACAAGAAACATTTACAGTGGTTTTGTAAATAAACTCACAAAAATGATTTCCATGAAAAAAAATACTAGCCTGCTAAGGCTGGCAAAGAAGAGTGGTAGAGATTTCCACCTCTTCATTATTGCATTTCATTATCCGCATGCTAAGGAGGTAGATTTCAGCAGTGGATGCTGGTTGGACCACTCTATCCCTTAACTATCCTTGATTGCTGCAAGCTGAGGCATAAAGCAGTGTTTCTCAACCTTCCTAATGCCACGACCCCTTAATACAGTTCCTCATGTTGTGATGACCTCCAATCAGAAAATTATTTTCGTTGCTACTTCAGAACTGTAATTTTGCTACTGTTATTGTTATGTAAATATCTGATATGCAGGATGTATTTTCATTCACTGGATCAAATTTGGCACAAATACCCGATACGCTCAAATTTTAATACTGGTGGATTTAGTGGGGATTGATTTTGTCATTTCAGAGTTGCAGTTGCTGGAATTTATAGTTTACCTACAATCAGAGAGCATTCTGAACTTCACCAGTGATGGAATTGAACCAAATTTGGCACACAGAACTCCCACAACCAACGTAAAATACTGGAAGGGTTTGGTGGATATTGACCTTGAGTTTTGGAGTTGTAGTTTGCCTACATCCAGAGAGCACTATGGATTCAAACAATGAAGGATCTGGACCAAACTTGGCATAAATACTCAATATGCCCAAATGTGAATACTAGTGAACTTTGGGGAAAATAGGCCTTGACATTTGGGAACTGTAGTTGCTGGGGTTTATAGTTCACCTACAATCAAAGCGAATTCTGAACCCCACCAATGATCAAATTGGGCCAAACTTCCCACACAGAACCCCCATGACCAACAAAAAATACTATGTTTTCTGATGGTCTTTGGTGGCTCCTCTGACACTCCCTTGCGACCCCCTCCCCAGGGGTCCTGACTCCTAGGTTGAGAAACACTGGCATAGAGGGAGACATAGAAAGTGAAAGTAAAAGTGTCCTTAGTGAAGTGAGGAGCAAGCTTTTCTGCTTTAGGTATTGTGTGTCCTCAGGGGGAAGAAGTAAAGCTGTGGCTGCCATTTTACTCAGCACTGTGGATCTCTCTCCCCCACGACCAACCAGCAACAGTCTGTGCCCCCTCCCACAAACACCAGTAAAGCTGCTGCTCCCCAGCACTGACCAGTGACAGGCTGTAGGTCTCTCTCACCCCACACAAACACCAAGGGATAGGGAATATGCTTCAGCAAGCAGTCTGCTACTGAGCCCAGAGAGATCATCCCATAAATACACATTGTTGTACCATACTTAATTAAATACAAGACATTCCCTAAAAATAAGACAGGGGAAAAATAAATATAAGAGTGTCTTTTTTTCGGGGAAACATGGTAATGTGCTCATGTATCTTTATTCACTTCTTTGTTGCCTATGGCTATCAAATGAATGCTTCAATGGAGAGATTATTTTGAAAGCTATTTGCTCATCTCCTGAAGAAAACGAGAGATTGAAGTGGCTTATTACACATGCTAATAGCTTGGGATGCTACCTGTACTAATCTGGTCTCTGTCGTGAACTAATTAGGTAGCCCTAGATAAGGCAGTTAGGAAAACAAAACAAAATAAAAATAATTGCTACATTATGACTCACATAAAACTAAAGTAGACAATTAAGGCATTTAAATAATTTAAAGATTTTCTGTTCTTTGCCTCAGCCATGCATTAGAATGGAGAAGTCAATAAATCAGTAGGAAAAAACTATTAAATTCAGGATTGCCAGTGTCATTTTATTTCCAGTTTCTATGTACGATTGTGAAAGTTAGGCACAGAAGAACACTTACAGCAGTGTTTCTCAACCTTCCTAATACTGCGAACCCTTAATACAGTTCCTCGCGTTGTAGTGATCGTAAAATTATTTTGTTGCTATTTCACAACTGTAATTTTGCTACTCTTATTAATCGTAATGTACACATCTGAAATTCAGCATATATTTTCATTCACTGGACCAAATTTGGCACAAATACCCAATACACCCAAATTTGAATACTAGTGGGAGGGGTGCATTTTGTCATTTGGGAGTTGTAGTTGCTGGGATTTATAGCTCACCTTCAGTCAAAGAGCATTCTGAACTTCACCAACGATGGAACTGAACCACACTTGGCACACAGAACTCCCACGAAAATACTAGAAGGGTTTGATGGGCACTGACCTTGAATTTAGGAGTTGTAGTTCACCTACTTCCAGAGAGCACCGTGGACTCAAACAATGATGGATCTGAACCAAACTTGACACCAATACTCAATATACCCAAATGTGAACACTAGTGGAGTTTGGGGAAAATAGACCTTGATATTTAGGAGTTATAGTTGCTGGGGTTTATAGATCACCTACAATCAAAGAGCATTTTGAACCTCACCAATGATAGAATTGGGCTAAACTTCCCACACAGATTCCCCATGACCAACAGAATGTACCATTGTTTTCTGGCGGTCTTTGGTGACCCCTTTGACATCCCCTTGCAACCCCCCACCCCAGGGGTCCTGACCCCCAGGCTGAGAAACCCTGACTTACTTGTCAACATATTTGCAATGTGATGACAAAGGAATGTTTTATGGCTACAAGAGATTACACAAAAAAGATAAATGACTGTAATTGATGTAGGAGCAAATGAAACCAGAATGCTTCCTAAAAGTCAAGATTGATTAAAGTGAGTCTATCATATTTTGGACATATCATGAGAAGACATGACTCAAAAAAAGACAATAATGTTTGCTAAGGTAAAAAGGAGTCATTAACAACAAAATTGTCTCTTATCTCAGCCCCTATATGCACTATATGTCAATGTTGAAAGAAGTGGCATAGGCTCAGTGGAAGATCACACAGGCCATATGCTAAATGTCTCAGATGCAGCTAAAGGGCTGCTAAAGACAAATGTCTCAAACTCTGGAAAATTACTCCCAGTAATATGAAGATAAATTAATCAGGTGCTATGACTCATTACACAGGGTTCCTGCAAGGATAATAGGGTATTTAGGGCATTTAATATGCTCTGAGAAATCTAAAGTGATTTATAGTCACGATGACCTGGGTGACATTAACCCAGAGATTTTTTGAAATAGGTGGAGGGGGAAACTATTAAAAAAAACTTTAAATGCAACATGTTTGAAGCCATAATGTCTTGTATAAATTTGTTTGAGATTTTATATAACTTTATGCAAAGGTCTCGGACAGATTGACATTGTTCACGCAAAGAAACTGGAATTGTTACAGAACTTATATTCTACTTTCAAGAATAAAATGTAATTTTTATCTCTACGTTTACCAAAAACCTTGACTGATCATATATTTCCCTTGGAAAATGAGGATTTGAAAGCCTAGTGCTCATATGCAGCCCTCCTGTTGTTGAAATATGAATCCTCTTCTCCTTCATCATTAGTTTTGCTGGTTGGGGCTGATGAAAGTTGATGCCAAACAGTATTTGGAGGGTCATGCTTTGCACTATGCCTGAAACTAAAGCAACAGTGAAGCAAACAGGAATTCCATCCGGTTCCAAGAAAAATGGTAGAGAAAGGGCAGTTTACCAATTCTGTCTGTACTATCTCCCTCTATGACCCACCTCAGAGGCTAAGATTGTCAGGGGAGGCCCTGCTCTCGATCCTACTTCCTCGCAAGCGCAACAGATTGGGACGAGAGACAGTAGTGGCCCCTCGTCTATGGAACTCCTGCCCCAAAGAAATTAGATTGGCCTGCTCCCTCCTGACCTTCAGGAAAAAAACTAAATATATGGCTTTGGGACCCCCATCTATGATAGGCATCCTCAGAGGTTGAGGGATTTGTTAGAAACTAGGCAAGTGAGGTTTATATATCTGTGGAATGTCCAGGGTGGGAGAAAGAACTCTTGTCTGTTTGAGGCAGGTGGGAATGTTGCAAATGGCCACCTTGATTAGCATTTAATAGCCTTGCAGCTTCAAAGCCTGGTAAGAACTTTTCTTCAGTGAAATATGCTGCTTAGGAGTGTGGTGGGGTCTCCTTATTCGGAGGTTTCTAAACAGAAGCTGAATGGCCATCTGTCAGTAGTGCTTTGATTTTATTTTCTGCATGACAGGGGGTTGGGCTGGATGGCCTGTGGGGTCTCCTCCAACTCTATGATTCTATGATAACGAAAGAGAAAAGTCACCTTTTAACTGTGCTTTAAATGTTCTGGGAGAAAATTAAGATGTATCATGAGTGACTAATGAATAGTAAGCAATCAACATTTTAGAAAAGACAACAGCAAATTAACGAATACAAGATTAATACTGGTTTTAAATGAATACCATTTTAAAGCCATTTTAATGTAATTGTATCATAATTGCTTTTAGCATATATGTTGTAATGTTTTACTCATGTTTTAGTTTACTATGTCTTATTGGATTGTTTCTTACTATTTTCAGTTCGATGCTTAATTCTTTGTTGCAAGTTTATTGTTGTTTCTGTACATTATCTTATATTATTAGTCTAAAAACATGGCTCTTCAGACATAATCCATGGCCAGTGTGATGAATCATTAATAGTACTGGCCCGCACTTTGATTGATTGTTACGACAGATAGCCGGCCGGCAGGTTCCACTGCGTTTCAGGGATTTTATAATTTTCAAATTTTAATAATGTTATTAATGAGATGTTTATGTGCTGTTGATTATACTTATGTCATTGTATTTATAATTAATTGAGACATCTCCAGCTCATCCCCTGTTTGGGTATCAGCCAGCACGTCAATGACTTAAATCTAGAAATAGTTTTCTAAGATCTACAGAGACACTCGCTGGAACACCTCAGCAAGCGAGAGTCCAAAAGTGGCAGGCTCAAACCCAGAACCTCAACCAATGGCTGATACCAAATGAGAGACTCTCCCCTGGGCACACAGAGGACTGGGCGACTTGGAAGGCGCTGAACAGACTGCGCTCTGGCACCACGAGATGCAGAGCCAACCTTCAGAAATGGGGCTACAAAGTGGAATCCTCGACATGCGAGTGTGGAGAAGAGCAAACCACTGACCACCTGCTGCAATGCAACCTGCCACATGCACAATGGAGGACCTTCTTGCAGCAACACCAGAAGCACTCCAAGTGGCCAGATACTGGTCAAAGGACATTTAATCAACTACCAAACTCACAAATTTTGTATTTTGTCTGTTTGTTTGTTTGTTTGCTTTGTTCTGTTAGAAATGTAATATAATCAACTGGTTGCCCTGACATGATAAATAAAAAAAATAAAATTTATAATTATGCATTGTTGTCTGCATGTGGCACTTACGAGTGATTCTGTGAGCTGCCCCAAGTCCCTTTGGGGAGATGGTGGCGGGGTACAAATAAAGATTATTATTATTTTAGATTATTATTATTTTGATGTGTTTGTATTCATTTGAGGCATTAAATGTTTGACTTTTTGTTTTGTGTCTGTAAACTTCCCTGAGTCCCTTCGGGGAGAGAGGGCGGTCTAGAAATAAAGTTTTATTATTATTTATGAATATTATTATTATTTATTGCATCTCCGGTGGCACAATGGCAGGACTGAAGACTGATCTGTCAGAGGTTCGAACCCAGGGAGAGTGCAGATAAGTTCCTTCTGTCAGCTCTAGCTCTCCATGCGGGGACGTGAGAGAAACCTCCCACAAGGATGGTAAAACATCAAAAACATCAGAGCGCCCCCTGGGCAATATCCTTGCAGATGGCCAATTCTTTCACACCAGGAGGAATTTGAAGTTTCTCACATGGGGGAAAAAAATAATATAAGATGTTTAGATTTGTAGCATCCAGGAATAGAACTGCCATGCAAGAACCAGCTAAGGCTTCATACAGCAGAGCAATTTTAGTCCAAACTGTGATCAGTCGGGCATCTGAAAAAGTGCAAGACAATGATTCTCTGCTTGTCCTTGTTACCTGATAATACGTAGTTTATTAAATGTTAAATTCCCCTACTCCCGCCCACAACTTACTACATCCATTTCTGTTTCTTCTATGACCGGATAAGGGGATTCATTGCTACACTGGAAAGCAGTTGTGAAGTGGCTTCAAGAGTGATCTTTGCCAAATCGTACAAAGTGACCTCAGGGAAATTATTATGCTCCAGGTTAACCATATGAAATTTGGAAATAATAATAATAATGACTTGATAGTACAGACGTTTGTAAAAATTACAATTACCACACATAGGAAGGGTATTTTAAACTTTAGAATACTGTTCTCATTGATGATGATGATGATGATGATGATGATGATGATGATGATGATGATTATTATTATTATTATTATTTGCACCAGCCTGCCTGCCCAAGCCCAGTAAATGTTTACCATATTAGTCTTCTGGTTGTTTGCTCAATGGTTGTTTTTATATTGTGTTATGATGTTGTTTGTTTTATATTACTTTATGATGTTGTTTGTTTTATATTGTTTTATGATGTTGTTTTATGAATTTTACTGTGTTATATTTTAAATTATATTGTTTGGGCTTTTCCCCATGTAAGCCGCCCCGAGTCCCTTTGGGGAGATGGAGGTGGGATACAAAAAAATAAAGTTATTATTATATTGTAATTTTATAATCATCCTGCAAGGCAGGTCACTACTGAGAATCTAAAGTGTAACAATACACACTAAGTAAATTATTTTGTCATTATTTAATAAAATGACAAAAGAAGATGACCAAAAAGGACATATAATTACTATCATAGGCTGCACTCTAGAAAGTCTTGTAAAAAAGGAATGCAGAAACTATTACTATTACTGGTGAATGGCTTTAATAACTAAAGTTGAACCTTTATTTTCAGAGGCATGTTGAGATAGACCACAAGAAGTGGTCAATCTCATGCCTTATTTCTATATTTCCCAGATTACGGGTTTTTAAGATACAAGCTCAGAATGTATCTTTCTTGTGAAACAAAGCAATTGCTATGGTTTTCTAAAATATTTTTTTGTTCCCCCAGATCTAAAATGGCTGACAAAATTCACATAACAAGAGCACTTTTTTCACCAACGTACTGCGAAGTTATGAAAGCTCAGCCTATTCAGAAACCGTAGCCAAGCAACAAATGTCACAGCAACAAGATATCTAACAAGTGTATTCCTCACACTTCACTTCTTGTGCCTATGACAGGTTGCATTACAAAGCAAGCAAGCAAATGTTCACAGAGTACCAATGCAAAAGAAGGAGGACAGCACGTTTTTTGAGCAGATGGATCACTTGTTTAGAGTTACCGTTTCCACTGGCACTTTGGGTGAGGGCAAGGGCAAGCACGTGTGCCACAGCTGAGTGGATCTACTAGATTCCCCTGATAACCAAGACTTTCCCCCCCAGCATCCCAGTTAACAAAGTGTAGATAGATATATAGGGCATAAAGTGGGAAACAACTAGAGCTGCAGAAAAAAGATAAACCGCCTTGAGTCCCCTGCAGGCTGAGAAAGGCGGTATACAAATACAGTAAATAAATAAATTTTACTACAAGAGATAATCCTCTTTTTAAATATGAGCAAAGATTTAAAAAACTTGAACAGAAGTCTTCTATACTAATTCACAAAGCAATTCACAAACTTTATAAACAAATCACAGCTCATTAAAAGCAATAAAATGAATGTAACTAAAATAAGTGGAATGAGGCACAACAACCTCCTGAGGAAAACAAAACAAAAAAATAATTCAAAGGCAGAAACCGTTAGGTCCAAGCAGTCTCAGTAAAAGCAAAGCCTTGTCAGATTATCCTACAATATGAGGGTCATTATCTGACATAACTTTGTTCTTAGTAAATACTGGACTTTTTATGAATTGCCATTAAATTAGTTTATTTATGGTTACTCTAGGGATGTAAGACCTCTAAGTCACTCCATCATCAACTGTTCTGAACCTATGCCATTTCTTTCTGCATTAGTAAAGATAAAGGTTTCCCCTGACATTAAGCCTAGTTGTGTCCGACTCTGAGAGTAGTGCTCATCTCCATTTCTAAGCCAAAGAGCAGGTGTTGTCTGTAGACGCCTCCAAGGTCATGTGGCCAGCATGACTGCATGGAGTGCCATTACCTTCCTACTGGAGCAGTACCTATTGATCTACTCACATTTGCATGTTTTCAAACTGCTAGGTTGGCAGAAGCTGGGGCTAATGGCAGGAGTTCACCCCGCTCTCTGGATTCAAACCACCAACCTTTTGGTCAGCAAGTTCAGTAGCTCAGTGGTTTAACCCGCTGTGTCACCAGGGGCACAAATGGTACATATGGGATCTCAAATAGTTAAGGCCCGATCTACACTGCCATAATCCAGATTATCTACTTTACATTGGATTATATGGCAGTGTAAACTAATATAATCCAGTTCAAGCAGATTATCTGGATTTTATAAGGCAGTGCAAATGGAGCATTAGCTTGTCATTAACTGCTATTAAGAAACTTTGACTTGCAGACTCAGGACTATGCCTTCATTGATTGAGTCTATCCATATGTAATGCAGACTTTCTCTTTGCCTACTGCACTCTGATGCCTTATTGCTTCTTGTTTTAGTAGTCCAATGTAGTCATAGAACTCTTGTCCAGTACCACAATTATGTTGAAAGGATGACCTAAGAAAGAGGCAGCAGGCTTGTTTTCTGCTTCCCTGGAGACTAGGTCTCGGAGAAATGGCTTCAAATTATAGGAAAGGAGATTCCACTTGAACATTAGGAAGAACTTCCTGACCTGTTCAACAATGGAACTCTCTGCCTCAAAGTCTGGTAGAAACTTCTTCCTTGGAGGCTTTTAAAAAGAGGCTGGATTGTCATCTGTCAGGGGTACTTTGATTGTGCTTTTCCTGCGTGGCAAGGATTTGGACTTGATGGCCAATGTGATGTTTTCCAGCTCTATTATTGTATGATTTCAAATCAGATAAATTTCTTCCTATCAACTTTCTTCACTGTCCAGCTTTGAGAACCAAACATAGAAATTGGAAATATGTCTAACTTTCATATTAGATTAGATATCTTTACACTTCATGGTGCTTAGTTCCCTTATAGCTACCCTTCCAAATCCTAAACTCCATCTGATTTATTTCCTGTAGTTTCTGTTTTAATTAATGAGTGAGTCAAGACATGATAAATCTTTAACTATGTTGATGTCTTCATCCTTTACTTTAAAGGTGTGTTAAATCACCTGTAGTCATTTTTAATATTCACCTGCAAACCTGTCTTTGTACTTTTCTTCCTTTACTTTCTTCAGTAATCGGGCCAAGTCTTTCCTATTTTGCTATTAATAGGGCGTTATCTGTCTATCTTACATTGTTGATTTTTCTTGACATTCCTTTCTCTAATTTTCATGTCTCCTTCCTCTTATCCTAATCCTGTTTTATGTATGATACGTTCACTATAAAAGTTAGACAGAGTAATAAAACGCAGCCTTGCCTGACCTCTTTGATAACTGGAATCCATCTGTTTTGCCATATTCTCTTCTGGTCATAGTCTCTTCCCATCAGGACAAATGCTGTGGCCTACCCATTTCTCTAGGAATAATCCAAAGGTTTTCAAGATCTACACAAAATTTTCTTTTGAATTTTTTTGATGTACTTCATTGGCCAACATATGTCTACAATATGATTCATAGTGTTTCTTCTTTTCCTGAACCCAACTTAGACGCCTGACATTTGTTATGCCATGTATGGCAAAAGTCTTTGTTGCATAATTTTGAGCATCACTTTGCTTACATGGGAGAGTAATCTAGTGGTTTCTTTAAACCAGTGCTTCTCAATCTTCCTAATGCCGCGGCCCGTTAATACAGTTCCTCATGTTGTGGTGACCTCCCAACCATAACATTATTTTCACTGCTACTTCATAACTGTAATTTTTCTACTGTTGTGAATCGTAATGTAAATATCTGATGTGTACAATGTATTTTCACTCACTGGACCAAATTTGGCACAAATATCCGAAACATCCAAATTTGAATACTGGTGGGGTTGGTAGGGATTAATTTTGTCATGTGAGATTTGTAGTTGCTGGGATTTATAGTTAACCTACAACCAAAGAGCATTCTGAACTCCACCAATGATGGAATTGAATCAAATGTGGCACACAGAACTCCAATGACCAACAGAAAATACTGGAAGGGTTTTGTGGGCACTGACCTTGAGTTTTGGAGTTGTAGTTTACCTATATCCAGAGAGCACTGTGGACTCAAACAGTGATGGATTTGGACCAAACTTGGCACACATACTCAGTATGCCCAAATGTGAACACTGTTAGGGGAAGGGGGATTATTAATTTTGTCATTTGGAAATTGCAGTTGCTGGGATTTGTAGTTCATCTACAATCAAAGAGCATTCTGAACTCCATCAACGATAGAAATGGCCAAACTTCCCACACAGAATCCCCATGAACAACAGAAAATACTGTGTTTTCTGATGGTCTTTGGTGGCCCCTCTGACACGCCCTCGTGAACCGCCAGGGGTCCTGATCCTCAGATTGAGAAACACTGCTTTAAACCCTAGTGCCTCCTTTCTTGGGAATTGAAATACATATTGAACATTTCCAATTCATCCACCTAAATATAGTATCATAAACACCATTTTGTTCTAAATTGTATCCAATGGCAACTCTACTTAAGGCACTGATTTATAGGAAGCATCAGGAAAAACTCTGTTTTTCAGTAGAGGGCACAGTTAGAAAATTAGAAAAGCTGGAAAATAGCACCCTCTGTACTGGTTTAGTTTCATGAGCATTTGTTTACTCACACATATTTATTCCAGGTGACTGTTCTAAGACATCACTGCCAATTTGCATCCGATCAAAGATAAAAACCAAAGCTGGATATTATCAGCACATGAATATGTTACAACACAGCATCACCTCAAGCAAACTCACCCAAGAATTTCACTTACGGTAATATTTAAAAGCATGAAAGATGAAACCAACCCCTCGGGATCATAGTAAAGAGCAATCCTCACAAGGAGGAAGAGGAAGGTGAAACACAAACACACAAAGAAACCTCCAGCCCTAACTTTGAGATAAATCAGGATGTGTATTATCAGTAGTCAAAATTATCTCAAAAGCAGCTAAGAAGCTTAGAGACCTCAGCATGGTCATGAACTCACTGCTATTGTCTCTCTTGCATATGTCACTACCAATCCATAAAGGTTTTCCTTTACTGGAGCTTTTCTTGGCATCAGGCAAATGCCTTTTTGTTCCGTCATGCCTTTTATATTTTGATTGCTTTTGAGATCATTATAATTTGCCACTCCTAATAGTTGGTCAACTTACAGCTCGTTCTTATTCTGCTTTGATGTTTGCTCATGGTTATTTACTGTGAACCAACCTTGGACCAATTGATTAAAGGGCAAAATATATGTGCACATAATTACTGTGATATATAAACAAGACACTTAGTTCACAGTCTGTCTCCAAACCAGGTCTGTAAAAGAGCAGGAACAGAGAGTAGGAATCGGTTTTGCCTGTGAATGCATCTTTAGCTACCATTTTCTCACCCTCTTGGTACCCTTCCCATTGCAAATTCAGGCTCTAACAATCAGTTTTAGGTGGACCAATTATCCTTCAAGGAGGAAGTTACAAGAAATTTTGATAATTAGATATTGATCTAGTTAAATGCACATGCGCAGACACGTCACACAGTTTACAGATCTAGCAGGAAATTATCGGGGGAGGGAGGGATTAAATTATTCCTTTTTGAGCCTGCAGAAGGCCTAGGCTATTAAGCAGATACATGAGCACTCTCTTTTCTGAACAAAGGGCTGGTGATCAAATGCATCTTATCTCTGACAGACTGAAATATTTCTCAGAGTGCTGCCAAATGGGTGGCACAATCACAAGCCGCAAAAGCGAAACACCTCTCTGTTTCTCTCTCTGCGTGTCTTTGGGTTCAAAGTATTGGCCTGTAGGTAAGTATTATTATTATTATTATTATTATTATTATTATTATTATTATATACATAACAAGATTAGTACACAGCAAATAAGATCACTATGCTGGCTTTTGTATTTGATCACACGTCAGACCCTAAGTATCTAGGACTGTGTGATGTATCGGCAAATAATGCATGCAGATCCAAGTAGGGTGGCCTTTTGCAGCTGACAAATGGTGATTTTGTCCATGCAGGCCAAGGTTGTTGTTGTTGCTGCTGCTGTCGTTGTTATTACAACTCATATCAGGTGGGGAGGGGGAAATAATGAATGGGCCCAAAGTCAGAAAATAAAAAGGAATTGAACTGTTTCTTCCCCTGCTGCTAACCTACCGATACTTGCTTTTCTGTGACTGTTTGGTTTTCAT
This sequence comes from Anolis sagrei ordinatus, assembly GCF_025583915.1. NCBI lineage: Eukaryota > Metazoa > Chordata > Lepidosauria > Squamata > Anolidae > Anolis > Anolis sagrei. Next base: position 17,452,835 of record NW_026847660.1, on the reverse strand, counting down.
TTAATTTCAGGCATGACATCTGCTGTTTGGTGGACTTAAGAGCACTCTGGAATTTTGTTCAGGTTAAAGTCATATGTCTCCCTGGAAGAGAAACAAGGTCAAGTGGTTCAAAACAGGACTGAAAGCACATACTCCTGGCTTGTTGCTGCCAAGAAAGAAATGCTCTTTATCCCTGGGAGTGGCAAGACTGTAAAGTGTACAGGTTGGCATGGGGCGTGGAGGGGCAGGTGTATGACTGGTGTGTGCCTGTGACATACATAGCCACTCATGTGGATGGAGGTGTGCAAGCTGAAGACTAGGGAGGTTCTGTCAGACCAAGGGGAGGGGTGAGCTCCTATCTTGACTCCCTTCCACACACCCTTCTTCCTGCTACTGTGCTTTAAAAACCACAAGAACCTGCCAATCCAGCCACTCATGGCCATGGTGGCCAACACTGCTTATCGTACCTGACCGAGGATTTCAGGGATTCCAGTCTACTCGACTTCATTCATGAATCCTGTCTCTTCCCAGAGGATCTGAAGAACCTGTTCCTATTTTTTCCTCTGACCTATGAGTACCACCTGCCTTGAAGAGGAACCCAAGACTGAACCATGAGCTCCAACTTACTTTTTTATGGGTTGCCTGCTCTTGGGATTTATGCATTGGCATCTCACTGCCTGAGAAAGAACCCACATCTACTCCACAAAAAGAAAAGGTTTCCTGTCCGATGCCGGCATGTCTCTCATCGAGGTGGTGAGTTTTTGCTGACCTAATTGGAATTTGATTGAGAGGGGTGGCACTTGCAGAACCTGGAAAGCAGGTGTGCTGAGCAACAATTTGGAGTTGCTAGAGTTGAGTGTGGATGAGAAATCAGTCCCAGACACCTGATCCTCTTTTCCTTCTGACAGGTGGGATGTTCATATTTCTTTCTGCTTCAGTTCCCTAGACTTGTATTGCCACATTCCTAAGCCCATACAGGCATTTGGTCTCTTGGAGGAAAGAGGGGGAAATATTGGGAGCTTCACTGCCTGCCTTTCCCAATGTCCCTCTTTTCTTCTCAGGTTGCGGTGAACGGATTGAGAACACTTTGGAAGCCTTTCATCAGTGAGTGATGCCACCTTATCCTTCTTTTCACTGTCTTGGCCTGCACCATTACTGCTGCCGTACAGTCTCTAACACTGACCTCTTTGTCCATCTTCCCAGTGCATTGAGCCAGGGGACAAACCTGCTGGAACTTGACTGCCAGCTGACAAAAGATGGTATTGTGGTTGTGTCCCATGATGATGAACTGCTACGCCAGACAGGACACAAAATTGACATCATGAAGACAAACTATGCGGTAAGGACTCCATGGTTCTAGCACTCAGGTTAACCTGCTTCTGTTATTCATGGTCACATTATTTTTTTTTCTTCTGTGACTGAACTCAATCCATGTGGGGTTTCCACCCAAAATACTGACCAGACTCAAAGCTGTTCAGACTTAGCAAGGTGTCTTTATAATGTCCCCGCAAAGCATAATCGAGGATCATACCTATAACCTCAAGAACCCATCTCCCTCCCAGAAAGCCCAGGACTCTTTCTTCACATATGCACACAACCTACAAGCCACTCAATCCTATAAATTCCACACACACAAAAACAACCTAAAAAACAAAATGTCCTGGTTACTTAGTCCTTACCCTTATTGTGTTCCATAGGATCTGCCACCCTATAAGGATTCTCTGGAGGTGACATTTTCACCAGGTAAGTAGGACTAACAGTTGTTCTGGGTGAGGAATGGTGTGATGGGTGGCCAAAAGACTTGGTGAAATTTCACCCTGGCAAAGTATGCTCTAAGCCCCTACCACCTACCCCTTCCTGACAGGTTCCTTCTCCCATGGTAAAGACCACCGGATTCCAAAATTGGAAGAGGTCTTCCAGCAATTTCCCGGAGTACCTATCAATATTGAAATTAAAAAAGACAGTGATGAACTCATACATAAGGTAAGGGTTAACTTTTTCTTTTGCCTATCCCAATAATGTACAAGACCTACATTTGTGTTGATTTCTCCTTTCAAGGTTCAGCCCCCAGTGACACTGCTTTCTCTTTTGCATCTGGACAGACTCTTATCTACAACATCTGCATCTTGCAATGAACTCTACTTAACACCATTTCTTTTTCACCTCTGCATTTTCACTATCCCACTAATAAAAAGGAATGTTGCGACACTGTAAGGCCAGCAGGTTTATTATGGTTTAAACATTAATGGACTATACACAACACTAGATCTATACAGCTGATATATTTTTGTGAAGTGGCAAGAATACATGCCACAGTTAATCTGTCTGTCTTGTATGTGTTATAAGACTCCTTTCTGGTTCTATTATCTGATTTTGCCACTAGCTTAGCCCCCAGATTTTTGCTGAAAATGCAACTATATCCACAAGGATCCAGAAGAACTAGGTAAACACATATATTTTCTCACTCTGTTTTTAGAATCCTCTCACATATTCTGGACTTTAAAAAACCTGGACATTCTATACATAATAATTAGAATGTCAAATTCAAGGGGTTTTTTTTATCTCTTCAGTGCATTCAGTACTCCAAGCTTTGTGAGAAGGAAGCTAGCAACCAAGGAAGGCAAATTATTAATAATAATAATAATAATAATAATAATAATAATAATAATAATAATAGAGGATTAAAAAATCCAACTACAAAGACTCTGGCATAAGCCAGTCAAGGTGGTCCCAGTAGTGATCAGCACACTGAGTGGAATGCCTAAAAACCTTGGCCTGCGCTTAAAAACAATTGATACTGACAAAATCACCATCTGTCAGCTGCAAAAGGCCATCCTACTCGGATCTGATACATCACACAGTCCTAGACACTTGGGAAGTGTCCAGCATGTGATCAAATACAAAAGCCAGCATAGTGATCTTGTTTGATGTGTACTTATCTTGTTACGTATCTAACAACAACAACAACAACAACAACTTTATTCTTATATCCCATCTCCCTCTCCCTGAAGGGACTCGGGGTGGCCTCTATGAGAACCAAGCCCAAATAAACAAGGATACAAAGTAAAACAATTAAAACATATAACGGTAAAATATATTAAAACAATAAAACCAATAAAATATAATACATCATAAAACATGAACCAAACAGCAAACAACCAGTGAAGAAACCTGAGTTTACAAATTAAAATAGTGTTGGTTTTTTAAAAATAATTTCCTAGTAGAAAATTAAATGTCAGAAAGACTGAACTGTATGTGATAATCTACAGTGGAATACAATCTTAACTTGCATGGAATGAGCAGTAATCCTAGATACCATATGTTTAACCCCTTCAGATGAACTTCTGTTCCATTTGCATGACTGAGGTGACTCTGAAAAGTCTCATTTCCTTTTGTTAAAACTGTTTCTGACTCTGTCCTTCTCTACCATCTGGTCTCGCACACAGGTAGCTGACCTTGTTCGGCAATATGAGCGCTCCCACATAAGCATCTGGGCTTCCTTTGAAGGGAAGGTACTGAAGAAATGCTGTGCAGCTGTATGTATCAATTGTCCTTTACTACCTTCATAGCTATCAGTCTCATAAACAAAGCAATGTTTACTGGACCAAGTTTCTGACTGTAGGAGAGCAAACAGGAATTCAGCCTACAGAAGACTCTTCATAGAGAGGGGGCAGGAAGATGCAGACCATAGCAACAGACTATGACATATCCAAGAGGCAGCTTCCTGCTCACTTTCAGTTGGTTTTTCTACCTTATTTGGTACCACACACTTAACAATTTCAAACTTGTAAAGCTGTCATGTTATTTAATGCAAAAATCCTGTGAATAGTATTTCAGTAAAAGCTTTAAGAAAAGCCCACAGAGAATTAAAATAGTCCAACCAACCAGATCTTAAAAGTGTTCCTTTAAGGACTACAGTTCCCATACTCTCTTCAGAAATGAGAGTAACACAATTTAAATCAATTGTTACGCTAATTTTGAGTACAGTATATTCTGGCGTATAAGACTACTTTTTAACCCAAGAAAATCTTCTCAAAGGTCAGGGGTCGTCTTATACGTGGGTGTAGTCTTATGCATGGGAGTCGTCTTAACTCTATATTTTAACTGGAAAAGTTGGGGGTCGTCTTATACACCCAGTCGCCTTATATGCCGGAATATACGGTATGTATTTATTTTTTTCCCATCATATCAACCTTTAAAAATATGCTGAATGGTACATTACAGCGGACTACTGTAAAGTCTGCACATTTCACATATTCATGTAACACAAGCCAACAAGTATTTTTCATGAGATATGATTTCAATTTTTCACAATGAATCCAGATCTGTGTTTTTTCCCCTATATCATGTGTAGTTTTTTGCGATAAGGCTAATAGAATAATTAATGCATTTACGCACTGATATAAATAGAATCTAAGCCAACAAGTATTTTTCATCAGGTATGATTTCAGGTCATTCTTATTTTCACTGAATTCAGATCTGCGTTCATTTTTTCTCAATCACATGTAGTTTTTGTGATGAAGCTAAGTGAATAATTAATGCATTTATGCACTAATATAAATTAGATTCTATTGATATCCGTGTGTAAGTGCATTAATTATTCGATTAGCCTCATTGCAAAAACTACACGTAATAAAGAAAAAATAAACACAGATCTGATTCAGTGCAAAAAACTATAAGAATGTCCTCAAATTACATCTGATGAACAATACTTGTTGGCTTGTGTAATCTCTCAACCAGCACTGGATAACATCCAGGTCTTAGGGAGATTTTGAGAGTGGCGGTCCAAAAGAATTTTTTTTTGTTTGCGTGAAAGTGCAATTATCAAATGGTTTAAATTTGATAATTTAAAGACACTCTCTGATCTCTCTCTTCCCAAGGAAAAAAAACACAAGGACCTGCTTTTCCTGGAACATCAAAATATGATTAATTGAAAGACAGATGACAAACTAGTCAGAATGCAGTAATGACCAGGAGAAATCTGTGTAATGACCAGGAATGGTTCTGGCTTGATCCCAGCTGTTCAATCTTGAAGTTAAATTATCCTTACAAAATGTGACATAACATTATTTTATCCTTCTTATCTATCCCGTAGAACACTGAGATGCCCTATATATTTTCTCTGTCGCGTGGAATCCTAATTCTTCTGCTCTATTATGTGGGGCTCTTGCCTTTCATTCCCCTGAAGGAGTCCTTTGTGGAGTTTGTGCTGCCTTCCATCATGAACAGGTAACAGAATATGGGCAAAAGAGGATGGGGAGAGAGAAAGAAGTGACAAGTGGAGTGCCATAAGTGGGTTCTGTCCTGGGCCCGGTTCTGTTCAAATCTTTATTAATTACTTAGATGAAGGGTTAGTGGGCATGATCATCAAGTTTGCAGATGACACCAAATTGTGAGGGATAGCTAATGCTCCAGAAAACAGGAGCCGCGTTCAACTCGATCTTAACAAATTAGAGAGATGGGCCAAAACTAACAAAATGAAGTTCAACAGAGACAAATGCAAGATATTATACTTAGGCAGAAAAAAATGAAATGCAAAGATACAGAATGGGGGATGACTGGCTCAACATGTGAAAAGGATCCTGAAGTCCTCGTGGACAACAAGTTAAACATGAGACAACAATGTCATGTGGCAGCTTAAAAAACTAATGGGATTTTGGCCAGCATAAACAAGAGTCTAGTGTCGATCTAAGGAAGTCATGCTACCTCCTCTATTCTGCCTTGGGCCCAGAATACTGTGTCCAATTCTGGGCACCGCAATTGAAGGGAGATATTGACAAGCTGGAATGTGTCCAGAGGAGGGTGATCAAGAGTCTAGAGAACAAGCCCTATGAGGAGCAGCTTACAAAGAGCTGGGCATGTTTAGCCTGCGGAAGAGAAGGCTGAGAGGAGACTAGGATGTGGAACAATGGCTTCAAACTACAAGAAAGGAGATTCCACCTGAACATGAGGAAGAACTTCCTGAGTGTGAGAGCTGTTCAGCAGTGGAACTCTCTGCCCCGGAGTGTGGTGGAAGCTCTTTCTTTGGAGGCTTTTAAACAGAGGCTAGATGGCCATCTGTCAGGGGTGCTTTGAATGTGATTTTCCTGCTTCTTGGCAGGCAGGGATTGGACTGGATGGCCCACGAGGTCTCTTCCAACTCTAGGATTCTATGAGAGAGTATGAAAGACAACATTCTTAGACTGGCTATCAGTTCAAGCTGCGGGAAAAGCGTGAAATGGTGAACCACTCCCTAATTCCACTTCAGTTTGGTATTTCGGTTATACCAGCTGCCGATCAGAGTCCTTGAACACTAGGCTTGTGGTGTAAGGGAGTAAGAGTGAAAGCTGTACAGACCAAAATATGGTCTCTACATGGCTTAAAATGGGGGAATATGAGATCAACTGTTTATCACAAATTGGCCAGTAGTGTTCCCTTGATGGTAAGCGCTATTTGCCATTTAGAGTGCGGAATCACTGGGACTTCAGGTGGTTCCTTGATTGCCCTTTGCCTACTCCTGCCCAAGAGCAGGAGTAGTCTTCAGGGTTCTGGTGCATTCTAGATAAGAGCCTGAGACTTCTCAGAACTCATTCTGGGCTGTTAGTACTTCAGTCTGCAGTTAAATATACTCTTCATTCAAAACCATTTTCTGAACAAATAAACCCAAGAATTAGTGCCTCTTTCTAACTTAAAAGGGACTCAACCTTTTCTTGCCACTGCCAAGTTAAATATTTCTCCACACTGGAGAGAGCCATTAAAGTACCATCTGCTTCACACTGGCTTAATAGATCCCAGGAACATATAAAAAGTAAAGCTCAGGCTGTCACTGCAATTGGGAATAAGTAAAGCAAGCAACTTCTAATGATTGCATTCTTAGATACTATATAGCCTCCAGTAGAGTTTACAATCACAGTGAAAAATGAGCAATCAAGCTTTTGTGATATGGTTGTTCTGCCCCTCATTGTATCTTTTATTTTATTATTGCTAATACTTTAGTTCTGAGGGAAATGGTATGATAACACAGTAGTTAATGAATTTTACTGTGTGTGTGGGGGGGGGGGCAGAGGTGACTTCAGGATTGTTAAAAAAGACTGTGGGAATCTAGCACCTTTGAAGAAGCATGACAGAAAGTGACATTTTCTTGCTGGTCTTATATCCTCATTGTTTTTATGTTTTTGTCTTTTCTAATCACAGGACATATTTTCCAGTGGAAAGGGGCATGTGGGGAGCACTGCTGGCAAAATTTTCCTACAAGTGAGTGACAGCAAAAAATACTTTACCTTTTCATCTCTCTTGATCACTAACCAAGCTTGAAAGTCCCTTTGCACACTCTGGTTTTTCAGAAAATTATTCACAGAGTGGGCTTAACTAAATCTGAAGTTTTAATACCTGATTTCCCTTGAGTTTTACCAAAATATAAGACTACCCTAGTAGTTTTTACAGCTTAAATATCACAAAACCATTTTATCTAAATTTCAACATAATGGATCTCTCCTGTTTTAACATGTACCACAATATTTTTTCAGCTTTTTAATTTTTATTTATTTGGCTGGTGTATTTTGTTGTTGTTGTTTACCCCCTCCTCCCGGACATACAATCTATACAATAAATTACAGAAATTGCATTTGAAATATCACTCTTAGTCTCAGTTTTCCACTCCACATCTTAATACATTCTCTAAATAATTCCTAAGTGGATCCCGCATGTTCTTAATTATTATAACATTTTCTATATTGTTCAGTTTACAATTTGTTATTTCCACATTTAGCATATTTACTATATAATTATACAATTTGTCAGAGTCCACTTTGTTCTATCTTTCCAACTGCTCACTAAAACAATTTGAGCACACGCTATTGATTTGCCAACCACTCTTTCCTTTTGCACATCATACACTCCTGGTATCCTTGCATGTAATACATTTCTATTGGCTATTATGATTTGAAGATTTAACATTCTATTAATTTATTCTTCAGTCGTTTTCCAATACGCCTGTACTCTGTCACATTCCTATATCATGTGATTAAACACACCTCTTTGTTTACAACCATGCCAACACCTGTCCTTTACCCCAGTAAAAAATGTGAAAATTGTGCAGGAGTCTTGTACCTGTTTGTAACATCTTCTTTCTTGCTTCCCTAAGTACATTATATTTTTCCTTTGCTATATTACTTATTTCCCTTTGGAAATATTTTACTGGTGTCCAAAACAAGCAACATGTAACCTTCCCTATCCTTTCTATTCCTTTTTCAAACAGAATGACAATGAGGAAAAAACTTTTCAAGCATCTCGAAGACAGAGGAATACAGGTAAATTGGAAGCAACTCAGTCAAGGCTTTGGCCACTGTAATCTCTATGATATGAAAAATGTCAACTCTGAGTCTTCCTATTAGCCTGGAAATGCACGAGGGCTCCTCCAGACAGGAAAAACAAATTCGAGAATGTGTTATTTTGTGCTATAATGCTTGGGTTATTTTTAAACTTTCCAAATATTTCCACAGTCTTTGACTATTTACAGGCATTTCTCAGCCCTAAGAGTAACATGTTACTCCTACCCCCAAATGGGTTTCTTTTTAGAACAATATGTAACCTTCCATTTTCCTCCTTTCTTCCTTTTTTCTGTTAGAGCTACAGTATATCATTGAACTAGTACTTCTGCAGTAGAACTCTGTAACTCTAGGAAATATTTCTAAAATGTAGAGAGGAGAAAATTTGCCCTTCCAACAATATGACCACCGCAGCAAACCAAAAATTATTTGGAAGCACAATAAATCCACAAAATTTCTATGAAGATCCCCACTCCCTACTAATGTAATGAGTAGGCACAGAGGCACTAATACCTTTGCAAACCTTGAGGAACTGCAGCACGAGAATGTATGCTTTTTTAGACTACTCTGGAAGAACGTGCAGATAAATTTGGCTTGCTTGGATGGTTTCATCTGGCCTTTCTATTCTTTTGGATGGGAGTAGAAGAGTAGAAACATGGGTATTTATTACCAGTTAATTTGTCTACCATTACCGCTATACCAGTGTTTCTCAACCTTCCTCATGTCGCAACCCCTGAATACAGTTTCTTATGTTGTAGTGACCCCCAACCATAAAATTATTTTTGTTACTACTTCATAACTAATTTTGCTACTGTAATGAATCATAATGTAAATATCTGATATGCAGGATGTATTTCATTTACTGCATCAAATTTGGTACAAATATCCTATACCCCCAAATTTGAATACTGGGGGCCTTGGGGGGATTCATTTGGGAGTTGCAGTTGCTGGGATTTATAGTTGACTTATAATCAAAAAGCATTCTGAACTTCACCAATGATGGAATTGAACCAGTCTTGGAACACACAACTCCCATGACCAACAGAAAATACTGGAAGGGTTGGTGGGCATTGATCTTGAGTTTGGAAGCTGTAGTTCACCTACATCCAGAGAGCAATGTGGGCTCAAACAATGATGATCTGGAACAAACTTGGCACGGATACTCAATATGCCCAAATGTGAACACTGGTGGAGTTTCGAGAAAATAGACCCTGATATGTGGGAGTTGTAGTTAATGGGATTTATAGTTCACTGACAATCAAAGAGCATTCTGAACCCCACCAACAACAGAATTGGGTCAAACTTCCCACACAGAACCCCTAGGACCAACACAAAATACTATTTTTTCTGATGATCTTTGGTGACCCCTCTGACACCCCCTCACGACCCCCCCAGGGGTCCCGACCCCCAGGTTGAGAAACACTGCGCTATATCATGAGAAGGACAGAAGTATCTATTACCGTATTTATTTATTTGCAATGCTGTATCAATATACCACCTTTCTCACCCCTGGGGAAACTCAAGGCAGTTTACAACATACTAATGGCAAAATTCAATGCCAACATACAGTACATATTACTACATATAACTATGAACTTAAAAACAATTAAAACCTTTAAACATAAGATATCAATAAAATTTAAACATTCAGACAAAGCACAAAATCATCCTAGTATAAACATTAAAATCCCATTATCCAGAAATCATATTCCATAGCCATTCCAAATTGTCATTGCACATTGTTCCTTCATTATTCTTTATACTGCATTATTTATTAGTCAAGGGCTTGATCCCACAACCATGTCTTTGTTCTTTTTCTAAAGGCCAGGAGGGAGGGTGCTGATCTAATCTCACTGGGGAGGGAGTTCCAGAGTTGAGGAGCCACCACTGAGAAGGTCCTGTCTCTCGTCTCGGCCAACCACACTTGCAATGGAGGCAGGACTGAGAACAGAGCCTCCCCAGATGATCTTAACCTCCATGGTGGTTCATAGAGAGATACGTTTGGAATAACATAATGTTCCTAACTATACACTGAACAAAGCATACATACAATTCACATTCATATATGTAACAGCCCTGTCTGATAGACTGGATAAATCACTCTTAATTGAGGTGCCCCACAATTTAAACCAGGAAGGGCCAAGCTTTCCTCATTCTATGGTTAGAGCCTGCCTCTTGACTTCAAGTCTCCCAGAAAGGCTAGATTTAGACCCCTTCTACACTGTTCTAATATCCCTAGATCTGATCCAAGATTATCTGCTTTAAACTGGATTATATGAGTCTCCAGTGCCAGATAATCTGGGATAAGCAAATAATCTGGGATCAGATCCTGGAATATAGGAGCAATGTGGAAGGGGCCTTAATTGTATAATTCTCATCCTCATAAATAATAAAATAGAAACACTTTATCAAACTAGCGCACTGATTGTGATATGAACTTTTATGTGGGCCAGAACCCATGCATCTCGGAAATGGCATGGTGAGTGATACAGAATGAACATTTTGTTTTCTGGTGGTGTTGCAGACCACTGTATTCTGATAGCTATGTCAACATCACTTGCTTGTCCATACTGGTTAACCTAGAACTGTGACTGTATTACAAGAGGTATTTTTTTAATTACCAACAATCAAATGGTGGACATTGAAAGGAAAATAGATTACATTGAAACAGGATATATTGCAACAACACTGCCCAGATGCTCCACAGTAAGTGAACAAACCACAGACAAAGAGAGAGAAAGAGAGAGAAGGACTAGAATGGAAAGTTCTATAGTCTAACCCACAAAAGATTACCAGAAAATAGTTTCCTGTCTTTCTGGTGTTTGATTTATTCTTGCTGCAGGAGACTACACAACTTTCTCTGCAGCATAGCCTATCTGCAATGTTGAAAGTACTTTAGATATATTATTGGAAACAACTGTGTAAGATAATTCATATTTATACTGCAAATGCAAAGCTGAAATCTGAAAATAGTAGTTTCACGTATTCCTGGAAACCAGCACCAGTAAGTTCAATGGCATTTACATCTGCATGAGAACACAGGCCCCATCTACACTGTCATATAATGCAATTTTACAATGCAGTTAAACTGCATTATGTGAGTTGACATTGCCATATAATGCAGTTAAACTGCATTTTGAAACTGCATTAAATGGCAGTGTAGATGGGGCCACAATTGCCCACTATCTTCAGTTCATAGCTCAGATTAAATCTAAACCAACAGCTTCCTGTCTCAATATCACAGCTTACTCTACATTGGTTCTCAGGTGTCTGTGGTATTATCTGCATCTACTTTGTATATGTCATTCAGTTTCACAACCACCTGACTTTTCCTCTTAAGGAAGTGCTTTTCCTCCAGCAATACACATTGGTGATTGTAAAGTAGTGACTTTTCCTTCAGCAACATTCTGAACAGTTTGAGTTAATGGCTAAATAAATAAGTCACTCATTAAAAAGGTATGAAGAAAATCTAGCTGTCAGCAGAAATGTCAATACTCAGAATAATCTCTCTCCCATATAGGTTCTTCTTTGGGTCCTGAATGACGATAAATATTTTGACGAAGCCTTCAGTTATGGGATTTCTGGAGTCATGACGGATTATCCCACACTCCTCCGGAAGTATCTAGATACTCATCCACCCCTTTACAAAGAATAATCCAGAACATGACTGGGAATGCACTGAGGGAGAAGCTATTTAGATATTGCCTGAGGAAAGGAAAAAGATATGCCACATCAGAAGGAAAAGGAAAGAAACCCTGAGCTAAGCTTTGTATGATCAAAATCTAGTGTAAAATTATGAAATAATAAAATTTATTGTTATTAGATATTAGTAGCATTTTCAATTGCTTATAATTTTTACAATGGGAGGAAGGAAAGGGGAAATATTTTGTAATCTTTAATAATAGCCAGCTTATTTCTAGAATGCTGCAAGTCGCTTCTGGTTGTTTCTGGTGTGAGAGAATCAGCTGTCTTGTTGCCCAGGGGACGCCCAGATGTGTCGCAATCCTGCGAGGAGGCTTCTCTCATGTCCCCCGGATATCGGCCAGAATGCCAATGCCTCAAATCAAGGAATAGTTTGCTAAGATCTATAGAGATACTCACAGGAACACCTCAGCAAGCGAGAGTCCAAAAGTGGCAGGAAAAACCCGGAACCCCAATCCATGGCTGATACCGAATGAGGGACTCCCCCCTGGGCACACAGAAGACTGGGTGACTTGGAAGGCACTGAACTGGCTGCACTCTGACACCATGAGATGCAGAGCCAACCTTAATAAATAGGGCCACAAAGTGGCATCCACAACATGCGAATGTGGAGAAGAGCAAACCACAGACCACCTATGACAATGCTGACTGAGCCCTGCCACACGCACAATGGAGCAACACCAGAGGCACTCCAAGTAGACAGCTACTGGTCATAGAACATTTAATATAATGCCAAGTTTTAAAACTTTGAGGTTTGTTTGTTTTTTTAAAATACATTACAACTGCACCCTTAGTTTGCTTCTGATACGATAAATAAATAAAATATTTCCAGAATAACCTGAAATTATTTGGGTAGTTCCAAAGTTGCCACAAAACTCCTTTTTTATACTAAAATAGTTTGGGGTAGCTATCTCTTTGATCATTTATACGTATAAAGCAAGGAGTTTGACTGGTGCCTTATGCTATAAATCAGTACTTGTTCAACTATTTCTCTAATATGTCAGGGATCACAAACATATTTGTTCCCATTAACTACAACTGATTATTTATTTCCTGGTAAACTTGTCACAGACCAGAATAGCCAATAGTTTATGGACACATATCAGTCTATGAAACATTATTTTGTGTAGAATGGCCATAATTCACAAAATGTGTTTACAACCCCCTTCTAAAGTATTTAAAACTTTATCTTGAATTTCTAATCCTTACTGTTTAAAGCTAAAATGAAAAAGTGGCTATGTGTTGTCGAAGGCTTTAATGGCTGGAATCACTGGGTTGCTGTGAGTTTTCTGTGCAGTATGGCCATGCTCCAGAAGCACTCTCTCCTGACATTTTGTCCACATCTATGACAGGCATCCTCAGAGATTGTGAGGTTTGTTGGAAACTAGGCAAGTGGGGTTTATATATCTGTGGAATCTCCAGAGTGGGAGGAAGAACTGTTGGAGGCAAGTGTGAGTGTTGCAATTGGCCACCTTGATTAGCATTTAATGGCCTTGCAGCTTCAAAGCCTGGTTGACTGCTGCCTGAGGGGATCCTTTGTTGGGAGGTGTTAGCTGGCCCTGATTGATTCTTGTCTGGATTTCCCCTGTTTTTGAGTGTTGCTTTTTATTTACTGGCTTTTAATACTGCTAGCCAGATTCTGTTCATTTGCATGGTTTTCTTCTTTCTGTTGAAATTGTCCACAAGCTTGTGAATTTTAATTCCTTCTTTGTTTAGTCTGACATGGTGGTTGTTAGAGTGGTCCCGCATTTCAGTATTCTCAGATAATATGCTCTATTCAGGTTGGTTCATCAGGTGCTCTGCTACAGCTGACTTCTCAGGTTCAATTCATCTGCAGTGCCTTTCATCAAGAAACGGGAATTCAGATCTGTCCCCTCACTTTTAACATTTCGGGAAAAAAGTCAAGACGTGGCTTTTTGAGCAAACGTTTGCAAATGCAGAGTAACTGACATAGGAAAATGGAATGACTAGACAATGGGACTGGACAATGTTTTAACAAGGAGATGCTAATTATTAATGTTTGTATTGATTCTGTTGTGGTTTTATATTATATATTAATATTTTAAATTATATTTATGGTATTGTGAGCATCGAATTGTTGCCTTGTAAACTGCCTTGAGTCGCCTGCGGGCTGAGAAAGGTGGTATACAAATACAGTAAATAAGTAAATAAATAAATATCTCAAACAGACAAGAGTACTTTCTCCCACCCTGGACATTCCACAGATATGTAAACCCCATTTGCCTAGTTTCCAACAAATCTCACAACCTCTGAGGATGCCTGCCATAGATGTGGGTGAAACGTAGAGAAAGAATGCTTTTGGAACATGGCCATACAGCCCAGAAAACTAACAGCAACCCAAAATGTGGGCCGTTCCCACTGCTCAAAAAGGAAGGCATTTGGCTTTCAGTCATCTAGGGACTGCTATATCTTCATTTAATATTTAATTTTGGTACTGTTCATTTAACTTTTCTTGGTGCTGTTTGACTGATGATCATCATGCTCACTCAAACTTTTTTCCAAAATCAACAGAAAACAGATTAGAACAGGTCCCCAAATGTCCATCACAGGAAACCTTTGACAGCAAATAAACATAAAGAAATTAACACTTCGAAGTGATTTCTAAAGAAGGAAAAGACAGTTAACCACTAATCTCAGGACTGTTTTAATGAAGCAGACAAACATTTTTAGAGATAGAAAGAATAGAGATTTTGTCCTATTTATAATCCTGTGGGAGACAATGCAGGAGCACATGCTTTAAGAAACAAGACAGCTGACAAGTTTAGAAGCCTAACCTGTCATTTGTAGGACCAGTTTTCCTTCTCCTTCTCTGTTATTTGGTGTCAACAGAGACTTAATGCAATTGAGAGGGGAATCAAGGTGTTATCCCAAGTAGGTAAGTAGTCATTCATCGCTACCCCTCCCTAAGCAGATACTTGGCACTACCAACATATGATAAGACAAGATTCCAAACATAGGTTTCCACTTCATTTGCTTATACTACATTCTTCTCCAGAATCAGAAGCTGGCATATATAGGAAACATAAGCATATATATCTTACACAAGCAGCTTGACAGAGGAACTGATGCTTGGCACAGCTCTGCTCTTCAAGACAACCTGTGTGCTACCAAAATACTGTCTCAATCCAGAAACTTAGGCTAACACCTTCTTCTTGTGCAAACTGCTCTCAATTATGATGCCCTTGTGCCATGATACTTATGACTAAATAATTTTTCTAAAATTGCACATCCAAAATTGATGTAATTAATAATTATAGCAATCATAGAGGTGTAATTATTATGCATGAGACTGCCCTTGAAGAGTGTTCAGGAAGTACATTTGGTTCAAAATACTGTGCTGTATTCTTACTTCACAGTTTTCTCACGCCTACAGTCTCTTAAGAAGGAATAGGGAGATTGCAGCCTAAGCCTACTCTTACTAGAACCCAAGCAAAACCAGGAAGAAAACAATGGTTAAGGCAGACAGGCAGCACATCCAATAATTTAAGGAATAGGGTGCCATGCTCTGCCCCAACATTTAAGTCAGTACAAGGACTGTAATGTTCTGTGTTGGACTAGAACACTAGGGTACTCAGCCATAGGAACCCTTTGGGTATCACACTCTAGAAAAGTGTTTCTCAACCTTTCTAATGCCGTGACCCCTTAATACAGTTCCTCATATTGTGGGGACCACCAACCAGAAAATTATTTTTGTTACTACATCATAACTGTAATTTTACTACTGTTATGAATCGTCATGTAAATATATGATATGCAGGATGTATTTTCATTCACTGGACCAAATTTGGCACAAATACCTGATACGCCAAATTTGGTGGGGTTGTTGGGGGATTGATTTTGTCATTTGGGAGTTGTAGTTGCTGGGATTTATAGTTCACCTACAATCAAAGAGCATTCTGAACTCCACCAATGATGGAATTGAACCAAACTTGGCACACAGAACTCCCATGACCAACAGAAAATACTGGAAGGGTTTAGTGGGCATTGACCTTGAGTTTTGGAGTTGTAGTTCACCTACATCCAGAGAGCACTGTGGACTCAATGATGGATCTGGACCAAACTTGGCAAATACTCAATATGCCCAAATGTAAACATTGGTAGAGTTTGGGGGAAATACACTATGACATTTGAGTGTTGTCATTGCTGGGCTTTATAGCTTTCTTACAATCAAAGAAAATTCTGAACCCCACCAATGATAGAATTGGGCCAAACTTCCCACACAGAACCCCCATGCCATGAATGGACTTGCTGGCACAAGCCTCTCCCCGCCCTCACATGCTCTCCCTCGCCCCGCACATGTGCAGCATGTTGCCATGCGCTAAGCACACCTGCTCTCCCCTCCCCACTTGGAGTCTCAGAAACAGCCCTCCCCTTGGCTAAGAGGCTGGCCATTCACAGAGGGGGAGGGCTTTTGGTGGGAGGATTTGCCATCTGTTTCCAAAAAGGAAGAGAAGGTGAACTACAAATCCCAAACTCAAGGTCAGTGCTCACCAAAACCTTCCACTATTTTTGTTGGTCATGGGATTGTGGCACAGCTGGCTGAGTGTCAGCTGCATTAAGATCACTCTGACCAAAAGGTCATGAGTTCGAAGCCAGCCCGGGTTGGAGTGGGTTTCCAACCAATTGTGTGTAGCCTGTTGTCGACCTTTACAACCCGAAAGACAGTTGCATCTGTCAAGTAGGAAAATAAGGTACCACCTTAAAGTGTGGGGAGGCTAAATTAACTAATTTATGAGGCCATAAAGAAGACTCCAGCAAAGCACTCCAGCAAAAAGCATGCGGGGAATGCGGAAGTACTTCATCAGTGTCGCAGATGGACGATGAAAGCGACAGCTCCCCTGGCGGCCAGAAAAAGTTAAATAGCCTCTGTCTATGTCTGTATATGTTGTATGTCAAAAATTGGCATTGAATGTTGGCCATATATGTGTACACTGTAATCCGCCCTGAGTCCCCTGCGGGGTGAGAAGGGCGGAATATAAAAGCTGTAAATAAATAAATATAAATATGTTTTCTGGTGGTCTTTGGCAACTCCTCTGAAACCCCCTCATGACCCCACCCCCAGGAATCCCAACTCCCAGGTTGAGAAATGCTGCTCTAGAAGGAGGCATGAATAAATCCCCTCTGGAAAAGTTCTGACAAGAAAACCTTGTTATACGGTCGCCTTAGGGTTGCCATAAATCAGAAATGATCTGAAGGCATGCCGCCATCACTACCACAACAATACAGCTCACAAGTCCTTTTCATAACAAAATAATATCTGTTTCCTGCAATAAAAAATCCTAATGATTTAATTTCATGGGCACAGCTTAATAGTTGCTGCAATTATAGACATCAAAAGATGAGTTTACACTGGCAGCTTAAGCCAGGTTCAGTTGGGAGCATTTAGCACAGCTGTGATGATGCCATGATACATCCACCCTTATTAAACTTATTTTCTTCCAAATACTGTGAAATAATATGTGTTATTGCAAAGTATATTGAGGTAAAGTAAAAAATTCTATAGTTCATTTTCTCAAAAGGACCCTGTTGTCTAATCTTACATTTTATTCAGTGGTGGGACTCCTTGCTTAGTGATAACTCTGCAGATTGACTGGGTCTTCTTATTCCCTCCAAAGCCAAAAGGTACAGATCATGCTTGTCTGACTGGGCAATTTGGCCAGCACAGAGGCTACATCACTTGAAGAAGGATTAAAGGTCATTACATGGATAAACAAAGATTTAAACAAATCCTCTGAAGATGCCAGCCACAGATGCAAACAAAATGTCAGGAGAAAATGCTGCTAGAACATGGCTATATAGCCCAGAAACCACACAACACCCCATTTAAACAAATGATGACTTATAGCAAATCCTTAATTTCTAATTTTCTTATGCAAGGACTATTCAGAGGTGGTTTTGCTATACAGCCTACACTATTCATTGGTGGTCTTCCATCCAACTATTAACCAGAACTGACCCTGCTTAGCAACCAAGATCAGACAAGATCTGTTGCATTTAAGATATTTAGGCCCATATAGTGAATAGTTACATCTGAGAATCTATTATGAAATAGGATGCAAGTAGATACAAAGGTATACAGAATAGCTATCATCACATCCCAACTTTATCATACAGTATTTCGTAACAAATATTCAGGCAGCTGTCTATGCATGTTTTTGTCATAATAGACCACTGCAGCTCGGATTTCTTAGCCTTTTTCTCTAATAGATCAAACAAAACAAAACAAAAGAAGAAAACTACAAAAAGCAACAAAAATGGCACTTATTACTTATAGGCACTTATAGGGCCTCCGGTGGGTGCAGTGAATTAAACTGCTGAGCTGCTGAACTTGCTGACCAAAAGGTCAGCAGTTCGAATCCAGAGGCAGAGGTGAACTCCCGCTGTTAGCACCAGCTTCTGTCAACCTAGCAGTTTGAAAACATGCACATGTGAGTAGATCAATAGGTACTGCTTCTGTGGGAAGGTATCGGTGCTCCATGCAGTGATGCTGGCCACACAACCTTGGAGGTGTCTACGGATAATGCTGGCTCTTCAGCTTAAAAATGGTGATGAGCACCACCCCCCAGAGTCAGACACGACTAAACTTAACGTCAGGGGAAATCTTTACCTTTATCAAATTAAAGATCACAGAATCTTTTTAAAGGTTCTGAGAACACTGAAATTACCATTTCTGAAACATTTATATACGGTATCAACTTTGTTATTCCATTCACTAACAGTCACACATTTCTATCACTTACATTGCTTGCATACCTTCTCTAGATATTCAGTGCACACATAAAAATCATATGTGTTGATACTGTATGTATGGCACTGGCCGCCATATATACAGCTTGCTTTTGCCTGAGTCTACTGAGAAAGGCAAAATTATATTCCCTCTCCTTTTCTTCCTCTTGAATTTGAAATCAACAACTGCCAACAACTGCAGAGACCTATGGGACCCAAATAAACACATTGTATGAGTGTCATGCTTTTAAAAAGTATATTACACAACAATTCAGCCCCCTAGTGGTGCAGTGGATTAAACCACTAATCTGTCGCACTTGCTGACCGAAAGGTCGGCAGTTCAAATCTGGTGAGCAAGGTGAGCTCCCGCTTGTTAGCCACAGCTTCTGCCAACCTAGCAGTTTGAAAACATGCAAAATATGAGTAGATCAACAGGTCTTCTGCAGGAAGGTGATGGCACTCCATGCAGTCATGCTGGCCACATTACCTTGGAGGTGTCTACAAACAATGCCGACTCTTTGACTTAGACATGGAGATGAACACCATCCCCCTGAGTCAGACACGATTAGACTTAATGTCAGGGGAAACCTTTACCTTTACATGGGAGCCCCCAGTGGCACAATGGGTTAAACTGCTGAGCCGCTGAACTTGCTGACCAAAAGGTTGCAGGTTCGAATCCAGGAAGCAGCGTGAGCTCCCAGCTTCTGCCAATCTAGCAGTTTGTAAACATGAAAGGTAACGGTGCGCCATGCAGTCATGCCGGCCACGTGACCTTAAAGGCATCTACAGACAATGCCAGCTCTTCAGCTTAGAAATGGAGATGAGCACCAACCCCCAGAATCGGACAAGACTGGACTTAATGTCAGGAGAAAACCTTTACCTTACCTTACCTTTACACAACAACTAATTGTTTAGGGCTGGAAATTTGATCAAAATTAACATTTTGGAGAGGGTTGGGGATTTTAAAAGGAGTTTCTGGGGTTCTATAATTAGCCCTCAGAGTCTATATATATCATTGAGCCATACTTTGGACAGCAGACATAATAGCACTTTGGATGTGGAATCGGACTGGAATGGTGATATGGCTGGCAATACTGTTTTTATTGTTTTAATTAATGTTCTACTTATTGTTTTAATTGTTGTTATATTATTGCATTTGTTATATGTTGCGGCATCGAATTGTTGCCAAGTGTAAGCCGTCCTGGTAGTAAGAGCCCCTGGTGGCACAGTGGGTTAAAGCACTGAGCTGCTGAACTTGCTGACCAAAAGGTTACAGGTTCGAATCCAGGGAGCGGCGTGAGCTCTCGCTGTCAGCCCCAGCTTCTGCCAACCTAGCAGTACGAAAACATGCAAATGTGAGTAGATCAATAGGTACCGCTCATATGAAAGACCAATGAAAAAAACAGACTGGAAGTTATTTGAAGAATCCCTATCATTAATGAAAACTGGACAAGATACAAAAGAAGAGGAAGAAGCAACCTTGGAAGACTAAAACTTTAGAGACAGGAAGATATAAGACCTGGAACCATGGAGAAGAAGATTGGGGAAGTTAGAAAACCCCTTCACAACCCATACGCCTTCCCTTTCTCCCTTTCCAGATTACCTTATTTTTCCTAAGACTCACCCATACCCTCCCCCCATCCAGCATGAGTCCCGGACCCAAATCCTTTACCTCTTTCCCTACCTTTCCTACCTCTACTCTATCCTACCTTTAATCCTAGAACCCCATCTCTTTTAAATGTAAGAAAACTCTTTAATAAGAAATATATTAAAAAAATAGGTACCGCTCTGAGGGGAAGGTAATGGCGCTCCATGCAGTCATGATGGCCACATGACCTTGGAGGTGTCTATGGACAACGCTGGCTCTTTGGCTTAGAATTTTTTATTTTTTTTGTCGTGTCAGGAGCAACTGCTCCTGTTGTGGGAGAATTGGCCGTCTGCAAGGATGTTGCCCAGGGGATGCATGGATGATTTTTGATGTTTTATCATCCTTGTGGGAGGCTTCTCTCATGTCCCCGCATGAGGAGCTGGAGCTAATACAGGGAGCTCATCCGCCTCTCCCCAGATTCGAACCTGCGACCTGTCGGTCTTCAGTCCTGCCGGCACAGTGCTTTAACCCACTGCGCCACCGGGGGCTTAGAAATGGAGATGGGCACCACCCCCAGACTCAGACATGACTGGACTTAATGTCAAGGGAAACCTTTACCTTTACTTAAGCCATCCTCAGTCCCCCTTCAGGGGTTGAGAAGGATGGGGTAGAAATGTTGGAAATAAATAATACTTTCCCCATTCTCAGCAAGAGACCATGTGCATTACTTTGAACTTTCTGAAAGACACATTAAAAATCTAATAGTAATGTTACCAGCAACAATTTGCAGCAAGAGCTGCTTTTGTTCATGTCTTGATATTTCATTTTGGCACAGAAACCTAATAGGAAAGCTATTCCTGTTTCTGAAACAAGGCTATTCTTATCTACAGCGTCATTGTTTCATCTGCAGCATATTGGAGGGTTTTTTTGTAAACAGAAAGTGCAGAGATGCCTGACAGATGCATCCTCTGATCTGACAGCTCTCCGAAAACGAGGCCAAAGCACTTTGCACACGTTCAGTGGCACAATACCTCGAGGGTGAGCCTTGCCTACCTCTGCCTCCTGCCCACCTGCAGTGCAACTCCATGCCCACCCCCCACCCTCCCCAATGCCTCCGCCCACCTCTCATGTGCCAGATGATGTGCTTCCTCCACTCGCTTCCCCTCCCCTCTCCAAAACTCTGCAGTTTATTTGCATACTGTGGTTTCATTGGCTGGAAAGGGAAGAGGAAGGAGCGAAGGGGGAAAGCCTGCAGAAAGGAGGAGGGAGAGAAAAAAGGGGTGGAGACACCTTTGTTTCTCAGCTCTGGTTTGTAAACAAGAGGAAGTCTAGACTTCCAGCTGGAGCTTTTCTGGGGGGCTGCAAGACTCCCGGCGGGGTATCTCCCCACCCAAAAGGCCAAACTTGAACCCTCTGACCCTCACCTTCTCAGCCTTGGGAGAGCTAAGAGGCTTCATCCAAAGAAGGGGCACACCTTCGACATTTCTCTTCTGCCAGGTGAGATTCTAGAGTGGGTGGGTGGGTTGGGAAGTGGGCTCAAGGCCATGGAAGCATACACCACAATAAATCTGGACTTTGGGGAGGATGTCGCATTAAGGCCTGCAGTGGGAGACTGGGTATCTCATTGCAGTAACAATCTATAATCCAATCTCTAATCCCCAAGTGACAAATGGGGTTGTTGAATAACAAGGGATGGCATACATTCCAGCAAGCAATTACTTTGTCCATTCTGATAGCACAGGTTGCTAATACTCTTGTCCTGGCAATTCTTGCATATACCCACTACAAACATTGCCTTTAATGTAATCGAGGCAGGATCTTTCTCCAAATTGAACAATATGTTCATTTTCGTGTCAGAGAAAAAAAAGATCTAGACCAGTGGTTCTCAACCTGGGGTCCCCAGGTGTTTTTGGCCTTCAACTCCCAGAAATCCTAACAGCTGGTAAACTGGCTGGGATTTCTGGGAGTTGTAGGCCAAAAACATCTGGGGACCCCAGGATGAGAACCACTGATCTAGACAAAGACTGTGATCTCCAGTTCAGAATAGTATTGTGTCCATTAGTTCTTGACCAGCTTGTGTAATTGTTTGTCTGTAGAGCAGGCATGGGCAAACTTGGGCCCTTCAGATGTTTTGGATTTCAACTCCCACCATTCCTAACAGCCTCAGCGCCCTGGGAGGCTGAAATCAGTGTCAACAATCAGCACAGTGCAAATATATCGCTATGAGACTGGCATATCAGGATGAAAAAAGGATTTTAGAGACTTGATGCATCTAAAGAGTTCAACTAGAGTGAATCTACAGCAGTCACGGGCAAACTTGGGCCCTTGGGGTGTTTTGGACTTCAATTCCCACCATTCCTAACAGCCTCAGGGCCCCGGGAGGCTGAAATCAGTGTCAACAATTGGCACAGTACAAAGATATCGCTATGAGACTGGCTTAAGCGGCTGAAGGAAAGGGCCTGAGGCTGTTAGGAATGGTGGGAGTTGGAGTCCAAAACACCCCAAGGGCCCAAGTTTGCCCATGCCTGCTCTAGACAATATTGCCAGCATAATACTGGTTGGAGGCACCGAGCCAAACCCCACAAATCATAACTCTGGAACTGTTTATGAAAGGAGGGTCATTTAGACCATATCTTTATAGCCTGTAACAGTAAATATACCACCAATATTTCCCTGAATGCAGAAGCCAAGGATTATGTATTGAGATCTAATAGAAAATACTGTCTTTTTCCTAGTTGAGTTTTGATATCCAACAAGTCTTATCTTGACAGACACACAATTTGGTAAAACAAAAAAAAAATGGTGGAGGGAAATGTATTTCATATTTTCTCATATTCTGAATTTGCTATGTTAATATTTAATTAAAATCACATAAACAAACATTTGTGCAGACATCAGTGGATTTAATATTAACTGGGTAGTGACAAACTTAGCATTTTTTCCAGCAAGGCTTAGCATTTGATTATAGCCCACTGAATAAATATCCTGTCATATCTATTTGACAAAGAACCTAAGTTTGCAAGCATTCAGACCCTATCTTTAAAAACTGTGTCAACCAAATATCTCCCTCCCCACTTCTCTAATTGTACCTTAAAGATTTCTTATTTAATAAATATTTAATAGACCAAAGACTATGACATATAAATAATAATTTTTGCAACCCAAAAACAAAAAACAAAGGTATTTTATGTAGCTTGGATTGCTTCCCATTCAAGGCCCATCTCTCCCTCTCTCTCAGGGCTCCTTCCCCAGTAATCTATTAATCAATATACATACATACATACATACATACATACATACATACATATGTGTGTGTATATATATACTGCCGATGGTGCAGTGGGTTAAATTGCTGAGCTGCTGACTGAAAGGTTGGCGGTTCGAATCCAGGGAGCAGGGTGAGCTCCCGCTGTTAGCCGCAGGTTCTACCAAAGTAGCAGTTCAAAAACATGCATATGTGAGTAGATCAATAGGTACCACTTTGGCAGGAAGGTAATGGCACTCCATTCAGTCATGCTGGCCACATGATATTGGAGGTGTCTACGGACAACGCTGGCTCTTCAGCTTAGAAATAGAGATGAGCATCACCCCGAGTCGGACCCGATTGGGCTTAATGTCAGTGGAAAACCTTTACCTACCTACCTACTATGTGATAAAAGAAATAGTAGCATAATGTAGACCATGTTTTCTTGAGAACCAGGTCTCTTAAATTTCACATCCCACTATTTCTTTGTTTCTACAATATAAACATTGGTGTGTTCTTGGTTTCTGCAAAACAGAGCCAAGCTATATTAAATATATACATTCTGCAGCATGTTGATATGAGCACAGCAATTTCTGCTCTAAAAACCAAAAGGCCTGGGTCAAAATCTGTTCCACAGCCTCATAGGGGACTGAATAGCCATTTTACAGGACTCTTATGTTAAAGGCATCTTAAGACAATTGCTTCTCACACTATGGACTATGGGATTCAAATCTGGTATATTTTTTGTCATACAAAGAACGATCCTACTGTCTGGTGGAAATACTGTTTAAAGTACATTATGGCTTTTTTTTTCTTATTTTGAATGATTTACTGGGCAAAGATAATTTACATTTGTTTCTTAGTCTTATTCTCCACTATACTACCAACAACACAGTCTTGATCTCTCTCAAAAATAAAAGCCTCCATATTTAGTGAGCTGGTAGCCAGTGTGTTTCCATTGTCTGTTGGGCAATCCTGTATTTTGCACGGAAGTGTATCTAAGTTGCCACAGATACACATTAACATTATGCTCTCAAATGTAATGAGGAGCATATTTTTTTGCAGACAGTTGTGCAATAGCTGTGTAGCATTCTGTTTTTCCCACAGCATTTTGTTAATTTGCTGAAGTAGGAATAAATCTATTTTGTTACAAATCTTTTTTAAAAAACTACATCCATTTTCTCACTGATCTCTGTTAACTTGTCAAGTCTTGCCTTTCTTTCACCTTTATTGTTAAATGCCCCCCTTGTTCATCTCAATCTTTATCTGCCCTGTAGTTACTGATCTCTTATCAATATCTAGAAGAAGAAAAACAGGCCCCAGTGAAAATATTTCAAGGGGAAAGAGCATGAAACAACAGACATTAGTTAACAGGGAGGATCAGAGCTACAACTTGCAATGGAAGAGGATAAATATCTAATATGTAGGATACTGGGCCCTTTTAGATGCTCCCCACTACACTAAAATTCACTTCCTGTATTTTTTTTGTTTGCAGATGCATAGAATCTCAGCCTCCATTTTCTCTAGCATTTCCCTGCCTCTAGGGCTGGCGGGTTTGTTTCCCTTTCAAGGAACTTTTTTTTTCCCTCCCCCATCGCACTTCCTTTTGCAAAGCAAACCTCAATCCCTCCCTCCTTGCCAAGGGCTCTCAGTTTGCGTGACTCCCCTTCCTCAACAAAATTTCTTCATGCTTGCTGAAGCAACTACATCTTCCCTGCACTGTGGCTGTCCCCTCCCCTCTCTTTGCCCTCCCTGCGTCCATCTGTGGGCTGCTTTGTGTCTATCTCCTCCTTCCACATCCAGCTGGAATTTGCAGGCTCCTTTGCCCTCAAATCTGCACACAAATGTGCCTTCTACTACACAACTCCCTCTGTTCTGCATTTAGGCATGCCCTTTACTGCCATCCATTTCTTCAATCCCTTCTGAATCGTCTCCTTTTTCCATGCTTTAATAGCCATCCCCTACATTATTTCTATGCTTATTGCATTATATCCATTTATTACTCCCGCCATCTTCCCAAAAGGCTGAACGTCTTCTAACATTCATTGTTTGGCTCTTTCTCTCTTCCCTCCCTCAGACATATGGTCATTATTCCTTCTGCATATTTTTTTAACCTCCTATTCTATTCATCGTTTGATCTCAAGACATTTTGAGCCTGAAAATCATAGCATTCCAAGTCCTGTCTGTGAAAGAGAGATAAACTAGACTAGGTGGGTGGTAGTTAATTCTAAACAGGAACAATAGACACAGGCAAAAGGGAAAGATGGCAATGGATGAAAGCTTTGTTTTAAATTGTTGACCATGTGCCAGAGCCTTCTGGATGCCCTGATTGTGATATAAATGAAAGTAACAGAAAGCCAAGAGTCCCTGGGTTCTCCGATAATGAAATCCAACTGTTGTGGCAGATGGCACTCACAGCTCCAGACCTATTAGAAAGGGGAAGAGGTCACTAACAGAAACTTCTTCAGAAGGGGTGGTGTATTAGAGCTGGGAGGCTTGGGTTCTATTCCTGGTAAGGCTGTTTCATCACAGGCAAGCAGCCCTGACCTACATCTTGGGGTTAATGACAGGTTGAGCCTTTGAGAAATTGCTTAGGGAGGGGAAAGCACGTGGTACTATTTTTGTTTAGATACCAGACTGGTTAAATAGAACTTGACTAGCTCCCAGAACAAAAACAAACCCCTTAACTCCCATACAAACATTCCCTGCTCATGCCAGCTTGTCTGTGTCTGTGTTTTGGTAACCGTTCTCTCTTGACTTGCTCTTTTAATTAGGCTTTTGAGGACTGTCTGGTTCTTCATACCCCTCCTGTGGCTTCTTTCACTCGTGCAACCCCACCACAATGGTGAGGCTGTCCAAACCCAAAACCTTCCAAGCCTACCTGGACAATTGCCACCGACGCTACAGCTGTGTGCACTGCAGGGCCCACCTGGCCAACCACGACGATCTCATCTCCAAGGTAAATGGCAGGGAATCAGATGTCCTTGGTGAGCTGCTATAGTTTACAGCAGTTTCTCAACCTGGCGGATCATGACCCCTGGGGGGGTCGTGAGGGGGTGTCAGAGGGTGGCCAAAGACCATCAGAAAACACGGTATTTTTTGTTGATTATGGGGGTTCTCTGTCGGAAGTTAGGCCAAATTCTTTCGTTGGTGGGGACCAGAATGCTCTTTAACTGTAGGTGAACTATAAATCCCAGCAACTACAACTCCCAAAGGTCAAGGTCTATTTCCCCCAAACTCCACCCGTGTTCACATTTGGGCATATTGAATTCATGTCAAGTTTGGTCCAGATCCATCATTGTTTGAGTCCACAGTGCTCTCTGGATGTAGGTGAACTACAATTCCAAAACTCAAGGTCAATGCCCACCAAACCCTTCCAGTATTTTCTGTTGGTCATGGGAGTTCTGTGTGCCAGAATTGGTTGAATTTCATTGTTGGTGGAGTTCAGAATGCTCTCTGATTGTAGGTGAACTACAAATCCCAGCAACTAGTGCTCTCAATGAAAAAATCAATCTCCCAACTCCAGTATTCAGATGTGGGCATATTGTGTATTTGTGCTAAGTTTGGTCCAGTGAATGAAAATACATCCTGCATATCAGATATTTGCATTGCGATTCATAACACTAGCACAAATTACAATTATGAAGTAGCAACAAAAATAATTTTATGCTTGGGGGTCACCACAATATGAGGAACTGCATTAAGAGGTCACAGCATTAGGAAGGTTGAGAACCACTGGTTTACAGCATCAAAATGAGAGACTGGTCACTCTTTCTTACTCCGATTATTTTTTTAAAAGAGAAGTAAAAATCAAAGTGGTTAAAGAGAAAGCAGAAACAAAGCGAAGTCCTACTTGCTTTATGACATTACCTCACTCATAAGATTCTTATTGTGTATTATTATGCTTGTGCAATGTTTACTTTTGCTTGTACTCAGCAACCCGAATGGATAGGTTTCTTGATAATATTTATTTACAACATTTGTATCCCGCCCTTCTCTACCCCGAAGCGGACTCAGAGCGGCTTTACATATTGGCAGTAATTCAGTGCCACAAAAACATACAATTAAGTAAACACAGAATTAAAACACCAGAATTAAAACACAGAATTAAAACATCGACAATAACATAAATTATATAAAAAACATTTTATAATACTTCCTCATAGCCAAAAGTCTGACTAAAATATTTTACGTGCAGACAAAGTAATATTCTTTTTCTGGTGGGGAGGGAAAGGCTTCAAGGGTAAGGAGCCCCTCAACCCAAACATAAAGGTTGTTGCATGTTTAAGGCACTATCACAGGCATGGGCAAACTTTGGGCCTCCAGGTGTTTTGGACTTCAACTCCTACAATTCCTAACAGCCAGTAGGCTGTTAGGAATTGTGGGAGTTGAAGTCCAAAACACCTGGAGGCCTAAAGTTTGCCCGTGCTTGCACTATTACCATTTCAAAATGATGAATTTCAGTCCTAAACTACAGCAGTCGATCCTTGCCACTCCCAGGTAGGCAAAAATTACCTCCCAGGTAGGCAGAAATATTGGCCTGGGAGTTTTCTCTTGGTGACTAATTCAGTTAAAATCTCAGAAGAGAAAGGGAGGCACAAAGCACTTGCTGGCTGCTGGCTTTGTTGCCCAGATGAGTTACTGCTAAACAGAGAGGAACTATCAGTAGGGCTTTTCAGCATTCCAGGAATGGGAGTATTGGAAATGGGAAGAAGCAGTGGAAACAGATAAATGCAGACACTAAAGCAGCTGTAAGGGTGTAAGTAACATTTGGGGTGGAGTATTGTCCCTTAGTAAAAAGAACTCTGCCCCCAGTGAAATACTACTTCACTCTTCAAATTTCCAGCATTGTAATTGAGTATTTATAGATACAGGTTAGGCATCCAAAGAAAAGTGGTAGGCATAGTTACCAAGAAATGAGAGCACAGCCAATAGAAGAACAACTGTCAATGCCTCACTCTCTGCAATACTAGAAATTTGGGGACTGATAGAAAATTTCACTTGGGGAGCTGAATTCTTATTCAGGGGAATGTCCTCATCTTGTCTAGCCATAGCTACTCCTCTAATGAACTGGCTTTTCCAAGCCTAACATTTCTTCCTAAAGGCCCTGCCAAGACTTGCCTTGCCATACCCACCCTACCGTTAAGAGATACTGCATGGTCAACAAGTTAGAGCTCTTGACTGATTAATCATTAAATAATGTTCAGCTTGTATAGATGGGGTGTGTCTGAAAGCGAGCCAAAGAACAAACAAGGAAATGCAGAAAGCAGCTGAGATACCAGGGCTTGAGGACTATCAACTGGGACCAAGGATTGGGAAAGTCAAGCTAGCAAAGAAAAAAGACACTGGTGGGATATGATTGTATTTTTGTTGTAACACAAGGAATCCTGAAATTAGCGAGAAAGGTAGATGAGGAAACATTCAAGATTTCTTTTTGTGTTTGCTGTGATTAACTAACAGTGCTCCTAAAACATGCTTTTGTTGACTTTTTTTCCTTGTCTCCTTGTTATTACAGTCTTTTCAAGGAAGCCAAGGGCGGGCATATTTATTTAACTCTGTGTAAGTATCATAAGGGGGGGGGGGTCAAACTCTGTTTAAAAGACAGATACACAATAATAATAATAATAATAATAATCTTTATTTATATTCTGCCCTATTATATATCACATATAATATAATAATATACTTTATTTATATTCTGCCCTATTACATATCATGTATATGTTTGCCATATATGTGATTACAATACACATATATGGCAAGCATTCAATGCCATTATACAATTAATAAAGACAAACAGTACATAAACAGAGATAAAGGCTTTCACATCTTTTTCCATCTCCGTCATCATTGAGGCTGTGCTCAATTCTGGCCATGGGGAGGTGCTGTCATTCCATCTTCCATGCCAAAGAGCTTTGTTGTCCATAGACACCCTCCTGATTGAATCACCGGCATGCCTGCCTTTATTACCTCCCCGCCAAGCGGTACCTATTTATCTACCCACATAGCTGTTTTCGAATTGCTAGGTAAACAGGAGCTAGGATGATGGCAGGAGCTCACCCAGACCCAGGCTTGAACTGTCGGCCTTTTGAACGGCAAGATTTTCTACAGCAGTTCAACCCGCTGTGCTAAGCCTGGGCCTACTGTAGGTTGAGATAGTAGCATTTACATTCTGTTCTAACCTTGCTGTGAGCTCTAGTTCAGTGATTCTTAACCTTTTTTAGACCACATCCTTATCCCAGGAATATGATGAAAGCTTTCCCACTAGATGCATTTAAATACAATTTTCAAAGTGACAGAAAGTAACATCCGGTTAATACACCCCTTAAAGACCAAGGAATCCATAATCCACAGGTTAGGGGCCTTTGCTCTATGTTAGAACTATGACATGGTGTTTATTGAGATGGAGAAATGATGTCTGAACTGTACGCACTAACACTACAGACTAACATGACTTACATGTACCGCCATAAAAAATATTTAGATGTTAGTAAGAACATCTCATTGATTCCCTCTGAAGCCATAGTTCTCTAACCTATTCCAGGTGTTCTGTAATTGCATCTGTAGTAGGAACATATGTATATTGAACCTCACCATATCCATGCACATATTCCTCATGCTTATGGGGAAAGTATGAAAGGGAAAATATAACAATATTGAAGTGGTTATAGTTACCTGTGTGATCCAAGAACCCCAATAAGGTAGGATTCCCAACTGCATGGAGCTTTGCAACTTTATTTGGACGGCCTTAATATTCAAACTCCCTGTAAACAGGAAGGCCAGGTTTGTCATGTTCACCAAACAGGAATGGGATACTTGTTATGTAAATGAAAGTATAGATCCTTTGCCCATACTTGTATGGATTGAGACCCACCACTGATCAAAAGTCAAGATGGAACTCAGATAACAAATGCTGGACATTGTCAAAAAAGTGACACATTCCTTCTCTGTTCTGCTTTTCCTTGATTCCATATAGAGTGAATGTTGGATGTGGCCCAGCAGAAGAACGAGTTCTGCTGACAGGTCTACATGCTGTGGCCGACATATATTGTGAGAACTGCAAGACCACGCTGGGATGGAAATACGTGAGTCTTTGCTTGGCCTCCTCCCACACCCCCACACCCACACCCCCACCCCAAGAGACGGCATCTGCAGGAGGAATAGGTGGTCAAACCACCATAGATTGTATTGTCAAAGACTTTCATGGCCAGAATCACTGGGTTGCTGTGAGTTTTTCGGACAATATGGCCATGTTCCAGAAGCATTCTCTCCTGACATTTCACCTGCTAATCAAGGTAGCTAATTGTAGCATTCACTCTTGCCTCAAACCGACAAGAGTTCTTTCTCTCACCCTGGACAGTCCACAGATATATAAGCCCCACTTGCCTTGCTTCCAACAAACCTCACAACCTCCGAGGATGCCTGCCATAGATGTGGGTGAAATGTAAGGAAGGAATGCTACTGGAACATGGCCATACAGCCCGGAAAACTCACAGCAACCTACCATAGATTGTGCAACTACTCCTGGCATTTCTGGTTCCAAGAATCTGCCAAAATACAGACAATCTCCATATGGGAAGACAAGATAATAGGGGTAAAGAGACAGCTGGACAACCATGTTTTGTGGCAGTTGGGGAAGGGGATGTGTATTGCAAGACCATTAATAAAACATTTTGGAGACTGGACGTTTCAGTGTTCTGATAGTGTTACCAGAGGCTACAAAATAGACCCCAATGGGCCACAAATGGCCCACCAGTCACCATTTTCCCATATCCCTGCCCTAAACAAATCCACAGCATTTCTTCTACAACCTCTTGTATTATCTCATTCCGCAGGAGCAAGCTTTTGAGACCAGCCAGAAATACAAGGAGGGAAAATACATCATTGAACTCAACCACATGATCAAGGATAATGGCTGGGATTGAAACAAACAAAACGGAATCCCACCACCTTTGGACAACTACATGTAGGGTGGAGCATAAGAAAGGACATTTTACACAAAACCTGCCTCTGCCTTTCCAACCAATGGGCTGCCATCCAAATCACCTCTAGATGCTGCTTCTGAGTTGTGAAGGAGGAGGCGGGCCTTCTGCCAGGCTGCAACACTCTTGGCTCAGATATGTCACGGCCGCCGGGTGGCAGTGCACCAGGAGAAACCTAGGCCAGGGGCAGTGTGCAAGCAGGATTGCGGGGAGGGGGGCACAGTGTGGGGTGTGTGTTGTACAGAGAAAGTCTGCATTGAGAAAAAAATTAGAGGGCAAATGTACAGGGGAAAAGGGAGGGAGGGGGTTGGGTTGTACAGTATTTGTGAATTTGTGTGAGTAAATGTATTATATAAATAAAAGCATTGAAGTGATTTGAGATTTTCTTGCAGTGGGGGCTCTGTAAGTGGAAAAAATGGACATAGTGTGCAAGGAAGACGCAATTGACTCCAGTCCAGGCAGAGCTTTGTCTGTGGCCATTTTAATTACTTCTGGGATTTCTATTCACGTCTAAAAGACAATTGTCAAAGGAAAATAAGACCAACAGCAAAACAAATACTTGATGTTAATGTATCAGTTGCTATCAGTGCTTTGAATGCGATTTTCCTGCTTCTTGGCAGGGGGTTGGACTGGGTGGTCCACAAGGTCTCTTCCAACTCAATGATTCTATGATTTTATTCCATGAGCCATATCTTCATGTAAATTCTAGTGCTTCACAACTTCCCAATAAGAGACATACTACATACTGAGATATCTAAATATTCTAAAGGTACCAGATCCCTTCTGATCTTGGAAGTTAAACAAGGTCAGCTCTGTTAGTTAGAACTTCCATGTGAGACCACCCACAAACATCAAGTATTTTAGGCTTTCAGAAGAAGGAACTGTAAAAGCCACACCTGAGTATTCCTTTCCTATTAAATTCATGGGCTGCCATTAGTCGGCAAATGACTTAAGGGCACATACAGATACCTATGGACCCCTCAATAGGTTTCGCTCCAGCAGGAAGGTAACGCCACCCCATGCTGTCATGCAGGCCAAATGATCTAGGAGGTGTCTATAGACAACGTCAGTTCTTTCCCTTAGAAATTAAGATGAGCACCACCCTCCAGAGTCGGACACAACTAGACTTAATGTCAAGGGAAACCTTTACAGATACATATACTGATATCCCAGTCATACCTAGCATCTAGCATTTTTAGAGAGCTTGGTTATCCCACATGAAGTTAAACCTTTCAATATCAGCTGCAAACAATATATGAAATGAAGGTTCCTGGATTAACCATACACAGAGACATGGAAGAGAGTCTGTACCAGTTTTATCACATGTTACTGTACTGCAACTCCAGCCAGCCCCAGTCACCATGCCAGTGACTGCAGATGATGGGAGTTATAGCCCAAAATATCTTAATAATCCAGCAAAGGAAGGCAAGACAATTGTGAAAAGCTGCGGTCCGTCTTCTCATCTAACCAACCACATCTGTGAAACTGGATGTCCTATAATATTTTTCTGCATTTTTTATTTTCTTCATAGAAGAATCTACACCATATTCAGTAACAATCAGCTTCAATAATTCTTTCAAGGCTTGTAGAAAATTTTGGTCTCAGAGAATTCAACATAATAATAATGAGAACAAGTAGCTAGAGAGCAACTCATCTAACTTATTCGGGGCCCTTTCACACAGCCCTGCATCCCAGAATATCAAGGCAGAAAATCCCACACTATCTGCTTTGAACTGGTTTATCTGAGTCCACACTCAGATATTGTAGGATTTCCTGTCTTGATATTCTGGGATATAGGGCTGAGTGGAAGGGCCCTTAGATGAATTTCTCCTTTCATTTTCCAGGTGCTTAGCACAATCCCTTGTTCCCCTTCCTGCCTCCAGTGACTCCACTTCAGCCATCAGAATTCTTTTGTCTCCAACTGGGCTGCTCAAGGGTTCCCCCTGCTGCCCAAAATAAAATTAGAGTTCTAATTATGGATTAACCCACATTCATAATATGCTACCCTTGTTGGCACATTTCTTATAATCACTAACTTGGATCAAAATCAGGGTTGGATTAAGGCATGCTGGAGCCTTAACCTGTTCTGAGGCCTACAGTGCTCCCAAAAGATGTTTATTCTAACAAATTTCAATGGAGATTTTCCTGGATAGAGCTGTTAGCACATGCAGCTCAACCAAGTCCACTGGGCTGTATAATTCTCCCCTGCCCCTTTGATTTAAAGTATGTTCTCATGGCCACATGCCACAAATTATTTACTAGATCATTTTAAACAGCATACTAATTCAGAAGACAAATAGTATCTCCCATCCCCCTAAAAAAATAAAAACTGGATCACAGGATCTGATCAAAAACCTTTGTATTCCAATGCCTGATCTGTCACCAGCATGGGACTTTGTTTTTTCTTCCCATCAGTGCAATTTCCCTACATAGAAGTTTCATTCAGTGGTTTCTATTGCAATCATGCGTGAAGAGAAACCTTTCCTATCCTAAGAGATGCATACAGCTTTGCCTTTGGGCCAAGATTGATTTTTGCTGCATCCCAAATGCACAAAAGACAAGAGCAACAGGAGAGTTATTTTGAAGTGGATGGAGGACAGAGAGAGAATCATGGAAGAAACCCAAACAGAGATTGCTCCCGTCCTCCACCCCAAGAAGAAAGAGAAAACTATCCCGGCATCCAGTGGCTTCACAGCTATACATATCTGCCTTTAATGTAAATAAGTAGGGGAAATAATGAAAATGGGACCCCTTTCACTGATACTGAGCTTTACAGGTGTTATGGGAAAATGTGCTGGCAACATAGGTAAAGGTTTTCCCTGGACATTAAATCCAGCCGTGTCCGACTCTGGGGGTTGGTGCTCATCTCCATTTCTAAGCTGAAGAGCCGGCATTGTCCGTAGACACCTCCAAGGTCATGTGGCCAGAATGACTGCATGGAGCGTTACCTTCAGAAGCGGTACTATTGATCTACTCACATTTGCATGTTTTCGAACTGCTAGGTTGCAGAAGCTGGGGCTGACAGGAAAGTTCACACCGCTCCCCGGATTTGAACCTGCACCCTTTAAGCTCGTCAGCTCAGTGCTTTAACCCACTGTGCCACCAGCAACATGCTCTAAATATATTTACTCTGCATTTTTAACATAGATCTAAGTAATATAAGATCTCTTCCACACTTCATCTTCATTTAAATTCAGTGTGGAAAACATCTCACCATGTTAAAACAGTGGATGTGGCTCTTAATGAGACATTCTGCATCATCACAGGATGTCTACGGCCCATACCACTGGAGAAATTACACTGTTTAGCTGGTATTGCACCACCTGACATCCACCGGGAAGTAGCCGCCAGCAATGAAAGGACCAAGGCATTGACATCTCTGGCCCATCCTCTGTTTGGATATCAGCCAGCACATCAATGCCTTACATCAAGAAACAGCACCCTAAGATCTACAGAGACTCTTGCAGGAACACCTCAGCAAGCGAGAGTCCAAAAATGACAGGCTGAAACCCAGCACCTCAATCAGTGGCTGAGACCAGATGAGAAACTCCCTCCTAGGCACATAGAAGACTAGATGACCTAGACGGCACTGAGCAGGCTGAGCTCTGACACCACAAGGTGCAGAGACAACCTTAAGAAATGGGGCTACAAAGTGGAGTCCACGACATGCGAGTGTGCAGAAGAGCAAACCACAGATCACCTACTATAATGCAACCTAAGCCCTGCTGCATGCACAATGGAGGTCCTTCTCACAGCGACACCAGAGGCACTCCAGGTGGTCAGTTTCTAGCCAGAGGACATTTAGGATAATGCCAAGTGCTTTAAAATGTTGTTTGTGTTTTCAAATGCATTTTACCTGTACCTTCAACTCGCTCCTGACACGATAATTAAATTGAAATTAAGTAGAAGGAGATAAATGTATCCACCTTCCTGCATACCTTTAACCCCACCGCAAGAATACCAAAGATAAGAAGTGAAGATTATGGGTTGGAAGCTCATCCTTGAACCTAAGAATCCAAATTTTCTCCTTTTACTGGGCATTCCTCTAAAGCAACACAAGGGGGCGTACACATACCTTACAATAATAATAAATGGATGAACAGTTAATTGAGACTATATCTACACGCCACATTATGCAGTTTGACTGCATTATGGTCAGTGTAGACCAGGGGTCCTCAAACTTTTTAAACAGAGGGCCAGGTCACAGTCCCTCAAACTGTTGGAGGGCCGGATTATAATTTGAAAAAACATGAATTAATTCCTCTGCACACTGCACATATCTTCTTTGTAGTGCAAAAACACTTTAAAACAATACAATAATTAAATTGACGAACAATTTCAAATTTCAACTTATTAGTATTTCAATAGGAAGTGTGGGCCTGCTTTTGAGATAGGATTGTTGTTTTGTTGTGTGCTTTCAAGTCTTCAGACTTAGGTTGACCCTGAGCGAAGGCCAGGTAAATGACCTTGGAGGGCCGCATCCAGCCCCCGGGCCTTAGTTTGAGGACCCCTGGTGTAGACCATGGCATGTAGTTCAACACAATTAAATAATATTAAATTTTGGTCTTGATTTAGCTCCCAATTATATATCCAATTTTACTTCTATACTGCTCATCAAGTTGTGACAACATATACAGGTTTTTCTTTGGTTGCCTGATGAATGTGTACACCTCTATGTACATACAAGCTATTTCCACCAGTTGCCCACTCCCTAATTACTAACAATTGGTATTCCTTTGGTGATAAGAGATAGAAACAGAATCATAGCGTTGGAAGAGACCTTGTGGGCCATCCAGTCCAACCCCCCTACCAAGAAGCAAGAAAATTGCATTCAAAGCACCACTGACAGATGGCCATCCAGCCTCTGTTTAAAAGCCTCCAAAGAAGGAGCCTCCGCCACACTCTGGGGCAGAGAGTTTCACTGCTGAACAGCTCTCACTGTTAGGATGTTCTTCTTAATGTTCAGGTGGTATCTCCTTTTCTGTAGTTTGAAGCCATTGTTCCGCATCCTAGTCTCTAGGGCAACAGAAAACAAGCTTGCTCCCTCCTCCCTATGACTTCCCCTCACATATTTATATATAGTCCTCATCATGTCTCCTCTCAGCCTTCTCTTCTGCAGGCTAAACATGCCCAGCTCTTTAAGCCACTCCTCATGGGGCTTGTTCTCCAGACCCTTGATCATGCTGGTTGAACCACTGGACATATAATACTCATGCACAAGTGAAAATGACATGGTCTTAGTCCAAAATTCCTCACTTTTTGTTTGCAGAAACCATATTTCTAGCCCTTAGTATCACTGAGATAACATTAAAAGCACATGAAGTATCAAAATGTAGATTTCTACCAATTTTTTCTTTGTTATTTTGATTGTGAAGCCACTACTTTACACAATTTGATTCCTCACATAGAGATATTCAATGTAAGGCATGCTGAATTTGACTATAGTTGCACTTCCCATAGCTGGCATCATAGTACTTCCTTGCTATTCTGCTGAAAATAATTATCCAAGAATATGATAATATAACCTCCTGATAGGACTAAATATGACCAATTGGAATTATAATTTTAAATTGTTGTATTATGAGGTTAAAGGGAACCAGGTATCTTCCCAACTGCATATGTGGCTATAACTCACTAGGCCCCAATCTCCACTCTCAGGATTTGGCAGTCTCTTGCAGCTGTCCTACCCAGCTGTGAAAACATCTGGATGATAAATGACCATGGCACCTCCCCCCATCACCCACTTGTAAAACCAAGGATCCCATAGGTCAGGATCAATCAGGAAACTTTGGAATCAGGGTGTTAATTAGGCAATTAGGAGGATTCAAGTGGTGGGCACAGAAAGAGACTCGGCCGACACTCTTAATGAAGTCTGAGATGGAGTTGGGGAGCCTGGCATAGGGAGGGGGGCTAGGACTGGCATATTTGGATTGGGCTGATATGCAATGTCTTGGATACTGAAGACAACTACTTATGTGAGGGCACTCAGACTAGGGGTGAAATAGGCGGAAGTTGGATGAAATAGAGGGATATTGCTAGAAATAGCTAGAAGGTGAGTAAGGATAGGACATCCTGGGACTGAGAATATATGCTACTCATCTCCTCCAACTCCCCTGCCTTCAGCCCCAAACCCCTCCCCTCTAGAGGTGCGAATGTGCCATTTGGGGTCTCACTTCAAAGAGCTTTAGCGGAATCATAAATACAGCCCCAGTCAGGGGCTCCTCAGGAAGAGAGGGGAGCTCGAGGTGGATGCATCCCAGACTTGCTCACAAGATAGGACCAAGGAAACCCAGCTCCCAGCTCTTAACCCAGCAGGCTTTCTTTCCCTATCCCTATTCCAAAAATCATATTCCATTATTCCCCAGGAGCCCATCAGTCCTGGTCTCATTCTTCTAACCCTTAGATCTTTCTCCTTGCCACAGAAGGCAGAAGTCCTTGCTTCCTGCTTTATTTTGCTTCGCTCACCTGTTCTAATCCAATAGTGTCTCCAGCCCCTCCAAAAATCCAATAGTTCTGGCTCCCAGATTTCCTTCAGCATCCCATGTATCACCCCTCAGATATGTTCTCACAGTATGGAGGCTCTTACCCTCTGCGGCCTCCCCCACCTCCTGGGACTGGGTATCCCCAGAGTCAGGCACCCCAGTATGAAGCCTTCAGATACCCAGGTGAGAAATTGGGAAGTGGTGGTGGTGGGAGAGCGGGAGGGAAATGAAGAACAGAAACAAGGGAGACAGAGTGAATGGAATGAAGGCAGAAATGTGTATTTTAATGGATATTTTCACCATTGATTGGCCTCAATGACATCTACATAACTATTACGTTGTCTGGTTTAACTTATTTGTGAAAGCAAATGGAGTGTCAGGAAGACAATGTCTGATTTCCTGTGTTCTTTGCAAGAAGGATAAGATAAATGTGTTGTCCAAGGCTTTCATAGCTGAAATCACTGGGTTGTTGTGAGTTTTCCGGGCTGTATGGCCATGTAACAGAAGCATTATCTCCTGATGTTTTACCCACATGCTGGAAACCTCACTTACTTTGTTTCCAACAGACCCCTCAACCTCTGAGGATGCCTGCCACAGATGTGTGTGAAACGTCAGGAGAGAATGCTTCTGGAACATGGCCATACAGCCTGGAAAACTCACAGCAACCCAGGATCAGATAAAAATTGTTACATAATAAAATGGACAAAAGGATGAAATCTAAGATTCCTATGCTATTGGAAATGAGAAAATTGAGAACTGTAACTTCTGGAATTTCTTAGAATCCAGAATGGGCTTTTTTATATTGAGGCATTAGGAAGTGGAAATAATCATCACTTTCTTACAGGATGGAATATAATCCAAAACTTTTAAGGTATTTGTACGTGAAAGGGGAAAGGAATGTTGTCTACTACATAAAAGTAATGGTGTGGACTACAAACTCCAACTCTACAGGCATGAGCAAACGTCAGCCCTCCAGGCATTTGAGACTTCAATTCCAACAATTTGTCAGGAGGGCAGCAGGGTTAAAAAGGAGGGCAGATTTGTCAGGAGAGCATATTGCTACATCCCAATATCTGGATTATTAGAAGTTTTTCTAAACATATATTCCTCATTGCTGCAGTCTACCTTTGTAGCCCTAAGGACTGGAGTTCTGTCCTTTTAATACAGGCATGGGCAAACTTCAGACTTCCAGGTGTTTGAGACTTCAACTCCCACAATTATGTAGAATTTGTTTTGGCCGAAATCCAACCAGGACAGATTCACTTTATGAAATGCCGATTTGCCCATTAACAATGGATGCATTGCGTGTACGTCGGCCAAGGTTAACCAATGAATTTAGGGATTTACTTTCATCAGTCATCAGAAAAGGCAAGGAATCTATGCTGTCTGCTACATCTCAATATCTGGATTAGTAGAAATCTTCTAAACATATATCCCCCATTACTGTGGCCTATCTTTGTAGCCCTAAGGACTGGAGTTCTGTACTTTTACTACTTCATCACACTAGAGAATGAAACCACTTTAAATTTGGTTTCTGCCTCTTGCAGAATTCTGTGGTTTGTAGTTTAGTGAGGAGCCTTTAACAGCCTGACGAAACTACAAACCCCAGAATTCTGCAAGAGGCAGAAACCAGATTTAAAGTGGATTCCTTCTCTAGTGTGATGAGGTCTGTACAGAAATAGGAAAACTTCAGACTTCTAGGTGTTTTAGACTTCAACTCCCACAATTTGTTAGGAGGGTAGTGGGGTTAAAAAAGAGTCCTGGAAGTCAAGACTGCAGGATTGTCAGAGAGGGTTGGATAGGATGGGCTGGTTGATAGCCAGGGGTGATTTAAATTGAGGAGTGGGTGGGGGGTATGAAATGCACATTTGAAAAGGCTAGAGAAAATCCAAATAGAGAGTTGACCAAAAGGATAGATGAGAATACAGTAGTATCCTTGGGAGAGAAACAACCACTGGTTTCCACAAGCTAGTGGGAGGCCAGGACTTGGATAGCAAAAGGGTAAAATGTAGAATTCACATAAATTCCATTGCTTGCTTCGCTAAGGACCACCACCCACATGCCCCCATCAGCTGGAGTTTTAGCACCCAAGGCCAACTGGTCAGGTGAATAGGATAGAGGAAGAGAAAACAGGAGAAAAACAGCAGGAGGGTGACAAATTCCTAGATGATACTCCGTGGTGCTGTCTGTAACCCTCCTCCTTCCTCTGTTCCTTACTACTCAGCCAATACCTCTCAATGCCATTCACTGTTTGTCTGACTTATTGTGTTCTCTTCCTTGCCTTCAGATCTTGATGCTGCCCCGAAGTTGGATAGCTTCTTCCCTGCCTTGGAACCTCCAGGCCGCCTCTTGCCTCCAGGTCCTGCCCACCCTTATGGGTCAGGCCAGGCTCTCCCATCTGGTCCCCCACCAACACCATGTTTACCCCCTGGAATACGGATGAGCTTGGAGAATGGTGAGCTTTGGAAACGTTTCAGTAGCATTGGCACAGAGATGATCATCACCAAAGCAGGCAGGTGAGATGCCAAGCAGCAATAAGAATGAAAATTACTGATCTTAACCTGTCCTCTGGAACCCCTCCTCAATGCCATGTATCAGAAGTATTTGAAGCCAAAGCTTCTGAATTTATGAAGAATGTATTTTCACCCCTCCAATTCATTTGAGGAAAATGAGGCACAACTCTGAGCAAAAATTTAAGAATAGAAACATTAAAAAGACCTGAAACATATTCCTAGAACAGCAGTTCTCAGCCTGTGCGTGTCCCCAGATGTTTTAGACTTCAACTACCAGATATCATAACAGCTGGTAATCTGGCTGGGATTTCTGGAAGTTATAAGCCAAAACACCTGGAAACCCACAGGTTGAGAACCACTGACCTAGAAGATCGGGAAATTTAACTTACACCTTTTTTAAGCTTTATTTCCAACATTTTAGTAAATATCTGCAGTGAAACAGGCAAAGAGAACATAACAATATAATATTTCCTTCCTCCACAAGCTGTTGTGGGGACAAAATAATCTACACATCTTTAATATTCAACAACTCAACATATGCCATTTGTACAGAAACAATAATTTCTGCTGCTCTTTTCTTTTTCTTACTCTATTAGTTACTTTAACTGTTTTTAGGTTTTCTCAACTATCTAAACCACAAATCTTCTATTCCTAGTAATCAATATATTTAGCATCATTCAGAATTTCCTCTTTCTCTTCACTAATTCAATAACCATCACATGTATTGTCAAAGGCTTTAATGGCCGGAATCATTGGGTTGTTGTGAGTTTTCCGGGCTATATGGCCATGTTCCAGAAGCATTCTCTCCTGACGTTTTGCCTGCATCTATAGATGCAGGTGAAACGTCAGGAGAGAATGCTTCTGGAACATGGACATACAGCCCGAAAAACTCACAACAACCCATTTCACATGAATTTTCTTAACACATTTAATCAAGACAGTAAGGTATCACCATTAAGTAATAAACAAGAATTTATGCCTATTCTGAAAAAAAAACTATTATGCGGTACTTAATCCCAGATATTCCTGGGGGGAAAGGCTACTGTGGAAAACAGGATGCTGGATTTCTGAGTATTTTGCTCTAACGCAGCAAGACACCCTTCATATTTGGATCCAGAGTACATTATTCATTCAGTTGGTCAAAATGGGATGTGTACTACGTGTTTTGTTTTTTCTTTCACACATATACTGAGCAGCAGAGGTGATAGATGTAATTCTCTCATTCTGCTGTTGTGTTTTCTGAAATGCTTCACCTCAAATATGGGGGGAAATAGTCATTTATTGCCATGACTCAAAAAACAGTCTTTTAAAGAAGACTTCACATAATGAATGTGATGACATGCTAAGGAAAAGCATAACAAAGGATTGGAACCTTTTTCAGAGAAGGATGGCTTCAAAATATCAGCAGATTCATTAAAAGAAACATTTCAAACTCTTTGTCCCCTTCATAATGTTTAATCAACCAGTTTCCCATAGAAGAAGAATGATCTAACCATGTTTTTAATGCTCTAACCTCTCAGGCGGATGTTTCCACAGCTGAAAGTTTCAGTAACAGGATTGGATCCTGAGGCCAAGTACCTACTTCTAGTGGATATAGTCCCAGTAGGTGGCTCCCGCTACAAGTGGCAAGGCAAACGGTGGGAGGCCAGTGGCAAAGCTGAATTACCTCCTCCAGACCGTGTCTACATCCACCCTGATTCACCTGCACCAGGTGCCCACTGGATGCGTCAGCCCATATCCTTCCACCGGCTCAAGCTCACCAACAACACACTGGATCCCCATGGACATGTATGGCTGGTGGGATGGGGGAAAGGGTGTTTGGGAATGGAGGTATACAGAGCCACATAACAAGAAATTGAAAGGAGTGTAGCTACAGAAAGGCTCTAAGAGACCAATAGGTGTATAGAAGTTAGTAAGAGAATAAGTAAAGTAAAGGTAAAGGTTTCCCCTGACATTAAGTCTAATCGTGTCCTACTCTGGGGGGGGGGGGGTGTGTGCTCATCTCCATTGCTAAGCCAAAGAGCCAGCGTTGCCCATAGACTCCTCCAAGGTCATGTGGCCGGCATAACTCAGAGAATACTGAGAGCCATATACAGATACTGACATATGAGAAGATTGTTTAGTCAGACAATTTTGTGAGGGATTATGTATATGTATATATGGTACAAAATTGAAAAAAGCCATATTTAGGGCTCTGCATATAAATAATATTTTACAATAATATGTAAAATAATATTTAAAAAACCATTCATAGCTCATTTGAAATAGAAAATTGCATTTAATTTATTTATTTACGACATTTATATACCGCCCTTCTCACCCCGAAGGGGATTCCGAGCAGCTTATAAGATATATATACATACAATATATTATATTATTAGCATAGTACAATATCAGTATTATGTATTACTATATTGTAGTATACCATTATATTGTAATATTATTAGTAATATTACATGTAATATAAAATATATTATTATAATATCATATTGTTATTAGTATTATATTGTATTACATTATAATATTATAAATATTATATATATATACAATATATTATATTATATTATTAGCATAGCACAGGAGACAAGGTGGAACTGTCTTCAAACCCCCCCCCCCCCCTCTCTTCACTCTGGCCCAGAGCGGCAGTTGATGCTCTATATCACATTCTCTAATATAACTAACTTGTACCAACTAAGTCCATGTATGCATACTGCTTTATTATGTAGCCTTTTTTTGTCCTAAATCCAACCAGGACAGACCCACTTTATGTAGTGTTTAAGTGGCTGAGGGTGAAAAGGAAGGGGCCTGAAGCTGTTGGGAATTGTGGGAGTTGAAATCCAAAAGATCTGAAGGGCCGAAGTTTGCCTATGCATGTTTTAATATATAACAAAAACCAAAATGGCAGCTACTGTAACTAACGTCAACATTTGCACTTCAGGCACAAACACAAAAAAACATGAGCCCTAACTCTAGAAAGATGAGATATAACAAGATAGGATTGCCAGAGTAAAAACTAGATACACCTCCAGTACATTTAATAGCAGTGTAAAAGAGAAAAAATGTTAACAAATGTTGTATCTTACCTGGTTGCTCAACAAGCAATACCTGCTAAATTTCCCAATCCTTGTTAATCGTGAAAGATACAGGAAAACACTTCAATTTTCAGTCTGACAGTGCTAGGAAGAAAGAAGGGCATGTACAATTAAATAGATACCAGAAACATCACTAACTTCTAGTTTGCATGTCCCTTTTCAGCTAATTGTTCACTCCATGCACCGGTATCAGCCGCGGGTTCATGTGGTTGGAGCTGGTGGGCGCCGAG
The DNA here is from genome assembly GCF_025583915.1 of Anolis sagrei ordinatus. Lineage (NCBI taxonomy): Eukaryota > Metazoa > Chordata > Lepidosauria > Squamata > Anolidae > Anolis > Anolis sagrei. The sequence continues at coordinate 17,408,970 of NW_026847660.1, read as the reverse complement.
GAGCCGGGGGTGGCTGTGCTTCCTTCACATTTCCTGAGACCCAGTTTCTGACAGTCACAGCCTACCAGAATCCACAGGTGAGAACAAAACTACTATTATAAGGGTTTTGTTTTTGTTTTTTTCGTGTCAGGAGCAACTTGAGAAACTGCAAGTTGCTTCTGATGTGAGAGAATTGGCCATCTGCAAGGACATTGCCTGGGGGAATGCCCAGATGTTTTGATGTTTTACCATCCTTGTGGGAATCTTCTCTCATGTCCCCACATGGGGAACTGGAGCTGACAGAGGGAGCTCATCTGTGCTCTCCCTAGATTCAAACCTCCGACCTCCTTGTGTTGTGAGATGTTTCGTTGCCAAATTTGGTGTGATTTCGTTTATTGGTTCTTTTGTTTTTAAGGTACTCATTGTGCACAGAGCATATATATATATATATATATATATATATATATATATATATATATATATTCCTCATTCCTTTATATGTTACTCCAACCACCCCTTTCTCTGAAGTCTGTGCTTTTTTGATTATATCTTCCATTATACTCTCCTTACCTATACATTCTCCATATTTTCCTTGTTTCAATTTATTATATAATCCTAGTATCTTGAGGGCCCCACTTTATCCCCTGCAGATAAAGAGAAGGAGACATATTATGCCAGGCATGGGCGAACTTGGGCCCTCCAGGTGTTTTGGACTTCAACTCCCACAATTCCTAACAGCCTCGGGCCCCTTCCTAAGAACCTGAGGCTGTTAGGAATTGTGGGAGTTGAAGTCCAAAACACCTGGAGGGCCAAAGTTCACCCATGCCTGTATTAGGCCAATCTGTCTTGGAATGAAAAAGAAACCTGTGGGAATAAAATCGTGCAGTTTGTTCTGGAAATTGCCACACTCAAAAAAAATTCTAGGACATCAGAAATGTCATTCCAATAGTTTAAAACCCTGCAACCTTTCACAATTTTTTCCACAACGGATTAAAGGACCCTTTCTGTATACGAACCCACACAATCTCTTCGATCATCTGGAGAGGCTCTGCTTGCGATCCCACCTGCATCGCAGGTGCGATTGGTGGGGACGGGAGAGAGGGCCTTTTCGGTGGTGGCCCCTCGACTCTGGAACTCACTTCCTAAAGACATGCTAAAGGCATGCTCCAACTCTGGCAGTCTTTAGGAGAAGCTTGAAGATGTGGTTATTCCAGTGTTCCTTCCCAGAATAATGATTCCATAGCACTTTGTCCTCCAAAGCACTTTACATTGTTTTAGGTCTGCTTGTATGTTTTCCACAAATGCCCCATCACTTTTTCGCCCATGTTCCAGCGTTATTCTCAATTTTAATTTTACATTTGGCCTTCCCATAGTTTTTAATTGTGTGTTGTCTTATTGTTAATGTTTCATTATTTTATTGTCCATGTTTTATTTTAATTGCTTGTATTGTTGTTATTATTGCTTGTAATGTTGTATTTGGGCTCGGCCTCATGTAAGCCGCACCGAGTGCTTGGGAGATGGTAGCGGGGTACAAAAAAAGATTGTTGTTATTGTTGTTGTTGTCCAAAGTGAGTGGGAGTCTCACAACTTCTGTTCTGCACAATTAGGCCACAGTTTTGTTACTTTCCCCCCTCAGCTAGCAACCCATTACAGTAAAATTTCATTTTGTTTCATAGCGTTTACTTTCCAATATTCTAAGCCTGTTACAATATACAAATTGTAAAGAAACAAATGAAAAAGCATCTGAATATTACAAAACCTCTCACTGCTCCACCTCCTTATTACCTTCATTTTGGCTCTTTTCTGGCGAGGCCTCTTTCGTCTCCTCATGTTCAGCGGCCTTTTCCATGATACCCTTGAAAGTTCGGCTCCTGTCAACTCAAGGACTCTCTTTCTGTGAAAAATATCAAATTTAAGTCATCTCTGTAAGGATAAGCAACTGCTGTCAGCCACAATTGTCCTATAAATGGGCCATTTCTTCTTTCTCAACCTTGTGTAAATCAAGAGGCCTACTTCACAACAACTTCTTAAGCCACTCTTTACCTGCCTTCTATTGAACTCCGCATGGAAATCCATATACGCCTTTTGTATTTGCCTCTGTGTACTTATGGGCCACAATAATTACAATTATGAAAAGCCAAAACTCCTCACACAGGCCTACAGTAGGTATGGGCCAACTTGGGCCCTCGGGGTGTTTTGGACTCCAACTCCCACCATTCCTAACAGCCTCAGGCCCTTTCCTTTTCCCCCTCAGCCGCTTAAGCGTCATGGTGTCATTGTTTTTAGTGTTTTATTGTTTTTGCTTGATGTTTTATTATTTGCTTTTGAGTTTTACTGTTATATTTGTATGTTGTTGTTGTTGGCGGCCTTGGCCTTTGTAAGCCGCATCGAGTCCGGGAGATTTTGCGGGGTATAAATAAAGTTAATAATAATAATAATAATATATAAGAGCGTAGGACAATATTAGTATCATATATTACTATATTGTACTATACCACTATACTGCAATATTATTAGTAATATTATTAATATTACATGTAATATATAATATATTATTAGTATTATATTGTATTACATTATAATATTATTATCAATATTATATGTATGTTGTTGTTCATTCGTTCAGTCGTCTCCGACTCTTCGTGACCTCATGGACCAGCCCACGCCAGAGCTCCCTGTCGGCCGTTACCACCCCCAGCTCCCTCAAGGTCAGTCCAGTCACTTCAAGGATGCCATCCATCCATCTTGCCCTTGGTCGGCCCCTCTTCCTTTGCTTCCACTTTCCCCAGCATAATTGTCTTCTCTAGGCTTTCCTGTCTCCTCATGATGTGGCCAAAGTACTTCAACTTTGTCTCTAGTATCTTTCCCTCCAGTGAGCAGTCGGCTTTATTTCCTGGAGGATGGACTGGTTGGATCTTCTCGCAGTCCAAGGCACCCTCAGAACTTTCCTCCAACACCACAGCTCAAAAGCATCGATCTTCCTTCGCTCAGCCTTCCCTAAGGTCCAGCTCTCACATCCGTAGGTTACTACAGGGAATACCATGGCTTTGACTAGGGATCTTTGTTGCCAGTCTGATGTCTCTACTCTTCACTATTTTATCGAGATTGGACATTGCTCTCCTCTCAAGAAGGAAGCGTCTCCTGATTTCCTGGCCACAGTCTGCATTTGCAGTAATCTTTGCACTAGAAATACAAAGTCTGTCACGGCCTCCACGTTTTCTCCCTCTATTTTCCAGTTGTCAATCATTCTTGTTGCCATAATCTTGGTTTTTTTTTTTGACGTTTAGCTGCAACCCGGCTTTTGCGCTTTCTTCTTTCACCTTGATTAGAAGGCTCCTCAGCTCCTCCTCGCTTTCGGCCATCAGAGTGGTGTCATCTGCATATCTGAGGTTGTTAATGTTTCTTCCAGCAATTTTCACCCCAGCTTTGCATTCATAAAGCCCCGCACATCGCATGATGTGTTCTGCATACAAGTTAAAAAGGTTGGGTGAGAGGATGCAGCCTTGCCGTACGCCTTTCCCAATCTTGAACCAGTCTGTTGTTCCGTGGTCAGTTCTTGACTGTTGCTACTTGGTCCTTGTACAGATTCCTCAGGAGAGAGACAAGGTGGCTTGGTATGCCCATCCCACTAAGAACTTGCCACAATTTATTATGATCCACACAGTCAAAGGCTTTAGAATAGTCAATGAAGCAGAAGTAGATGTTTTTCTGAAACTCCATGCTTTTCTCCATTATCCAGCGGATATTGGCAATTTGGTCTCTCGTTCCTCTACCTTTTCTAAACCCAGCTTGAACATCTGGCAACTCTCGCTCCATGTATTGCTGGAGTCTTCCTTGCAGGATCTTGAGCATTACCTTACTGGCATTATATTATTAGCATAGCACAATATTAGTATTAAATATTACATTGTTAAATTGTTGTCTAGTGGCATCCTAGTCCAATACTGTTATATTTCACTGGAAATTTAAGTTATATGCATACAGCACAAAGTTGCATGCCTACAGGTGTATGTATTTTGGATCTGAATACAAATATCCCAAAATATAAGTTTTCACAACCCAAATAAGTTATATGCAAAGATTGTATGCATTTTTACTGTTTTTAGTACAGAAAGCAAGATGGATACTCAGGGTAGTGAGTTGTCTTGTTCCCAGTTGATTAGTAAGGCAACCCATATTCCTGTTGGTTAACTTCCACCTTCATAAGTGCCTGTATGGTCACACTTCAGAGATAAAACCCATAAAATAAATGTGTGTCTTTTAAATCCTAACACTCTCCTCTTCCTCCTTCAGATCACTCAAATGAAGATCGAGAGTAATCCTTTTGCAAAAGGCTTCAGGGAGAATGGGATGAATAGCAAAAGGTAGGAAGAATTCAAACATCATAGGGACTTATTGCGGTTTCCACCTTGACTGGTAGCAAATTGTCTCTTCCAAGTATTGGCTAGTGCTAGTCAGAACGGTATTTGAGGAAAAGATTGTCTTGACTAGAAAGAACTAAAATGTATGAAACTCGTGAGCATACTAAGCTTCCACCATTGTTTTGCCACTTCTTACTATAGCCCTTATTATAACATACAGGGAACGTGAAGCGAGAATCAAGAGGAAGATGAAAGCGAATGAATGCGAGGCCAATGTTGTAGAAAATGGTAAGAAAAGCATACATCATTTATTTTGTAATTTCATATAGAAAGTGTGAATGACTCTCATTTAGCCTGTTGGAAAGGATTTAATTTGCCATCTAGTCCAATCCCCTGGTCATAGTCTGCCGTGCACTCATCATATAACCTTACCAAAGGGCCATTATCCTGTGAATCTCACAAGTGCATATGATTAAATCTCAGACTATTTCAAACAACATACCAAAGAAGTTAAATTTGGATTTTTAAAAAGAGGCTTATTCTGCCATTCCCAGGCATCCCACATTTTTCACATCAGTTGCAGACCATAAACATTACGTATCCCTTTGCTTTGATCCCCTTTTCAGTTCCGACCTTCTATCTTTTCTTCTTTCCCACCTAGAGAGCAAGAAAGGCCCTTGCGATTCCACTCTGACAGAGGAGGCACCTCTGGAGTCTCAGCAACCCCCTGGGCTTTCACAACCTTCCTGCTCCTTCTACCCGCCGGCAGGGACCAATCCAGGTGGTGCCGAGGCTTACCTGCAACACCCAGCTGCGTTCCATGGTTTACGAGGGGCATCATCACCCTACAACAGGTGAGCACAGAACGCTGCTTCTCTTCTCATTCCCAATCAATCAGTAAGCTAAACAACATACCTACTGGTAACTTTCCACCTTTGGAACATGGGCTTCATAAAAATGGGGAGAAGGAAACAAGAGCAAAGGAATAGACATATCCAAGGCGAGACATTCTGGTTGCGGAATTATGGAAACTATATTCTAAGAAATTATCGTATATACTTATGTATATACAGTATCCAAATATAAGCCGAGACACCTAATTTTACTACAAAAAACTGGAAAAAAGTCAAGTATAAGCCAAGGATAGAAAACGCAGCAGCTACTGGTAGATTTCAAAATAAAAAAAATACCAATAAAATTACATTAATTGAGGCATAACTAGGTTAAATGTTTCTGAATATTTACATAAAACCATAATTTAAGATAAGACTATTCTGATTAAGCCATTTTTTAACCTTCTTCCATGTAAATGTGCTTACGTTTCCTTCCAATAATAAAAAAATAAAATAATAAATGCAATAAAAATAATAAATGAGTAAAATAATGAATGTAATAGTAATAACAGAGTAAAATAATAAATGTAATAATACAGTAAAACAATTATAATAGAGCAATAAGAGTAAAACAATTATATTATTATATACAATATATTATATTAGTATAAACTGCATTAAGATCACTCTAACCAAAAGGTCATGAGTTCAAAGCCAGCCCGGGTCGGAGTGAGTGTCTGACCAATTGTGTAGCTTGTTGTCGACCTTTGCAACCCGAAAGACAGTTGCATCTGTCAAGTAGGAAAATTAGGTACCACCTATGTGTGGGGAGGTTAATTTAACTAATTTATGAGGCCATAAAAAGACTTCAGCAAAAAGCACTCCAGCAAAGCATGCGAGGAATGCGGAAGTACTTCATCAGATGGACGATGAAAGCGACAGCTCCCCTGGCAGCCAGAAAAAGTTAAATAGCCTCTGTGTATCTCTATATGTGTTGTATGTCTAATTGGCATTGAATGTTTGCCGTATATGTGTACACTGTAATCCGCCCTGAGTCCCCTGCAGGATGAGAAGGGCAGAATATAAATGCTGTGTGTATGTGTGTGTGTGTGTGTATATATATATATATATATATATGATTAGCGTAGGATAATAATTACATGTAAATGTAATAAGAGTAAAATAATAAACAATAATAAAAATAATATAATAAAATAATACATAACCTTGATTCTAGGATAAGCTGAGGGGGGCTTTTTCAGCCTAAAAAGGGGGCTGAAGAACTCAGCTTATACTCAAATATGTATGGTAACTTTTCCAAGTCCTGTTTATACATAAGCAAGAAGCTCACATAGAATAAATATGAGGAAACGAAAGCAAATATACAGAAAAACGTGAACTTATTTGTTGGATTGCACAGTTGTATACACAAACTCAGAGGGTAGGAATGACCAGCCATTGATGCCAAGTTAGAATCCCATCTCTGCTTTGAGTGTTTGACCTACCCTATCTTTTTCCACAGCCCAAGCCAAGAAATGGCAGCTCCTCCGTCTTCTCCTGCTGCCAAATCGCCTCCTGAGCAATCAGATTTCAGAGCAATGCTCCCAACAAGTTGGAACGGCTTAGATATCATTCCTTTTCTTGGAGGGACCGAACCACCAGATGCCTCGTCCTTTCCCCCTTTTAAATTCAGCTTTGCACCCTACCCACCTCCCCCACATGTCTATGGCCCAGCTTCTGGCTATCCTGGCTCTCAGCCCCCCATGCTATAACACCTGTTCCTCCACAAAAACCTGGAATTCTGTCTGCCAGGTATTGCCTGCAATCTTTTGTGGTGTTTTCTCATTTCTTTATTATTGTTCATATTGTCCTGGGTAGCAGTAAAAGTGTTTGTATCTTGTTTATCTTCTAATTAAATCCCTGTAAGATTAACATTCTGTATACATTTATTTGTTCTTCTCCATGATAGGTACAAGAAATTCAGAGCAATAAAGCTCCAGACAAGGTTTTGCTTCTCTGCAAGATAAAGGTTTACTCAAAAGCTTAGTTGGTTTTAGTTATGCCCAAGAAAGCTTCAGTAATTATTTTCTGGAATGATAAAAAAAAATCAAAGATTTAATCTTTTCCTTAATTGAATTTGATTACTTAAAGCAGGTTTTACAATTTTCTTAGCAATTAATAAAAAACCTAGATCAAAGCTATCATGATACTAATTACACATCTTCTAATTAAATGCCATGATTATGATAAGCAAAGTTATGAATATGGAAGTTAATGTAATCACTCATATTGTGCTGGAGGTACTGTATATATAAACTGTATGAACAGTTTCCCCCTAGCTGCTTTAAACACAAAAATAAGGAAGGTCAACAAACAAAAATGTGGGAAGATAGAAGAAACCTGAACAAGAAGTCAGCATATAATAGAGATTCTATTTTTGATGAACTGAAACTTTTCAGAATTAAGAACTGATTTAATGTGTTTCTTCCTTGTAATGACATTTCTATCCATGAACAAACTATGGTTTATATTGTTGTTATTGATACTGTTGGCATTGCCTGTGTTAGCCGCCCTGAGTCCCCCCTCAGGGGTGAGAAGGGCGGGGTAGAAATGGTGTAAATAATAATAATATCAACAACAACAAATTAAACGATAAATACTAAAGGGAAAGATTTTCCCCTGACATTAATTCTAGTTGTGTCTGACTCTGGGGGGTGGTGCTCATCTCCATTTCTAAGCTGAAGAGCCAACATCTGTAGACACCTCTAATGTCATGTGGCATGACTGAAGGCCATGAAGATTCCCACACCTACATGACCCACTACCTGGAAGTCTAGAGACGACAGAAACTTTTCTTTTGAGTCGTGACCTCTGCAGGAACCGAGCTGATTATAAAGGCAATGAGAAAAGTGGGGATTCAAGTTATGTAGAATAGAATAAACATTTCTGCAGCACTTACAAACCACATGGCAAGAGAAATATACAATACACAATGTGTCTGTTTTTTTCTGAGTTTTATTAGAATTTTTTATCTAAAATTGTAAATAGGAAAAAAAACCCAAATGAAAATAAAATAAAATCAGAGTAAGAGACATATCATAGAGATGAGAGGAAAAAGCCCCTCCTAGACATGGGGAAAGTGGCAGGAAGTTCCCTCTCCCTTTAATTCTAAAATATCTGGATTGAACATCCCTTCCTAAGAATGAAGAGAAGAGAGATTCGAACCTGCATTTGGATAGGATTTGGAGACACTATCCCCACAAGGAGCCAGATATTGTAAGGAGAAAAGATAAGAGAACATACCCTATTGGTCAAATTGATTGCTGTGATATGGTCCCAGTCTCCTCAGTTCAGGGAGAAGGGGGCAGGAAGGAGGAAAACCAGTATACGGATCTGCCAATAAAATATTTAATAAATTCATCATACTTGAATGAATTCTATAGAAAAATCTGGAACCTCCAATTCCCTGAAGGACTACTACATGTTGAAAAATCAGGACTTTCTAGTACAGTAAGTTGGAGACAGTCAAATATTCTACTGGCAAAAAAAAAACACTTTTTAAGGAGGACAATGGGAATGGAGTTGGCGGCACACAAAGGAACCACTAACCTAGATCACTCTACATCATGTATTTTAATTCAAAGTGCCAAGAAACCAAGATGTCAGGTCTTCCAGCAACCAGACAATGTTTGAAGCACTTTCATTCTCTGCTTAAGAGTTATGGAATGGCACCAAAACCATAGAGTTCCAAGGCCAGCTGATCAGAAACGAATGAACCAGGAGGCACCTAAGTGGCACAGAACTAGAGAACTAATCCGGAGATTTGGTCCTCCTAACAGCTTTAGATATTCTTTGGCCACTTGATCCCTCTATTTCCAAGTCCAGTTCCATCAGATATATATTCTCTACTAATAATTTCCAGTCCTTCTAATAAGTAGAGAAGCATGGCAGATGAGTCAGAAAGCTGGGCAAGGAAGCCGTCAGCCACTCCTGTACAAAACCCTGAAGATCTACAGATCTGTTCTCCGTTATGAGCTTGGATCTTAGTGTGATCTGAGAGCAAGAGTTTTCAGGGTTTTCTCAATGACCAAAAGTCCCAAGCAGTATGGACAATACAAATTAGGGCAGCGTGAAAAGACCATAATGGGACCAGCAAGGATTCAGTCTTGTGGAAAAATATGCCCGTTTCAGCCTAAGGGGTCCAGAACGGAGGGTTTATTGGGCTTCAGGGAGGGGAAAGGGAAGGTGGAAGAGATCTGAACCCTGCCCAAACTTGAAAGAGGGGCTGCCCACCCCCGCCAAGATAGAAAACAGAAGCCGCACAAGGGGGACATGGGAGACGCATTCACAGGAAGTAGTCCGCAACAGGTTTCTTAGATGGGATCCCTCGAGTTTCTTGAGGGGCTGCTTCAAAGATGATAAATTCTTTCTGAAGGTGTTCATCCAGTTCCAAGATGGCTGCCACATTCCCACATCTGCATATGGAGCAGAGGAAACAGATCAAAACAGGAAGTCCACATTTTCACCACTGCCACACCTCTGGGAACCCATCACCCTAAAAGTTTCAAAGTTCTGAGATTCTTTGCATATAGAACGTAACTTTAAATGAAAACATGCCCTAAGCTAGCAGCACCCAACCACTATTCCTACATCCATCCCCACCGTATCCTCACCGGTAACAGTAGTTGGGAGCAGACCACACAGTAAGAACTGTCTCATTGAAGTGCCACTTGTACCCTTCCATGACCAGCTGATGTGCCCTGCAGATCATGTCAATGTCATTTGCTGCGTTGAATTGTGCCACAACGTCACTCCCAAATAAATAGCCTGCACCTCGAGGACTCACGCCCCAACCGGTAGTGTCTGAAAAGGAAGAAGAGCAAAGTTTACAACAAAATAAAATCTGACGAGTGTTAATCAACTGAAGATAATATCTGCACTTGTCAAGTTTGCAAGTCAGATCTCATTAGCAGTTCTTAAGAAGGAATGAGTTGTAAAAGTTAGACTAGTAGGATTTTGTCGTAAGCCTTTTGCCCTGCTCAAGTACCATACAAATAAAAATCCATTCAACTTTCTTTTTTACCAAGTACTCATAAATGTAATTGGGGGATGGCAGAGAAAAGAATTAAATTTTAATTGGGATTACTGGGTCCAAAATATCAGATGGATCTATGCACCCAAGTAACAAAGGCCCTATTTCTTTATAAGACAAAGGACTAAGAATCACATTTACAGATGGCTCTCCACATCTGCAGGTTTGACTTTTGTGGATTTGATAAAATGTTCTGTTTAGGTCCTCTAGTGGAAATTGACCATAGAGTGTAGGGTTGTGCTCCACAGTCATGTTGGAGAACCTAGAGATTTCTAGAGCGATGTTCTTTAAGTTAAAGAAAGAAAAATAGTGTTTTTCAAATTCACATTTTTCTACTCTTGCAGGGGTCCTAAAACCCTAAACTCAAGTGAACATGGAAGGCCAACTGTATTAGACAACTACCACACAGTACTCAGATCTCTATAATATCCTTGTGATATATTTTCAGCATAGACTAAATAATACACATACTACATTTAATTTGATTAGGTTTTTCAGACATATTAAAAATAACTAGGTATTTTTAATTACAAAAAAATAAGTCAAGCACTGAAATGGTTAAATGGATGCAATGATTCAGCAAAAACTGTAGTTCTATATAAGCAGGTGTATCTGTAGCTTAGTAGGCCTCAGTGTTAGTTCACCTCAGTGTGAGAGAGGTGTCAATTTGAGAGAGCCCTCAGTGTGAGAAGGCTTTAGTGTGAGAAAATGCCTCAGGCTGAAGGCCTTGTGTGTAAAAAGCTACTGTGTGAAGCTCCTGTGTAAGTTCAGTATGAAAAGAGGCATTAGAAAGAAGTCCAGTGTGGAAGCAAAGAAGGAAGTATAAACAACTTTATTTGTGTTATGGAAACCTTGTCCTAGTGCAACCATATTATTTTACTATAAAGAAAAGCCTATGAAAGAGATAACATTGTGTGTTTTTGTTCTTTTTATCACTTTTGGCTACTGGTGCTGGGTCATGCTGCTGCTGAAAAGTTACTCTGCTATACATTTATGGGAAGGGTCTTTTATTAATAAGTTCCTTGCCCAACAAAGTTCTCTACATAACAGCCACTGTTCCTTAGGGCTATAATTCTGCATCAGAATGGAAGCCAGCACAAATGTCTAGCTGCATTGCTATATCTTACTCCTAAAATACATATGCTTATGATAATTTTGCTGGGGAAAAAACCCCATCGCTAACCGAATATTACCATATCCTATACTCAGATTTTACATGCACATGTTCACCATCCTCAGTTATACCTTCAGGATCAGACCAGAGAAGATCACACATGGGACCATCATGAGGCACCTCCTGTTTGCGGTCTATCGTCCTGATCTGGTCCAGCGTTTGGATGGATGGAGACAAACCACCATGGACACAGAAAATCTGAAACAGAAAGAACAACAGATTTGTAAAGCTAATTAGGAAATTCAGGCAGCACAGTAGACCATTGTTCCTTCCTTTCCCAACATCTTTGGTTTCTACTTCCTCACCTCTGAACTCAATTCAGAGGTGAGGAAGTAGAAACCAATCTGAACTCAATCTTACCTCTGAACTCAATTCCGTCTCTACTACATAAAGCACCAAATATACCAGTCAGGCTACATAACTCTTCTTCCACCCACACTTACCTTCCCATCAATGATAGCAGAGAGGCTGAGGTAGTCAAAGATCTCAGTGCAGTAGCGCCACACAGTGACGGAGCCGTATTTCCTCAGGCACTCATCATAAAACCCATACACCTGGGTAATCTGTCTGCTCTCATGATTGCCACGGATCAGGGTGATTCGGTCAGGATAACGGACCTGCAAGGAGAAAAGGTATCAAGTTAAGCTATGGGTATGAAAAGTTAGAACCAGAACTTGGAGAATGTACTCCTATGAGTTTCAGTCTAAAAAAGCAAGCTGTCACCCCATTACATTTTTGAGAGGTATGCAAAGTCTATACTGGAAGAGATAAGAAATGTAAAATATAGATTCTGAATCAAAAGGGTTCCTAACCTTGAGCGCTAGAAGTAACAAGAATGTTTCAACACTATAGAAGCCACGGTCAACAAAGTCTCCCATGAATAGATAGTTGGTCTCAGGCACATCACCTCCCACCTGTAACAGGAAGACAAAAGGTACAAAGTAACCATCTGTGATAGTTATAAAATGATATTATGGTGTTAGGTGGGTAGTAGTACTCACCCTGAAGAGCTCTTTAAGGTCATAAAACTGGCCATGAATATCTCCACAAACCTGGAAAGAAAGATAAGGAAAAACTAAAGAGTTTGCATGACTATATTGTCATAGAATCATAGAGTTGGAAGAGACCTCATGGGACATCCAGTCCAACCCCTTGCCAAGAAGCAGGAAAATTGCGTTCAAAGCATTCAAAACACCCCCGGCAGATGGCCATCCCAGCTTCTTTTTAAAAGCCTCCAAAGAAGGAGCCTACACTACCAGCCAGCCCAGTCCCAAAATACCACTGAACATCCCATGAGAATTTTGACTCACTGTTACTGGGGAATCTACTCTCTGGACATTGCTTTCTTCCACCAAAATCTCTCTGTTGGGGAGAAAAGATACATTATTCTTAACTAATTATACATTTCCCTGCTCCAGAACAAAGATGTCCTGGAGGCCAGAGAGGCCATAAATAATAAACAAGAGCTTTTTAAAAATGTCGCCAACTACTCACCTGGCTTTGGCACAGAGGGCTTTGACTTCACTCTCTTTAATGAGTTCACAGCGCCGTAGTTGTTCAATCTGACGGTCAAGGTCACTGATTTCGGCCATCTTTCCCCCTGTAGGAGAAGAATGTATGCAATTCCTTTTTAAAAACATTCCTCGGCCACATTTCATAAAAAGTTTCCATATCAGTATACTACAGGCCTTGACAATGAATAAAACGAGGACATACAGTAGTGTCTTGCTTATCCAACATAAATGGGCTGACCAAATGTTGGATAAGAAAAAGGTTGGATAATAAGAAGGGATTAAGGAAAAGCCTATTAAACATCAAATTACATTATAATTTTACAAATTAAGCACCAAAACATCATGTTTCACAACAAATCAACAGAAAAAGCAGTTCAATACACGGTAATGTTATGTAGTAATTACTGTATTTAGCACCAAAACATCACAATGTATTGAAACAGCTGTGGATTCGGGTGGGAGGCAGACTGCATTGGATATTACAGAACATTGGAATAGCGAAGGTTGGATAAGCGAGACTCTACTGTACATCTATGATGCCCATCAGATAAAACTAAAGACACCTCCAAATAATCCCCCAGGAGGATAAACCCTAAATGATAAGGACCCCAGGCAGAGGTCCTGTTCCCAGTATGATCTAATTCTTGTAAAGCAGGCATGGGCCAACTTGGGCCCTCCAGATGTTTTGGATTTCCACAATTCCTACCAGCCTTCTTGCTGGGTTGTTGTAGGTTTTTTCGGGCTATATGGCCATGTTCTAGAGCAGTGGTTCTCAACCTTGGGTCCCCAGGTGTTTTGGCCTACAACTCCCAGAAATCCCAGCCAGTTTACCAGCTGTTAGGATTTCTGGGAGTTGAAGGCCAAAACATCTGGGGACCCACAGGTTGAGAACCACTGTTCTAGAGGCATTCTCTCCTGACGTTTCGCCTGCATCTATGGCAAGCGCACCCTCAGGAGGTAGTGAGGTCTGTTGGAACTAGGAAAATTGGGTTTATATATCTACTTGCTATCAGGAATTGTGGGAGCTGAAGTCCAAAACACCTGGAGGGCCAAACCTGGCTCATTCCTGCTGTAAAGAAACTGAAGAAATATTAAAACAGGCAAACAATCAATCAATCAGTTCTTGTGGGTTTTTTCGGGCTATATGGCCATGTTCTAGAGGCATTTCTCCTGACGTTTCGCCTGCATCTATGGCAAGCATCCTCAAGACCTCACCTCTGAGGATGCTTGCCATAGATGCAGGCGAAACGTCAGGAGAAATGCCTCTAGAACATGGCCATATAGCCCGAAAAAACCCACAAGAACTGAGTGATTCCAGCCATGAAAGCCTTCGACAAATCAATCAATCCTTTTATACGAATGTTGGGCCTTCCATATTCTACCAGACTGTGACCTCCCCTTCACCCCTGGCTAATAGTATGCCTTTTATAGTATTCATGGTCTTACGTCTTTATCTATAAATTTTAACAGTGCCCTGCTTTGAAGAGAGATAAGTAACGAGATAAGTAAAAGAGGTAAGTAAGAGAGATAAGTAAAACGTATATCATTGTTGTTATGAGGTAAGAGTAATGTGAGCTGCAATCCATGAGCATCTGAAGGCTCTCACATTCCCCATTCCATCCAAGAATCCATGAACCAATAACACAGTGGTTCTCAACCTGTGGGTCCCCAGGTGTTTTTGCCTACAACTCCCAGAAATTCCCCAGCTGTTTGAATGGAGTTGAAGGCCAAAACATCCGGAGACCCACAGGTTGAGAACCACACAGATGGACTTCTACCAGAATGAAGAAGGAAATAGAGGAAAGACAGTCCAGCCCAATCCTAATTTTCCCCCTCAATAGTCTAACCCAAGCATGGGCCAACTTGGGCCCTCCAGGTGTTTTGGACTCCAACTCCCACCATTCCTAACAGCCTCAGGCCCCTTTCCCGGCAAAGGAAGGGGCCTGAGGCTGTTAGGAATGGTGGGAGTTGGAGTCCAAAACACCTGGAGGGCCCAAGTTGGCCCTAAAGAAAACAAACTAAGCATTCTATGCTGCCTGGGAAGGTGGTGGAGTGTCCTTTTCTGGAGGTTTTTAACCTGAGGCGGGATGGCCATCTGTCGGGGGTGCTTTGATGATGTGCCCCTGCATGGCAGATGGGGGGCCTCTTCCAGGTCTTCCGAGACAGTACCCGAGGGGAGGCCTTTCCCCTCCTCCTCCCAAGGCCCCTGACCCCTCCTCCTTCGAACTCCGGTCTCTATGACAACCCGCCTCCCCCGCCCCTCAACACCAAGGGGGAAGCGAGGCGCATGCGCAGGAGGAGCCTCGCCACTCACTTGGGGTCCCGGCAGAGGCGGTGATGGCTGCTCCGCGGCTCCCTCCGGCTCCGGGCCCGGCCCTTCCCCCTCTCCTCTCCCTTTCTCTCTCTCTCTGCCTCTGTCTTTCCGGCTCTCACTAACTACAGAACACAGGGCGTCACTTCCGCTTCCTCCTTCGACTGAGGCCCAGCTGTGGATGGAGGCCGACTGACTTTCCCCTGATTCCCCCCGGAAGTGACATCATTTTCTCTGTTCTCTTCTTAATTCAAGGCAGGGGTGGGGATTTAAAAGGAGCGGAGGAGGCTCCGGAAGTGACGCAAGGGCGGCCTCTCCATGTGTCGCTCAAAATGTCTCCCGGGCCTACTTCCGGTTTAGCTTTCCCCCCCCTCTTTCTCGACGCTTCCTTGACATTCCAGCTCTTCCCTCCATGATGTTTCATAGGCGCCCATATGAATGCCAGAGGGAGTTTTTTTAGGTGTCATTGACACCACTCCTCCAGATGTTTTGGACTACAACTCCCACAATTCCTAACACCCTCAGACCTTTTATAGCGGGTATGGTCAAACTTGGGCCCTCCAGGTGTTTTGGATTCCAACTCCCACCATTCCTAAAAGCCTCAGGCCCTTTCCTTTTCTTATGGGCCACAACAATTGCAATTATGAAAAGCAAAAACTCTTCACACAGGCCTACAGTAGGCATGGGCCAACTTGGGCCCTCCAGGTGTTTTGGACTCCAACTCCCACCATTCCTTACACCCTCAGGCCCCTTCCTTTCCCCCCTCAGCCGCTTAAGCTGAGGTCGACATGGGCAGGAGCAGCCAGAAGGCGTGGAGGTTGCTAAGACGGCTGAGCAATGACCCCTCACAAACTAATACCCATGCCAACATAAAGGCAGATCAGATAGCACACCAACTCTTGAAGAACGGGAAACCCAACCTTGCCACCAAAATAGGAAAGAAACCAATAGCCAGACAACAAGAGGCCACCAAAGTAGGAAAGAAACCAATAGTCAGACAACCAGATATTGAGAACAACAACCTTCATGAACCCTTTACATCTACTGAATTGGACATGGCTCTCAATAAATGTAAAAATGGAAAAGCAGCTGGCCTGGATGATCTACGGATGGAACAAATCAAGAACTTTGGTCCAAAAGCAAGAGCGCTGGCTGCTGGAGCTGATGAACAACTGCACTGCATCCTGTCAGATCCCCAAAATCTGGAGGAAAGCAAGAGTCATCGCCATCTTGAAGCCAGGCAAAGACCGCAATGACCCAAAAAGCTACAGACCAATCTCCCTGTTGTGCCACCTCTACAAAGTTCTGGAGAGACTTATTTTGCATAGAATTATGGAAAAAATAGACCCATGTCTGATTCCACAGCAAGCTGGCTTCAGGAAAGGCAAAAGCTGCACATCGCAAGTGCTGAACCTGACTCAGCACATAGAAGATGGCTTTGAAAGGCAGCAGATCACAGGAGCTGTCTTCATAGACCTGTTAGCAGCCTATGATACTGTGAACCACCACCTCCTCCTGAGAAAAATGTATAATATCACAAAGGACTACCACCTCACCCGCCTCATAGGAAACCTGCTACAAAACAGGAGCTTTTTTGTTGAGTTCCAGGGCCAGAGAAGTAGATGGCGGAAACAGAAGAACGGCCTGCCTCAGGGGAGCGTGCTTGCTCCATCCATGTTCAACATCTACACAAATGACCAGCCACTGCCAGAAGGGACAGAGAGCTTCATCTATGCTGATGATCGTGCCATTACTGCTCAAGCAGGGAGCTTTGAGATGGTTGAACAGAAGCTCTCCGAAGCTCTAGGTGCTCTTACTGCCTATTACAGGGAAAACCGACTGATCCCTAACCCATCTAAAACACAGACATGCTTTTCACCTTAAGAACAGACAAGCATCTTGAGCTCTGAGATTACCTGGGAAGGAATCCCACTGGAGCATTGCAGCGCACCCAAATACCTGGGAGTCACTCTGGACCTTGCTCTTACCTACAAGAAGCACTGCCTGAACATCAAGCAAAAAGTGGGTGCCAGAAACAATATCATACAAAAGCTGACTGGTACAACCTGCGGATCACAACCAGATACAGTGAAGACATCTGCCCTTGCGCTGTGCTACTCTGCTGCTGAGTATGCATGCCCAGTGTGGAACACATCTCACCACACTAAAACAGTGGATGTGGCTCTTAATGAGACATGCCGCATTATCACGGGGTGTCTGCGCCCTACACCACCGGAGAAATTACACTGCTTAGCCGGTATTGCACCACCTGACATCCGCCGGGAAGTAGCAGCCAATAGTGAAAGGACCAAGGCAGAGACATCTCCAGCTCATCCCCTGTTTGGGTATCAGCCAGCATGTCAACGACTTAAATCTAGAAATAGTTTTCTAAGATCTACAGAGACACTCGCTGGAACACCTCAGCAAGCGAGAGTCCAAAAGTGGCAGGCTCAAACCCAGCACCCCAATCCATGGGTGATACCAGATGAGAGACTCCCCCCTGGGCACACAGAAGACTGGGCGACTTGGAAGGCGCTGAACAGACTGCGCTCTGGCACCACGAGATGCAGAGCCAACCTTAAGAAATGGGGCTACGAAGCTGAATCCACAACATGCGAGTGCGGAGAAGAGCAAACCACAGACCACCTGCTTCAAGGCAGCCTGAGCCCTTCCACATGCACAATGGAGGACCTTCTTGCGGCAACACCAGAAGCACTCCAAGTGGCCAGATACTGGTCAAAGGACATTTAATCAACTACCAAGTTTGCAAAATGTGTGCTTTTTAAATCTGTTTGTTTGTTTAGTTCTCTTAGAAATGTAATAAAATGGTATGGTTGCTGATGACACAATAAATAAATAAATAAGTAGGCATGGGCCAACTTGGGCCCTCCAGGTGTTTTGGACTCCAACTCCCACCATTCCTAAAAGCCTCAGGCCCCTTCCTTTTCTTATGGGCCACAACAATTGCAATTATGAAAAGCAAAAACTCCTCACACAGACCTACAATAGGCATGGGCCAACTTGGGCCCTCCAGGTGTTTTGTACTCCAACTCCCACCATTCCTTACAGCCTCAGGCCCCTTCCTTTTCTTATGGGCCACAGCAATTGCAATTATGAAAAGGAAAAACTCCTCACGCAGGCCTACAATAGGCATGGGCCAACTTGGGCCCTCCAGGTGTTTTGGACTCCCAACTCCCACCATTCCTAAAAGCCTCAGGCCCTTTCCTTTTCCCCCTCAGCCACTTAAGCTGGCCCACGCCTGGGCTACATACATAAAAGTTGCCAGGTTACAGGGCAGGAAAGTGGAGACCAAATCGTACCATCTCTAAGGACCCTTCCACACAGCCCTATATCCCAGAAGATCAAGGCAGAAAATCCCGCATTATCTGTTTTGAACTGGAATATATGGCAGTGTGGACTCAGATAACCCGGTTCAAAGCAGATATCGTGGATTTTCTGCCTTGATATGCTGGGATATAGGGCTGTGTAGAAGGGCCCTAAGGCAAAAATATAGTATCTGCTTATGTTCTTCCTGAGATTTGGGGGGGGGGGGTGTCAAAACTTGGCTCTTTGAGCAAGCTTTCGCGAATGCAGCCAAACAGGCAAATATGGAACGACTGGACGATGGCATTCTCGGTGGTGGCCTCTGGCCCCCCATCTCTGGAACTCCCTCCCCAKGGAGATTAGGCTGGCACCCTCCCTAGCCACATTCCGTAAGGAATGAAAGGAATGAATGTCGTGCTTTCAATTGACGACTCCTATGATAAATGACCTGTATCATGACTTGAATTGTCATTCAATCTGATGTCCTATAGTATATTAACTGATCCTGTTAATTTACTCTGTTTCCATGATTTCTCCTATGCCGTTATCCACCTTACTAAACCACTTATGCTTTAACGAGTTCACGTAGTGGTTTTCCTCCCCCTCTCCAAAATTAGTCTGCTGTTATTGTTGTTGCTAGCTATTATTGTTATGTTGTTTTACACTGTTTATGCTCTCTTAATTGTTTTTGCTTTGTTTTTAATTGTATTCTGCTTTGGGCTTGGGCCCCATGTAAGCCGCCCCGAGTCCCTTCAGGGAGATGGAGGCGGGTTAGAAAAATAAAGTTCTTCTTCTCCTTCTTCTTCTTTGTCTTCTTTTTCTTCTTAAAATAGGATTCCATAGCATTGAGCCATGGCAGTTAAAGTGTTAACAAGCTGAGTTAATGCCACAGTGTAGATGCATTCTTACTCAAGGAATACAGGCAGCCCCTAAGTTACAAACAAGATAGGTTCTATAGGTTAGTTCTTAAGTTTTGGGGTTTTTTGTGTGTGTCAGGAGCAACTTGAGAAACTGCAAGTTGTTTCAGGTTTGAGAGAATTGGCCGTCTGCAAGAACGTTGCTCAGGGGACACCCGGATGTTTTGATGTTTTACCATCCTTGTGGGAGGCTTCTCTCATGTCCCTGCATAGGGAGCTGAAGCTGACAGAGGGAGCTCATCCTCACTCTCCTCAGATTCGGACCTCTGACCTGTCAATCTTCAGTCCTGGCGGCACAAGGATTTAACTCATTGTGCCATCGGGGGTTCCAGTTCTTAAGTTGAATTGGTATGTAAGTCGAAACAGGTTTATTTATTTATTTATTTATTTATTTATTTATTGTGTCAGGGGCAATCAGACAATTGTATTACATTTCTAACAGAACAAAACAAACAGACACAAAACAAAATTTGCAAGCTTGGTAGTTGATTAAGTGTCCTTTGACCAGTATCTGGCCACTTGGAGTGCCTCTGGTCCAGAAGTCGAAACAGGTACTGTAGGGGGAATGGCTCTCTGGCATTCCTCCAGCTCTCTGCACATTGTCAGGAGTCCCCTGGGCTCAAGAGGATGATGTAATGGAAGACACACCACAAATTGAATACCAACTGTGGAAGCTGTTTATTGAGTGCCTAGCTATAGCGACAGAATGCACGGCCCATAAAAGGTCTGTCACACACCTCCAAATAGGGTTGTAAGGCTTTATCACTTTGACAGAGAATTAAATACACATTATCATCAATTAACGATGTCTCTCTCAGTCCATTTTTAGGTATAACTCCAGTCTTGAAAATTTTGGCTTCATCTGGAAACAGTAATTGGGGATAAAACCTTGGTGGAGACACTCCCCCCCCCCCCCCCCCCCCCCCCCCCCCCCGGTGGTGCAATGGGTTAAATCCTTGTGCTGGCAGGACTGCTGACCAACAGGTTAGCGGTTCAAATCCAGGGAGTGGAGTGAGCTCCCGTCTCAGCTCTAGCTTCTCATGCGGGGACACAAGAAAATACTCCCACATGATGGTAAAACATCAAACATCTGGGCATCCCCTGGGGAAACATCCTTGCAGACGGCCAGAAGCAACTTGCAGCTTCTCAAGTTGCTCCTGGCATGAAAAAAAAGTGAATTTCTCTTCCAAGGTGTAGATTTCACTAATTTCCTGTTGTCTCCCCCATTCTTAACTAGGAGTCATTTGTAAGTCAGATGTTTGTAACTTGGGGACTGCCTGTACTCAGAGATGGTTTGGCCAGTTCCTTCCTCTGAAATAGAGCCTATAGTACCTGGGATTCATCAGTGGTCTCCCAAACCCTCCCAACATTTCACAGTCAGGAGAAGCCACAGCAGTTTTCTTTTGCCTGGATCTCCTGGGAAAGGGAAGAACCTGCCCCTCTCCTGCTCTTTGACCTGCTAAATGAGAGCAATCTACTTCTGCGCTTTGAGCTCAGTTTGCAGCAATGGAAGCAAGCTGAGGACAAAGGAGGAAAATCACAGGATTAAAGAGAAACTGAGATATTTTTTAAGCTGTTCAGAAAGTGAAATCAGGTCAGTGCTGGAGACTGTCCCTCCCAAATCAAGACAGTTGGAGGGGTATATTATTTAATATTATTGAATTTGACCATTTAAATCTGGCTCCATATACTTTGTGGCTGTATGTTATGTGGCCAGGAAATATGGAATGAAAGCATAGCTGGAAACCTCCTGGAGCAAAGAAGGAAGTCATTGATATAGCTGCGATGCAATAGTGTGGGTGGAATCCCATGAACACTCCCTAGAAGCCATCATGGTGAAATGGAGGCCATCAGAGATTCATAAGGTTAGAAGAGACCACAAGAGCTATCCAGTCCAACCACAATCTGCCATGCAGGAACACACCACCAAAGCACACCTGACAGATGGCCATCCAACTTCTGTGTAAAAGCCTCCAGAAGTAGTACTTTGGAAACATCCTGAGGCAAACATGGAAAAGAGAATGCTTGGTAAAGTGGAAGGTGAAAGAAGAAGAGGAAGCACACATTACAGCTGGCTAGATTCAACACATTAATAGGGCTATTAATAATAGGATGTCTTGGAGGTCTCTTTCATATAGTTGCTATAAATCCAAGTTGCATTTTTGGCAATTGGCAACAAATGGATCAAAGCCATTAATGAAATCAAGATTAGAGGCAAAGTTGGACCTTTTCTCAACTGGATTGGCCAGAGTTATGAATGCTGGTAAAACTATCTGACCTCGAGAGATAGAAATCACATATAGTCTGGGTAGGAAAAAATACAGATGCTAGAATATATGATGGCAATGGATCTAAGAAGAGCTATGCTGGAGCAGGCTAAGACCCCAACTTGTCTGGTATTTTCTCCCAACATAGTCAATTAGTTGTCCCTGAGTCAACAAAAAGGGACATGGATGCAGCTGCATTGCCATTACACACACAATAAGTCATCTGATTAATGTCTGCATATCCCCAATGGCAAATAACTTGGAATCCTTCCAGTAGGTAATGCTCTTTAATTTCATGTTCTTCAGAGCTGGAACTGGAGGAGTGAGGAAATGCCACACCATGTTAAATCCTCGGGAAGCATTAAAATGAGGAAAGGGCAATTTGTACATGAATTATAGCAAAATGGGGAAAGGAGGCTATAAGTTAGTAGTAATGTGCATGTTTTGCATGCCAAAGGTCATAGGTTCATTTTCCAAGAGTCTCCAGGAAGGATTCGGAAAAATCCAGCTTGAAACCATGATGTGCTGCTTCCAGCTGTTACAAACACTGAACTACTTGGATCAACACTTCCGAAATTTCCTTAGGCATTGAATCTTGTCCATATATTTTATTTTTATTCTGTTGTATCTTACAAGCTTTACTGGTCTGTCTAGAAAGGATGTTCAGGTGTAATAAAACATTTTACAAATTTAAAGGGAAATCACACCATCATTCACTGCATAGCCACAATCTTGCCAAAGCATAGCCAATACTTGTGAATCTACTTACTCTTCTTTTTAGGGAAGTTACAACAGTTTTCCTTATTATTCTGAGCTCAAATAGTTAAATAGTTATGTAAGAGCTGACCCAAATGTTTACTCAGGCTGAGCAAAATACATGCCTGATGCCAGCTCCATGCTGAACTAGTGGTGATTTCTTATTCCATCTCCGGACCCCAAAAATGCAGACATTCAGGATGGCAGTTTAATACACCAATATTATGCAAAGTGTTGGGTACCAAAGACATCTCATATCCTGTATCTGTTGGATTTGTCTGAGTATTAGTACTTTGGTTTCGAAATCAACTGTTGGTATTGGTTTGCTTCTCCCTCTGATTCATTGTTAGCTGTTCTGATTGCTATTGCTTATATTCATGTGATGTCCCCCACCCGACTATCTTCTTGCCAGCCCTTTCATAGAATGGATCACAACTGCTAGCCTTTGTGAAATTATGGCTGGTATTGATTACCCAAAATAATGCAAGAGGCATTGTCAAATTGAAAAAATCTTCTATACCTCATGTTTACCATAAATACTGTTAATACCTGTTTTGTTAGAATGGTTGCCAGCTTTGATTGTAGAAGTATTTGAGAGGCTGGTATCACCTAAAGCAAACATATGAAGCCTAGAGACCCCTCCAGATGATCCAGCTTTAGCTTGGTGTGAAGGGGAAGAGCCACAACTCAGTGGGTGGGAGTGTATTCAAGGGAGCAAAGGGAGAAAAACAATCTGCCTGCAGCCCTGCAAAGCTATTGCAAGTCAAGAGTAGAAAGTTGTGGGTCCCATTGGCTTCCCGCAGCACAAGCAGCAGCTTATGTAACTTTTTGGTAGAAGTACTGTAAGCATGTCTGAGATTCCCAGTTTCTAGACACAGGCAGAACTGAAGGCTTACAGCTAAAGCTTAACTCCTTTAAAACAGGCACAGGGCAAACTTCAGCCTGATATTTTTGTTCTTTGCCGAAACCCAGAAATACACTGCTGAGAGCTTAATGGAAGCTATTTGTATTTCACATCAAACTATCCCAAACCTAGGTATTTGTTCTAAATGCAACAGAGAAGAAAACCACACAGCTTCCCAGATTTTTTTTGTGTCAGGAGCGACTTGAGAAACTTCAAGTCACTTCTGGTGTGAGAGAATTGACCGTCCTCAAGGATATTGCCCAGGGGACATCCAGGCAATATCCCTTCTTGTGGGAGGCTTCACTCATGTGCCCACATGGGGAGCTGGAGCTGACAGAGGGAGCTCATCCACATTCTCCCCGGATTCAAACCTTCCAACCTGTCGGTCTTCAGTCCTGCCAGTACAAAGGTTTAACCCATTGTGCCACCAAGGCCTCCCAGATGAAATTCGTTTACGTATTTTTATTTTATTTTTATTTGATTATTGAGCTCCCAGCGGCACAGCAGGTTAAGCCGCTGAGCTACTGAACTTGCTGACCAAAAGGTTGGCAGTTTGAATCTGAAGAGAAGGGTGAGCTTCTGCTGTTAGACCACCTTCTGCCAACCTAGCAGTTCAAAACATGCAACTTTTAGTAGATCAATAGGTACTGTTTCTGCGGGAAGTTAATGGCACTCAATGTAGTCATGCTGGCCACATGACCTTGGAGGTGCCTACGGACACTGGCTCTTCAGCCTAGAAATGAAGATGAGCACCCCCCAGAGTCTGACACAACTAGACTTAAAGTCAGGGGAAACCTTTAACTTTACCTTACTTGATTTATATCCTGCCCCTTCCCAATCTAAGGCAACTAATAATTTTAGTAACCACTAATTGTGCCCCCTGGTGGTGCAGTGGGTTCAACTGCTGAGCTGCTGAACTTGCTGACCGAAAGGTTGGCAATCTGAATCCGGGGAGTGGGGTAAGCTCCTGCTGTTAGCCCCAGCTTCCGCCAACTTAGCAGTTTGAAAACATGGAAATGTGAGTAGATCAATAGGTACTGCTTCTGTGGGAAGGTAACAGCGCTCAATGTAGTCATGCCGGGCACATGACCTTGGAGGCGTCTATGGACAACACCAGCTCTTTGGCTTAGAAGTGGAGATGAGCACCACCCCCCAGAGTTGGACACGACTAGATTTAATGTCAGGGGAAAGCTTTGGTTCCTGTCAAAACAAAGCCAAGCTTGACAGTTTTATCTGCCCTGAGCTACACATTTTACCTTTTACTAGTTACTTCAAACCTTTTTCATTTAAGCAATATAACACAGGGCTGGTAGGAAGGGTACGGATTATTACTACTCTTGTCAAACAAATAGAATTTGAGAATCTAGATCTGCTGCAAATCCCCCAGCAATGCACCTTCTGTCCACCCCTACTCTAAAGAAAGAAAACAAAGACACTTTCCATGTTTAAATAGATTCTCTTTATTTCTAGAGGTCCGTGAGTCAGGTATCCCAGCTCCGGAGATATTTTGGTGTTTCGGGTACGGACCAGGAGTGTCGTCGGTTACCAGAAGGAGAAGCTGGACATCACAGAGAAAGGCATACAGAGGGTGGGGTGGGAAAAGGAATTAGGGGGAAAGGGGAGCCAAGACTTCTGGGTTTTTCAAGGCAAGGCAAAGATTTCCACTTTTCCTCACAAGAGAAGCAGGCAGGGAGGGAGTGGTGAGAGGAAATCGAGGCAGAAGTGAAGAACAAACAACGGACACCACAGTAGCTCAGGCACAATGTTACGACAAAAGGAAGCAGACAATGCATCCAAGCCTGTGGTTTTAATAAGCATGGTTGGATACAAAGAGGGACTCGCTAGCAGCAGCTCCAGTTTGGCCAGTTGAAACGTATTTGCCTTGGCAGGCAAGGCTGTTGGCCTATAAAAAAATTAACAAGAGTTTGAATCAGTCACATCTTAAAAGGAGAAAAGTCATACCACACACTGCCTGCACCATCACATCTTCCCTTATTAGGCTCATGAAGAACTGGTGGAGAAACTGGAACCGAGGTTCCGAGCCCTGTGCCAACATATTAAACTATTCTATGATGGAAAAAGCTTTTGCACTGCCGTCTGTCCTTTGACCAAAATTCCCAAAATGGCTGGAGATAGAGAAACTGGGAGTCCTGGGTTCCAAAGTAGTTGTGGCCCTTGGTAAAGCAGACCATTTTTCTGGTCCTACAAAAATTGTTAAGTTTTCCTAGATAGCCAGATCAGTTTTATTAAGTTCTTTCTTTTTATATATGACAGATTTGTTTACTTAGATATACTGAAAATATTACTGTATCACAAAAATAATGGCTTTTTAGGAATTGGTTTCTCTTTATCTGCTTTATCTCACCACCTACTTCACAACCCTTGAATCATTGGGTTGGAAGAGACCAAGAAGCAGGAAAATCACATTTCAAGCACCCCAGACAGATGGCCATCCAGCCTCTGTTTAAAAGCTTCCAAAGGAGGAGCCTCCACCACACTCCGGAGCAGAGTTTTCCATTGCTGAATTCATATGGAAATTAAAACTACCATATATACTCATGTAGAGTCAACTTCATTTATAAATCAAGGGCAGGTTTTGAGACCAAAATTATGGATTTTGCTTTGGCCTGTGGATAAGTTTAAGGGCCAAACTCAGAAGCATGTAAGAAATAAATATTATCTTCCTTAGAAAGTGCAGGGGGAACATACTTGAAAAGAGCTAAAGAGAAGGAGATGATCTGTTTATTTGAGGATTACGATATCTACGTCCATTCAAATATATGGTAGTTAGGGAAAAGGATATAAATAAGGAAAAAAGAATGCAGCCTCAAAAAGAAAGTGAGGGAGAAGAGCAAGCAAAGCAGCCCCACTCTATTAGGGATCCAGTGTAAAGGCAGGGGCAAGAAGCCCGTCATGGCAGGGCAGGGCAGGGCATGGAAGTGGCTCTCCCACACCATTAACCCTCCCTTGCCTGAATGGGAGAAAGAAAAGCAACCCTCTCTTACCATTATTGTCCCAAGAAGCATCAATTAGCAATATAGGGAAGCCCAAAAGAATGCAACATGCCCATCATTCTGAGTACTTGAGGTGGAGCAGTGTTGTGGCCATTTTTAATAGAGGTCTACTATGTAAACTTCGTTTAAAGTGGTTGTTACAGTCTCTAGAATGGACTGGGAGCACTACTTCAAGCCCTGGTTAGAAGGGCTTCTCACCTCTGCCTCTTGTTACTGCCTTTGCACTGGATCCCTAGCAGTCAGGCTGCTTCCCTTGCTCTTCTCCCCCATCCATCGTGCTGCACAGAGTTCATCAAGTCTGCACTGCTATCATCTGTTTCCAGCACTGACCAATTGAGAAGTCAACCCCGTTTTAAGGGGTCAATTTTTTGCCATTTCTCCCCATCTTCCAGGCCCTTGTGTTCATTCCACTCCCATAGGTAAAATAACCTGAGCAAGACATACCAAAGCACGCTTGATGTATTCCTCCTGGGCATTCTTGAGGTTCTCCTTCTTGCCACTCCAGGCCTTGAGGGCAGAAGCTTGCAGGGCACGGCCATAGGAGAAGGTCAGGGCCCATGGCTTGTGCAGGGGGCACTTGTTGATGGCATTCAGGTTGATGGAGGCCTCTTCCTCACTCTGGCCACCAGACAGGAAGGTGATTCCTGGGATTGTAAGGCAGCAAAGTTAGAAGTCTACAGAAAGATAGGTGTAGATTTAAAATCTGAAAAAGACAGTATTGTGGGATATGGTTTCAACTGAAGAAGTTTGGTGAGGAAGAACTTTGGAAGACAGATCAGACATCCTTTCCTTCTGACTTCTGAACCCTAATACCTTTAGGAAATAGTTCCAAGTAAGTGAGCGGAGGAGGAATCTACATTCCCTGAAGGCACCAGATTCATCTCATCTTGGAAGCTAAGCAGGGTCAGTTATGGCAAATGCCAAGGAACATCACATGCTGCACACTGTATTTTAAAGGCAAGACCTGGCAAGCACCTCTGGGTATGCGTTACCTAAAAAAAAACCCCAACCCTATAAAATTTATGAAGTCTGTATAAATCAACAGACAACACAAAGATGCACATCCAGGTACATGAGTAGAGCACAACATGTACCCAATTTTTTAAAAAGCAAGTGGAACACAAACTGTCCCAACCTGTATATGTTCTCCAGGTAGCTAACAGCGCCAAAGACAAAGGTTGGAGTCAGTTCTCTGACTAGATTCATAGATTATACTCAAAATAGTTGGGTATCTACTCATATTATAACTCCATTTCCATAACTAGAAGTATTCAAAGGTAGGTTGACAGAGACCCAGATACAGAGAAGTGGTTTTGTAGGGTTACCGCTCTGCCCAGGATGTGTAACACTCTACAAGATTTGACCTTTATTGTGGAAAGGAAGATAAATGGGCATTCCTTGAGACCCCTCCCCACTTTACTTACCGGGCACAGCTGGGGGCACAGTACGGCGCAGAGCGGTAACAGTTGCCATGGCAATTTCCTCAGCGGAGTACTTCTGGGTGCAGGCATGGCCAGCGGTCACCATGTTTGGCTTGAGCAGGGTCCCCTCCAGGTAGATGTGGTGGTCGCTCAGGGCCTTGTACACTGCAGCCAGGACCTGTCCATGGTGGAAGGGGTGAAATTCATGCCAGGAAAGTATGTGTTGAGTTCATACCCTCAGGTTCACGCTAGAAACCAAGACCACCGCCCTGGCAGAGACTGACCCCATTTACATTCATAACTCCCACTTCCCACCATCCTTCTCACCTTTTCTGTCACATATTGGCACCGTTTGAGGTCATGGTCACCATCAGGGAGGATTTCAGGTTCCACAATAGGAACAATCCCATTCTGGAATAAAGAGGGGCAGTGGATGGTCAATAGGGTGAAACCAGCTTAGAGGAAACAAAAATAAAAATTCAAAATTTATGGAAATCATTGAAATTGCTTGACTAATAATGAAGTCCTCTGTCCAAATATATTTTAAATAGCCACAAAGTGATTCGCGTAATGTTTTGAGTCACAGAACAAAAGCCAAGTGTCTCAATTCCTTCTTAGTTCAAATACGCAATGCCTGGAAATGCCATGTTGTGCAAAGCCTTGCAGCTGTGTGTTGCCATGCACCGAATTTCTTGCTGCCCTCTTGCAGCAACTCCTGGGCATTGCAGCTAGAGGAGGCGGCCTCCACCCACTGGCAAAATGATGGCACTGAACGTCCTTGGGAAATTTCCCAGAACAGTTGGAGGTGAAGAATACAAAACCGCCATTTCAACACGACCATCTTGAGACACACTGTCAGCTGCATTTAAAGAGCTGCCCTACTGAGAATGAGACTCTGGCTCCAACAGGCTTTGTCCCATCTATGCTAACTGGCAACTGCTTTCCATAATCACAAGGCCTCTCCTGGCCCTTCAATCAAGCTTAAATCTGGGCTTTTCTTATATACTCCGTCAACACATCTTTTCCTCAATGAAAGATTCCCAACATGGCACCACAATCCTCTCCAACTAACTGCTTTTCTTCACCCAAATCTATATAAATAAAAATGTAATGTTCATTTGTAACTCAAAAAACCACTGGACGAATTGACACCAAATTTGGACACTATACCCCTAACAGACCAACGAATCATTCATAACTTCTCCCTAAAAAACAGCAGAAAGGACTTAAAAACCCAAAAAACTAAATGACAATACAGAAAAAAGGGAAGGAAGAGGGAGGGAAGGAAGGAAGAAAGGAACAAAGGAGAGAGAGAAATAAATAAATAAAGAAGCAAAAAGCGAAGTAAGGAAGGAAAGGTAGAGAAGGAAGGAAGAGAAAGAGGAAGAAAAAGAAAAAAGGGGGAAGGAAGGAGAAAAGGAAAGAAAAAGGAAGGAAGGAAAGAAAGAGGGAGTGAAGGAAGAGGAAAGAGGAGGAAGGAAAGAGAAGGAAGGGGAAGCAAAAGAGGAGAAGGAAGGAAGGAGAGAAGGAAAGAAAAAAGGGAAAGGAAGGAAAGAGGGAGGAAGGAAGGAGGGAAGGAGGGAAAGAAGGGAAGAGAGAAGGAAGGATTGAAGCAAAGAGCGAAGGAAGGAAGAGGGAGAGAGGAAGAAAAGGAAAGAAAGGAGAGAAGAGGAAGAAAAAAGAAAAAGGGGAAGAAGGAAGAAAGAGGTAGAGAAGGAAGGAGATAAGAAAAAAAAAAAGAGAAGAAGAAAGGAGAGAAGAAAGAAAGAAGGAAGAGAAAGGAAAGAAGAAAGAAGGAAAGAAAAAGAAAGGAAAGGAAGGAAAGAGGAAGAAGAAAGGAAAGAAAGGGAAGAAAGAGGGGGAAAAGGAAGGAAAGAGGGAAAGAGAAGGAAGGAAGGAAAGAGGGAGGGAGGGAGGGAAGGAAGGAAGGAAAGAAAGAAAGAGGGAGGAAAGCTTGGCCACAGCAACGTGTGATGGGTACAGCTAGTATAATAATAAAATAATAATAAAACTATGTTTATATTCTGCCCTATATCCTTTTCGCACTGACCTGCTGGCAGATGCTGGCGTAACGGGCAAGCACATTGGCGTTCTCAATGATGGCCAGGCGAGAAGGAGTGGTTGGAGTGATCTTCAGGACACAGCGCCACTTGGCAAAGTCAGCGCCATCCTTCTTGTACTGGGCACAGCGTTCAGCCAAGCCATCAAGACCTACATAAGCACAAGAAGGTTAGGATCCAGAGTTACTTGAATAGCTAAACCATTTCCCCAGTTTTGCATTTGCTTTATTATTTCTGCTTCTGCTCCGTACTCGTTCCATTCCCCCATTTACTCAACTCACCCTGGGTGGTGGTCTCTCCGTTAGTCCCAGCAAGGGGCACAACACCTTTGTCAACCTGTGTGGAGGAAAGAGAGGAATCTGTCAAACCAAAGGCAAGCCTGACACTTTTCTTTGCCCTGAGTATACATTTTAGTCTCCAATTTTAAAAAGTTTCTACATAGTTATTAGCAAGGAAACTGTTTCTTTTCAAAATAGGAACTCCTGTATTTCACTGCAAGGCCACCCGGTTCCCAAAAGTCTTTTGGGTCACAGATAGGACAATTTTAAGTCTAAGTAGAGGCTTTAGAGCAGGTATGGGCAAACTTGGAGCCTCCAGGTGTTTTGGACTTCAACTCCCAGAATTCCTAACAGCCTCAGGCCCTTTCCTTTCCCCCCTCAGCCGCTTAAGCGGCTGAGGGGGGAAAAAAAGGGGCCTGAGGCTGTTAGGAATTCTGGGAGTTGAAGTCCAAAACACCTGGAGGCCCCATGTTTGCCCACACCTGCTTTAGAGCCATTATAGAGTAGTGTAATGATCTGAGTAAATGTGTGCCACATTTGGTTGCTGATTTTGAAAACAAAAGGAAATAGCTAATTATGCTGAAAAGAATACCAAAAATAAGTAGTACAAAGCTACAAACTCTCTTTTCTGACCTCGAATTGCAGGATCTAAGAATTCATTTTTAATTCAGCATATAAAAGTCAAGGGCATTTCAAGGACTTTGCAATTTTAGGTGATTTAAAAAGTTGATGCCTATAGTTGATCACATAGAATCCTAAAGTTGGAAGAGACCTCGTAGGCCATCCAGTCCAACCCCCTGCCAAGAAGCAGGAAAATCGCATTCAAAGCACCCCTGACAGATGGCCATCCAGCCTGTTTCAAAGCTTCCAAAGAAGGAGACTTCACCACATGCTTCTGTAGGTGGTGGTATTACTCCAAAATGTAAGAGCTCATTCTAAAAGAGACATCTCACATGAAAGGGAATGCCTCTTTGAAGATGGCGTTTAGTAACACGTGTGAAAGCCTTGCCAACTTATACGAAGTGTGTGGCTGCTATTCATATGCAAATCTGATCAATTCAAACTATTTTGATCAGGACTTTCTTTGAAGCAAGCTGTTAGAGGTAATACTAAATACTAAACAAGGGGAAATATCTTTAGTTCTGATTGTCTCCAAGCTTTATTCATGATGCCTCCATTTTTCTGCCTTTATGCAACAGGGATTATATAATCAAGCTTGCGATGTGTCCTGAGATAATAATTCCTATTGGCTTTAGCCAACAGTGCCAGGAGCAAAGGATAATGGGAGTGGCAGCTCACGAACATACAGACTCCCCAAAAGGTGCACATCTGCTTCTTAGGGATCTTATTTATTTATTTATTTACTGTATTTGTATACCGCCTTTCTCAGCCGATCGGCGACTCAAGGCGGTTTCCAACCAATCAGTACACATAAAATCATAATACAGATTTAAACATTAAAACACTATAAAACACAACAAGAGCAATAAAAAACATTGTATATTTTTATGCATATTTTGTTTTGTTAATCTTATGGTTATGTTGTTTTTATTTTGTATGTTCTGTGATTGTTACCTGGGAACCGCTCTGAGTCCCCTTGGGGAGATGGAGCGGTATATAAATAAAGTTTTATTATATTATTATTATTATTATTACAGCAGCAACCAGTAGAAAAAGAACTCAATTATTATTAATTTAAAAGGTAAAGGAAAAGGTTTCCCCTTGACATTAAGTCCAGTCGTGTCTGATTCTAGGGGTTGGTGTTTATCTCCATTTCTAAACTAAAGAGCCAGTGTTGTCCATAGACACCTCTAAGATCATGTGGTTGGCATGACTGCATGGAGTGCTGTTACCTTCCTGCCAAAGTTGTACCTATTGATCTACTCACATTTGTATATTTTTGAGCTGCTAGGTTGGCAGAAGCTGGGGCAAACAGTGGGAGCTCACCCCGTTCCCTGGATTCAAACTGCCAACTTTTCGGTCAACAAGTTCAGCAGCTCAGTGGTTTAACCAGCTGCAACACCGGGGGCTCCGTTAATTTAAAATGTACATTTTATTAATATTGGTGTTTTAATCTTTGTTCTAGATCTTTCATAGTCCTGTATATTTTTAACTATGTTATACCCCACCTTGAGCCATGAAAAAGGTGAGTAACACATTTTTGTTGCTGAAGAAGTGAGTAACACATTGTTGTTACTGTTGCTGCTATATTAATATTATTATCAACACATATCAGCGTATCTCACTGCATCACCACTTACCTTGATGCCTACGACAGCTCCTTTGTCCTTAATGACCTGGGTGAACTGGTGGCCATCATCAGCTTTCTGGTACATGGTCTCATGGAAGAGGATGACACCTCCAATGCAAGGGTTGACACGGTCATCGGCGGTGAAGAGCAGCTGCCGGTAGAAGCGGCGGTTCTCCTCGGTGTTCTCAGTGCCGATGGACTGCAGGCGCTTGGCAATGCTGCCTAGGAAGTGAGAAGACAAAGAAAGGGATGGGTATGAGGCTAGCAAAGCTATTGAACACACCAACTCTTCTGGTGCTTTGGATATTGGGTTGCTGTGAGTTTTCCAGGCTGTATGGCCATGTTCCAGAAGCATTCTCTCCTGATGTATTGCCCACCTCTATGGCAGGCATCATCAGAGGTTGTGAGGTCTGTTGGAAATTAGGCAAGTCAGGTTTATATATCTGTTGAGCGGCTGAGGGGGAAAAGGAAGGGGCCTGAGGCTGTCTCACAACATCTGAGGATGCCTGCCATAGATACAGGCAAAACGTCAGGAGAGGATGCTTCCATACAGCCTGGAAAACTCACAGAGATTCCAGCAATCAAAACCTTCAACAATACATTTTGGTTATTTTTTGGACAATCCTTGCAGAGTGGATTCTCTCCCACTTCTTATCCTCGATTCCATATCTTACCGGTGGACTCGTCTGCGGCGAGGATGCCCTTGCCCTTTGCCACAATACGCAGGGCAATTTCTGCCAGCTCCTTCTTCTGCTCAGGGGTCAAGGCTGGGTATTGGTGAGGCATCTTGAATGACTTAAACTGGGACAAGAAAGAGAAGGGTTAATGGGGTGTTAGTGTGTTTTCTGGGTCGGATGACCGTGTTCCAGCAAGACAGAATCATAGAATCATCGAGTTGGAAGAGACCTCGTGGGCCATCTAGTCCAACCCCCTGCCGAGAAGCAGGAAAATTGCATTCAAAACACCCCGACAGATGGCATTTCCTCCTCCGTCTGTGGCTGGAATCTTCAGAAGACCCAAAGGGGTCTAAAAGGAGAAAGGCTCTGTGGAACAAGCCCTATGAGGAGTGGCTTAAAGAGCTGGGCATGTTTAGCCTGCGGAAGAGAAGGATGGAATTTGCCAGGGCTACAGCCAATGCTATTGGAAAATTTGATTAATCAGGAAGACATTGGCTATTATATGTCTTTAATGATTTCATAATGTTGTTTTAAATGTTCGTAATTGTATTTTCTTTAGATGGTTATGGCATCAAATGGCTGCCATTTTGTAAGCCGCCTTCGGGCTAAGAAAGGTGGGATAGAAATAATTAAAAAATAAATGAATACAACCTTAATGCTTGGACATTAGGAAGAAGGAAATCCACCAGATCCCTCCCTGTTGCCATAGTGATCAAGGTAAAAGAGATAATCCAATTGAAGGCAATAGAGGGGTGGGTTTGTTTTCAGTGCTTTGTAGGGAAACATGAACCATTTTTATTTATTTATTTACGACATTTATATGCCACCCTTCTCATCCCACAAGGGACCCAGAGCGGCTTATGATATATATATATATATATATATACACACACACACACACACACACATACACACACACACACACACACACACACAAACAAGCAGCACACACACACACAATATATTATATTATTAGCATAGTGCAATATCAGTATTAAATATTACTATATTGTACTATACCATTATATTGTAATATTATTAGTAATATTACATGTAATATAAATATATAATTATAATAATATATTATTAGTAGTATTATATTGCATTACATTATAATATTATAATTTAAAAAATATAGTTGATATTTCCTGGACTAAGCCTAGATCTAAACCAAGGGCATTTCAAGTATGAGTATTAAATATTACTATATTGTACTATACCATTATATTGTAATATTATTAGCAATATTACATGTAATATAAATATATAATTATATTGTAATATTATTAGCAATATTACATGTAATATAAATATATAATTATAATATCGTATTATTAGTAGTATTATATTTCATTACATTGCAATATTATAAATTTTAAAATACAGTTGATGTTTCCTGGACTAAACCTACATCTAAACTAAGGGCATTTCAAGGATGGAAATCACAATTTCCCCCACCAAGAGATCCATATTTTGCACCGAAATATTCTAAGGCAATGAATGGGGGTTTGTTTGCAGTGTTTTGTAGGGAAACAGGTGTTTTGGACTTCATCTCCCACAATTTTGTAGGGAAACATGAACCAAAATATAGCTGTTATTTCCTAGACTAAACCTAGATCTAAACCAAGGGCATTTCAAGGACAGGAATGACCATTTTCCTCCACCAAGAGATCCATATTTTGCACCAAAATATTCCAAGGCAATGGGTAAAGGGGGGGGGGGGCTGTCTGTTTTCAGTGCTTTGTAGGGAGACATGAACCATTTTAAAACACCAAAACATTGTTGATGCTTCCTGGACTAAACCTGGACCAAAACCAAGGGCATTTCAAGGTTGGAAATCGCCTTTCTTCCCCTCGAGAGATCCATATTTTGCACCAAAATATTACAAGGAAATGGGTGGAGGGTCTTTATAGGAAACATGAACCATTTTAAGACACTAAAATATTGTTGATGTTTCCTGGACTAAACCTAAATTTACACCATGGACATTTCAAGGTCGGAAATCGCCTTTTTCTCCATATTTTGCACCTAAATATTCCAATTTTCCTTTGTTATTCTCCCTTTCTCCACCTTTTCTTTAATCCCTGGGATTCAAAGGCAATGGGGGACTGTAAACAGAAAGGAGGAAGGAGCAAGAAGAGAGAGAAAGTCTTTCTTTTCCTACGCAACAGTTGCACACATTTCCTCGCCACGTGATTCAATCGGATCCTTCTTTCTTTCCCCACCAAAAGATCACCCCAACCAGGCTGGATTTTTTTCTCCTGGGTCCCCAAATTCTTCCTTTTTACCCCTCTGCAAAACAGATTCCTGATTGATGCTCCAACTAACTGGAGAAGGGGATGCCACCAAATCCCTCCCCAATCTCCCCTAACAGTCAGACCCCATTATTGCCCCTCTTTCCAA
Organism: Anolis sagrei ordinatus; assembly: GCF_025583915.1. Lineage (NCBI taxonomy): Eukaryota > Metazoa > Chordata > Lepidosauria > Squamata > Anolidae > Anolis > Anolis sagrei. Next base: position 17,373,434 of record NW_026847660.1, on the reverse strand, counting down.
GCATCTCCAGCCCTGGCCATGGGGATGGGAGGTCTCACCTCTCTCTTTCTGGGGAGGAATCAGGAGAGGGATCTGCAGCCAGCGAGGAGGCGAGAGAGAAGGAAGGCAGCAGCTCAGTGGGGCGGAAAAAAGGGCTGCGAAATTTGACTCATCGGGGAGAGGAAGGGAGGAGACTTCTCCAGGGCCCAGTCCTGCCCCCAAATAGCGGGGAGGTATTTATTTCAATAGAAGGGAAATGCCGAGCAAAGAATCGCCTCCAAAAGGTGCATCCACACTGTAGAATTAATGCAGATTGGCACCGCTTTAACTGCCATGGCTCAATGGTTTGGAATCCTGGGATTTGTACTCTCCAGCACTCTTTGATGACCTTATGAAAAATCACAAGCTTTCAGAGCACTGTTGTGGAGGCTTCTTTGGAGGCTTTTAAACAGAGGCTGGATGGCCATCTGTCGGGGGTGCTTTGAATGCAATTTTCTTGCTTCTTGGCAGGGAGCTGGACTGGATGGCCCAGGAAGTCTCTTCCAACTCTATGTGGTTCTCAACCTGTGGGTCCCCAGGTGTTTTGGCCTACAACTCCCAGAAATCCCAGCCTGTTTACCAGCTGTTAGGATTTCTGGGAGTTGAAGACCAAAAACATCTGGGGATCCTCAGGTTGAGAATCAGTTCTATGAGGCCCCTTCCACACAGCTGAGTAAAACCCCACACTATCTGCTTTGAACTAGAATATATGGCAATGTGGACCCAGATATTGTGGCATTTTCTGTCTTGATATTCTGGGTTATATGGCTGTATGGAAGGGCCCTGAGTTATCTATTCAAAGAATATCAAGGCAGAAAATGGAGATTCCATCTGAACATTAGGAACAACTTCCTGACTGTGAAAGCTGTTCAGCAGTGGAACTCTCTGCCCCAGAGTGTGGTAGAGGCTTCTTCTTTGAAGCCTGGATGGCCATCTGTCGGGGTGCTTTGAATGCAATTTTCTTGCTTCTTGGCGGGGAGCTGGGGTGGATGGCCCAGGAAGTCTCTTCCAACTGTATGATTCCATGAGGCCCCTTCTAGACAGCTAAATAAAACCCCACATTATCTGCTTTGAACTAGGATATATGGCAGTGTAGACTCAGATATTGTGGCATTTTATGCATTGATATTCTGGGTTATATGGCTGTATGGAAGGGCCCTGAGTTATCTATTCAAAGAATATCAAGGCAGAAAATGGAGATTCCATCTGAACATTAAGAACTTCCTGACTGTGAGAGCTGTTCAGGAGGGAGCAAGCTTGTTTTCTGCTACCCTGAAGACTAGGACATGGAACAATGACTTCAAACTACAAGAAAGGATATTCCATCTGAACATGAGGAAGAACTTCCTGACTGTGAGAGTCGTTCAGCAGTGGAACTCTCTGCCCCGGAATGTGGTGGAGGCTCCTTCTTTAGAAGCTTTTAAACAGAGGCTGAATGACCATCTGTCGGGAGTGCTTTGAATGTGATTTTCCTGCTTCTTGGCAGGGGGTTGGATTGGATGGCCCATGAGGTCCCTTCCAACTCTATGATTGCAGGATTTTATGCCTTGAAGCTGTGTGGAAAGGCCATGAGTTATCTATTCAAAGTGGTGTCAAAACGGCATCAGTTTTGCAGTGTAGGTGCATCCCAATCCACTCCCACTTGGTCGTGTGAAAGAACTATGTTGAAATGCAAGGACTGGGAGACTTAAATCAGTGTCAACAATCGGCACAGTGCAAAGATATCGCCGTGAGACTGCAATATCAGGACGCAGAAGGGATTTTTGAGACTCATTGCATGTAAAGAATTTGAGTAGGGTGCATCTGGAGCAGGCCTGGGGAAACTTGGGCCCTCCAGATGTTTTGGACTCCAACTCCCATCATTCTTAACAGCCTCAGGCCCTTTCCTTTTCCCTCTCAGCCGCTTAAGCGGCCAAGGAAAAGTGCACGAAGGGGATTCATTCAATGCAGTTTGATACCACTTTAGCAGGCATCACTCAATCCTGTGAGTTTCCCAATCCTGTGAGCTTCCCAATCACTCGAATCCTGTGAGCTTCCCAAATCCACCCTTCACCCACCCAGATTGTCTATGGTAGGGATACACATAATAATAAATCCAATATTTGCTTCTCTCTTGCTGAAGTTTGAGGAGCTTTCTTTCCTCCCCGTGTCTCACAAACCCACTGATGATTTTTTGTGAGATGATGGGGATAAGCCAGTCGGGGCCTTTTTTTCCCCCTTCTCTTTGCCTCTTCTCTGAAGACTCCAGTTTCAGTTCTGACCTTTCCAGGGGACACCCGATCCCCCCTCCTCCTGCTCCCCTGTCCTTTTCAGAAGGACATGCTGCTATTTCTGGCCCAGGAGTGGAAGGGGAATCAGATATTAAAAAAGAGAGAGAGGAGCTGATTGAGAGCAAAGTGCCGGAGTGATAAAAGTGGCGCTGCGGCCTCACGGCCAAGGAAAAGTGCACGAAGGGGATTCATTTTCAGACTGGGGAAAGCATGCATAAATGTCAGAAGGCCTACCACGGCTAAAGAGATATATATATACAGAGCAAAGAAATAACTATTTCTTTTTCCAAAGTATATGGCTTCTTCTTGGAAGGCTAAGTCAAATTTGCTACCATTGGCAAACAACATAGATGACATAAGGAAGGTGTGGGCAAACTTCAGCCCTCCAGGTGTTTTGGACTTCAACTGCTACAATTCCTAACAGGCTACCGGCTGTTAGGAATTGTGGGAGTTGGAATCCTAAACGCCTGGAGGGCTGAAGTTTACTTATGCCTGTCTTAAGGGAAATATTCCATACATTCATAGAAGACAGGGTTGCAAGTCCTCATGAACATAGTATGTTTCTGTGCCTTAGTTACTAGAGAAAGTACCTTTGCATTAGGGATTTTTTTTTTTTGTCGTGTCAAGAGCGACTTGAGAAACTGCAAGTTGCTTCTGGTGTGAGAGAATTGGCCGTCTGCAAGGACATTGCCCAGGGGATGCCTGGATGATTTGATGTTTTTATCATCCTTGTGGGAGGCTTCTCTCATGTCCCCGCATGATGAGCTGGAGCTGATAGAGGGAGCTCATCCGCCTCTCCCTGGATTCGAACCTGCAACCTGTCGGTCTTCAGTCCTGCTGGCACAGGGGTTTTACCCACTGCGCCACCGGGAATGCATCTACTTTAAATCTAGTTGCTGCCTCCTGCAGAATTCTGGGGTTTGTAGTTTAGGGAGGAGCCTTTAACAGCCTCTCTAAACGACAAACCCTAGAATTCTGCAGGAGGCAGAAATTGGATTTAAAGTGGATTAATTCTCTAGTGTGTTTTTATTTTTTGTGTCAAGAGCAAATTGAGAAACTGCAAGTCGGTTCTGGTGTGAGAGAATTGGCTGTCTGCAAGGGCATTGCCCAGGGGACGCCCAGATGTTTTGATGTTTTACCATCCTTGTGGGAGGCTTCTCTCATGTCCCTGCATTGGGAACCGGAGCTGACAGAGGGAGCTCACCCGTGCTCTCTCCGGATTCGAACCCGTGACCTGTCAGTCTTCAGTCCTGCTGGCATAAGTGTTTAAGGACATGGACTAGAATGACAATACTAGTGTACTGAATATAGGAACATGGAACAACGGATTATGAGATTGGATCTTGATTCTACCTATGAGACACTAATGAGATGTTATAGTTATGTTTAACTGATTGTTTATTATATCATTGTTTTTAACTGTTTTTAAACTCTTTTTTATGATGTTGAGCATTGAATTTTGCTATTGTTAACCGCTTTGAGTCGCCTAAGGGCTGAGAAAAGCGGTATATAAATGAAGTAAATAATAACTAAATAAATAAACCCTTGCACCACTGGTGGCTCCTTCTACTGTGGTGAGTTTCATAATCATGTTCAATGTCCTGCTTTTGGGATTCTCCACAAAGCCACTCCAGAACAAAAGCCTGGTCCAAAACAAGCTTTTGTTTAATCCACAAGTGCTGCTATGTTCTTTATGTGGCGGGATGGCAATGCAAGACAATGAAAAGCAAGAGCTGGAGGGTAAAATTCCTGCAAAATCCACAGCCAGGCAGAACTGGTAGTTTATCAGCAGGATTCTGCAGGTGTGCACTTCTGCAAGGTTTCCATATTTTTTTTCCTCCTTGCTTACACTCTCAGTTCACAAACTTTGAGGCAAATGTGTCTCAAGATCCATCACCCAATCCATCCGATTAAATAAGAAGATATCTGAACTCCTCTGATTCCTGTTCAGATCTTAACTCAAACCATGGCTTCTTTCCAGAGCCTCTTTTCATTCTGTTTTCATCCTACAATATATTAAGCTACGGGGAGCGTATTTAAGCATGAATAGAATGGCTAGGAATGAAGGCCAGGGTTGTGTGAAGCCCAGACATGCTCCTTTTTTGAAGGGCTTGTTCTCTCTGATCTTCTCTGAAACCAATCACTGATGCAACAAAGAGAGAAGACTTCGGCCTCTTCCACACAGCTGTATAAAATCCCATATTATCCGCTTTGAATTGGGTTATATAGCAATGTGGACTCAGATAACCCAGTTCAAAGCAGATATTGTGGATTATATGCCTTGATATTCTGGCTTATATGACTGTGTGGAAGGGCCCTTCTAGATCAGACATAACCTGGATTTTAATCACAGTTCACATGGGATCAAGACTGCAATATAATGCAGCTCAAAACTGCTTTTAGAGCTGTATCATGCATTAATTGTATTGAATTGAGTCTACACTGACCACATAATGCAGTGTAGATCCATCCATGTTATAACGCACTTTACCTGCATTGAACTGCATTATATAACACTACCCTGACCATATAATGCAGTGTAGATCCAGTCATGTTTGCAATGACTGTTAAAACTAGTCTCCCTTTCATATTATCTTAACTGCAGCTGAAGGAAAGGCTATAACTCAGGCATGGTCAAACTTCAGCGCTCCATATATTTTGGACTTCAACTCCTACAATTCCTAACAGCCTACCGGCCTTTAACCATGCATGCTATAACTTCAGGATCTGCACATATTAATAAATTGGCCCCAGAGCAAATTTATTCAATGGTAGTTGTGAGTTTTCTAGGCTGTATGGCCATGCTCCAGAAGCATTCTCTCCTGACGTTTTGCCTGCATCTATAGCAGGCATCCTCAGAGGTTGTGAGGTCTGTTAGAAACTAGGAAAATTGAGTTTATATATCTGTAGGATGTCCAGGGTTAGAGAAAGAACTCTTTCTCTGAGGTAGGTGTGAATGTTGCAATTGGCCACCTTGGTTAGCATTTAATGGCCTAGCAGTTTCAAGATCTGGCTTCTTACCGCCTGGGGAAATCCTTTGTTGGAAGGTGTTTAGCTGGCCCAGATTGTTTCTTGTCTGGAATTTCCCTGTTTTTGAGTGTTGTTCTATATTTACTGTTACGATTTTAGAGTTTTTTAAATACTGGTAGTCAGATTTTATTCATTTTCGTGGTTTCATGCAGGCGAAACGTCAGGAGGGAATGCTTCTGGAACATGGCCATACAGCCCGGAAAACTCACAACAACCCAGTGATTCCGGTCATGAATAATATATTATTCATAGGTATCTTGTTTAGGATGGAGCAAATACTGGCCTCAAGGAAGCATCTGTTGGACTGAGCAGAAAAGAGAGTCGCAGCCACACATTTTGAAGTCGAACCCGGACTGTTTGATGAAGGAGCAAATGGAAGAAGGGGAGTAAAAGGAAGTGCGGGAAAAGCCGGGTGAGTTGCTTAACACCTCAAGGCCTGAGAGGTGAGAGGCAGCTGCAGTTTGATTTATGAGCAGAGAGAAAAGGCCAGGCACCTGCAGAGTCGATGTAACATAGGAATGCCAGACCTCCCTTCTTCCCTTTGCCTGGGTTCCCCAGATCCTTCCTAGAATCTTTTCCCCAAAGCCCAGCCTAAACCAGAATCCAAGTGGGGCTTCTCTTGGGATGTTTACGGTAAGAGCTGAGTCACTGGTTGTTGTGCAGGAAGGCACGTAGCCCAGGCAAGAAGAAAAAGAAGTAAGAGGAGGAGGAAGAAGAAGAAGAAAAAGGAGACTGTATTGGGGGATGCCTTCTCACCGCCCTCCCCCTTCCTCCTATCCAGTCTTGATGCTGTCTTAAGTAGGATTAGTCTGGCTGTGGCCTGCCCCACAAGGACTCAGCGGCTTGCAAGAGAGAAAGGTCACCATCAGAGTGACATTTGTTTTCATGATGCAAGGAGTTCTCAGATTTCCTCCTTATCTTGTCTTTTTGGATAGTGTCTTCCCTCCCTATTTCTTGCCATCTTTTCCTTGCCTTCCTTCTTCCATTCCCTGCAACACACCTGATCTTTCATATTTTCAGGACAGGTAGCCAATCAACTCCATCGATTTCTCAGATTTTTGCATATTTGCATGGTCATTTAAAATCAAAAGGTTGGCAGGTGCATGGAGTCAGTTTCCAAAAGGTACCAAATCTATATAAATAAAAATGTAATGTTCGTTTGTGGGATTAAGATAACTCAAAAACCACTGGATGAAATCACACTAAATTTGGACACAATGCACCTATTAGGCCAACGAATGACCATCACTCATAAAAACACTGAAAAACACAGCAGAAGCGACTTAAAAAGCAAAAAACCAAAAATTACAACTCTTCGCAACACCACATTTACACAAATATATACACACACAAAACACATATACACAGACTAGGCCACAGCAATGCATGGCAGGGGACGGCTAGTCTTATATAAATAAAAATGTAATGTTTGTTTGTGGGATTAACATAACTCATAAACCACTGATGGAATTAAACCAGTCTTGGCAGATAGGATTCCCATGAGCAACAGAAAACACTAGAAAGGTTTGGTGGGCATTGACCTTGAGTATGGGAGTTGTAGTTCACCTACATCCAGAGAGCACTGTGGACTCAAACAAAGACGGATCTGGACCAAACTCTACATGAATACTCAATATGCCCAAATATGAACACTGGTGGAGTTTGGGGAAAATAGAATATTGACATTTGGGAGTTGTAGTTGCTGGGATTTATAGTTCACCTACAATCAAAGAGCATTTTGAACCCCAACAACGATAGAATTGGGCCAAACCTCCCACACAGAACCCCCATGTGGGCCACAGCAACATGTGGCAGGGGACGGCTAGTCTATATAAATAAAAATGTAATGTTCGTTTGTGGGATTAACATAACTCAAAAACCACTGGACAAATTGACACCAAATTTGGACACAATACACCTATCAGGCCAACAAGTGACCATTACTCATAAAAAAACTGAAAAACACAGCGGAAGAGACTTTCAAAGCCAAAATTTTTTTAAATTACATTACAATGCATGGCAAAACAATATATTTACACATATACACAAATACACACACACATATATAAATATATATACACACAAAACACATATACACAGACTGGGCCACAGCAATGGATGGCAGAGGATGGCTAGTCTTATATAAATAAAAATGTAATGTTTGTTTGTGGGATTAACATAACTCATAAACCACTGGACAAAATGACACCAAATTTGGACACAATACACCTATCAGGCCAACAAGTGACCATTACTCATAAAAACACTGGAAAACACAGCAGAAAAGGCTTTAAAAGCCAAAAAACAAAAAAATACATTACAACGCATGCACAAAACCACATATATACACATATACACGAATATATACACACACATATGCATATATACACACACAAAACATATATACACAGACTGGGCCACAGCAACGCGTGACAGGGGAAGTCTAGTCCAAAATAAAATGAAAAAGGAGTTATAAATGGTATGTATGGATCAATATGATCAAAATGAATCTTAATTGCTTGGAAATCACAGGGCTTCGAAATTTTCATTTGACAGCAAAAGAGTGCTTATCCTCAGCATGTTTTTTCAATGCCTGCAACATTGGTTCAGATGGTACCTTTTGTAAACAAGCTCCATATATAGGCAGGATCTACACTGCCATATAATGCACTTTGAACTGCATTAGATTGTATAGACCAGGCATGGGCAAACTTTGGCCCTCCGGGTGTTTTGGACTTCAACTCCCACAATTCCTAACAGCCGGTAGGCTGTTAGGAATTGTGGGAGTTGAAGTCCAAAACACCCAGAGGGCCAAAGTTTGCCCATGCCTGGTTTAGACCCATATAATGTAGTTTGAACTACATAAAACTATTATATGGGTCTACCCCGACCATATAATGCAGTTCAAACTGCATTAAATGGCAGTGTAGATCCAGCCATAGTATTGATTGCAGCTCCCCAAGTCCTACAAATCCCCTCTCTTGGGGCCCTTCCACACAGCCATATAACCCAGAATACCAAGGCAGATAATCCCACAATATCTGCTTTGAACTGGGTTATCTGAGTCCACACTGCCATATGTTCCAGATCAAAGCATAAAATCTGGGATTTTATTCAGCTGTGTGGAAGGGGCCTCAGATAACCCAGTTCAAAGCAGATATTGTGGGATTTTCTGCCTTGATATTCTGGGATATAGGAATGTGGAAGGGCCCTGAGTCCACACTGCCATATAACCCAGTTCAAAGCTGATAATGTGGGATTGTATAGAAGGGGTCTTCCCTTCTATACAACAGACAAACCCAGAGACTCCACAGCAGTCAATTTTAAATGATGTCCCTACCGCTTGGTAGTTTTTAAATTTTAAAATGTATTTACATTTTATGTACTTCCTTAATAACTTTAATACTTAAATTTAAATATTAACTTATTTTAATAAATTAGCATGAGTTTAAATTAAGATGTGAATATATTGACATTAAAATACTGTGTATTTTGAAATAAAATATAAATTACTTGGTCTCCAAGTAATATGGGGATTGTTGACAAGAGTCATTAATGCAGTTTCTCAAGTCACTCCTGACACACACAAAAGTGCGAATGTTGCCTTACTGTGCAGATATGGAAGAGGTGATGGACGCTCTTCCCTTCATTATTTTATTTGTATGATAATTTTATTCTCATTTTCTGCTGGACATGGAACTGATGAAGATAGAGAATCGTCCTGATCTCCCACCCACTCCATCCTAGCAAAGGGCCCTGTGGCGCATTTATTTACAGCAGATGCTTTCATCAACTCAAATTCATTTTACCGTATCTGTTGCACTAAAGAGATACAACTTAAAACATCTACAGTAAAATTTATTCCAATTCCTTGCACAAAGCTGCTCCTTATTATTATTATTATTATTATTATTATTATTATTATTATTATTATTATTATCTGTGAAATACTCCAAAGCAAAGCACTTTTGCAATCTGCATTAAATCGAGGCTGATGCGATGAATAGTACACTGCAAGACTTATTTCAGTTTCCATCCTGAGGGTTTAATGCAAATATTACAAGTATTTTCACAAGCAAGAAATCTTTTGTGTATGTTCTGAAATGGAATGTTTTAATCCAAAATAAAAAGTAGCAAGCGATTAAAAAAAATCACAAATGACATTCCATTCAATACTGTCGATTTTCTATTTGAGTTACAGATGCAGGGAATTATTTTATTTTAAAATAAAAATGATCTTATGCAGGAAAAACAGATGGAAAGAGATAAGAGAGCAGAAAAATAGGCTAAGCAGCAGTGGACATCCCTATGTAATAAGGTTACCAACAATTGTTGAAGGAAGCCTCCAGGCAGGAAGCAGCCAAGCTTTGAAGCTGCAAGGCCATTCAGTGCTAATTAAGGTGGCCAATTGCAAAATTCACGCTTGCCTCCAACAGGCAAGAGTTCTTTTTCCCACCCTGGATGTACAAACCTCACTTGCCTAGTTTCCAACAGACTTCACTACCTCTGAGGATGCCTGCCATAGATGTGGGCAAAACGTCAGGAGAGAATGCTTCTGGAACATGGCCAGACAGCCCAGAAAACTCACAGGAACTGACCAAGAGTTAATTATATGGAAAAATACACTGGATTCACACTGCCAAATAATGCAGTTTGCATTATGTGCTCAGTGCAGACTGATATAATGCAGTTTGAATTGTCCTGAATTGCATTATATAGGTCTACATTGACCACATAATATAGTTCCAAACAGTGTATTATATAGCAGTGTAGATCCAGCCATGGATAAATCCTATATCATATTTGAGACTAATTGACAAAAAGAAATAGCACAAGCTTTTATTAACTCATGCCTGCATAATTCATGGCACTGGCACACTGATTGCGTATGATGAAAGCCCATCAAAACTTATGCTAGAAATTTATTTTTCTCAATTGGTCTAAGACGCTATAGGATTGGGTTGCTGTGAGTATTCCAGGCGGCATGGCCATGTTCCAGAAGTATCCTCTCCTGACGTTTCGCCCACATCTATGGCAGAGGTTGGGAGGCCGGTTGGAAACTAGGCAAGTGAGGTTTATATATCTGTGTAATGTCCAGGGTGGGAGAAAGAACTCTTGTCTGTTTGAGGCAAGTGTGGATGCTGTAATTGGCCACATTGATTAGCATTGAATGGCCTTGCAGCTTTAAAGCCTGGCTGCTTCCTGCCTGGAGGCATCCTTCAAGAACTCTTGGTAAACTTATTATATAGGGATGTCTACTGCTGCTTAGCCTTTTTTTGTCCTCTTTTTATCTCTTTCCATGTGTTTTCCTGCATAAGATCATTTTTATTTTTAAATAAAATAATTCCCTGCATCTGTAACTCAAATAGAAAATCTACGGTATTGGCTGCTTCCTGCTGGAGGGAATCCTTTGTTGGGAGGTGTTAGCTGGCTCTGATTGTTTTCTGTCTGGACTTCCCCTGGTTTTTTTTTTTAGTGGTGTGCTTTATTTTGAGTGTTGCTATAGGATTGTTTTATATCTCTTAAAGTATAGCAAGTGCAATATATAAAAGTGGCTTGAGGGTTGGATTAGGACTTTGGAGACCAGGGTTCGAATCCCCCGCTCAGCCATGAAAACCTAGAGGGTGAACTTGGGCAAGTCACACTCTCTCAGCCTCAAAGAACAGCCTTCTCCACAAATCCTGCCAAGAAAGCCCCATGATAGGGTTGCCGTAAGCCAGAAAGGACTTGAAAAGTAAACAACAATAAATCAGAAAGTGTTAAGGGGAAAACCTGGGCAGAAGAATGCCGCTCTAGATGCATTGATGTGAATAAAACCCTGAACAAATAGTAACTGTGCAAGACTTTTGCAAGTCATTGCAGCAAAGGAGGAAACGCCGGTGTGAGATAATAGTGTTGGGAGGGGAAACTGTGAGTCAACAGCCGCTATGGACTTAAATGGAGGAAGAAGCAAATACCGTAGACTCAGTGAGGAGGGTTGGTTCAGACTTACCAAGCAAAGAGCAACAGACTAATAAAAGTGAAGGAATGTGTAAGGACAAATGGGAAGTGCCTATCCACTAATATTTAAAGCCCTGCAAGGGTATTGATTTAATGCTGGTTCATAAGCCAGATTAAAAATGAAAGGGAGGAACTTGACTATCCATTTAAAGAAGTGCTAAATGAGCCAGCGTGGCATTTGAGCTTTGGACTAGGACTTTTGCGACCAGGGTTCAAATATGCATTCAGCTATGGAATTATTATTATTATTATTATTATTATTATTATTATTATTATTATGTTTACTTACACCACTTTTTCTGTCCACAAAGGAGACTCAAAGCAGCTTATATTAAAATGGGTTAAACCCATGTGCCGGCTGGACTGCTGACCTAAAAGCGTTGGAAACCTATGGCTGAGTCACACTCTCTCAGCCTCAGAGGAAGGCCGTAGCAAACCCTTCTGAACAAACCTTGCCAGGATAAGGGGTGCTTCTACACTCTAGAATGAACGCAGTTTGGTGCCAACGTAACTGCTATGGATTTTTTATCGTGTCAGAAGCAACTTGAGAACACACTGCAAGTCGCTTCTGGTGTGAGAGAATTGGCCATCTACAGAGATGTTGCCTAGGGAATGTGTTATATCCTTCATGTCCTCGCAAGCTAGAGCTGACAGATGGGATTTCACCCTGTCTCGCAGATTCGAACAGGCAACCTTCAGGTCAGCAGTCCAGCCGGCACATGGGTTTAACCCATTGCGCCACTGCAGCTCTACTCCTATGGATCAATGCTATAGAATAATTGGAATTGTAGATTGGTAAGGAGCTAGCAGCATTAGGTAGAGAAGACCTTGTAAAACTACAGCTTCCATTATTACATAGTATTGAGCAATGGTAGTTAAAGTGGTATCAAACTGCATTACTTCTACAGCATAGATATACTATAGGACTCTGGAGTCCAGACTTCAAATCCCCACTCAGCCATGGAAACCTACCGAGTGAGTCACACTCTCTCAGCCTCAGAGGGAGTCCATGGCAATCCTAGAATCCTAGAGTTGGAAGAAACCTCATGGGCCATCCAGTCTAACCCCCTGGCAAGAAGCAGGAAAACCACATCCAAAGCACCCCCGACAGATGGCCATCCAGCCTCTGTTTACAAGCCTCCAAAGGAGGAGCTTCTACCACACTTAAGGGCAGAGAAAGAAAACCCTGTGATAGGATAGGACTACCTTAATCAAAAATGAATTGGAGGCACCATAAGGTAAAGGTAAAGGTTTTCCCTTGACATTAAGTCCAGTTGTGTCCAACTCTGGGGGTTGCTGTTCATCTCCATTTCTAAGCCGAAGAGCCAGCGTTGTCCATAAACACCTCCAAAGTCATGTGGCTGGCATGACTGCATGTAGCACGGTTACATATGCCGAAGCAGTTCCTATTGATCTACTCACATTTGCATGTTTTTGAACTGCTAGGTTGGCAGAAGCTGGGGCTAACAGTGGGAGCTCACCCCCTCCCCAGATTCGAACCTGTGACCCTTAGGTAAGCAAGTTCAGCAGCTGAGCGGTTTAACCCACTGCGCCATTGGGGGCTCCCTGTTATAGGATAGGACTACCTTAAAAATGAATTGGAGACACAATACAACTCAACAGTACGATCTAAGTCTTCAAGGAGACAAAACTTAAATCTATATTTTAAATATATATATATGTAAACACTTTCATTTAGGAAAGCAGACCTTTCTGAAATATACGAGTATATACGAGTGGGTATAACCACCCAACCAGAGCTGAGAATGATGGATATTTTGCAGGTCCCATAATCCCCAACCCTCCTTGGCATTTGTTAGCTGTAGTCCCCAAAGTTTCCTTTCCCCACTTCTGATCCCCCTTGGAAGGCCTTGTGCCAATGCCTCCTATCCCCAAGGCAAGCCTTACTCCTTCCCTGGCCAAAAAAGACCCCTCATCCCGCACCCCAAACGTACCGGTGGGCACGAGAGGGGCTCTGGCAGGACACGGCGGCGTCTCCGGAGGGTGCTGGGTGACTGGCAGGGGCAAAGCCGGCGCTGGGGCTATAAAAAGGGGGCTCCGAGGGGTGGGAAGGGCCAGGCTAACCTTCTCTTCGACCCCTGGCCTTTCGCAGGGCAGGCTAAAAATAGGGGCCCGGGTCCTCGGAATGTGAAAGACGAGGCCCCTGACATTCCCAAAGAGCAAAGGGACAGCGGGCCAGTCACGGGGAAAGAGGATGGGAGACTGGAGGGAGGGCCATGGCTCCTTCCCTTCCAAAGACTGGCCTCCACCTAGAAAAACAACGCACCCCTGATTAAAAGGTTGCACCAGACCCTGTGCAAATGGCACCAATGCTTTGGAGTCACCCTTTTGGTCCCAATGCTCATGTGTTCCATGCTTCCTTCCCTTCCTTGCAGTCCCAGATCAGAAGGCTCATGGGCCTCAATGCCCATGTGGTTCATGTTTCCTTCCACCCACCATCTTGCCCACTTTGTGCCCCTAAGCTGCTTTCTTCCTCTACTAAAAACTCAAGCTTGCAATGTAAGGCTTCCATCTCAGCTCCATTGTACGTCCTCTTGTCCCTCAGCGCCACCTGCTGCCCCTGGGGGGAACTGCAAGACAACTGAGGTTCTATCTATCTGCCCATTCTGGATTGGGAAAGGCTCTGAAATAATAAGACAAGGGTTGAATGAAAAGTAATGCCTCCACCTCATTACGTGGGTTTGGATGGGAATATTTTAATAAATCAAACGCAGAAATACTTCTTAGAATGTGCTCTTCAACTATCATTGGTTTTTAAATGCTGCATGTTACTGTTTATTGTTTTTTGTTTATGTGAGTTAGACCACACCTGGAATATTGTGTCCAATTCTGGGCACCACAATTCAAGAGAGATATTGACAAGCTGGAATGTGTCCAGAGGAGGGCGGCTAAAATGATCAAGGGTCTGGAGAACAAGCCCTATGAGGAGCGGCTTAAGGAGCTGGGCATGTTTAGCCTGAAGAAGAGAAGGCTGAGAGGAGATATGATAGCCATGTATAAATATGTGAGAGGAAGCCACAGGGAGGAGGGAGCAAGCTTGTTTTCTGCTTCCTTGGAGACTAGGACGCAGAACAATGGCTTCAAACTACAAGAGAGGAGATTCCATCTGAACATGAGGAAAAACTTCCTGACTGTGAGAGCCATTCAGCAGTGGAACTCTCTGCCCCGGAGTGTGGTGGAGGCTCCTTCTTTGGAAGCTTTTAAACAGAGGCTGGATGGCCATCTGTCAGGGGTGATTTGAATGCAATATTCCTGCTTCTTGGCAGGGGGTTGGACTGGATGGCCCATGAGGTCTCTTCCAACTCTTTGATTCTATGATTCAATGATATACTTTGGCTTTTTGCTTTTAAACATTTTTATGCCAGTCTTTTCGTCATTATATTGTTGAGCTGTATGAGACCCATTTGGGAAGACAGCATTTTAAAACAATCTCAGTTTAAAAAACATATACAAATACAATAACAAATTATTGGGCCACCAATAATAATCCCATATATCTCAAGTTAAAATCACAATCCAGAGTTCGTTGTCCATATTTCCTGTCCATAGTCACCAAGATTGCTCTTGTTATTGATGTATTGTGGGCTTGGCCTCATGTAAGCCGCACCGAGTCCCTTGGGGAGATGGTATAAATAAATAAAGTATATTTTATTTATATATTACCACTATTCTCTTTTCTACATAATCACCAGACAATTGGATACATTTCTGTCAACGATGAACAAGTTTTCTGAAGCCGTCACGGAAGAAGTCAACACTCTTTTTCCGCAACTAGCATCTCACAGTTCTCTCAACATCTTCATCAGAAGTATAATGATGTCCCTGCAGATCTTCTTTCATTATCAGGAACAGATGGAAGTCAGACGGTGCTAAATCGGGACTGTATGGAGGATGCCGTACAGTGGTGAGATCCAGTCTCTGAAGTTCTGCTGTGTACCCATCATGCACAGATCTTCCGTTAGCCAAGCAAAGCAATAATGTGACCCATATGTTCTTGTGAAATGCTAATTATGCTTGAAATTTCTGATTGATATGACGATCATCCTGAATCAATCTGTCAACCTTTTGCTTGTGAAACTCAGTGGTTGCTGTCACAGGACGTCCAACTGTTTGTTTGTCACGCAAGTCAGATGTTCCCACCTCAACATCTTTAAACTTCCTCGCCCAACGACGCACAGTATTCACATCAGCACAATCACCATAAACAGCTTGGATTCTCTGATGAATTTCCTTTGGGGTGACACCTTCTGCTGTCAAGAATTCGATGACTGCACATTACTTAAGTCACATTGACCGACCGTCTGCGCAGGGTTCCATACTTTGCACTTTAACAACCCAACAGTTCAATGCTAAGGCTTCCCGCCAAAATGGAGCTGTAGAGGAGAGTCTGAACATGCCAGTACCTGCCGCATACCAGTACTGCCATCTGTTGAGGAGTTACGAAGATGGAGGCATTACTTTTCATTCAACCCTCATACATCTACACTGTAGAATGAATGCAGCTTGACAATCAATGCAGCTTGACATTGAGCCATGACAAGAATTAAACTGTCATGGTTCATTACTATGAGATCCTGGGAGTTGTAATTTAATGAGGCCCCAGCAATATTGAGCAGAGAAAGCTCAATAGTACTACAGTCTAGCTCAGACATGGGCAAACTTGGGCCCTCCCGGTGTTTTGGATTTCCATAATTCCTAACAGCCTCAGGCCCCTTCCTTTCCCCCTCTGAGGATACTTGCTATAGATGTGGGCAAAACGCCAGGAGAGAATGCTTCTGGAACATGGCCCGGAAAACTCACAACAACTCAGTGATTCCAGCCATGAAAGCCTTTGAGAACAGAAATCCTAGTCTAATTCTACAGTAGCTCTAAAAGTTTTATCACAAACTCCAGCCCATTTTTCAGATCCAGGAATCTACATGAGTTCGTCCTAAATAAACCCCCATTACGGCTCATTACGTTTTTGGACTTATCAGAAAGAGGCCTTTTTATATTCTCTGCTCAAGGTTGTAAATAAGTGTCTTTGGGGTGGATTTTTCTTTATATAATAGGTTTAAAAATTATCCTGCCATTTTGAAATTAATAAATATGATGTCCCCTTACCTAAAATGCTAAGGAGCTCCCAGTGTGCAGTGGGTTAAACCACTGAGCTGCTGAACTTGCTGACCGAAAAGTCGGCAGTTCGAATCTAGGGAGCAGGGTGAGCTCCTGCTGTTATGTCCAGCATCTGCCAACCTATTAGTTCAAAAACATGCAAATGTGAGTAAATCAAGAGGTACCACTTTGGCGGGAAGATAACGGCGCTCCATGCAGTCATGCTGGCCACATGACCTTGGAGGTGTCTACAGATAATGCCGGCTCTTCGGCTTAGAAATGGAGATGAGCACCAACCCGAGTTGGACACAACTAGACCTAATGTCAAGAGGAAGCCTTTACCCTTACCGAGAAATGGTTCAGACATATGGTGTTTCCCCTATTTATTATTTTATATGTTGTTGTTATAGTCGGCCCTCCATATTCATGTATTCTGCACCCATGGATTCAACTGTCCACAAAGAATGCTTTAAAAAAGAAATCCCAAAGCAACCCCTGATCGTGTTATTTTATATAAGGGACGCCATTTTACTACAGCATTGTATACAATGGGATTTGAGGATCCAAAAATGCTGGTATCCACAGGAGGTCCTGGAACCAAAGCCCAGGCAATACATGTCTTAGGAAATGACTGCAACAAAAGCAATTGGGTGTTTTCCAGTAGATATGTCATCACTCTTAAGATGGACTGAAACACATCCTTTGGGAGGTAGATGTTCTCCTTTTACATGAAATGTGTAATGCCTCAAGCACAAAACAAGTGTGGACCTGAAAAAGCGACTTCCTTGTAACAGATGGATAGGAGAAACAGCTGCAAAATCTAGGCAACTGCAACCAAATCATGTGTACTGGGCATGTTTAGCCAAAAGAACTGGGAATGACTAGCTTTTAGATGCCTTCAAATATCTGAAGGTCTGTCATGTAGATGACCTAGACATGTTCTTTGTTGTTCCAACAGACTGTGCTGGAATTCATAGGTGGAATTTATTTTCTAAAGGTTTTTGTCACTGCCATCAAGTCGACTTGGACTTGCAGCAACCCTATAAATGAGAGAAAGGTAGATTTGGGTCGAAAATTGGGAGAATCTTCCCAACTGTGAGCTTTGGGAAGTAGGTTTGCTGTCTTTCAAATGGCTAATGGAAGGCTTCCAGGAATGCCATCGCAGCATCCTCATATATTAAGCAGGAAATTAGAATTAAATGACCGACAGGCTCTCTTCCAAGTCTTAAATTTATGTGATCATTCTCTGCTTAGACAGAAGACATATTTTTCTGTTCAGACATCTAGACGCAAGACACAGAGGGTTTTTGAATGAATAAACAAATATGGTTACCTGGATAATGATAACCTAGGGCCCTTCCAGACAGTCCCTATATCCCAGGATCTGATCCCAGGTTTTCTGTTTATCCCAGATTATTATCTGGCAGTGTGGACTCATATAATCCAGTTCAAAGCTGAAAACCGGGGATGAGATCCTGGGATGTAGGGCCTGTCTGGAAGGATCCCTAGAAACAGTAGTTGATACGATAGTAATTTCCTGTTTGGTCTACTACAATCTGCTGTATGTGGGGCTGCCCTTAAAGATGCCTTGGAGAATGCAGCAGCCAGAATCACTGATCAGAGAAACACATCCAACATGGTCTTATTGGTTGCCAGTATGTTCCAGTATGAATTCAAGGTGGTGAGACATTCAAAGCCCTAATGGACTTGGGACACCAATAGCACAATGGGCATCTCTCATGCTTGAGATCTGATGAAGCAGCCCATCTCTGTGACTCCCCATTTAGGGAAATAGGCCTTTGGATCATGCAATAAAAGGCTTCATTTGCTTTGGCACTTCAGTTATAGAATATCCTCCCCCGAGAGGTCCTTGTTGGCCCCAACACTAGTGTCAATCTGTATTTTGCAAAAGCCTTTGGGGGCTATTAAAATTTATATAAACCTGCACATGCGTATAGTTCTAAATTGTCTGGTTTTTAACCGATTTGGTTTTAACTTGTTCCCAAATGACACCATCTTCTGAAATAATTGACCGACTGGATATTGGTGAACTTCTACTGCTTCCATGATGCCTTACTACAGTGGTTCTCAACCTGTTTTGGCCTATGAGTCCCAGAAATCCCAGCCAGTTTACCAGCTGTTAGGATTTCTGGGAGTTGAAGGCCAAAACACACAGGTTGAGAAACATTGCCTTAACTCTCTTGGAGGCTGGCTAAACCTGATGGGAAATGGAGAGCAACAACAGATAGGAGGTCGCAGGTGCTGCAGCTCTGGGCCCATCTACACTGACCATTTAACGCAGATGGAACTGCATTATATGCT
The DNA here is from genome assembly GCF_025583915.1 of Anolis sagrei ordinatus. NCBI lineage: Eukaryota > Metazoa > Chordata > Lepidosauria > Squamata > Anolidae > Anolis > Anolis sagrei. Next base: position 17,354,679 of record NW_026847660.1, on the reverse strand, counting down.
CAGCGTAGACTCATATCATGCAGTGTGACTGCATTGTAGAGGTCCCACCTACACTGTCATTATAATGCAGACTGAACTGAATTATATGGTAATGGTAGATTCATATAATCCAGTTCAGTGCAGTTAAGCTGCATTATAGGAATCTACACTGAGCATATAATGTAGTTTGATATGCACTAAATGCTCAGTACAAATGAGGCCCTTGTCTTAAAATACATTTGTCAGAGACCTTTATTTCTGTGTGTATATGTATATCACACACACACACACATATAATATGTATATCAGGGCCCCCTGATGGTGCAGTGGATTAAACCGCTGAGCTGCTGAACTTGCTGACTGAAAGGTTGGTGGTTTGAATCTGGGGAATGAGGTGAGCTCCTGCTGTTAGCCCCGGCTTCTGCCAACCTAGCAGTTCCAAAACATGCAAATGTGAGAAGATTAATAGGTACCACTTCTAAGGGAAGGTAATGGCACTCCATACAGTCATGCTGGCCACATGACCTTGGAGGCGTCTACGGACAACACTGGCTCTTCAGCCTAGAGATGGAGATGAGCACCACTCACCAGAGTTGGACACAACTAGACTTAATGTCAGGGGAAAGCTTTATCTTTACCTATATGTGTATTTGTGCTTTTTTTTTTAAAGTGTTATACAAATCTAGCCTTTAAATACTATGCTACTGGGAACCCTGACTGTACCGTGAAGCTGTCAGTGAAGATCCCAGAACAGAAGAGCCACAATTCTTTAATCAAAGAGATATAAACTGTATTACAGGCTCTCATAAATGTGTATATATATCAGATTAGAAGGGAAAAAGACGCTGTACCTATCAAAGCAGGAGCTGTTGGTATGCATGGGGAGTCCGTCCTCATCCTAAACCAAAATGGTAGGCTTGGCAAGACGGCAACAGATGGAAACCAAGGCTCCGCAGCCAACAAGTGTGGCATTTGCTGCATTCTCCTCCTTCCTACAGGAATAGGCTATGATCCAGATCACCATGGCAACCTGCAAGGCCTAGGTTGTGATGCTGGTTGCCCTAGCAACACTGCCACTTTTCCCCCCACCTCATCCACGCTCTTGGGGCCCTCCCCAGAAGGAGGAACTTATCAATGAGGAATACTCTGCAGGAAACTTTAATTAACAAGGCGGTTTGGAACAGACAACAAGCGGGATGGAGTTCCTATGGGGGCGGCAAGACTCTGGTCACTTAGGTCCAAGTCAATGACAGCAGGGTCCGATGAAAAATACACACAGCTAAAGGGGTCAGCCATGAAAGGTCAAGAGCCCCTGGGGTCACAGGGCACGGGAGGCGGAGTAGCACGTCATCAGAATCAGAAACCACAAGGCCAAAAGAATCACTGTGTTCTTAGGGAGCAAAGATGGAGCAAGTTGAGTACCAGGATGTTTAAGAACAGCCAGTGAAGGAGCAAAGCTCTAAGTCAATGGGGTTCAAGGTGGAAGAAGAGGTCCATGTCCAAGGAGCCAAACTATCAATGAACTGGGTGATCAATAACACCCATCGGGGGGGGAGCTTAAAGTTTCAAGGCTCATGTCAGGAGGTACAATGTTCAAGGGGGCCAGACGATCACAAGTCAGAGTTCAGGGATCGTGACCCCTTATAGGGAAAGGCAAAGTTCAATGGATACATCACACACTCAACTGGCTTCCTCGGGGTCCAGGACCTTGACGTGGGTGAAAGGGAAGTGGCCGCGGCGTCCGTTCAGCTCGCCCTCCCATTGGCCGTTGACGTTCATCTTGGTGACAGCAATGAGGTCACCCACCTATGGAGCATAGTGAAATGAAAACAGATTTCAGAAACCAGAGAAAATGAGGCCATTTGTCCTCCCTCAGTTCTGTGAACTGTCTTTCCCTTTAACTTAATATTTATGTCAAGTAACCCACATGGCAGATCTGGCAGAATGCAATGGAATGATAAGAGGTAGGCTGCTGGGGATGGCACGAGTGTAGTATTAATCATATTTTTGATTAAACTGTTTGATAATTTTTATATCCAAATGTTTATACACTTGCTCTGCTTAAATTGCATCATGCCATGCTTCCAGCAGCGCAATGGGTTAAACCTTTGTGCTGGCAGGACTGCTGACCCAAAGGTCGGAGGTTTGAATCCGGGGAGCGGGGTAAGCTCCCATCTGTCAGCTCCAGCTTCTCATGCAGGGACATGAGAAAAGCCTCCCACAAGATGGTAAAACATCCGGGTGTTCCCTGGGCAACATTTTTGCAGATGGCCAATTTTCTCACACCAGAAGCGACTTGCTGTTTCTCAAGTCGCTCCTGGCACAGAAAAAAAAATGCCATGCCTACTATCAGCTGCCTTGAGTTGCTATACTGGGAGAAAGGCAGGATAAAAATAAATAATAATAAATAATAATACCACTCATCTTCACTGTTTTTTAAAATATCTTTGTTCTCAGGGTGACAACGAATACCTTGATATGCGAGTGGAGTTCAGTAAGAGCATAAGTGATGATCAATACCCCACACAGCTTCTAAGCCTACCATATTCCAGTATTTTCTTTCCTTCCTTTCCATCACTCATGCTGCTCCCCAACTGTTTAAACCTCTGCTAAGTCAAAGAATCTGTTGTCCACTAGGTGTTGCTATCTGCAGCTCACATCCTTCATAACTGTATTTACTTTGGCTGATGGGAGCTGCAGTCCAACAAAAGCTGGGGGACCTATAAATTACAAATTTCCATTAGTCCCAGCTGGCATAACCAATGGAGAGGGACATTTGCAGCAAAAACCACCTGAAGAGCTAGAGTTGCTGCTCCAGAGAGAACTGACTACTACTTATCCTTCAATGTGTTTGCACATTGTATTTCAATCTTTGCACTGTTATTTTAATATATGCATTTCATATAATTGCATTTTGATATGTGTATTTTAGATAATGTTTTACGATGAAGTGTTTCTAGCCATGCTGTTCCCTGTCTTGAGCCATGAGGAGAGGCAGGTCAGAAATTATAATAGTAATATTTATTATTAGTATTTGATACAAAACAAGATTAGTACACAGCAAACAAGATCACTATGCTGGATTTTGTATTTGATCACATGTTGGACACTTCCCAAGTGTCTAAGACTGTGTGATGTAGCGACGAATAGTGCGAGCAGATCCAAGCAGGGTGGCCTTTTGCAGCTGACAAATGGTAATTTTGTCAGTGTTGATTGTTTTGAAGTGCAGACCAAGATCTTTAGGCACTGCACCCAGTGTGCCGATCACCACTGGTACCACCTTGACTGGCTTGTGCCAGTCTTTGCAGTTCGATCTTTAAATCCTCATATTGTGTAAGCTTTTCCAGTTGCTTTTTGTCAATTCTGCTGTCACCTGGGATTGCAATTTATTATTGGGATTGACTGGGAAATAATAATAATAATAATAATAATAATAATAATAATAATAAGCATTCCTTCCTCCCTTAAACCAAAAATCCTGCAAATCAGATTTTCCCCCAGATTTTGGGGGAAATCTGATTTGCAGGATTTTTGGTTTAAGGGAGGAAGGAATGCTAGTTCTAAACTTTGTACTTCCAACGAAGAAAATCGCATTGCCTGCTGTGAATCTGCAGACACTATTGGGCACGCTTTGTTCACATAAAAGCCAGATACGCATTCTCAAAATGCACCTATAATAATGACCACCCCATAACGTACCTCAAAGGCCAGTGCTGTCTTGTCACTGGCACCGGGCACCCGTCGCTGAACTGCTCTTGCTATTACGGGAGCATGGCGGGGGGCCCCATGGCTGCTGGGGTGAGCATAGGGACACGGCTGGACATAGGGCACGGGGATCATGCCAACACGCCCATCCGCACGCTGCGCCGTCCACCACTGCTCTTCAGGCTTGGCCAAGACCCTCAATGGTTCCCCTTTGGTGAAGGGGAGGTCCTCTTGATCGCGACCGACGAAGTCGTACAAGGCTCGAACCCATTCCCCTGCAGGAGGTGGCTGGGCAGAGGCAGGCGCTACCACCCGTCCCACAGGGGCTACTAGAGTGGTGGTGTCCAAGTAGTGAAGGCGGTAAAAGTCTAGCAGAGCAGGGAAGCCATCAAACTCATGCTCCCCGATCCGTAGGCGCCCGGGGAGGCTGTTGATGATGTAGTGCGATACCTGTGAGATGCAAGAGGGAAAAGAAAAATATGACTGTCACATCAGTGCTCTAAATGGCCCTCCAACATCCAACCTCTTATGCATAACACTGTCCAACACATATTTTGTTAGCCCTGTTTGACCTGCTGATTCCAAAAATGGCACCCGTTTTCTCCCTCTTAGCTACAGTCTTTGAGATAGAGAACATATGGCATCTACCAGTCGCCATCTGCTCACCCATAGGAAATCATGATAACTAGAGCTGATGCAGTCTATCCAATGCAATTTTCTGAATCAGTGCCCCAAATAACCCCAGGAACAGGCCCAAAAACCAACACACCAAGAATTTATTTTTGTTGGGCTATATAATCAAAGTGCCTCCCAAGTTCTTCAATTACTCCAACACAGATCCTCTTATCTCTCTATATAAAAGTAAAAATATGTTTGTTTATGTGTGTGTGTGAATGATCCACAAAGGCTCCTTCTGCATGGTTTGATGGATCTGGACCAAACTTGGAACACATACTCATCACGATCCCACTTAAAACAACCGATGGGTTTGGAAGGAGTGCATGTGTGTGATATGGGAGATGGGAGTTTTAGTCCACCCACATCCAGAGAGCTGTGTGAATCCAACCAACAATGGATCTGGACCAAACCTGGCACATATACACATCATAACCAACTTAAAATACTGGCTGGGGTTTCTTGGAGTTGGGGAGGAGGATTGACAGAGAATGATAGGAGTTGTAGTCCACCTACATTCAGAGAGGTGTCTCTCCTACCCACGATGGATCTGGACCAAATCTAGCACACATGGCCATTATAACCAGCTTAAAATACCTGTGAGCATCGACTGAGGATGATGGAACTTGTAGTTCATTCACATTCAGAGAGCTGTGGGAATCGCACAATTAATGGAACTGGACCAGAACTTGGTCCATATATTCCTTAGGCCACCTGAAAATACCTAACCCAGGCACTGCTAGGTACATAAGCTAGTCCTAAATAATAATAATAATAATAAATGTTATGATTATTATTTCAGGGTCACAGAATGATAGAGCTGGAAGAGACTGCAAGGGCCATCCAGTCCAACCCCACTGCCATGCAAGAACACCCAATCAAAACCACTCCCAACAGATGGCCATCCAGCGACGGGAGCTTACCTTGGAGTTCTCGCTGACGGAGAGCACATAGTCCCCAGGGCATGTAGTGCTGTCTCGGACCAGAAAAGTCCCGTGCCGGTGGCCCTGAAGGCAGGCGGCTGCTTCTTGCCGGCTGAGCGCCCCCATGTACCACTCGTGGGCATCCCCAAAAGCGGACATGGCTTGGGGGAGCATCAGAGGGTGGGCAAACCCACCAATCCCAGACAGACTCGTATTTATTCCCAAGGGAAGTGACACAGTCTGGAAACACCCTTCTTAACTGGGAAGTTACCCAACTGGAAATCTCTCTTGTAGATTCATTTAGCAGCTTTTGCTTCTTTTCCCCCCCAAGTTTAGGGTGACCTTCAAAGAATTATATGCAACCCTTCACAGTGAAAAAAATGTTCTTTAACATGTAGTTCCACCTCAAATCATCCAAATGTAATATTCCTCCTCCCTCTATTAGTAACAGCTGTATATATACATTTTTTCCATTAAAGAAGTATCTTAGGAATGCAAATTAAATCTTCCGCGCTGAAATCCTAAACATAAATGGAGTGTCATATATAGGACGATACAGTTTGCAGGAATTATAGCTCACTTTCCAAAATAACGCACTTTACTAGAAGTTAATTATCTGCTCAAAGCGATTCTACCAAAATGATGATTAATAAACAATACAAGTAAATAAAGGCCCTGTGCACAAGACAACACATACGTGACCTTTAGGTTCTCTGGTGTCAGGCAGTTTCTACAAAATTAAGAGCATTTATCAATGCTCTTTAAGGGCATTTTGGGAAACAAACAGTCCACAAAAGGTCTCCCCCAAGCATTATGATATGATTGCACCTCCAGGTTTCTGCAGTACCTTTAGAGTTAGCAGTACCTTACAAAACTGTAGGATGCTGCTATAGTTTAAAAGGCGGATAGTTACAAATAATGATTTCCTCCCCAAATGGAGTTGCTGTACAAAATCGGCAGAATATTGGGATACTATAATCACCCCCACAGGAAATTCCTAACTCTGATTGAATCTAAAATAATTATAATTATCACAGAAAGGATTTTCTCACACCAATCAGCCAAGCTCTCAGTCCCTATTTCTGGAGAAATCTAGAGCACCACAATTAAATCTGGTTTCCCCCACAATTCGGAATATCCCCAAAACCTGTTGTGTAGGCATGAAATTAACTACCCTTCCTACAAATGAACAATATAGCTTCGATGCTATACAATAATAATAATAATAATACACAAACAAAATAATAATATATCCTCAATGCTATACAATAATAATAATACACGCACACTCTACAATTAACCCTAAATTAAGAGCACTCTAAATTGCAATAATAATAATAATACACAAACAAAATAATAATATAGCTTTGATGCTATACAATAATAATAATACACGCACACCCTACAAGTAACCCTAAATTGAGAGCACCCTAAATTGCAGTAATAATAATAATAATAATACACAAACAAAATAATAATATAGCTTCGAGGCTATACAATAATAATAATAATACACGCACACCCTACAAGTAATCCTAAATTGAGAGCACCCTAAATTGCAATAATAATAATAATAATACACAAACAAAATAATCCTAGAATCATAGAATCAAAGAGTTGGAAGAGACCTCATGGGCCATCCAGTCCAACCCCCTGCCAAGAAGCAGGAATGTTGCATTCAAATCACCCTTGACAGATGGCCATCCAGCCTCTCTGTTTAATATAGCTTCGATGCTATACAATAATAATAATAATAATAATAATAATAATAATAATACACACACACCCTACAAGTAACCCTAAATTGAGAGCACCCTAAATTGTAATAATAATAATAATAATACTACACAAACAAAATAATAATATAGCCCTGATGCTATACAATAATAATAATAATACACGCACACCCTACAAGTAACCCTAAATTGAGAGCACCCTAAATTGTAATAATAATAATAATAATAATACACAAACAAAATAATAATATAGCTTTGATGCTATACAATAATAATAATAATACACGCACACCCTACAAGTAACCTTAAATTGAGAGCACCCTGAATTGCAATCACTCAAATTCTTGGCACCTCAAATGGTGAATGCCCCAAATTTGGGCACCTCATGGTGATTCCCCTAAAGTAGGAAGGCATCCAAGCGTGATCGCCCCAAATTGTAATCTCCCTGATTGAGGAATGAATGCCTCAAGTGGCAGAGATCACAGACTGGGATCCCTCCAACTGTAGGCCCCTCAAATAATGGTCGCCCCAAAGGGTGGCCGCCTCAAATGGAGACTCCCCCTCCCAAAGGACAGGCTTGCGGCCTGCTAACCGCTGAGGAGGCCCAGGCCTTCAGAGCCCCCAACAAGCCCGCAATCCTTCCCTGGAAGGAAGGCCCCCGCCCTGTATTGCAGCCCCTTCCAGCCACAATGGAGGTCCCTCCCCTCCCCTCCTCTCTCTTCCCCTGCTGCTGCCGCCCAGAGGGCCCGCCCTCCTCCGCCCCGGAGCCCCTTCTCTCCTCTCCCCTTCCCCTCCTCCGCCTCCAATCCCTGCCCGCAGTCCTGATGGCAGAGGCAGCAGCTCCCGCTCCCGACGGCGGGGCTGATGGGAAAGCGGCGCGCCCCCTCCCCCCTCCCTCCCTCGGAACGGTGGCCATCTTGGGAGCGGGCAAAGGCGGCCCTGAAGCCCAAAGGAAGGCCGCCATTTTGGCTCCCCGTTTCCAAGATGGAGTCGCTCTCCTTGGTTTTTTTTCTCTCCATTTTTCTTTCTAGAAATTAGTCTGGCTTTGGTGGGGACTTAAAGGGACTCTACAGAGTACAGGGATGTGTAATAGTGTCGTTCTAAGTAAGATATATGTGTGTGTATACAGGGTGAGGCAGCATAACTTCCTTTTTTTCAAAACTTAATAAAGCCCATTATATGAATCAGAAATTTTTATTTTTTTTATAATGTAGGCGCATACCTAAAGTTTTGTTTTGTGTAGTTTTGAAGATCAAATTAGGTAGGTGACGTCCCCTATTCTCCATTCACTGAGTAAACCGATTACATGGACAAGGGTTCACCAATGAAGCCTGGGTTCCAGAAATGGACACAGTCTGAAACAGAGATACCCCCATTTCTTTGGTGGGAATCCAGTGGCTCTCAAATGTGCACAATAGGCAAAAATGACAAATTCTCTCTATCATATATAGCAGTGTTTCTCCACCTTCCTAATTTATTTATTTATTTATTTATTATTTACTGCGCTTATATACCGCAATTCTCAGCCCAAGGGCGACTCATTGCGGTGTACAACATGAAAAAACAAGTGCAAATTACAAAACATAGTGTAAAATAATCCACAATTCATCATTATCGGAAAAACAACTTATCAAAACATCAACATTACTACAAAATTACTACTACATTCCGAATCGTCTCATCGTCAAACCCACAATCCGATATCATTTCCGTTGTTCCATTCCTATGGTCAAATTACCAGTCATTGCACTTCTTGTTCAAATGCCTTCTTAAACAGCCAGGTCTTTAACTTCCTGCGGAATATCAACAGGGAGGGAGCTAGCCTGATGTCCACGGGAAGGGTGTTCCACAGCCGAGGAGCCACCACCGAGAAGGCCCTATCTCTCGTCCCCGCCAGCCGTGCCTGTGACGCAGGCGGGATCGAGAGCAGGGCCTCCCCGGAAGATCTCAAAGTCCTCGTGGGCTCATAGGCCGAGAGGCGGTCAGTTAGGTATCTTGGGCCGGAACCGTTTAGGGCTTTATAGGCCAATGCCAGCACCTTGAATTGAGCCCGGTAGCAAATTGGCAGCCAGTGGAGCTGGTACAACAAGGGGGTTGTATGCTCCCTGCTTCCCGCTCCTGTTAGTATCATGGCTGCCGCGCGTTGGACCAGCTGGAGCTTCCGGGCCGTCTTCAAAGGCAACCCCACGTAGAGAGCGTTGCAGTAGTCTAAACGGGATGTAACCAGAGTGTGGACTACCGTGGCCAAGTCTGCTCTCATGGAGCCCTCGGTGGCGCAGTGGGTTAAAGCACTGTGCCGGCAGGACTGAAGACCGACAGGTTGTAGGTTTGAATCCGGTGAGAGGCGGATGAGCTCCCTCTATCAGCTCCAGCTCCTCATGCGGGGACATCCACAAGGATGATAAAACATCAAAAATCATCCAGGCATCCCCTGGGCAACGTCCTTGCAGACGGCCAATTCTCTCACACCAGAAGCACTTGCAGTTTCTCAAGTCGCTCCTGACACCACAAAAAAAAAAGTTGCAGTGACCCCCAACCATCAAATGATTTTCGTTGTTACATTATATATAAAAAATTCCAATTCATACAATGGGTTTTATTAAGTTTTGGAAAAAAAGTTATGCTGGCTCACCCTGTAATTTTGCTACTCTTATGAATCGTAATGTACAAGGTGAGGCAGCATAACTTTTTTTCAAAACTTAAGAAAACCCATTGTATGAATCGGAAATTTTTATTTTTTATATAATGTAGGCACACACCTAAAGTTTTGTTTTACTTAGTTTTGAAAATCAAATTAGGTAGGTGACGTCCTCCATTCTCCATTCACTGAGTAAACCGATTTCTGGCATTTGTCATGACTCTTGCCAGCATAGCAGGCGTTATGTTGGCAATTTCTTCCTGGATGTTGGTCTTCAAATCTTGTAGGGTCCTTGGATGGTTCACATAAACATGGGATTTAAAAAAAAAACCCATAGAAAACAATCACAAGGGGCCAAATCTGGAGAGCAGGCCGGCCACTCCAAATCCGCTCGAAAACTAGGCCTCAACGGCAAAAGCACACTCCTCACTGTTCCAACGCACGATGGCGACTGAACTGTGTCAGGACAAAACTTTATACTCCCGCCTCTAGAAAGAGACCACTAGCGCTCCGATACATCTTCAACCAACTGAATGGTGCATATTTTAAAAAAGGAAGTTATGCTGCTGAACCCTGTATATGTATGTATGTGTGTGTGTATATATATATATATATAGGCAAATAGAGGGAGAAAACGTGGCGGCAGTGACAGACTTTGTATTTCTAGGTGCAAAGATTACTGCAAATGCAGACTGCAGCCAGGAAATAGAAGACGTCTACTTCTTGGGAGGAGAGCAATGACCAATCTCGATAAAATAGTGAAGAGTAGAGACATCACATTGGCAACGAAGATCCGCATAGTTAAAGCAATGGTATTCCCCGTAGTAACCTATGGATGTGAGAGGTGGACCATAAGGAAGCTGAGCGAAGGAAGATAGATGCTTTTGAACTGTGGAGGAAAATTCTGAGAGTGCTTGGACCGCGAGAATTTCTAACCAGTCCATCCTCCAGGAAATAAAGCCTGACTGCTCACTGGAAGGAAGGATACTAGAGACAAAGTTGAAGTACTTTGGCCACATCATGAGGAGACAGCAAAGCCTAGAGAAGACAATTATGCTGGGGAAAGTGGAAGGTAAAAGGAAGGGGCCGACCAAGGGCAAGATGGATGGATGGCATCCTTGAAGTGACTGGACTGACCTTGAAGGAGCTGGGGGTGGTGACGGCCGACAGGGAGCTCTGGCGTGGGCTGGCCCATGAGGTCACGAAGAGTTGGAGACGACTGAACGAATGAACAACAAACAACTCCTCTGCTGCGCCAGCTCCACTGGCAGCCAATATGCTACCATGCACATTCAAAGTGCTGGCTTTAGACTACAAAGTCCTAAACGGTTCTGGCCCAACTTACATGTCCGAATAAATCTCCCCTTATAAACCATCTAGGACAGGGGTACTCAAACTAAGGACCATGGGCCAGATACGGCTCTCCAAGGTCATTTACCCGGCCCTCGCTCAGGGTCAACCTAAGTCTGAAACGACTTGAAAGCACACAACAACAATCTCATCAGCCAAAAGCAGGCCCACACTTCCCATTGAAATACTAATAAGTTTATATTTGTTAAAATTGTTCTTCATTTTAATTATTGTATTGTTTTTAAGTGTTTTTTGCACTACAAATAAGATATGTGCAGTGTGCATAGGAATTCATTCATGTTTTTTTCAAATTATAATCCGGCCCTCCAACAGTTTGAGGGACTGTGACCTGGCCCTCTGTTTAAAAAGTTTGAGGACCCCTGTCTTAGACAATCATCTGGTTACATCCCGTTTAGACTACTGCAATGCTCTCTACGTGCGGTTGCCTCTGAAGACTGCCCGGAAGCTTCAGTCAGTCCAACGAGCGGCAGCCAGATTGCTAACAGGAGCGGGCAACAGAGACCATACGACAGGGCAACGTCGTATGGTCAAAATAGTACAATAAAGTAAAATAAAAACATCATCATCACAATTACCTAAGCCAAGTCGTCAATCCAGTCATAGTCATAATCATAGTCACAGTTCATCATCCTCCTTCCTTGTGGAAGGAGGTTATAGATTCAGTCCTCGAATGCCACATTCCAGAGCCAGGTCCTTAGTAGTTTCCTGAAAGTCAGGAGGGAGGGAGCAGATCTAATCTCTAGTGGGAGGGAGTTCCAGAGCTGAGGGGCCACCACCGAGAAGGCTCTGTCCCTCGTCCCCACCAGACGCAACTGCGAGGGTGGTGGGACCGAGAGCAGGGCCCCTCCAGAAGATCTTAACAACCTTGATGGTTCATAGGGGAGAATCCGTCGGACAGGTAAACTGGCCCGGAGTCTTTTAGGGATTTATAGGTCAAAACCAGCACTTTGAATTGTGCTCGGAAGCTAATTGGCAGCCAGTGGAGCTGGCATAACAGAGGGGTCATATGGTCTCTGTACCCCGCTCCTGTTAGCAATCTGGCTGCCGCTCGTTGGACTGACTGAAGCTTCTGGGAAGTCTTCAGAGGCAACCCCACGTAGAGAGCGTTGCAGTAGTCTAAACGGGATGTAACCAGAGCGTGGACCACCGTGGCCAAGTCAGACTTCCCAAGGTACGGCGCAGCTGGTGCACGAGCCGAAGCTGTGCAAATGCTCCCCTGGTCACCGCTGAAACCTGGGGATCCAGGCTCAGCGCTGAATCCAGGGTCACACCCAAGCTGCGAACCTGCGCCTTCAAGGGGAGTGCGACCCCGTACAGCACAGGCTGTAACCCTATATCCTGTTCGGCCTTACGACTGACCAGGAGTACCTCTGTCTTGTCTGGATTTAGTTTCAGTTTGTTCGCCCTCATCCAGTCCATTACAGCGGCCAAGCACTGGTTCAGGACTTGAACAGCCTCCTTAGTAGCAGGTGGGAAGGAGTGACAGAGTTGGACATCATCTGCGTAGAGATGACACCGCACCCCGAAACTCCAGATGATCTCTTCCAACGGCTTCATGTATATGTTGAACAACATAGGGGACAGTACAGAGCCCTGTGGGACCCCACAGAACAACGGCCGCGGAGTCGAGCAGGAGTCCCCTAGTAACACCTTCTGGGAACGCCCCTTGAGAAAGGACTGGAGTCACTGCAATGTAGTACCCCCAAGGCCCATTCCCGCGAGACGTCCCAGGATACCGTGATCGATGGTATCGAAGGCCGAAGAGAGGTCCAGCAGAACCAACAGGGACACACTCCCCCTGTCCAGTTCCCGGCGAAGATCATCCACTAAGGCGACCAAGGCTGTCTCGGTACCATGCCCCGGCCTAAAACCAGACTGCGCCGGATCTAGATAATCCGTGTTTACCAGAAACTCCTGGAGTTGCGAGGCCACCACACATTCCAGGCCTTTCCCAAATAGGGGAGATTGGAAACTGGCTGATAGTTGACGAATTGAGTGGGGTCCAGTGATGGCTTTTTCAACAGCGGTGTTATAACAGCTTGTTTTAAGCTGGCTAAAGTCACTCCACTGGCTACCAATTAATTTCTGGGGAAAGTGCAAGGTGATGGTGAAGGTAACCTTTTCTATGGCAAAGGACAAGACTCTTCCTTAGGCCTTGCAATTTTCAGCATTTTTCCAATAAGCACTAATAATTTCCTAATAAGCTCTATTCACCCCTTCAATGGTTTTGACCTTTAAAGCCCTACATGGTCTGGGTCTGGGTTACCTAAAGGATCACCTTCTCCCGTACGATACGCCCCACACACTTGGGTCTTCGGGGGGGGGGGGGTTCTGCTCCAACCAGCCAGAACTCAATTGGCAATCATCACCCAGAGGACCTTTTCGTCAGTCACCCCAAGACTGTGGAACGACCTGCCAGTAGAGCTCCGACAGCTAAATCAGCTGTCAAAATTTAAGACACAAGTGAAGACCTGTCTCTTCTGGCAGATCAAACCAGAAAGTCTTTAAACAGAAACATGAATTTTAACTCTGATTGTATGATTTTCATGTATGCTGTGAAAGCTACTTAGTGAAGGAAGCCAATAGGTGGAGGCTTGACTCATTTGACGTCTGAATTTGGGGCAGCTGAGTTCTACATATATCATAGACCTTGAAAAAGACAACTAATTCTGTCTCAGGGCAATTCAAGCCTAAACTCTCACTAGAATTAAAGATGACCAAACTGAAGTTACAATATTACATGACTTTGGAAAAGATAATAATGCTTGAAAAAGCAGAAGGTGGGAGTAACAGAGGGAGACTGGTCTATAAGTGGATTAATTCAATGAAGAACACAGTTTGAAGAATCCAAGTGAGTCAGTTGATGAGAAAGTTGCCTTGGAGGCCTCTCATTCATACGGTTACCAAAAGTTGACCCTGACTTGATGGTGAACAACATCACCATGAAATTCATCTTCATCAACGCCAGGATAGTGTAGTGGTTACTTATCTTGGACTGAGATGACCAAGATTTGTGCTGGAATCTCCACTGAGCCATTAAACTCAATAAACTTCTGCCAAGAGTAGAGACATCATACTGGCAATGAAGGTCCACATAGTTAAAGAAATTGTATTCCCCATAATAACCTACGGATAAGAGAGCTGAACCATAAGGAAGGCTGAGTGAAGGAAGATAAACGCTTTTGAACTGTGGTGTTGGAAGAAAATTCTGAGAGTTCCTTGGACCTCAAGAAGATCCAAACAGTCCATGCTGCAGAAAGTAATACCCGGCTGCTCACTGGAAGGAAGGATATTAGAGGCAAAGATGAAGTACTTTGTCCACATAATGAGAAGTCAGAGTAGCTTGGAGAAGATAATGATGCTGGGGAAAATGGAAGGAAAAGGGAAAAGAGGCCAACCAAGGGCAAAATGGATAGATGGTATCCTTGAAGTTACTGGCTTGACCTTGAAGGAGCTGGGAGTGGCGACTGCCGACAGGGAGCTCTGGCATGGGCTGTTCCATGAGGTCACAAAGAATCGGAAGCAACTGAACAAATAAACAACAAAAATGACTCTCTCAGCCTATCTATCTATTGTGGGAATCAGATAGGAAAGGAAATGCATACTATCTTGAGTTCCTCAGAGAAAAGGCAGGATATAAAAGCAATAAATCATAAATAAGAAAAACAAAGAAGGATTTGCTGTTTCATAATTTCAAGGCCAGTAAAGCCAGAGGTTGAACCATGAGATTGAATCTCTGGCTAAAACCATCTAAGTGTCCAATAATTGGCCAATGCCATTCAATAGGAGAGTGGTTAGAAGACGTAATAGAATCGTGCATCTTTATATACCTACAACCAAATCTATAAAGTTATTTTTAATAGGAATATAGACATAACGCCAGCAAAGCAGCAAACTTTACCTACCTTGATAAATTAGTGTCACCTATCTGGGCTGGTGCCAATATGTAAGCCGATTAACCTGTTTCTTTTCCTGGGTGTTAATGCATGCTGTAAGCAGAAATATCTAGGCTCAGTTAGATTAGCTGCTTGGAAGATGATCCTGTAATCCAACTAACAGCACAGATTCAATAGTGACTTTATCCCTCATTCTCTGCATTACCTCTTTGCACTTGTTCCTTGCTTTCCATAGTCGATTCAGAATGATTTGTGACTTATCCTCACCCAAATATTGTGCAGCTTTTTCTTCAGCTATATACATTGTGTCAAGGAGAAGGGGATCTATATCCCTTTGTTGTTACTTCAGCATGTGGCTTTAAGAGTATGCAGTCAAAAATGATCAAACAAAGGTTATAAATCATCTCAGAAAGGAGAATAGTTTTTTGCACTCACAATTGAATAAAAAAAGCAAAAAAGATGGCTCACATGCAGTAAAAATATGCAAAGCCTCCCAACAGAACCAAATGTTGAGGTGAGACAATACATTTTAATATACATATCCCAAGTTTTGACCTTTCAAGCAGTCCTAGTTGTGCTAATAGGATTGTGACAAACATGGCTCTCTCCTCGATCTGGCCACCTGAACTATGCAGGGGACTGCATCTTATCAGAAACATGCAAAGTATACTCTTCTAGGTTTTTTTTTTTTTTTACATTAATGAAAGTTCAAGGCTGTGGCTCATTACCATGACACAAAATTACTTTGTATCGTCACTGTCCGGGTCAAAAACTGATAAAAATTATAGCCATGGCACTAAGATTCTGTGAATGAGAAAACTCAGCATCTTTGAGATGTGTACACTTCTGGAGGGAAATCTCTAGACCTAGATGGTGTTTATGGACAGCCAACTTTCAACCAAGAATCTGAAGGAGTCAGTCTGAAGGAGTCATTCGTCTCTTATTCGTCTTTCACCGAATAAGAGAAATGAAGATACATGTAAAGTAACTCATAGGAGGGAAGATGGAACATATATGTAATTTTAAAAGTGGAGCAGTCTTTCCCCCCAATCCTAAGTAGTAACGTTATATCTGGAATTGGTTTTAATTTTAAAATGTGTAGATAAGCATGGCAATTACATTCTACATGATTTGCTGCTTTAGCTTCTACTTCTTCAGGGGAGTATACTGTTCATTTATAGCATCTATATATACCCCACGCTCCATCACTCCCCCCGCCGCCGCACACACACACGCAACCCCACTCCCCCCGCCGCCGCACACACACACACGCAACCCCACGCTCCATCACTCCCCCCGCCGCCGCACACACACACAACCCCACTCCCCCCGCCGCCGCACACACACACGCAACCCCACGCTCCATCACCCCCCCCGCCGCCGCACACACACACGCAACCCCACGCTCCATCACTCCCCCCCGCCGCCACACACACACAACCCCCACACCCCCCGCTGCCGCACACACACATGCAACCCCACGCTCCATCACTCCCCCCCGCCGCCACACACACACGCAACCCCACGCTCCATCACTCCCCCCGCCGCCGCACACACACACGCAACCCCACGCTCCATCACTCCCCCCGCTGCCACACACGCAACCCCACTCCCCCCGCCGCCGCACACACACACGCAACCCCACGCTCCATCACTCCCCCGCCCCAATCTTACCTCCTTTTACTTCACGCCACCTCCAAACCCCACCCCGCCCCTTCCCGCCCTGTCAAAATCTAGGAAAGACAGGAAGGAAGGAAAGAAGGAAAAGGAGAGAAAGGGAGTAAAAGAAAAAGGGGGAAGGAAAGAAAGAGGAAAGAAAGGAAGAAAAGGAAAGAAAGAAAGAAAGAAAAGAGAGAAAGCAGAAGAGAAAGAAAAAGGGGGAAGGAAGGAAAGAGGTAGAGAAGGAAGAAATGAGAGACAGAGGGAAAGAAGAAGGGGGAAGGAAGGAAGGAGAGAAGGAAAGAAAAAAGGGAATGAAGGAAGGAAAGAGGGAGTGAAGGAAGGGCGAAGATGTAGAGAAAGAGGGAGGGAAGGAAAGAAGGAAAGAGAGAAGGAAGAAAAGAGACCAGAAGAGAAAGAAAAAGGGGGAAGGAAGGAAGGAGAGAAGAAAAAAGGGAATGAAGGAAGGAAAGAGGGAGTGAAGGAAGGGGGAAGATGTAGAGAAAGAGGGAGGGAAGGAAAGAAGGAAAGAGAGAAGGAAGAAAAGAGAC
This sequence comes from Anolis sagrei ordinatus, assembly GCF_025583915.1. NCBI lineage: Eukaryota > Metazoa > Chordata > Lepidosauria > Squamata > Anolidae > Anolis > Anolis sagrei. Next base: position 17,337,546 of record NW_026847660.1, on the reverse strand, counting down.
CAGAAGAGAAAGAAAAAGGGGGAAGGAAGGAAAGAGATAGAGAAGGAAGAGGAGAAGGAAAGATGGGAGGGAGGGAAGGAAGAAAGGAAGGAAGGAAGGAAGGAAGGAAGGAAGGAGGGAAAGAAGGAGAGAAAGAGGGAAGGTTGGCCACAGCAACACGTGGCGGGTAAAGGTTGTTATTTCTATTATTATGATTATGCTATTATTCCTATTAGACCCTGGGGGAATGGGAGAGGTGTCAGGTCCCAGAGGCAATGCATTGCATTATTGTTATTGTTATGATGGTGGTGAAATAAAAGGAAATAAAAAGAGAAAGAAGGAAGCAAACAGGGAGGGAAGAAAGGCAAAGGAAGAAAGGGGGAGGGAATGAAGGAAAGAGAGAAGGATGAAACCAAGTAGTGAAAGAAGGAAAGAAAGAAAGAGGTAGAGAAGGAAGAAAGGAGAGAAAGGGGAAGGAAAAGGGGGAAGGAATAGGTAGGTACCTCTCTTTCATAATAGTCCAGATATCTACCTCAACTTTGATAAGTTTTACTATAGGCCACAGCAACGCGTGGCAGGGCACAGCTAGTTTATTATTAATTTATGACATTTACATCCAGCCGCTCTCACCCCAAAGGGGACTCATAGGGGCTTACAAGTTATCTGTACATACAATATACTATATTATTAGCATAGCACAATATTAGCATTATATATTACTATATTGTACTATACCACTAAACTGCAATATTGTTAGTAATATTACATGTAATATAAATATATAATTATTATATTGTTAGTATTATATTGTGTTAAATCTTATGATCAATATTATATGTACATACAATATATTATAATTATTAGCATAGCACAATATTGGTATTATATATTACTATACCACTATACTGCAATATTATTAGTAATATTACATTTAATATATAATATACAATTATTATATCGTATTATTAGTATATTGTATTACATTATAACATTATTATCAATATTATATAGGAGCTCCCGGTGGCGCAATGGGTTAAGCCCCTGTGCCAGCAGGACTGAAGACTGACAGGTCACAGGTTCAAATCCGGGGAAAGTGCGGATGAGCTCCCTCTATCAGCTCCAGCTCCTCATGTGGGGACATGAGAGAAGCCCCCCACAAGGATGACAAAACATCAAAACATCCAGGCATCCCCTGGGCAATGTGCTCGCAGATGGCCAATTCTCTCACACCAGAAGCGACTTGCAGTTTCTCAAGTCGCTCCTGACACACCAAAAAAAAAATCAATATTATATGTATATGCAATATATTATATTATTAGCACAGCACAATATTAGTATTATATATTACAATATTGTTGCTGGGGGAGGGGCTCCCAACTGATTGGGAGCCTCAACTGATTGGGAGCTGGGGGAGGGGCTCCCAACTGATTACCCTTATTAAACACTTATCACATATACTTTTAGTTAACACTTACACCAGACTTTCAGGCAGCAGGTATGCCAATGAAAAAATGCTCCAGTACATGACTAGGGAAGAAAGCTATTATTCACTGGAAGACTGGTAAGTGATATATTTTAAAGCATCACAGGTACTAGCGATGGTATCATTCCAATCTATCTCAACCCATCAAACATCCAACTCTGATCTTGCTGTCCAAGAAAAGTGCATGAGAATGCTTAAACTTGTATATCGCCCTGAGTCCCCTTTAAAGTTGAGAAGAGCGCTATACAAATATCGCAAATAAATTGCAAATAAACTTTCACCAAAATCTGGCAACTAAATACCTTACTGCAGAAAAAAATGGCCTCCATTTATTTCTCTATTAATGACAGACACCAGGGCTATACAATTTGCTTTATTATAAAATACAACAATTCATATAAAAATATCAAATACATTACAAAAATAAGTCTTGTAAAAAAATCAACACAAGAAATAAGTTTCCCTTTTGCTTTGGGATAGTTAACTTTGCCAACTTGAGCAACTGCCCATTTTAAATGTCCACCGTTTGCATGAAGAGATAGATCCTCCCCAGGACAAATACTGGCTCTGAGGCACAGTCAAATTTCTGTTCTTTAAAGACATGGGATACCTTAACGCAATTTGATCTCAAAACAAATGCAGTTGATGTTCTGACAATCTGGGGGCTGGTAGGTGCAGGCACAATCACAGAGAGGACACAGACGGGGAATGGAGCACGTCCCTGGATCCCAGCCCTGGCAGCAAGAGAGAAATCGTACTTGATTAACCTGCAGTACCACCTGTATTAATATCCCAACCTTTGAAAAAAAATGGGAGTATTTCAATAATGCAAGACTATTAAAATAAAAATACGGTCAATAAATCTTTAAAATAATTTGATTTCTTCCCCTCCTCTTTTTCCTGCTGCAGAATATTTTGATTAAGATAGAATTTTAGTCTTAACCTTTTTTGTTAAGCAATAAGCACTGCTTATTTTTAGTATCTTTGCTCAAAATGACCCACGTGGCTTGTTATCTGATCACTTGGACCTCATAATTGCTATTGCACAACATGCTGGCTTTCATTACCTCATGCAAAAAGAATTTGAGCCTCCCAGAAGGGGGGAAATCGGTTCCCAGTGTCTGCTCTGAAGAAAGCTCACTCTCCTCTGTTTTTTTTTTTTAAATGCATTTTCTTCATGCTTGGCCAGCTGCTCTCCTGGCCAGAAGCTGATTCTAATTCCTCAATCAGTCACTTTCTACTGTCCCAGGGCTGCCATCCATTTCAAGATATTTTGCAGCCCAGTCCTGTGTGCGTTTACTCAGAAGCTCTGCTGTTTGCAGTGAACGCTTGCTCCTTGCAGTTTAAGTTTATTAATGAAGATCCATACAATTGTTCTATCAGTGGGTTGATTACATTTGCTTATTTTAAAAACACTTGCTTTAGGGAAATGTATTCTCATTCAAGGAAGGATGTTGCTTCTAAAACAGCTGAAAGGGGAATCAAACCCGGGCCTCCAGAGTTCTGGTCCAAATGCTTAAACCACTACACCAAACTGGGGCCTGAATAAAACCCCACATTATCTGCTTTGAACAGCAATATATGGCAGTATGAACTCAGATAACCCAGTTCAAAGCAGACATTGTGAGATTTTCTGCCTTGATATTCCAGGTTATATGGCTGTATGGAAGGGCCCTGGGTCTCTTGTTTACCTGCACTTATATTACACTATGTAACACAATTTTTGTTCCTGGGTCATTTTCTAATTGGTTCGATCATAAAACATAGGAAAAAATTATTTCACTGCAAAAACGTCTTCGCAGTTGTACAAAGGTTTAAAATGGCATATTTTCATTAAGGAAAATTACAAATGAACTACCTAGATTGGAGGAAATAATAGTACTACCTTCTCCAACAAAAACAAAGTTTCTGGATTATAGTAAAGGTAAAGGTTTTCCCCTGACATTAAGTCCAAGTACTGTATAATGACTTTCAAAGTAAGTACCGCACAATTAAACAGGGAATAACACTTTCAAACCACGAACAGAACAGTTTTCAATTTTTGTTACATAGTGTTATAAATAGGCAACATTTTTAAAATATGTAGTTCTATTAATTGGAAGCAATTTAAGTGCAGCAAAAAGATTTTAATTGGTTACTCAATGCCATGCTGTAGTTCTAGTAAATAGCCATGAAAATCTGCAACATATGATTTTTCCCAAGGCCACTTTCTGCATTAAATTGGGTAGGGAATTTACTCCCAAGGAAGAATCCTGGAAGCATCCATTACTATACCACCTAATTGCTTCTCAGATAGTGAAGATCTATAATCAAGTCTGTAACTCTTAGCAACAAGGCCAAATAAAACTTGTTCCAAAGCCAAATCTAACATAGTTGTATTTTTTTTTGTTACAATTTATATTTTGATTGTCTTCTGCCAAGAGACCCAAGTCAGCTTACAAAATTTAAATTAAAAATTTAGCTAAAATGTATGATTTAAAAAGCTTTGAAAACATTAAACATTGGTTCTATTAAAAGCAGTTAAAACATCATTAGGTCAAACAACATAAAAACAATTGCACACCTCTCTGCCACATGACTGAAATCAGTCAAAGGCCTGCCTGAATAAACAGTTCTTAATCTGCAGAGAGCGGGGAGGAGGCGAACCAAACCTCGTGTCACACTCCAGTAGCAATCACTAAAAAGGTATTTCCTGTACCTCACTAACTGCACCTGTGATGATGGTAAGGCCTAGAGCAGTGGTCTCAACCTGTGGGTCCCCAGATGTTTTGGCCTTCAACTCCCAGAAATCCTAACAGCTGGTAAACTGGCTGGGATTTCTGGGAGTTGTAGGCCAAAACACCTGGGGAGCCACAGGTTGAGAACCACTGGCCTAGAGAAAGCCCTGGCTACTGATATTCTTAAAAGAACTAGTCAATTATTTGGGGTGGAGGTGGGGACACATAGAAGGAGAAGACTCACATTAGTGCAGGAACAGCAGCGATCCAGACAGCGGGTTGGGGAGGGGAGTACACAGTTACATGACTCTGCACAAGCCATACAACATTCACACATGTTTGGCCAAGTCCTCTTTTCACAGGAACAGCAATTGGCACAAAGACCTCTAGCCTGAGGAAAAGACAAGAAACGGAACACCCAGCTTGGTTCACCAGGTATTTGAAAGGAAAAAAAGTATCTTAACACTCTCTTAATGATTTGAGCATCAATGCTTTATCTCTTGGATTTACATGCTGCAGGTAATCCAGATCTGCCAGGTCAGTAACAATGGATGCTGGCTAATGCAATTTGAAGAAAAGCTAATCTGATAATACAAAATTGGGAGGATGCAATGTGTTTTCTTCTACATACATATTTAGAGGATTGTCATATACTATTGACAACTTCTGCAAAAAGGGGCCCTGTCCTGAATATCGGCAATTTAAATTTAGCAACCCATTGTGCTTGCTCACTAGAGTACCATAACATGCTACGCTGCAATATACCAAGGGAATCAGAGATCTAACCTCATTAATCATTCCTCATCTAAATTCCCCTAAGCCTGGAAACATTATCTTGTAGTACATCTAGAATCCCACAGCTAGCCACCAAGGATGGTTAGCGAGTTCTGGGAATTGCAGCCCCAAAAATATATTTTCCAAGTTTTGAAATACTATGCTTTCTTCCCCAGCTTTTTCCATTTGATCCCCTAGTTACCAGCAGACACTGACGAAGGACCAGAACCAGGACAAGGAGTAGTAGGTAGGAGCCAACAACCAAGAAAATGATGGCAGGGAGGGGCAGGAACAAGGTAGCAGCAAAAGGGAGGTCTGGTGGAGGGTTCAACGATGGAGTCTGTAAGGTAAACAAAGCCAAAGAGGGATGGGATACTTCAGACTGAAGAGTAACAGGAAAGGGTACAAGAGGAATTGCATGAATGAGTTTTGAAATCCAGTCTCTGATGTTACACTGAAACAGCAATTACCATACTTAATTGCACAATAGTCGCCATCACTCAATAGTCAACCCCCATTTTTGGTGTCCAAATTGGCATTTTAGGATTCCTTACATAATAGTCGCATCCTTAGTTCACTCGCCTGCACTTGCTTTTTTAGAGAGATGGGACTTCACTTAGCTGGCAGCTGAATGACATCCAGGTGCTGGAATTTTTTTCACTGCATAATAGTTGCAGGGAAATACTGGAGATGTCCATTTTTAAAGGTCGACTTTTCCAAACTATAAAGATAGTCTTCAATCATTTTGTATTTCTTTTATACTGTTAATCTTTCCAAATGAAATGGCATACCTCAAATACATAATTCCACAAATCCTAATCTCTTCCCTAGTTTTGCTGATTAATGAAACAAATTGCCTTATATACGATGCTTCACAGTAATCAAATATATATAAGCGGGAAAGTTAAGAACCATTAATAGTCTAGAGGAAAATGCATAGGCAATTCCCAAGTTATGAATAAGAGAGGTTCTGGGCATTTGTTCTTAAGGTGAATTTGTATGTAAGTTGAAGAAGGTGCATTTTTAAGTGTAACATCAGCCGTGTGTGTGTGAACATAATAATAATAATAATAATAATAATAATAATAATAATAATAACTTTATTTGTACCCCGCTACCATCTCCCCAAGGGACTCGGTGTGACTTACTTGAGGCCAAGCCCAAAGGACATCAAACAAAACATCAATAACACAACATTAATAAAACAGTCAATAAAATACAAATCATATAAATCACATAAACAAAAAACAATAATCAATAGTGACATATAAACAGTTTTAAAAATGGCCGGGCCAAATGTAATAGATTAAAATTGAAAATATGCTGATGTGAACAAGGTAAAATATAACTGGGATAGGATTTTTCAAAGAGAAACAATATATTTATTTATACCCTCCTTTATTTCTCCCACAGGAGACTCAAAGCAGCTTAATATAAAAGCATCAACATACAATTTAATATTTATATGTATGTGTGTGTATGTATATATATGTGTGTGTGTGTATAGAGAGGGGGGGGGGGAGATTTGAATAGCATAGGGATAGCGTAGTGTTTGCTTTGTTGTCTGTGCCCCTGTTCAGAAGATTTCACTTCACTTTCTGTCCTTGTGAGAATTGGATTTTGAACATTTTGAGTCATTGTGGAAACAAGGATTAGTGATAAAGCTTCAATGGAGACCCACTTTCCTCATGATAACTCTTCCATGAGTGAATTTCCCTTCCTATGGGTAGATTTCTCCCGCTTCCTATCATCTCACTCCTGTTCTTAACTATGAGTTGTTTGTAACTCGGGGATTGCCTGTGTTTGAATATATGGTTTCCCAACCAACCTCAGCAAATCACAAGTAAACAATCCAGTTTGCTCCTTATAGCTTAGTGAGAAGAGCATTAGGTTAGTTTGTTTCCAGAGAGAGTCTGAAGGAATAAAAAAAGTGTCCTACTTTATAGGTAGAGAAGCTGTGGCTCATGGGCTGCATTACAGACACCCAGGACTATTTTAGCCTCATTCCTTGTATTTCTTTTATACTGTTAATACTGTTACCCATTTTCACACCCCAATAGACATTTATTTGGCATATTTATACCCCATCCTTCTCACCCCAAGGGGGAGACAATAGTGACCCCACAAAGCCTTTAAGGATCAAAAACAGTAACTGCAATATGCTCCCTTCATCCTTTTAAATTGAATCTACTTACTGCCATTCCTTAGTTAAGGAGGAAAAAGACTTCAGCCCTCGGAGGCCCCATGGATGTTGAAAGAAAAAACCTGGAGGAATACAGAAATAATTTCAAATGACGACTGGCCACAATTCTAGCTCTTCCTGCTGTGACGACATCAACCTGTCCCACATAATAATTGTCTGATAAATTAAACAAACAAAATCCGCTTTACTTATTAACACACTATCTTTGTATGTGGATACTCAAGTACTACAGATGTTAAAGCGCTCTCAACCATACTCTGGCTAAAAGACAAGGCTCCGAGGCTCTTTGGCTAATATAGATAATAAATGTGTGTCTCAGTCTTCTGTGATTTCTAATAACTGGGAATATTCTCATCTCTTATCAAAGTTTAGGATTCATTTTCAACACAGGAGAGTACATATATTCTCCTTTGATAGTTCTTCCCTGAAGTTCCTTTCCTCAGACTCTAAGCCTAATTAATCTATGCCTAACTAATCTAATTCAATTGTCATATTTACGCTTTGTATGTCTTTAGATGCAGACTGTGGCCAGGAAATCAGAAGACGCTTACTTCTTGGGAGGAGAGCAATGTCCAGTCTCGATAAAATAGTAAAGAGTAGAGACATCAGACTGGCAACAAAGATCCGCCTAGTCAAAGCCATGGTCTTCCCTGTAGTAACCTACGGATGTGAGAGCTGGACCTTAGGGAAGGCTGAGCGAAGGAAGATAGATGCTTTTGAGCTGTGGTGTTGGAGGAAAGTGCTGAGAGTGCCTTGGACTGCGAGAAGATCCAACCAGTCCATCCTCCAGGAAATAAAGCCCGACTGCTCCCTGGAGGGAAGGATACTAGAGACAAAGTTGAAGAACTTTGGCCACAACATGAGGAGACAGCAGAGCCTAGAGACGACAATGATGCTGGGGAAAGTGGAAGGCAAAAGGAAGAGGGGCCGACCAAGGGCAAGATGGATGGATGGCATCCTTGAAGTGACTGGACTGACCTTGAAGGAGCTGGGGGTGGTGACGGCCGACAGGGAGCTCTGGCGTGGGCTGGTCCATGAGGTCACGAAGAGTCGGAGACGACTGAACGAATGAACAACAACATGTCTTTTTAGGTTGGGGAATAGCAGGGTATAATTGAATATAATAATAATAATTCTGCTCTTGATTATAAATATTAACACGATTCTTAAACTTCCGTCTATGGGTGAAGTTCCCTCTTTTTAAAGGATCTCCCTCAGGATCCTTTAAAAAGCACCCAGTCCTTTTGTGTCACTGTTGATCCTCTCATGTATATTCAGTGTGCCAATGATGAATATTCATGAGAGGCGCGAATCTGCGCACCCTCTTCCCTCCTGAATATTAAAAGCATCTCATCATATTGCCAAATGTCTCTTCTAATCGTGGAGAGGCCTCGGATTACCGTCTCCTCGGCCCGCTCCCTTTCTCTCTCGGTCTTTCTTTGTTGGAAGACTAAAACAAGGAGAAGGAGACATCTAGACATCCGCTTTCAACTTGGGAAGTAAACAAAGCCGTCGGTTGCCTTGGAAACCAGCCCATTACAACGCGCGCGCGAGGGGGGTGTTGAACCGCCTCGCTTCTACGGGCTCACGTTGGAGTCAAAATTCTTCAGGCTACTTCGCGGAAATGACGCAAGAGGACAGAAAGGGGTGGATGATGTGTAACCGGAAGCGCGCGCTTATACTACCTCGACGTCGCAGTGCGTTCGGAATCCCAAATGTTCCACTCGATTTCCGCCGGAAATGCGGCGCTTACACCGGAAGCAACGTCACTAGAAGAGATTGGACTGTTCCATTAGTATAATGTGGGGGAGGAGGAGGCAGGAATGACCCAATAATGCTTAACTTTATGACAGTCTTAACTAGCCAATGATGGTAGGTCCTTGACTACAAAAGCCTCCTTCCTTTAGGCCATAAACCTGAAATAAGTTTTCACCCTTCTTTTCCCCCTGAATCCGAAATAAATCGGAATCGATTAATGTAACAAATCTGCCTGGCAACTGGAGGAGCTTTGACTGCGCCAACCAGTCCTAGTCCGGGCGACGGGCCCGCCATCAAGTCCGCCTCATCCACGCATGCGCACTTCACCCATTGTGACCACAATTCTGCAAATCGGCGCATGCGTCCCATTGTTTGGAAAGATGACCATGAAGCAGAGAATTTGGAAGACTGACACGCAGACCGTGACTTTTGGGTTGCGTTGGGAACTGAAAGGTCTTAATCATTTCCATCTTATGATCTACAGAGACACTCGCTGGAACACCTCAGCAAGCGAGAGTCCAAAAGTGGCAGGCTCAAACCCAGAACCTCAACCAATGGCTGATACCAAATGAGAGACTTCCCCTGGGCACACAGAAGACTGGGCGACTTGGAAGGCGCTGAACAGACTCCACTCTGGCACCACGAGATGCAGAACCAACCTCAAGAAATGAGGCCACAAAGTGGAATCCACGACGTGCGAGTGTGGAGAAGAGCAAACCACTGACCACCTGCTGCAATGCAACCTGAGCCCTGCCACATGCACAATGGAGGACCTTCTTACAGCAACACCAGAAGCACTCCAAGTGGCCAGCTACTGGTCAAAGGACATTTAATCAACTACCAAACCCACAAATTTTGTATTTTGTCTGTCTGTTTGTTTTGTTCTGTTAGAAATGTAATACAATTGACTGATTGCCCTGACACAACAAATAAATCTTATCGTCTTCTTCTATCTATCTATATAAATAAAATGTAATGTTCGTTTGTGGGATTAACAGAACTCAAAAACCACTGGACGAATTGACACCAAATTGGGACGCAAGACACCTACTCCCCCAAGGAGTGACCATCACTCAAAAAAATTGATTTTGTCATTTGGGAGTTGTAGTTGCTGGGATTTATAGTTTGCTTACAATCAAAAAGCATTCTGAACTCCACCAATGATGGAATGGAACCAAACGTGGCACAGATAAAATACTGGAAGGGTTTGGTGAGCACTGACCTTGAATTTTGGAGTTGTAGTTCATCTATATCCAGAGAGCACTATGGACTCAAACAATGATGCATCTGGACCAAACTTGGCACAAATATGCTCAAATGTGAACACTGTTGAAGTTTGTGGAAAATACACTTGACATTTGGGAGTTGTAGTTGCTGGGATTTATAGTTCACCTACAATCAAAGAACATTCTGAACTCCACCAACGATGGAATTGAACCAAACTTGGCACACAGTTCTCCCATGACCAACAGAAAATACTGGAAGGGTTTGGTGGGCAGTGTCCTTTGGTTTTGGAGTTGTAGTTCACCTACATCCAGAGATTACTGTGGACTCAAACAATGATGGATCTGGACCAAACTCTACACGAATACTCAATATGCCCAAATGTGAACACTGGTGGAGATTGGGGAAAATAGAATCTTGACATTTGGGAGTTGTAGTTGCTGGGATTTATAGTTCACCTACAATCACAGAGCATTCTGAACCCCACCAACGATAGAATAAGACCAAACCTCCCACACAGAACCCCCATGTGGGCCACAACAACACGTGGCAGGGGACAGCTAGTATACAAATAAAAATGTAATGTTCGTTTGTGGGATTAACATGACTCAAAAAGCACTGGACGAATTGACACCAAATTTGAACACGATACACCTATCAGGCCAAGGAATGACCACCACTCATAAAAACACTGGAAAACACAGCAGAAGAGACTTTAAGAGCCAAAAAACAAAAATTACATTACAATGCATGCACAAACCCATATATATATATTTATGTAACCACACATATACACACACAAAACACATATAAACACACTGGGCCATAGCAACGCGTGGCAGGAGACCACTAGTCTTTTATAAATAATTTGTTATGCGAATCAATAAAGTCATCAGGCCTTTGCACTCACTTGAGAGCTTGATTTCACCTTAGACTGGGAGGGAAAACATGTAAGGCTCCATCTACACTGACATATTATCAAGTTTCTGAATCCAGGTTATCTGCTTTGGGCTGGATTATATGGCAGTGTTGATTCATACAACCCAGTTCAAAGCAAAGAAATTGGATTATATGGCAGTGTAGATCCAGCCTGACACGAAGAGGGCCCTTTCAGCAAATCCCCTCTGTTGCTGTCACTAAGCTGGAAGGAACTGTCCAAAGTGCTGAATCTACTTTGGCGATTGGGCTCATCGGTTTGGCCAAACTCAAATGTTTGTCTTCTAGCATTGTTTATACTACTATAAAATGTTCCAGAATACTTGTTGGATGTCAGAACAAACACAAAGCAATCTATGTAAGGAGAAAGTATAATATCCAAAGAGCATACAGTATATAATTTTATCAAAATTCCCAATATACACGCAATACAGTGGCATACAGAAAAGTGAAAAGGAGCAACCACTCTCAACCATAACAGTTCTAAGTCTGATAGATCCCAATATATATAGGCTTCAGGGATATGTGTTCAATGAAGAAACCTTTCAGAGTAAACAGACAATGAGTCATGAAGTCCAAAGGAAAGTCCGAATAGCATCAAAATCCAAGTAAAGTCCAGTGATAATGGAGCACTGCTCTCAAAACTGTCTTCATAGAGAAAATCCAAATGGCATTTACAGGGGTACCCAGGTATTTTTGTACCCTGTTTTGGGGGGAAAATCCCCTTCTTCAGGAGTTGTTATGCACAGTGACTCTAGAATCATATCTAAAACAAAACATAGAGTAACAAGTCTTTTCCAGCAAAATTATAAAAGTAGAGATAATCCTTATAACAAACATAGAGATAATCCTTATTAGGCACTACTCACATAGTGCCTAATAGCTTTATAAGAAATGACTCTGCTTGTAGTAATTCCAACTATGAGTAATCCTAAAGCTTCATCCCCAGGAGTATTTAGAAATTTAAAGGAAACAGCTAAAATTAAGTGACTCATTCAGTCCCTGAGGGGAAAAAGTTTTGAACTTAAAGATCCAGTACATTTCCCTTTGGTATAATAGTTTTTCCAAGTCCATATGGGGTTTTTGAGTGATGCTTTTCTTATGACATGTTTCGGCTTTGATTAATGCTTTTCTTATAGCCATGCATAAATATGTAAGGGGAAGTCATAGGGAGGAAGGAGCAAGCTTGTTTTCTGCTGCCCTGGAGACAAGGACGTGGAGCAATGGCTTCAAACTACAGGAAAGGAGATTCCACCTAAACATGAGGAAGAACTTGCTGACTGTGAGAGCTGTTCAGCAGTGGAACTCTCTGCCCCGGAGTGTGGTGGCGGCTCCTTCTTTGGAGGCTTTCAAACAGAGGCTGTATGGCCATTTGTTGGGGAGGTGCTTTGAACACGAGTTTCATGCTCCTTGGCAGGGGATTGGACTGGATGGCCCACGAGGTGTGTTCTAACTTATTATTATTGTTGTTGTTGTTGTTGTTGTTATTGTTGTGTCAGGAGCAACTTGAGAAACTGCAAGTTGCTTCTGGTATGAGAGAATTGGCCATCTGCAAGGACATTGCCCAGAGGATGCCCAGATAATTTTTGATGTTTTTATCATCCTTGTGGGAGGCTTCTCTCATGTCCCCACATGAGGAGCTGGAGCTGATAGAAGGAGCTCATCCGCCTCTCCCCGGATTTGAACCTGCGACCTGTCAGTCTTCAGTCCTGCCGGCACAGGGGTTTAACCCACTACGCCACCGGGAGCTCCTTGTTCCAACTTATGATTCGATTCTATTTATTTATTTATTTATCGTGTCGTCAGCAACCATTGTATTACAATTTTAACAGAGCAAAACAAACACACAGATTAAAAAGAAAAAGGAAGAGAAAAAAAACCGCACAGATTCTGCAAATTTGGTATTTGGTTAAATGTCCTTTGACCAGTATCTGGCCACTTGGAGTGCCTCTGAGGTTGCCGCAAGAAGGTCCTCCATTGTGCATGCGGCAGGGCTCAGGGTGCATTGCAGCAGGTGGTCAGTGGTTTGTTCTTCTCCGCACTCGCATGCCGAGGATTCCACCCTGTAGCCCCATTTCTTAAGATTGGCTCTGCATCTCGTGGTGCCAGAGTGGAGTCTGTTCAGCGCCTTCCAAGTCACCCAGTCTTATGTGTGCCCAGGGGGGAGTCTCTCATCTGGTATCACCCATGAATTGAGGTGCTGGGTTTGGGCCTGCCACTTTTGGACTCTCGCTTGCTGGGGTGTTCCATTCGATTCTATGATTCTTACACACACTGCTGGTAGGTTTTATGATGTCTTAAATTAGTTAAATTAGCCTCCCCGCATAAAGCGGTACCCAAATTTCCTACTTGACAGATGCAACTGTCTTTTGGGCTGCATAGGTCAACAGCAAGCTAGACTATTAATGGGTGGGAGCTCACTTGGACCCAGGCTGGCTTCGAACTCATGTAGCGATTTAATGCAGCTGGCTACTAATTACCTGTGCCACAGTCTGGTCCATATAATTTCCATATAGAAGAAAAAGTTACTTTAATAAAAAAAAGAATCAGAATGTTTAATCCTGCAAACACCACAATTCTTCTCTCATCTTTTTCCTATCTCTAAGGTTCAAAGCAAACCTGTAGTGGTTGCCGCGCATGCGCAAAAGGCGCCCCCGCAAGCCTCCTGCGCCATTGCGGGCAATTCGGAGTTGCTATGGCAACCCCAAACTCCGTCCCGAATGGCGACAGGCAAGCGCGGCCATTAGGGGGCGCTGTGGTCGCACATAAAAACAAGGAGGGCGAGGCAGGCCTTGCATTGTCTGCCTTTGAGTTAAGCAGAGAGGGTGGTTGGTTTGTAAACAAAGGGAAGAGGTTTGGAGGGGCGGGGACAGGCAAATTTATTCAAATTACACGAAGGAGAGTCAGATATAACAGCTGAAAGGAAATATAATTCATTTGGCTGCCTATATTTTCTAAAAATCCTAATATATATCTATGTAAGGGACATAATTTTACTACTACAGTCTATATAAGGCTTGAGAGTCTATCTACATCAGGCCTGGGCAAGCTTGGGCCTTCCAGGTGTTTTGGACTCCAACTCCCACAACTCCTAACAGCCTCAGGCCCTTTCCTTTTCCCCCTCAGCCGCTTAAGCGCTGAGGGGGAAAAGGAAAGGGCCTGAGGCTGTTAGGAGTTGTGGGAGTTGGAGTCCAAAACACCTGGAAGGCCCAAGCTTGCCCAGGCCTGATCTACATTGTATAATTGATGCAATTTCAGGCCACTTTTAACTGCTATGGCTTGATAATTGAGTCCTGCAAGCTGTAGTTTGCCACTGCCCTAGCACTCTGGCAGGTGAGGCCTTGTGAAACTACAACTCCCAGGAGAGAATTGGGTGTCAGTCTGTTGGGCCTCTGGGGCCAGTCGTGGCTTTCGATTCCTGTTCTCGGTGCTTATGCATTGTTAATGGTAAAGGTGCGATGTCCTCCTGATTACCCCTTGGCAACCGGACACTGAAACGTAGCCTGAAAGGCCTGAGCCGAAACCGGTTTGAATCTGGTGTTTATATAAGTGCTGGTTTCCCGTTCAGCCATTGATTCGGTGTGTCCGCCCTACTTGGCTTTGAAACAGATCTGGGCGAAGATGTTGAGCTGCAGCTTCAAACGTTCCTCAATATTACTTTTGGACCCTTTATTTATTTGAAAAATAATTTAATACCTGAATCATAGAATGATAGAGTTGGAAGAGACCTCATGTGTCATCCAGTCCAACCCCCTGCCAAAAAGCAGGACAATCGCATTCAAAGCACCCCCAACAGATGGCCATCCAGCCTCTGCTTAAAAGCTTCCAAAGAAGGAGCTGCCACCACACTCAGGGGTAGAGAGTTCCACAGTCTCGCACAGTCAGGAAGTTCCTCCTAATGTTCAGGTGGAATCTCCTTTCTTGTAGTCTGAAGCCATAGTTCCATGTCCCAGTCTCCAGTGCAGCAGAAAACAAACTTGTTCCTTCCTCCCTATGACCATAGTCCAGGGCAGAGAGTTCCACTGCTGAACAGCTCTCACAATCTGGAAGTTCTTCCTCATGTTCAGGTGGAATCTCCTTCCTGTAGTTTGAAGCAATTGTTGCTCATCCTAGTCTCCAGGGCAGCAGAGAACAAGCTTCCTCCTTCCTATGACTTCCCCTCACATCTTTATACATGGCCCTCATCATGTCTCCTCTCAGCCTTCTCTCCTGCAGGCTAAACATACCCAGCTCCTTAAGCCACTCCTCATAGAGCTTGTTCTCCAGATCCTTGATCATTTTTGTCGCCCTCCACTGGACACATTCCAGCTTGTCATTAGCTGAGAGAGATTCCCGATCCTCATCATCAGTAGAGAAGCAGATTTGAATTTATAGTGGTTGTGTAATAGGTTGTATTTTTTTTAAGCAGTCATCGAGTTATAAACATCCAACTTAACAAACGACTCATACTTAAGAATGGAGGTGAGACAACAGGAAGTGAGAGAAATCTATCCCTCAGAAGGGAAATTTACTCCTGGAAGACTTATTATTATGGGGGAAAGGTGTCTGTACTGGACCTTGTTTCCATAATAAGCCACATATTTCAAAATCCAATTATCAATGGGACAGAAAGTGAGGGGAAATCTTCTGAATGGGCACAGACAGCAAAACAAACACCACAGGGGAGTTAACCCTTCCCTATACTATTCAAAGCTTATATATATATTTGGCTGGAGTTACACTTAGGGGTCTCCTAGTGGCGCAATGCATTAAACCAATTAGCTGCTGAACTTGCTGACCAAAACGTTGGCAGTTTGAATCCAGGGAGTTGGCTGAGCTCCCACTGTTAGCTCCGGCTTCTGCCAACCTAGCAGTTCAAAAACATGCAGTAGATCAATAGGTACCACTTCTGCGGGAAGGTGCTCCATGCAGTCATGGCAGCCACATGACCTGGGAGGTGTCTCCAGACAACGGTGGCTCTTTGGCTTAGAAATGGAGATGATCCCCACCCCCCAGAGTCGGACACAACTGGACTTAATGTCAGGGGAAACCTTTACCTTACACTTAAAACATGTACCTGTTCCGAATTACAAACAAATTCAACTTAAGAACAAGCCTGCAGAACCTATCTTGTTCATAACATGGGGACTGCTTGTACTAGTTTTGTCCAGTGTCGGTTTGCTCACTATATAATAATAATATTACAATATAATGGTATAGTACAATATAGTAATATTTAATACTGATATTGTGCTATGCTAATAATATAATATATTGTATGCATATATATCTTGTAAGCCGCTCTTGAGTCCCCTTCGGGGTGAGAAAGGCGGCATATAAATGTCATAAATAAAATAATAAATAAATATATTCACAGTGCAATTGCCATGGCCTTTATGAATAAGAAAGAGAGATACTTGCCCCAGATTAGACAGTGGATTTTCATATCTGAGTGGGAATTCAATCCTAGTCTGACATTTACACCACCAAACTTTTCCTTTCATCTTTACCTGGGTCAATCAGTCATCATAATAACCCAGATTAGGTAGAAAATTGCCATTCCCAAGTGATCCTCGCCCACAAAGAGACATTTGAAGTTCCTTCTCTATCACTAATCTTCAGGATTTATCTACACTGTAGAATAAATGCAAATTGTCATTGCTATAATTGCCATGATTCAAAGCTATTGAATCATGGGGGTTGCAATTTTACAAGGTCTTTAGCCTTCTCTGGCCAAAAGTGCTGGTGTTTCTCCAAACTACAACTCCCAGGATTCCATTGCATTGAGCCACAACAGTTAAAGTGGTATCAAACTCAATTCAGTCTACTGCTAGATACACTTTCAGTTGTTAAGTAGTCCATTAGGTTGTTGCCTTAATTTCTTTTGTCGACTTAATTACCTCCGCATCAGGATTTGGTTGCTTCAGTACTATGGAAGTAGATTTTTTTGTACATTATGAGATTTAAATGACATTTTAATTATCCCTTTAGGGAATGATCTTTTGCAACTATGAGGAACCCCCAATAGAGGAAGACGCACAATGTCTGTACTATCATTGATCACAATTGCCATATTGCTTAGGATGGCAGAGGAACAGGTGAGTCAGTTGGTTTCTCATATGTCGAAATCCATTTATAATACGACAGATAAGAGAAGCTTTATCAATTGAAGGAAAGGGGACTTCAGTATGGTGTTGGGAGAGAAACAACGTCCAAGAAAGAGACATATAACTCAAAGGTCCTTTAGTTCAACCCCTACTAACTAAAGACAGCTACTGCTATAGCATTTCTAATATCCGGCTTCTGCTTAAAAATCTCTACTGACCAAGGCTTTCATGGCCAGAATCACTGTGTTGCTGTGAGTTTTCTAGGCTGTGTGGCCATGTTCCAGAAGCATTCTCTCCTGACGTTTCATCTGCATCTGTGGCATGCATCTTCAGATGTTGTGAGGTCTGTTGGAAACTAGGAAAGTGGAGTTTATATATCTGTGGAATGTCCAGGGTGGGAGAGAGAAGTCTTCCCTGTTTGAGATAGATGTGAAGAAAGAACTGCAATTACAACATTCACATCTACCTCAAACAGACAAGAGTTCTCTCTCCTACCTTGCACATTCCATAGATATATTTTCCTAGTTTTAAGCAGACCTCTCAACCTCCGAGGATGCCTGCCATAGATGCAGGTGAAACATCAGGAGATGATGCTTCTGGAACATAGCCATACAGCCTGGAAAACTCACAACAACCCAGTCTCTACTGAATGAGAATCTACACCTTTCTCACACAGTTTGTTCCAATGTCAAATCATCAAGATATTTTTCTTAATTATTACTGAAGATCCCCCCCCCTTTTTTTTTTTTTAAATCCAGTAGCTGGGATCAAACAGAAGACCTGCTTTTTGGGTTTTTTTTTCCATCATCCATTGTGAGAACTCTTTAATTAGGTTCTTGTGGGTTTTTTCGGGCTATAGAGCCATGTACTAGAGGCATTTCTCCTGATGTTTCGCCTGCATCTATGGCAAGCATCCTCAGAGGTATCCTCACTACCTCTGAGGATGCTTGCCATAGATGCAGGCGAAACGTCAGGAGAAATGCCTCTAGAACATGGCTCTATAGCCCGAAAAAACCCACAAGAACCTAGTGATTCCAGCCATGAAAGCCTTCAACAATACAACTCTTTAATTTTTTTCCAGATATCTCTCTCTCTCTCTCTCTGTATTATTTATTTATTTATTTATTTATTTGCTTTATTTTTATACCGCATTTTTCAGCCTAAATCGGCGACTCAATGCGGTTTACAATGCAATTTATATAACAATAACAATTAGATTAAAACACAACATACACGACAGACAATACAAGACAAAACAACGTGGTCATCAACGCCTCAGTAAAATCAGATTCCGTTCTCATAATCCTTCTACCATTCTTTTGTTCATTTATACCGTCTTCATGAGTATGTGTGTGTGTGGTTTCAAATCACCTGTCAACTTATGGTTACCCCATTGATTTCATAGGATTTTCTTAAGCAAAGTATATTTAAAAATGGTTTGCCATTGTTTTCCTCTGAAATGTAGGCCAGAGCACTTGGTATTGGGTTGCTGTAGGTTTTTTGGGCTGTATGGCCATGTTCTAGAACAGTGGTTCTCAACCTGTGGGTCCCCAGATGTTTTGGCCTTCAACTCCCAGAATCCTAACAGCTGGTAAACTGGCTGGGATTTCAGGGAGTTGTAGGCCAAAACACCTGGGGACCCAAAGGTTGAGAACCACTGTTCTAGAAGCATTCTCTTCTGATGTTTCGCCTGCATCTGTGGCAAGCAACTTGAGGATGCTTGCCACAGATGCAGGCGAAACATCAGGAGAGAATGCTTCTAGAACATGGCCATAGAGCCCGAAAAACCTACAACAACCAAGTGATTCCGGCCATGAAAGCCTTTGACAATGCACTTGGTATTGCTTTGCAGCCTCCCATCTAAGTGCTAGCCAGATCAGATGATACCTGGTGTTTTCAGGATATTTAGGTTATCCTGTAGCAAAAATGATTGTGATAAGTTTAATATATCTACCCTATGGAGAAATACAGTAGGAATTGCCCTTTAATTGTCTCCTCTCCAGAGTAAACATGCCATGCTCTTTCAAATATACCTCCTGGGAGTAGGGCTTCACCACCGTTTTTTGCCATTTTGCTCAAAACCTTGTCCCAGAAGAGAGCTGCTTCAAAGGTTCTAGCCTTTAAAGAACTCTAGATGCACCGTTTGGCCTGATTCAGCAGAGCAATTCATGTACTATTAATAGACCAGGACTTTGCAAGTAAAGCATTTGAATCCATTTAATCAAGAGCAAACATTGCTTACAGTGGACTAGTTAAAAGGCCTAATAAGCAAACTGCCATGTCAGACCAACCCCACACAGCACCCAAATAGATTAGCAATCTGTGTTTTGTTACAATATCTCTAGACTTTACTTTCACACAACACAGCTAGATCACTTTTATTGCATTTTAGCGGTCATATCTCCATCCTATAAAATTCTGGGCTACATGGCTTTCTTTGAGGATCTAGTTTTCTCTACCAGAAAGCTCTAATTCTTAAAAGAATACAAATCCACAGATTCTTTGATATTAAAGTAATATCAAAGTGCAATAGCTGTGTGGTGTAAAAGAGTTCTGAGCAACCATATGCAAAACAAGGACTTTTTGGTTTCAGTGAACATGGTGAGAACAGATCTAAAGGGAAGAGACTTTATGGTTACAATAAAATACTGAAAATATATGACTTTCTTTACAACTTGGTCCCTGTTGCTCCTCAGCCTTTCTGGGCCAAAGTGCTAAGTCCTCACCTTTTTGCCTGTATGAAAACACTCTCCTGGAAACATCCAAAATCACAAGATGCAGGTTTTTTCCAGAGTTCAATGTTTTTGTGCCTTTCAGGTAGCCTTATAGGAGCATCACCAATGTGTATTTGGGATTTTCTTGGACTACAACTGCTAGAGACACCCAGCCAACATGTTGCCAAATAGTTATGTTTCCATATTCTGGACTCAAAGCACAATCATGGTTACCCATTCATTGTTTTCCCCCAGAAGTACTTACAGAAGTCTTTTGCCTTGGTCAGTGGAAGTTCCCTTTCACTAACTATCATGGCTAAGCCATTGGAAGATAAGTCTATCCCCCATGGACAGACACTTAAGGAAGCACAACCAAATTGGCAAAATATGCTTACAAAGGTGGCATGTTGAAGAAATAAAATAGGGACTGGAAACGTGGCCCTCCAGATATTGTTGAAGGCTAGAGTTTAGCACGCCTTGCTGTTGGCCTCATTGGCTTGGGATTGCTGGTATAGTCTTCAGAACCCAAATTGACTAAAGGGCACTCCACACTGTGGCATGAAGGCCATTTGACACCACTTTAACTACTATGGCTCAATGCTAGAGAATTCTAAGACTTGGTGAGGCACCATATTCTATGTCAAAGAAGACTAAACACATTGTAACACTACAGCTCATGTGATTCCATCACATTGACTCCATTGCAGTGTGCCATGACAATTACAGTGGTGTCAAACTGCATTGGGATGCACCCTAAGAGATGAAGTTGTTCTTTACATAGGAGTGTGACAAGGCTGATTCTGTCATCATCAATAATAGCAGTCTGATATTTAGAACCTTCATTCTCCAGCTTTTGCAGTTCCCCTACAACTTTATCTTGGGCCTAGTCACCTATCCTGCATTCTTCTGCCTACTTCGGTGTTTCTTTCTTCACGTTGGGAAAATGGAGGAACTGAATGCAGTCTATCTGTCATCCAGGTGAGAGGCTTGGGTTCTCCAAAATATTGTGTGAATGTGGGAGAGAGTTCTTAAAACCAGGGTCTAGGGGTACATCTACACCAGTGGTTCTCAACCTAAGAGATGAAGTTCTGGTGGACCACCAGTGTTCCCTAAGAACTAAAATATGGCCCACAGCCTCACCGTTGCTACACCATTGCAATAAGAGCGACTGGTCTCACAAAACCCTCTTATAGTGCTGAGGCAACGAGGATGTCGGGAGGGGAGAGGCTGACTACCCACGAAAGGCACAACAAGCCTCCTGACTGCTGCATCTCCTCCTCCCTCCCCCTGAGCAGAGCCATTCATGTGGCACCTAGAAACAGAGGAGTCTTGGTGTCTTTGTTTTTAGGTCTGTTCCTGGTTTTATTTGGGGTGCTGATTCAGAACATTGCATTCGATAGACAACATCAGCTCTAGATCATTAAATATGGTTTTCTGTGAGTGAGCAGATGGCGACTCCTTGATGGCATATATTCTGTATCAGAAACTAAAGCTGATGTGGTCTATCCAATGCAATTTTCTGAATCAGCACCCCAAATAACCAAACCACATCTAAAGTTGACCAGAAACTGATTCGTAAACCTTTTGGTACTACTGGTGGAGAGTGGTCCTTGGTCAAGTGGTTCCTGATCAAAAAAAGGTTGGGGACCACTAATCTACACTGTAGTTTGACACCACGTGAACTGCCCGTGCTGTGGGATCATGGGACCTGTAGCTTTGTCAGTTCTTTAACCTTCAAAGAGTGCCGGTGCCTCACCAAACTCCAATTCCCACAATTCCATAGCATTGAGCAATGGCAGTGAAAGTGGTGTCAAACTGTGTTCACTCTACAGTGTAGATGCACTCTATGAAATGCAATGTGTGTGTCCGCCGTGAGGTGTCAGTGTGGTGCCAGTTACCTCCAGCCACCTCTCCCTTCCCCATAACTAGGCTCCTTTCCACCCACCTCTCAAAGGTCACATTGGGGTCACCTGCTCAGCAGGTGGAGGATCAGCCTATAATGCCCTGGGAGGAGAAAAGGGGTTAAAGAGAGCCTCTCTCTCCTTCCTTCCTGCCCTCCCACCCCTGGACCATTTTACTTCTTCTCCTTCCTCCCTCCCTCCCTCCCTCCCCCCTCCCCCGCAGCTGCAGACCTGATCCCGCAAACCAGGCCAGGATTATGGGATTAGCCGGACTGTCCTGGGAGCCTGACTTCCATGCCAAGCCAAGGAGCGAGAGGGAGGACAGGGAATAATAATAATAATAATAATAATAATAATAATAATAATAATAATAATATCACATTGGTACTTTGTATTTGTTACCCGCCTCTACTTATGGCTGAGCCGGGTTACAACCTAAAATGCATTGATAAAACAAAGGGCCATTAAAATCCGGCTCACAGTCCCTGAGCCCACTGGCTTGACTGAGCTGCTTCTTCCCTCTGAGCCTCCCCTCCCCTCCCTTCCCCTCTTCCTGGCTCCTCCCCCCTTAAGCACCCCCATCAGGATGCCAGCCTGACCCCCTTTCCCCTCCCAGCTTGCAGCCTGGCTTCTCTGCTTCCGTGGCACCTGCAGAGATCCTCTCTGCCGGGCATCAGCAGCAGCACAAGCAGAGGCTCTCTTCCCTTCCCCTGCTGCTGCTGCTGTCTCTTTAAGGGCTCCTCGTCTGACAGCTGCTCGCCCTCCCTCCCTCCCTCCCTCCCTCCCTCCCTGTTTCCCTGGGCTCCCTCTCCCTCCCTCCCTCTCTGTCTGTCTGTCTGTCACAGCAGCTCTGCTTGGGACCAACCCGAGTGCCCCCTCTCTCTCTCCATCCTCCCCATCCCAGCCCAACCCTTGGGGACCACCATGAGCCTGCCTCCTGGGGACCGACCAGAGGGTCCCCCCCAGCCCCGCTGACCCCCTCCTCGCTGACCCTCTCCTGCTGCCCCCCCTTTCTTTCCTCCCTCCCTTCCTCCCTCCCCTCCATCCATCCCTTCCCTCCATCCCTTCCTTCCATCCCTGCCTCCCCTGCCCGCAATGTTCCGGGCCTTGGTAGCGGGAGGCATTGTCTTCCCAGGCCTCTTCTTGCTCTCCAAGCACGGCCTCAAGTGGCTGCCGGGGCTAAGATGGGAGGAGGCCGACGCCGTCATCGTCTCCGCCAGGTAAGGGCCCAGGAGATGAAGGCAAGGGGAGAGGCCCTGGGGTGGGATGGGGGATTGGCCCACCTGTCACTCCCAGGCCTTGGGGTGAAGGGACCAGGGTTGAGGCTTTAAAGAGAGGAAAGGAGGCCCCTGTGTGTTGGGAAGGGTGTATCAAGACCAGAGGTTTCTCTTGAAAGGGGAGTGGTAGGTAGAGGTTGCTGGGTGTCTTGTTACTTTGAATTATCTCCCTGCCTGAGTCCAAAAAAGAGGTGGGTCTAGGAGTCAAGACTAGAGGTCTCCTGGAAGGAAACTGAGTCTCCACAGTTGCAAACTGCCTTCTTCTCTTGGTGAGATTCCTCAGGAGAACCAGATTGCCCAAATGAGCCCAGCTGGGACCCTGTGGAAAAGGGAACTTCTTGGTCCGGAGGGAGGGACTGGGGCTCATTGGTTTAAGACTGTAAAAGGAGAGTAAAGCCAAGCGGTGTGTTATATTAACAAACCACAGCCGGTAGTAGCCAAAGGTTTCCTTTTACTTAGTGGGCAGTTTGGAGCCTGGCTGAAAGGATATCAATGAGCTTGGAGATACGATCTGGAAAATGTGAGGCTCAGGGCCTGCAGCCCTCACAGGGTACCAATGGGATTCCTTGGGAGGGTGATTGGAAGTGCTTCAGGAGGGTATCTGCTTCAGTATCGAGGAACCGCAAAGGGTCCCAAGAGTACATTCAGAGGTCAGATGGGGTTGAGTTGGCTTTCTTCACTAACAGCACTTACTGTGGAGCAAGCAGGCCTCCTCTGCTGTATACCTGGGGATAAAGGGACAGCAATGCTAGACTTTATGGAGCTCAGACTTCTTGTTGGGGATCCCCTAAAAGGGCCGGTAGGGAACCACTGGTTAGAAGATGCCAAAAGGAGTGAGGATTGAGCACAAAGGGGTTTGACCAGTTTGGAGGATGGCCCCAGTTGACCCTAAGAGACCTGAGCCATACTCCAAAAACCCCTGGTGAGTTTGAGGTCCTTCAGAAATGAATGAGTGATTGGGGGTTTGGGGGATGAATGGGACAACTACAGCCCCACTAACCCATCTTCCCTCCTCCTGTTTCCCTACCCTTCCACAACAGACTTGTTTCTTCGGTCCAAGCCATCATGGCCTCCACGGTCGGCTACATCGTCTCCTCATCCTGCAAGCACATTATCGACGACCAGTAAGTCAGCGTTTGCAGATTGCGCGGGGGAATGGGGGCAAGGGCTGCAGTGCAGTCACAAACCTCTCTCACCAACCTCCACCCCGTTCCCGGGCTCACTTTCCGGCCAGCATCTTGGCAAGGTCACACTCGTGAGAAACCTGAAACCCGCACTGGGACGGGCACCAAATTTAGAAACAGGATGACAGTGACACGTTGTGGGCAGATGTGTGGCCAAGGGTAGGCCCGCTCTGTGCCAGGGATGGGAAGCTACAGTATGAGGATTGGGGGGGGGGGGGGGGGGGGGGTTCCCTCCAGCAGGAGGCACTACAGCCAAGAAAATTGTGGGAAGAGTCATTAGCTTGTTAGAAGAGAGAAGGAAGACTCTCACTTTTTTGTCCCATGCAGAAGTATTGGGAGAGAGACAAGAATATAAAAACAGGGACTTTGAGTAGGCTGCCAAGTCAGCAATGGGGGTGCGGGGAGGAATAGGTAGAAAGTGCAGGCAAAGGCTGAACCTGAGGTGCCTATTGGAAGCTGAGAACTATCCAGGGTGCTGTAGAAACCAGAGACTCCTTTGGTTGCTCCTTTTTCAGCACCACGGACAGTTCCCTCAACAGCCTCAAGGTCTTACACAGGGCTTCCCTGTTCCTGAGATGGAAATTGCTGGCGGAGGCGTGGGACAGGGAGGATTTGCCAGTCCCGTTGGATTCTGGGAGAGCTGCCAGGCCTCGGTCTCTGCAGAATCCAATCTGGCAAGAGGGCGACTCTGCAGGACAAGCCCAAGCCTCAGCGCAGCAGGATTCCCTCAAAGCTTGAGGAGAGGGGCAGGAGAGAGAGACGAAGGCACCAGCCTTGAGTGAAGGGGCTGCCCCATCCATTTGCTGGCCCTTCCTCTCTTTCTCATCAGATAGTTCTGTTTCAGGCTAATGAACTGAGCTGGGATTACTTCCCCAACCATGAATCACTAGATGGGGCACGCGTGCTAATTCCCCTATAGCAAGGAGGAGTGGAGAGGATTAGACCCCAGCGACAGCTGTTTTGCTTGCTGATTTGCATGCTTTGGGCTCAGAATTAGCTTTATTGGACAACTTGTGATGATGAATTCTAGGGATCCCTGTTCAGAAGTTGGTGTCCTAGTGGGTTAAATCTGACAGAGGCTGGATTTCCGGCTGGCTGTTCGGACTGCGTTGTTTAAAAAATATCACCATGTACACTGCACCGGAAATGTCTTGCTGGGAAGTGATGTCAAATTTCCCTGATGACATTTCAGCTCTTCTGAAGTTGACCTCAGTTATCTGGGCACTCCATCCCACCTTGATGGTTCTGCAGCATGGCAACAGCAGGTTTGAAAAGTTACCTTTGGAGGATTACAGCTCCCAGAGTCCCTTTGTGCATGTTGATTATGAAAGGGAGGATTCTGGGAGTTGTATTCCAAAATGTAGTTCTTTCACATGCACAGAGACATAAAGAGTTCTTTTCTAACTTCTGTTGAAAGCTCACACGCCCCACTTGCTTGGGCACCCAATAGCACCCCATAGGCAATGAGTCTTGCATAGCACTGCAGCATCAAAGTTCTTTGTCTGGCATTTGGCCTAATCACCTTGCAGAGAGTGCTGTCAGCACAAAATACCCAAGCAAGCTGCAGAAATGTGTGTATGAGAGAGAGGGGGGAACAGAGAGAGGGAGAAGAGAAATCAGCCCAGACAGTGGCAGGTAGTTGTTACGGCCCACACTTCACATGCCGTTTGCCTCCATCCTAGCTTGCTACTTACAGAACTTTTAAAAAATGGATTGAGGCCAGAAGCACCTTTAAAAATATCTCAGAATTCATCCTCTATGACCTGCCACGGAATGGGATTAAGTCCAACTTCCTGAACTTATTTACATTAATCCTATTGCCTTTTTATAGGACTTGATGGGCAGCTAAAGAGCTATCAGGTCAAAGACACAGTGCATAGCTAGTAATAAGTTAAAACATCCTAGGCGTTAAGGAGATTCTCATGCCCAGGAGGGTGGGGGACACGGCAGTATGTGCCAGCCATGCTGTACTTGGGATTGAAAGGTGGTGGAAGGACAAGGAAGTGATGCAACCTGGGTCTTGGAGGCAGGAATGGCCATTGTGCTTCAGAGGTGTGCAAATGAGGAACTGAATTGGACCCAAGTCTTCAATATCAGGGAGGTGGCAGATTGGGAACAGGGGGAGACAACAGTGGTGTTGGCAGGGAACATAACCGAGGCAGACTCTGCATTCTCATTGCCCTTGAGGGTGGAGTGCATCAGGAGTTTGTCAATATTGATTGATTCTGGCTTGAGCTTCTTCCAAGGGGGTGCGGGTGGTAGGGCAACCCCCTTCATCCTCGTCTTCTCAAAAAATCCCCTCACTTTTATAGTCCAAGCCCCTCCAGTGATAATGATGATGATGATGATGATGACACTTTATTTGTATTCCGCCCTATCTCCCCAAAGGTACTCAGGTTGGATTCCAATCACAAAAAGACAAAGATTCAGTACCTGAGTACAACAGTCAATATACACAAAATAACAAAAATTATAACCCAACATATAAAACACATTATTATTTATTATTATTAACTTTATTTGTACCCCGCTAACATCTCCCGCAGGACTCGAAGCAGCTTACAAAGGCCAAGGTCTCAATAAAAACAACAACATAACAATACACATAACATTTCATTATAACAACATCTAAATTAAATAAAAACTATCACAAAAATTATATCAACATAAGAAGAGAATGTCAGACAGCAGCGACAATTTCCCCTCGCCAATTGCTGTAACTGTTCCATAATGTTCTTTTAAATTGATGTTTTAACTGGTTTATGTGTTATGAGTTTTTAATTGGTGGTATATGTTGTATTTTAATATGTTGTTATTGGCTCAATCCATGGGAGAGAGGGGTAAGAAATAGTACCGTTAGCCCTCCACATTCACCAGGTTTAGGAGTGCAGAAAAAACACAAATAAAAAACTATTTTTTAAACCTAAGAGATCGCTTCTTTAGGAATCTCTAGTTTCCTCCAGCATGACTCTATGGTCACCTGCACTGGAGGACCTCAACACTATCCCACTGGAGGGATAGTGTTTAAATCAAATCCATTAATAAATCAGATCCAAATGTGAAGAACAAACTGTAACAGCAACTATCATTATTGTTGTTGTTGTTGTTGTTGTTGTTAGGGTGGAAAAGCCACGTCTTAGGTTACAATTACCTGATCCTCTCACCCCTGCAGTCAGCACATCTAGAGGATTCTGGGAGCTATAGTAAAAAAAAACCCACCATCCCCTCTCCAAGTTGTAGTCCAATACAAAAGTATTTTTATGTTGTTGAAGGCTTTCATGGCCGGAATCACTGGGTTACTGTGAGTTGTCCAAACTGTATAGCCTTGTTCCAGAAGCATTCTCTCCTGATGTTGCACCCACATCTGTGGCAGGCATCCTCAGAGGTTATCAGATCTGTTGGAAACTAGGCAAGTGGGGTTTATATATCTGTGGAATGCCCAGGGTGGGAGAAAGAACTCTTGTCTGCTTGAAGCAAGTGTGAATGTTGCGACTGACCACCTTGATAACTTACTTAGGTGATCCCTCATAGCCCAAAGATGATGGTCTGGTGTCTTGGTGATGGGTTCATCGGTGGCTGTGGAGGGCTCACTTGCCTAGTTTCCAACAGACCTCACAGACTCTGAGGATGCCTGCCATAGATGTGGGCAAAATGTCAGGAGAGAATGCTTCTGGAATATGGCCATACAGTCCGGAAAACTCACAGCAACCCAAAAGTATTTTTCTGGGCACTGGAAGATTCTGGGCATTGTAATCCTAAACTGTAACTAATTCAAGCTCTGCTTCTTTTTTTCACTGGTCTGCAGGCATTGGCTGACCTCCAGCTATACCCAGTTTGCCATTCCCTACTTCATCTACGACATCTACGCCATGTTCCTGTGCCACTGGCACAAGTACCAGGTCAAAGGACACGAGACGGAAGGGACACGGACGCTGCGCACCGTCATCCGTACCTACCTGCACAAAGAGTTCCTCATGGTCGTCCACCATCTTTTCATGGTGCTGGTTTGCTTCCCTGTGTCCACGGTGAGTGGGATGGGCAGGGGGAGACTGTGAAGAGGAGGAAGAGGAATTACAGGGTGGAAGAGGGAGATGGCTGAGAGGGACATTGTGCATTTTGGAGAGACTACCCCCAGGATAATCTTTCTCCCACTTCTCATATTTCCCCCACTTCAGCTGTGGCGCCAGGGCAAAGGCGATTTCTTCCTGGGTTGTATGTTGATGGCTGAAGTCAGCACCCCTTTCGTCTGCCTCGGCAAAGTCCTCATCCTGGTGAGTATGGCCTGATTCTCTATGGCAAAGCTTTCCAAACATTTTGGGTTGCTTTGAGATTTCCGGGCTATATAGCCATGGTCTAGAAGCATTCCCTCCTGATGTTTCGCCCACATTTATGGCAGGCATCCTCAGAGGTTGTGAGGTCTGTTGGAAACTAGGTAGGTGAGGTTTATATATCTGTGGAATGTCCAGGGTGGGAGAAAGAACTCTTGTCTGTGGGAGGCAAGTGTGAATGTTGCCATTGGCCACTTTGATTAGCACTGAATAGCCTTGCAGCTTCAAGGCTTGGCTGCTTCCTGCCTGTGGGAATCCTTTGTTGGCTGGCCCTGACTTTGTTAGCTGGCCCTGACTGTTTCTTGCCTGGACAAAAATTGTGCTAATCACCTCCCAACAAAGGTTTCCCCCGCTCCAAGCAGCCAAGCATTGAAGCTGCAAGGCTATTCAATAGTAATCAAGGTTATTAATTGCAGCATTCACACTTGCCTCAAAAAAACAAGAGTTCTTCCTCCTACCCTGGACATTTCACAGATATATAAATCCCACTTGCCTTGTTTCCAACAGACCTCACAACCACTGAGGATGCCTGCCATAGATGTGGGGAACATCAGGAGAGAATGCTTCTGGAACATGGAAATGCAGCTCAGAAAACTCACAGCAACCCAGTGATTCTGGCCATGAAAGCCTTCGACAACATGTTTCATGTTGGTGACACACTTTTCAGGCATGCTTTATTTTGCAACACAGTAATTCAGTTTCAGTATCAAACCGAAGGTTAAACCAGCTTCTTATAAGAGATATGGGCATATACATAAATTGTAATAATGAATTGTATGGTGATAGGAAAGCATTTCTCATATATATGTATTTGTATTTGTATATGTATATGATTTATTGCTTATTTCACATATAATTAGAGGCTTCTTGTTATGTTCATGTGACACACCTATACATTACAGCTTATATACTAATGCAGGCATGGGCAAATTTTCGAACTTGGGGGCCGCATGGCGGCTCGAGCAGAGTGGGTGGGCCGGGAGGGAGGAGGTTCTCCTCAAGTCCCCTCCCTCCCCTTTCCTCCCCTTCCTCTTCTTTTCAGAGGCAGAAAGTGAAGGAAAGAAACATTTGGATCCCAAAAGGGTTAGCTTTCGTCAGGATGAGATGGTGGATGGGAGAGAATGGGTGGAAGGACGAAAAGGTGGAAGTGAAGGAAGGATGGAGGGAGAAAGAGAGAGGTGAGGAAGGGAGGAGGGAAAGGAGGAGGGAAGAGAGAAGGAAGGATAGGATGGTGAGAGAGAGGGGGGGGGGTTGAGAAAAGAGCCCAACAGGCTGCATCCAGCCCCTAGGCCTGGGTTTGCCCATACCTGTACTACTGTGTTGTTACACACAGTTTGGAAAGCTCTGCTGTATGGGTTTCTGAGGCTGGAAAAAGTCTGGAGAGCAAAGTTCAGCAGGACTGAGCAGGTCATCCTACCTGAAAGAAGAGAAAATAATGGAAAAGTCCTACTAAAAATTCTCCAGCTCCTAGAATCCCATATTGTGAGGGAAAATTCATGCTAGCAGTGCCTTCTGGAGCAGAATAAAGGGAGCTGGAAGAAGCACTGCTTAAAAAATGAGGTAGGAAACGGAAGGGGATGTGTTATGGCTGCTAAAGGTGTTCTGATATCTCTTTCCCTCCCTTCTTTCTTTCCCCTCACTACAGTATAAACAACAACACACTCTTCTCCATAAGGTGAATGGGATTATCATGTTGATTACGTTCTTCTGCTGTCGAATCCTGCTTTTTCCGTACATGTACTGGGTCTATGGGCAGTACGCCGGCTTGCCCTTTTATCGCGTGCCCTTCTCCATCCCAGCCGAGTACAACTTGGGCTCCGCCATCCTCATGGCGCCCCAGGTTTATTGGTTCGGCCTCATCTGCCGGGGAGCTTTCCGCGTATTCCGAGCCCGGGGCGCCACCAAGGAACAGGTGTTGCGGAATGGGCACAGACCAGAGACACAGGCGCTTGACTGATGACTTCTTTCCCTCCGCCACAAATGGACAGACCACATTTCCCCCTAACTTATTTATTTATTGGGGTACGGGAGGGACTGGATTGATTGGGGATGGGGAAGAGTAGGCTCCTGAGGCCAAAAAGAGATTTGGGAGGGGTTGGAAAGGGATTGGGGAGGGGGATTCTCCCACGACAGTATTTGGAGGGCACAGAAAACCAAAATCAATCCCTGGGGTTTAGCGTGGGATCCGTCTGCCAAAGGCAACCCTCTGATTTTGCATCACTTATCAGTATTTTTATTAAGGTTTCAGGGTTGGGTTGGGATGGGGGGACGACAAGAGTAAAGTCCCAAGCCAAAAGAAAATATAGGGAATATCTTTTTTGTTTTTGGAGTCACACACTGGCCAGTTGGGTCCAGGAGGCCTGAACACCCAGGACAGAATATGGTTGAAGTTATTATTATTTTTGGCCAAGGCTATGGGGAGAAGAGTCGTAAGATTAAACAAGGGTGTCCCAAGAGCATCATGGGCTTTGCCAAACTGCTATTTCTTGCCACGCAGTTACAGTAATGACCCAGCATAACCCAAATATGTATGCAAGGGGAAAAGCCTGCCAATATGGTAGAAGGTGATTCCATTACCTGGAGAAAGAAGAAACTGCAAATGATAGTTCGGTGGGGAAATCAGATCAAGGCTGGCTTGTTTCCTCCCCTCTCCATACAGTATTATCTATCAAGCTGCAGTATAGGGGAAATAGAGTGGGGTTTGAATACCTCTCCATGCTCTTATTATTGGAATTCTTAGGTTTTTTTTATTGGTAGTATCATTCATTCTCATAGGCTTGCCCAGTAAGGGAAATACTCCCCCGGAACTTTTGGATGTGGCTCAATACAAAGGGATCATCAGTATTACTGAGATGTTACCCGCTCAGCACATCCACAAAGTGTATTAAAATATTATTCCTTTGCATTGAGAAGTTTGACCAGAGGAATGCTTTTCTGACATATGTATGGCTCCCCCACTTAGCAATAACCAAGCAGGGAAACGTCCCTCCCTCTGCTCTTGCCACCCCTTCCCCTGTTCAGCACATCATCCCGTTGCTCCTCTCCCCCTAGAAATCCCCACTCCGTAGGGGCAGGGATCCAGCTGTAAATAGGGGCTGGGTAGGGTGCATTTATAATAACCCAAGCTCTGCAAAGTATTAAAGGAGCCGTTATCCAATGCCAGACGAGGGCCACTGTGCGTCTTTATTGCTCTCTCGATCAGCTAAGCTTCCCACTTTTCCGCAAGATGCCTCAGCTAGATTTGCTTGCTGTTCAAGTCCTTGAGCGTCCCTGTAACCACACCCCTCAGATCCACCTCCCTTTCAGGTTTCCTTTGTTCGTCACCGTCGCTCACACTTGTACACAAACACATGCATCTGTGGAGCATTTATGGAAGCGGAATAATATTGGTAGATGGTTGGTTGGAGCGGCATTGGACTTTCCCAATGTTTAGCCTGCATTTGACTTCTTAAAGGCCCTGAAAGAAAGCCAGGAAGAAGAATATTTTTTAAAACTCCATGGGTGAGAATATGTCATTATTTCTTACTATACCATCAAGAGCCAATGTGGTGTAATCATTTGAATGTTGGGCTACAACTCTGGAAACCAGAGTTTGAATCCCCTCTTGGCCATGGTAACCCTGGGCAAGTCACCTACTTCCAGCCCCATAAAACCCAGTGATAGATTTGTTTAAGATCACCATAAGTCAAAAACAATTGGAAATGTATTGCCGAAGTCTTCCATGGCCAAGATCACTGGGTTGTAGGTTTTTCGGGCTGTATGGCTATGTTCTAGAAGCATTCTCTTCTGATGTTTCACCTGCATCTCTGGCAGGCATCCTCAGAGGTTGTGAGACTCTGGCAAAACGTCAGGAGAGAATGCTTCTAGAACATGGCCATGTAGCCCGAAAAACCTGCAACAACCCAAGTTGAAATGTATCACTCTGGAATATACTGCCTGTGAGTCCAATGGAGTCTCCTTCTCTGGAGGCTTTTAAGCAGAGTCTGGATGTCTATCTATCAGGACTGTTTTGGAGCCCCCGGTGGCACAGTGGGTTAAACCCTTGTGCCGGCAGGACTGCTGACTGAAATCAGGGAGTGGGGTGAGATTCAAATCAGGGAGTGGGGTGAGCTCCCGTTTGTCAACTCCAGGACATGAGAGAAGCCTTTCACATGATGGTAAAACATCTGAGCATCCCCTGGGCAACATCCTTGCAGATGGCCAATTCTCTCACGCCAAAAGCAACTTGCAGTTTCTCAAGTCGCTCCTGACACAGGGGAAAATAAAAGGAGTGATTTGATTGTGTTTTCCTGCATTGTAGGAGGTTGAACTGGATGGCCCTTGGGGTCTCTTCCAGTGCTGGGAATATATGATTCTCTGAAGGCTCACAACAACAGTGATATTAGGATAGGAGTTTAAGATTCAGGGATGGGACCTCACACAGAAGAACGAACAGGAGGATTACCAAACCTCATAGGTCTGGCCTACTGTTTTTAAAGGAGTGTACATTGCTTTCTTCTGAAAGACGGCCGCAATTCCTTTCAGACCACTCAATTGGGTGTCTATAACAAACAAACGGTGCCATTGACTACTTTCCAAAGTGAACAGGAATAATAAGGGTGTAAATTGGAGTGGACTGGGCAAGGGGCAAGATGACACATACACTTTGGAGATGATCTGATAGAGGAAGAAGGCCAGGATAATGATGACAGATCCTATTAGGATAGTACGCAGCAGGTTGGGGAAGTTACCTGTAAGAGACAGAAGAGAAGCCAGCTCACAGATTCCTTTCCCCTCACAGCATGGCCCTTGCAAACATAGGATACCAAAAGGAGCGGAGCAATACAACTCAGAAAGACAGAAACAAAGCTTGAAACATTGTCCGAAAGAGGAATGTTTATAAGCTCTGCAAAAAAAGTTGCTTCCTAGTTCAACCCATTGGTCCTTTTAGCTTAGGGTGCATCTCTACACTGTGGTTTGGCACCACTTTAACCACCAAGGCTCAATGCTATGGAGGATTGGGAGCTGTAGTTTTACAAGGCCTTCTTTTACAAATAGTGCTTGTGCCTCACCAAACTACAGATCCTTCCATTCCACAGCACTGAGCCATGGCAGTTGAAGTGGTTTCAAACGGCATTAATTCTGCAGTGCCTTTAGTCTCTCTCATCTGCAGTGCTCAACGGCAAGGGATGCAAGGAGGTTATTTTCCTCAGCCTTACCTGGAGATGGCAGAGTTTGAACTCTGGAGGGATGCGCTCTGCTCTACCTTTAAGCTCTGTTCCCTCCCATAAGGCTTTTTCCCCTTCCCAAGGACAGCTTTACATCTGATGGAAGTCTGCAAATGAATGGGCTTTTATGGGGCACAAAAAGAGACTCTCACTTGGGGCAACAAATTCCGGCTCTTCTCCAATGTACTTATAAATGTCCAGGATCTTCTTTTTGTTCGAGTCAGGATAATCAAACCAAAGTCGTCCACTGGGTGTAGAGTCCATTGTCTCCTAGACTTTCTGCAGCGGCTGTGGACCCAAGAAGTCAAAAATGTGCTAATAGTGAAAGTTTCCAAATCCTCAAAGCCCATTTTAAAATTATACACCAGAAGCAGGGCAATCTCTGCTCTACCCTATTCAGCTGTTGTGGGATTGACCTTCCCATCATCCCCATTGAGGCATTATTTTTTCCATAGTCCAGTATTTCTCAACCTGGGGGTCAAGACCACTGGAGGAGGCTCGCGAGGGGGTGTCAAAGGGCTTGCGCCAAAGACCATCAGAAAACACTGTATTTTCTATTGGTCATGGGAGTTCTTTCTGGGAAGTTTGGCACAATTCTATCATTGATGGGGTTCAGAATGTTATTTGATTATAGGTGAACTATAAATCTCAGCAACTATAACTCCCAAATGTCAAGGTCTATTTCCTCCAAACTCCATCTGCATTCATATTTGGGCATATGGAGTATTTGTGCCAAGTTTCGTCCAGATCCATCATTGTTTGAGTCCACAGCGCTCTCTGGATGTAGGTGAACTACAACTCCAAAATTCAAGGTCAGTACCCACCAAACCCTTCCAGTATTTTCTTTTAGTAATGGGAGAACTGTGTGCCAAGTTTAGTTCAATTCCCTCGTTGGTAGTGCTCAGAATGATCTTTGATTTTAGGTGAACTATAAATCCCAACAACTACAACTCCCAAATGACAAAATTAACCCCTCCCCCAACCTCACCAGTATTCAAATTCGGACGTATTAGGCATTTCTGCCAAATTTGGTCCAGTGAATGGAAATACATCCTGCAGATCAGATATTTACAATATGATTCACAACAGTAGCAAAATTACAGTTATGAAGTAGCAACGAAAATAATGTTATGTTTGGGGGTGACCACGACATGAACTGTATTAAGGGATTACAGCATTAGGAAGGTTGAGAATCACTGCCATAGTCCATCAAATCATGGTCCTAAACACCTGTCCCACCTTCCTTTCCATTGATGATACAACAGAAAAAGTCCTTCTGGATTGATAGGAAGGAATGATGGGTAATCTTAACAGTAGCCAAACCAACGTACAGCTGCAGCTGCTGTGAAAGAAGTTAATGCCATGACCTCAGTGCAGCTGCTTGCATAATAGCCTTTCCTCAATCTGCCACTTTACTCCAGATGTGTTGGGAGTAAAATTCCCATCATCCCAAGCCAGTGGGCTCTTAGTAGCTAAAGGTAATGGAATTTGAAGTCTAAGACTTCCTGAATGGGATGAAATAACAGAAAAAGAATATTATATAGCAAAATATGTCAGCTAGTTTCAATGTAGAATTACTATTTCTAATCTTGCAGCCCAATACATCCGGATGAGGGTGGAATGGAGAAGATTGTTCTATAGCAGGCATGGGCAAACTTCGGCGCTCCAGGTGTTTTGGACTTCAACTCCTACAATTCCTGGCCTCAGGCTAATTCTTTTTCATAAGGGGTAAAAGGAAAAGGCTTTGCTCCATCAATATTTAACATTTACAGAAATGATCAGCCACTGCCAGAATGGACAGAGTTTCATCTATGCTGACGATCGTGCCATCACCACTCAAGCAGGGAGCTTTCAAATGGTTGAACAGAACCCCTCTGAAGCTTTAGGTGCTCTTACTGCCTATTATGGGGGGGGGGGGAGGAAAGGGCCATATGTTTTGGACTCCAACTCCCACAACTCCTAACAGCCTCAGGCCCCTTCCTTTTCCCCCTCAGCCGCTTAAGCGGCTGAGGGGGAAAAGGAAAGGGCCTGAGGCCAGGAATTGTGGGAGTTGAAGTCCAAAACACCTGGAGGACCAAAGTTTGCCTATGCCTGCTCTATAGTATAGTATGTCCACTAGTTTCAATGTAGGATTATTATTGTTTCCAATATCTGCTTTGCTGGTTCCATAGCTTTGCTGTTTTCAGTGCCTTGTTCATAGATCTGGCTGTTTGTACCTGTACTCACCTGTCATAAGCTGGGAGAAAGTCAGCCTAATCTTAGCAAGACTTAAGAACAAAGAAGCTGGAGTAAGCGGAAATACCCTTTACATCATTCTCTAGGCCACACCCATCTCTTATATGACATCACAATCTTAACCTTCTGACTTTTTCTCCTCCATGATCAAGATTATTCTCCCCCATCCCCCCCAAACTTTGATAGAATTTAAAGGGTGACTACTCCAAACCACTCAGGGCCCAAAAGAAGAATCTGGGAACTGCAGTGAATCAGGTTTATTGTATGCTTTTTTTTGTCTACGTCGAAAAGGCACACATTGTAGAGTGGGGTCCAGGCAAGAAGGAAATGCTTAACTTGGCCCCTTCTCATCGCTAAGGCACTTGAAGAAGGTCTGGCCGAAAAGCGTTCCCCTATCTTTGGTCTCTTATCAGGACTCTGAAGGTTTGGGGAGGATGCCCAGTAGCCCTCCTGCGGCCGTGAAGAGGTTGATAGGAGAGGATCCATCTGTGATGAGCGTAGACTGGATGCCCAGGCCCTGGAGCAGTTTCGCCTGCGGGAAAAGAAGAAGCTGACATGTCGTCTCTAGGGCCCCTTTGTTAATAATGCTAAAGTAAAGGTAAAGGTTTTCCCTGACATTAAGTCTAGTCTAGTCCTACTCTGGGAGTTGGTGCTCAATCTCCATTTCTAGGCCATACAGACAGTGTTGTCCATAGACACTTCCAAGGTCAAGTGGCCAGCATGACTGCATGGAGTGCCATTCTCTTCCTGCTGGAGCAGTACCTATTGATCTACTCACATTTGTATATTTTCGAACTGCTAGATTGGCAGAAGCTAGGGCTACCAGCAGGAGCTCACCCCACACTAGATTACAAGACTACTAATTCTCTATTGGAGCAGTGGGTTAAAGCACTGAGCTGCTGAATTTGTTGACCAAAAGGTCGCAGGTTCAAATCCGGGGAGCGGCATGAGCAGCCGCTGTTATTCCCAGCTTCTGCCAACCTAGCAGTTTGAAAACATGCAAAAGTGATTAGATCAATAGGTATTGCTCCAGTGGAAAGGTGTCTACGGACAACGCCAGCTCTTCGGCTTAGAAATGGAGATGAGCACAAACCCCCAGAGTCGGACACAAATGGACTTAATGTCAGGGGAAAATAAAAAAAAATCTCTATTGCTAAATCCAAGTTTGAGACCGCTCCTGCTTTGGGCTACAGGATTTTCGCAATTATAGTTCAAAACAGGAGCATCCTCAAGCTTGGTTGCTAATACAATTGTCCCTCCACATTTGTGGATTTGATTATGACTCTACAGTCAACTTCCTCTAGTCATGCTGGAGGATCTAGACATTCCTAGAAAGGTGTTCTCTCAGGTATAAACTATAGCAATGTCTTTATTCATGGTTTTTCATTTTCATGGGGGTCTTGTGTCCCTAACCCCAGGGCTAACTGGACCCTCAAACATCCCTCAGGTCCTTAGGAAGTCAATAAGTTGCTTTCTGGCAGCTCAAACAATTTGTCCATCTGGCTCAGCATTATCTCTTCTGGGTAAGAGGGGCTCTCCAGGGTCTCAAGCCACAATCATATTCAGTTCCAGCTATCTGATCCTTTCCTAAAAGAGATGTCAGGTGGGGGCTGAATTTGGGAAGTTCTGGGTGCAGAGCATACACTTTGCCAGATAAAATGACAGCCCTGTTGGATCCCGCTCTTATTTTCTAGGTCACTCTGATTGTGTTTCTCACCTGCATCTCAGGCCCGGCCACCGCAATGTCCCGGATCGTGTTGGCTCCCAGTGACTTGATCACGGCCTCAAATTTCTTCACTTCGACAGTAGCCAAAGCCTCAGCCCGGGCAACGTCCAAGTCGGCCTGAGCCTTGGAGAAGCGCAACTCCTGTTCCCGTGCCTGTGCCAGGCGCTGCAGCTCAGATTCCTGCAAAGGATTGTGTTAGCATAGTTATGGGAGGAAGGGGACTAGCATGGAGGGGAAAGTCCACTTTTTGGGGCAACACTGTACTTAGATCTAAAGGTCTGGGGATAGAAGGAAAACACTCATTGCATTGTCGAAGCCGTCCACGGACGGAATCACTGGGTTGCTGTGAATTTTCTGGGCTGTATGGCCATTTTCCAGAAGCATTCTATCCTGACATTTTGCCCACATCTATAGCAGGCATCCTCAGAGGTTCTATCTATCTAATCTATCTAATCTTATCTATCTATCTATCTATCTATCTATCTATCTATCTATCTATCTATCTATCCATCCATCCATCCATCCATCCATCCATCCATCCATCCATCTATCCATTCCTCCCTCTATCTATCTATCTATCTATCTGGACTGTCCAGGGTGGGAGAGCCCTTGTCTGTGGGAGGCAAGTGTGAATGTTGCAATTGGCCACCTTGATGATGAGCATTAAATGGCCTTGCAGTTTCACAACCTGGCTGCTTCCTGCCTGGGGGAACCATTGACTGCATAGGGAAGCTGATGATGAAACACAACCTACAAACTTTCTACTATCTTTAGACCCACTAAAAAAAATCCCACAAATGCTATGTTCAGCAAAGGACAAGAGGGATCCTCTCACCTTTGCATAACATGTGGACCACCATACACAGAACCCAAACATGAATCAGGGAACGTGAAAGTCACTGCGGATTAATTCAACCTGAGATGTCAGCCATAGTAGAGTACTGATGAACCAACCTAGACACAGCATGTTATCTGAGAACACAGAAATGCAGGGCCACTCTAACAACTACCATGTCTGACTACACAGAAAAGCCACTGAAATCCACAAGCAGATGGACAATTTCAACTGAAAGGAGGAAACAATGAAAACGAACAAAATCTGCCTACCAGTATTTAAAAAACCTCTAGAATCAGGACAGCACTCAGTAACGGGAATGCCAGACAAGAAACAATCAGGGCCAGCTAACACCTCCCAACAATGGACCCCCCAGACAGAAAGCAGTCAGTCTTTGAAGCTACAAGGCCATTAAATGATAATCAAGATGGCCAATTGCAACATTCACACTTGCTTCAAGCAGAAAAGAGTTTTTTCTCCTACCCTGGACATTCCACAGATATATAAACCTCACTTGCCAAGTTTCCAACAGACCTCACAACCTCTGAGGATGCCTGCCATAGATGTGGGTGAAACGTCAGGAGAGAATGCTTCTGGAACATGGCCATATGGCCCAGAAAACTCACAGCTGCCCAAAACACTCACTGCTGCTGTTCCTCCAAATAACATTGCAATGATTCCTGGGAACATTCTGTTATGATTTGCATACTTTCAGCTCTGGAGGTACCTATCAGTTCTCTACCTTTTCCACTCTACGTCCCACTGCAAGACACTTCCCGTATAAGAATCTGGATCCGGCCTGCCATCTCTAACATTTAAACTACCTCTTAGCAGAGCTTGGAAAGGTTACAATTTTAAATGGCAGCTCCCCAAATCTCCCAGTCCACAAGACCATTGGGACTCTGGGATCTCTCCTCTCACAACATCAGGCATGTTTCCCATTCTCTGTCTCTTAGCATGGCTGGATTTCTTTAACCACTGGACTTTTAAAACTCTTAAGCTCTTTCCAATCACAAGTTACTTGCATAGGATCCATTAAGATTTTAATTAATACAACATTACATTCAAACTGCAATAATTCTCCATTACTACAAATGCCCTGGGGCTACAAAAGCCTGCTGCAAAGAGTGGTGTTTATAAAAAAGGACGGCTATTAACAATTAAAGCTCAAAATTCCCAGAATCCCACAGTGGCCATGCTCACAAGGTAATTCTGGAAGCTAGAGTCCAAGAAAGTAATGTTTCCAAGCAATTGAGAATTAAGGAGAGAAAACATGGCCTGTTCATAGCTAGGGAATGGAGGGAGAGGAGTACCAGATTCCTTTTTGTGTGTGTGTCAGGAGTGACTTGAGAAATTGAAGTCGCTTCTGGTGTGAGAGAATTGGCCGTCTGCAAGGATGTTGCCCAGGGGATGCCCAAATGTTTTGATTTTTTACCCTCCTTGTGGGAGGCTTTTCTCATGTCCCCGCATGGGGAGCTGGAGCTGACAGAGGGAGCTCATCCGTGCTCTCCCTTGATTTGAAACTCCGACCTGTAGGTTTTCAGTCCTGCCAGCACAAGGATTTAACCCATTGTGCCACCAGGGGCTCACCACATACCTGAGATGGGTATTTATGTTTTGCCAGTGCAGAAGTGAAAGCCTTGGACAATGCAATACAGAAATGGCAATTAGGAGTTTTGGTGTCAAGAGGAAGCCAGACTCGAGGAGGTTCATGGAAAGAATGGCAGGACTCACAGTCTCTATGGCCGTCGCCTCTGCCTTCAGCTTGGCCTGCAGGACGGCGCCTTCGCCTTCAATCCGCGCTGCTTCTGCTCGTGATTGGGCCTCGGCTTTAGCAGATCCGGTGCTCTCCACTGCCGTGCTGAGGAAAAAGAGGAGCACGGGACAATTGAACCATTGCAAAATTGTTTGCCATTGAGTAGGCAATGCACAACCGTGCCTGCAGTTGTGGCTTGGGCCCCTGTGCCACCACCTCACCTGAGTGCTTCCAGTTCCAGCAGCTCCTTCCTGGCCCGCTCAGCCTCAGCCTGGTCCAGGATTTTCTGCCGCTCAAGGCGTCCTCGGGCCTCCTGTTCCAACCTCTCTGCCTCGTGCCTGAGATGAGGTGAAGAGCAGGGAGGCGGTGGAATCAAGGAGGGAAAAACCAAGGTCAGAACAAGGAAGACAAGCAAAAGTGGAGACCCAGCCTTTCCAGGGGTTTGTGAAAAAGCATTCCTCAGGGAGAAGGGCAAAACCAAGGAGACAAAAGATGGCAAGCAATTCTTGCTTGAAAAGGACAAGGGAGGAGAATGACTCCAAGGTGCTTTGGACATTTTGAAAGCCATAGATGTGCACTCTTTAAGAGAGGAGCATGCAGAAGGTCTTTAACGGGAGTTGTGGAGGAAATGCATTTGATAAAGTCTCTGGCTCCAAGCATATAATCCACATTCTTGAGAGCCGCTGTGGCACAATGGGTTAAACCCTTGTGGCTGCTGAACTGCTGATGTGAAAGTTGGGTTGCTGACCTAAAGGTTACCAGTTCAAATCCACAAGATGGGGTGAGCTTGTCAGCTCTAGCTTGCAGGGACATGAGAGAAACCGCTTAGCTAACACATCTGAGGGTCCCCCAGGCAACGTTTCTGTAGACGGTCAATCTCTCACACCAGAAGCGACTTGCAGTATATTCTCAATAACAAAAATCCACATTATCTGCTTTAAACAGGTTTATATTAGTCTACACTGCCATATACTCCAGATCAAAGCAGATAATCTGGATTTTATATGGCAGTGTGTAGAAAGAGCCTCTGTCATGTCTGGGGAAACTTCAGAAGCTGCAGAGATAGATAAATCAGATTTCCAAGTCTTCATTAGTGATCTAGGATTGTCTGCACGCGCATCCCTCTCCGAAAACTCTATCCTAGTCATATCTCACCTGTTCATGCTCAGCATTATTTTTAAATGTTTAATTATTACATTTGTTACAGTAATAGTTATTGTGTTACTGTTAATGTTTATTGTTTATCTTCAGTTATGAGTTTTTATTGTTTTGTATTACTGTTGTTATTGCTTTTATTACTGATGTATTGTGGGCTCGGCCTCATGTAAGCTGCACCGAGTCCCTTGGGGAGATGGTAGCGGGGTAAAA
Source organism: Anolis sagrei ordinatus (assembly GCF_025583915.1). Lineage (NCBI taxonomy): Eukaryota > Metazoa > Chordata > Lepidosauria > Squamata > Anolidae > Anolis > Anolis sagrei. Next base: position 17,295,855 of record NW_026847660.1, on the reverse strand, counting down.
ATAAAGTATTATTATTATTATTATTATTATTATTATTATTCATTTTAGCCCTTGTTAACTCCTTATTTCACAACTTGTTAACTCCTTATTTCCAAACTGTATGTCACGACACATTAGTGTGCCAGCTGCTGTGTGCAGGTGCGTCATGTAGATATACTCAGAAATGACAAAAATCTTAGAAATATATGTTGCTATCTTTTAAAAAATACATAAATGATAGCTTTTCATGATATATGTTGCATCTCCAAATATTTCATTATTACAAATTATGTATGTGACTATTTATCTTATCAGGGATTGATTCAACTTCTTGTTTGCTTAGTTAGTAAAACTGAATTACTGTGATGCAAAATGACACATGCCTAAAAATGTGTCACCAACAGGAAATGTTTGCAAAGCTCTGCCTAATCTCAATCCATGGTTAGCAAAAAGGAGATCAAAGAGCATGGGACTTTTTGTACCATTTTGTGATTGATAGAAAAAGACACTCCCAATATGGCATGTTTATCACCAGTCAGCATTTCCCATGCCGTGTACCCTCTCAAGTCCATCTACAGCTCCTTCTGCTCCGTCTCCCTGAAGGAAGTAACCTGGACTTTGCTGCCAGGAGATTCTGCAGATCAAATGAAGAGCCAGCAAATTTGTCACCACAGAGCCTGACTCCATCCGCAGCTCTGTCTGCACTCTGCTTTGGAGGGAAAAGCCTGGAATCTAAACTGCAGCATAATTCGGAAAAGTTGCTTTTTTCTGTACTCCAGGTCCCAAAATCCCTCAACCAGCATGGCTACAATAATACCATTGACCATACTGGCTCGGGGATTCTGGGACTCGTAGTCTAAAGAAGTAACTCTTCTTTGCTCTGTTGTAAGAGGCAGCAACTTACCCTAATCTCTTCTTTTATTGTCCTTCAGGGTGAATGTTTAAAATTGGAATTACTAGCCATTCTTCCATCTTGGGTGTTTCTAATTTTCATGTCCGCACATACAAAATTCTAGCTGCAGTTATCAGAATGAAAAGTCTGGCATGTCTTCAAAAGTGATCTGTCTGTTATGCCTAACATGAACGCATCTGGATGTATGGGTATTTCAAGTTTTAATACTATTTCTATAGTTTTATGGATCTCAATCCATTTTTGTTGCCTTATTCCAGGACCACACCTATGAAAAAATGATCCTTTTGATATTGATAGTGTATTTATATAAATTCAAACAGTTCTTTCAGTGTGGATGTTAAATCATACGATGCTTTGAAACGACAGTTGGCTGAGAAAGTGGTGTAGAAATCCTAGATAATAAGCAGCTCCATTTCTGTGGGCTGGAAGGTCTGCTTGTCTTTGGCACTGCTTTTGGCTCCTTCAGCAAGTGCAAGCTCAGCACTAGGGATTCGTCATGTCAAGGACTCAGCATTTCTCAAGGCTCCTCCAGGATGAGGCCAAGTCTCGATATTAGGAAAGTTACTTTTTTTGGACTCTGGGCCCCAGAATCTCCTGGCCAGTATAATGATTGAAAGAAGTACCATCCAAACTGCCCCCTAACTTTCCCAAACTCAAGTAAAGCTTTACAAAGAAACTTATTTTTTTAGGACTTTTAGATGAATAAGAGCAGTTTCTGGGTGGAGCAGAGACTCAGTTCTTCATACAAAGAAGTGTCACTTTTTCAGGCAACACCAAAGGGCTGGACAGAAGGTTTTGCACCAAATACTCCTTTTTGCCATTAGTGTTAACCCGGTTTTATATTGTGGCTCACTTCAGACTCTAACATGGATGTACTGACTCCTTTTTTAAAAAGTGTCTTAATTCTGGGTAGTTCTGAGTTTTCCGGGCTGTATGTTCCAGAAGCATTCTCTCCTGACGTTTCACCCACATCTATGGCAGGCATCCTCAGGGGTTGTGAGGTCTGTTGGAAACTAGGCAAGTGAGGTTTATATATCTGTAGAATAATATCCAGGGTGAGAGAAAGAACTCTTGTTTATTTGAGGTAGGTGTGAATGGAGGTAGGGATTCCCCCAGCCAGTAAGAAGCCAAACCTTGAAACTGCTAGGCCATTAAATGCTAATCAAGGTGGCCAATTGCAACATTCCAGGGTGGGAGAAACAACTGCCTCAAACAGTTGAATGTTGCAACTCACCACCTTGATTAGCATATAATGGCCTAACAGTTTCAAGATCTGGCTTCTTACTGCCTGGGGGAATCACTACCTCCATTCACACAGACAAGAGTTCTTTCTTCCAACCTGGACATTCCACAAATATATAAAAACAATTTTCCTAGTTTCCCACAAACCTCACAACCTCTGAGGATGCTTGCCATAGATGCAGGTGAAATGTCAGGAGAGAATGCTTCTGGAACATGGTCATACAGCTTAGAAACAACAACCCAGTGATTCTGGCCATCAAAGCCTTCAACAATACACTGTCTTATTTCTCATTGTAAGTCTTATTCTCATTGGTTATAGGACAAAGCAGATATTTTATAATGTGTGTGTTTCTGAGAGAGGAGTAGGAGAGAGGGAGAGAGGAGGAGGAGGCACAATCTGGGAAACAAATATATGAAATCCAGCTGTAAGTTTGGCTGGTCCATGCCATGAACCTGTCCATCACATCCCTCCCAAACTATTCCATACCGGGCCGCTGCCTCCTGGGAGTTGGTGGTGATCTCAATGGCGAGCTGCACACTGCGCTGGAGGGAATCTCGGGTCCTCTGATCCACGGGCTCCACACTCTGGATATCGATGCTGCTGATGACAAGGCCGTTGGGGGCAAAGCGCAAGGAGGTGCGCAGCGTCCCTTCCCCATCGAAGCCAAACACGGCGGCGCAGATCAGGCGGTTTGAGTTCTGGGGACATTAATTGCGGTAAAAGAATAGCACGGATTCCGTTTCCCCTAAGCAAGCACAATCACACAGTCAAATACACCCTGAAGCCAAAAACAGTTTTAATGCCAGCTAGTGCATTAGTCGCCGACGCCAGGAGAGAGCACTGCCAACCAATTTCCCCTTCAAGCATTAAACAGCGTGGAGGGAGCCAGTGCAATGCAGGGGTGAGATCAGGACTGGAGGGAACCAGGTTCAAATCTCCACTCAGCCATTAAATTTGCTGGCTGATCTCATGCCAACCATTCCTGCCTAACCTACCTCAAAGGGTGGTTGTTAGATAAAATGCCTATATATGTTTTTAGAAATAAAATATTGTAATGTTCCAAAGGTTAGTTATCTTATAATCCTATCTACAGGCAAAAAGGAAGAGACTGCTCTTTTATTTGTTGTCAGAACAAGAATGTTACTAATAATATTACAATATAATTGTATAGTACAATATAGTTTTATTTTATTGTTTGTATTACTGTTGTTATTGTTTTTATTACTGATGTATTGTGGGCTCAGCCTCATGTAAGCCGCACCGAATCCCTTGGGGAGATGGTAGCGGGGTATAAATAAAGTTTTATTATTATTATATAGTGATGTATAGCGCTGATATTGTACTGTGCTCATTATTTACAGCATTTATATTCCGCCCTTCTCACCCCGCAGGGGACTCAGGGCGGATTACAGTGTACACATATATGGCAAACATCCAATGCCAATTTTGACTTACAACATATACAGACATACACAGAGGCTATTTAACTTTTTCTGGCCGCCAGGAGAGCTGTCACTTTCATCGTCCATCTGCGACACTGATGAAGTACTTCTGCATTCCCGGCATGCTTTTTTGCTGGAGTGCTTTGCTGGAGTCTTTTTTATGGCCTCATAAGTTAGTTAATTTAGCCTCCCCACACTTTAAGGTGGTACCTAATTTTCCTACTTGACAGATGCAACTGTCTTTCGGGTTGTAAAGGTCGACAACAGGCTACACAATTGGTTGGAAACCCACTCCAACCCGGGCTGGCTTCGAACTCATGACCTTTTGGTCAGAGTGATCTTAATGCAGCTGACACTCAGCCAGCTGGGCCACAATCCTGATGCTCATGGTATAATGTATTGTATGCATCTATCTATCTATCTATCTATCTATCTATCTATCTATCTATCTATCTTGTAAGCTGCTCTGAGTCCCCTTTGGGGTGAGAAGGACGGCATATAAATAATGCAAATAAATAAATAAATGTTCAATGTATTGTGGAAGGCTTTCATGGCTGGAATCACTAGGTTCTTGTGGGTTTTTTTGGGCTATATGGTCATGTTCTAGAGGCATTTTCTCCTGACGTTTCGCCTGCATCTATGGCAAGCATCCTCTGAGGATGCTTGCCATAGATGCAGGTGAAACATCAGGAGAAAATGCCTCTAGAACATGGCCATATAGCCCGAAAAAAACCACAAGAACCTAAATAAATGTTTTTGTTTATTTGTTCATTCGCTTCCGACTCTTTGTGACCAGCCCACGCCAAAGCTCTGTCACCACCCCCACCTCCTTCAAGGTCAAGCCAATCACTTCAAGGATAGTAGTAGTAGTAGTCATCATCATCATCATCTTTATTTATACCCCACCACCATCTCCCCAAAGGGGACTCAGGCGGCTAATATGAGGCCAAGCCCAAAGATAAAATACAACAAAATAATATACAGAATGCAGACAACAACAAAAATTACATCAAAATAAAATATGTACAGTAGCAAAATGAATAAAACAAATTAACATAATATAAAATCGAGCAGAATGGGCACGCCAAATGGACGAGGTAAAATGGTAAAACCCTGGATGAGGTAGGAAAGAAAATATGTAATGGAGGGGAACCTAAAAGAAAGAAAGGATAACCTGCCCTTGGTCAGCCCCTCTTCCCTTTTCCTTCCATTTTCCCCAGCATCATTGTCTTCTCTAAGCATTCCTGTCTTCTTATTATGAGGCCAAAGTACTTCATCTTTGCCTCTAATATCCTTCCCTCCAGTGAGAAGTCGGGCTTTATTTCCTGGAGGATGGACTGGTTTGATCTTCTCGCAATCCAAGGCATTCTCACAATTTTCCTCCAACACCAGTTAAAAAGTGCCTCTCTTCCTTCGCTCAGCCTTCCTTATGGTCCAGCTCTCACATCCATAGTTTACTACGGGGAATACTATTGCTTTAACTATGCAGATTTTCGTTGCCAGTGTGATGCCTCTACTCTTCACTATCTTATCGAGATTGGTCACTGCTCTCCTCCCAAGAAATAAACGTCTTCTGATTTCCTGGCTGCGGTCTGCGTCTGCAGTAACAGCTCTCTCCAAACCTGAAGTATCTGCCTCTGGTGGCCTTCCCCAACATGGCTCCCTCCAAATATGTCAGATTAAAATCACTCCATCATCCCCAAATAGCCGGTGCATTGCTTGCTGGGAGTAATTGGAGCTATAGTTCAATATATCTCTGACCTGGAAGGGGACTACACAGTTTGGAAGAGGAACCATTTAACTACAACTCCCATAACTCTGCAGATCGACTGGTTGGAGGTGTTTGGAGGATCGTAGTCCAATAAGAACCCCCCCCCCCCCAAAATAAAGTGTAACTAGTCAAGGCAGCGGGTTAAACCACTGAGCTACTGAACTTGCAGACCGAAATGTTGGCAGTTTGAATCTGGGGAGTGGAGTGAGCTCCCACTGTTAGCCCCAGCTTCTGCCAACCTAGCAGTTCAAAAACAAAGAAACATAAACCCAAGGAAGAAAAAGATCAGCAAAAGAGAGACACACAGAGAGAGAGGAACGTGTGCCTTGTTGTGATCTCTGAGTTACAGAGATTTACAGGGGACAGGGAGGCAAGGGATTGAATGAGGAATCCACAACTCACCTTATGGAAGTCATCAAATGTGACAGCAGCTACTGCTCCCCTGATGCGCGAAGCCAATGTCTTGCAGGCATCACCCACAAAATCTGGGACGCAAAACAGGCGGGATGCTTCGGCCGCAGCAGGTATCTCAAAGTGCCTGTTGGGGAAACAGTCTTCACGGTCATAATAAAGTACATGACAGCAGTGTTGAGTTCAGGCATGGGCAAACTTGGGCCCTCCAGGTGTTTTGGACTTCAACTCCCACAATTCCTAACAGCCTCAGGCCCTTTCCTTTTAAGCTGAGGGGGGAAAGGAAGGGGCCTGAGGCTGTTAGTAATTGTGGGAGTTGAAGTCCAAAACACCTGGAGGGCCAAAGTTTGCCCAGGCCTGATCTGCATTATACACTATGCCCCACACCACTGGAGAAATTGCATTGTTTGGCCAGTACTGCACCACCTGACATCTCCTTGGAAGTAGCAGTCAATAGTGAAAGAATCAAGGCAGTGACATCTCCAGCCCATCCCCTGTTCACACATACCCTGTCTACACTCTCATTATAGATTCCATGTTGGAGGGTCTTCAATGCATGTAGCCCCCGACTCACCAGTTGTAGGCCAGCTGGAGCTGCAGGCGGGCGTGATCAGCCGTTTCAATGGTGATAATGTCAGTGCAGAAGTCAGGTCCCAGGAGGAGGCAGAGGGCACGGCGGGCATGAGGGCGTTTGGGTCGGCCCCCCGACAGGCTCAGCACTGTGAACTGCTCATCGGGCCCCAAAAGCACCAGCTCTGGTCCAAAAACCACCCTGAGAGGAAGAGAAAGAATTAAAATTATTGCATGAGGAGGTGTAGTATCGGCCTCTTAATAGTCTTTCCTTAAGCCCAAGACCTTTTTAAAACAATCACACCAACCCTAAACGAATGTGAATTCAATAATCCAATGCAAGTTATGTAAGTGTTGATTTACCATATCCCCATTGATTCAATGGGTCACCACCAGCTGGGATGAACTGTTAAGATCCTATCTAACCAATCTGTAATAGCATAACACTTTATTGGCCCACTTCATCAGATGCATAAAGGTACTGAAACACTGCAATTAAACATGATAGAATGTCACTATAGACCAGGCGTGGGCAAACTTAGGCCCTCCAGGTGTTTTGGACTTCAACACCCACAATTCCTAACAGCCTCAGGCCTCTTACTTTTCCCCCTCAGCCGCTTAAGCTGAGAACAACACTAAAAAAAACAGGGAAATTCCAGACAGGAAGCAATCAAGGCCAGCTAATACCTCCTAACAAAGGATTCCCCCAGGCAGGAAGCAGCCAGGCTTTGAAGTGGCAAGGGTATTCAGTACTAATCATAGTAGCCAATTGCAACATTTACACTTGCCTCCAAGAGACAAGAGTTCTTCCTCCCACATGGGACATTCCAGAGATATAAAAACCCCACTTGCCTAGTCTCCCAATACACCTCACCATCTCTGAGGATGCCTGCCATAGATGTGGGTGAAACGTCAGGAGAGAATGCTTCTGGAACATGGCCATACAGTCCAGAAAACTCACAGCAACCAAGTTATTCCGGCCATGAAAGCCTTCAACAACATATGTGATGATAAATTATGTTGGAATAACACAATGTGGAGATGATAACCAGAGTTCAGAGCTTAGCAAAGGAAACGGAGGATGCAACAGCTCTGAATCCAATGACATGCGAACTGGAAGATTCTGGAAGGTGACTATGTATTCTGCCATAAGGTTCTTGGAAAAAAACTTTTTGGGTATGGCACAGGACAGTAAACTACGAGTAGGGGAAATGAGCAAGCATGAGAATAAGAGAGGAAAATAAAGATCGCTTAAGGGAAATACTCTTAGTCATACAGTCCATTTTTGGTGCCAAGTCTCATTCTTGGAATAGGAAACTATCTTTTCTTCATCATGCAGAATAAGCACAATGTCAGCTCCCTGGCTTCAGGCTCAGAGAGAGAGAAGCATTGGCCAGTTGAGTTTGGCACTGCTACTGCGACAACAGCGAGTGAGGAAGACAAACCGAGCAAGGATCCTCATAGGAGGGTTTGTGCAAGACGGCACAGAATCCCTGGGGTTTTGTGTCATTCACTGGAAGAGTTAACTATTTTCTCTCAAGGAAGGCACCAGGACATTTGTAATGTTTCAGGCAAAGATTGGGAAAATTACTTTTTGAACTACTGCACCTTCAATCTTGAACAGGCATGGGCAAACTTTGGCCCTCCAGGTATTTTGGACTTCAACTCCCACAATTCCTAACAGTCAGAAACTGCAAGTCCCTTCTGGTGTTAAAGAATTGGCCATCTGCAAAGACATTGCCTAGGGGACACCCTGAGGCATCTCTCATGTCCCCACATGAGAAGCTGGAGCTGACAGATGGGAGCTCACCCCGCTCCCTGGATTCAAACCGCTGACTTTTCGGTCAGCAGTCCTGCCAGCACAAGAGTTTGACCCATTGCACCACTGCGGGCTCCATGTCTCACCTCGTTCTTAACTAACAGTTATTTGCAAGATGGATGTTTGTAAATGGATGGATGCCTGTATATTTAAACATAGTTATTTAGTTATGGAATAGAACGTAGGAGAACCTTGCTTTGAACTACAGAGCTCTGGTACAACTCCATTACTTCGATCGGCCTCACCTTCAAAATCCTCTGCCTTTTCTTCCGTAACATATAGATCTTGACCATTCTGGACTGTGAAATACTCTTAATAATAATAATAATAATAAAACTTTATTTGTACCCCGCTACCATCTTCCCAAGGGACTCGGTGCGGCTTACATGAGGCCAAGCCCACAGCACATCAATAAACAAAAGCGATAACAAATAATCAAAACAGTTAAAATAAAAACTCAAAAACAAAAATACACAACAAGCAATAAACAATAATATCTGTTGTTTCAAAGCAGTCATGAATGCATACACCACACACTCTGCTTCTCTCACCTGGATTTACGTTCTTTGTAGTCATACACCTGCACAGCTGCGTTGTGGGGGACTCGGTAGGACACGGCCCGTGTCCTGTCGCGGTAAACTGGACTGCTTCCATCAGATGGGTCCCGGGAACGATCCACTACTGGATTCCTTTCTGAGGTCAACAAGGCCTCCACATGGGAAGGCAGGTCCTTCTCCCATAGCTCTTCATCCTGGGAAAGCATGTAAGTGTGGCCGATAACAGCGCGGACCTATGGGAAAAGACGAGACGGTGGGGATAAGTGGGGCAAGTGTCCAACATTAAGCTCCAGTACTAGTAAAATGGAAAACACATAATAATATCCTTGCTTGAGATTTGCCAAAATAACCTCAATGATGCCATATATTTACTCTACATAGCCTAAGAACTGTTCCAGGTATAATATAAATTCATTTTATAATACTGAAGCTAGAGATTGGGCAAGCTACTCCCTTTTTTGACTACAGCTCCCAGAATCCCCAAGCACAGAGTTTCTCAACCTGGGGGTCAAGACCTCGGGGGGGGGGGTCATGAGGGGGTTTCAGGGGCCACCAAAGACCATCAGAAAAACACAGTATTTTCTGTTGGTCATGGGGGTTCTTTCTGGGAAGTTTGGTGGGGTTCAGAATTCTCTTTGATTGTAGGTGAACTATAAATCACAGCAACTACAACTCCCAAATGTCAAGGTCTATTTTCCGCAAACTCCACAAGTGTTCACATTTGGCCATATTGAGTATACGTGCCAAGTTTGGTCCAGATCCAACATTGTTTGAGTCCACAGTGCTCTCTGGATGTAGGTGAACTACAACTCCAAAACTCAAGGTCAATGACCACCAATCCCTTCCAGTATTTTCTCTTGGTCATGGGAATTCTGTGTGCCAAGACTGGTTCAATTCCATCGTTGGTGAAGTTCAGAATGCTCTTTGATTGTAGATGAACTATAAATCCCAGAAACTACAACTCCCAAATACAAAACCAATCTCCCACCAACCTCACCAGTATTCAAATTTGGGCATATCAGGTATTTGTACCAAATTTGGTCCAGTGAATGTAAATACATCCTGCACATCAAATATTTACATTACAATTCACAACAGTAACAAAATTACAGTTATGAAGTAGCAACAAAAATAATGTTATGGTTGGGGTCACCACAACATGAGGAACTGTATTAAGGGGTCGCGGCATTAGAAAGGTTGAGAACAACTGCCCCAGCCAGTATTGTCATGTTGGCTGGAGAATTCTGGGAACTGCAGTCCAAAAAAGGAACTTTCCTAAGGCTTGACTGAACTTAATTCTGGAAGAGTTAATTGCTTTCACGTTAGTGCAAATCCTTTCAACTTGACTGCCTAGTAACCACAAAGAAGTAGCACATCTTTTCCGCAATTGAGGGTCAGTCAAACTACAATGGAGACTCCACWCATCATTTAAAACAGCACTACATTATTTGGTGATAACCTTCCACACAGWCAACMCCCCCCCCCCCCCCCTTAGCATAATTAAGTTACTAATAAACCTCACTCAGTGTTATTTTGAACCTTCCTGCTTTCAAGTTCTGGCTCAGATCCTAGAAACATAAACTAAATCTTATTCAGCAAAACAAGAAGGTCCTGCGGCACCCCAGAGACTAATAAAATGATCATAACATGGCCTTTGTGTGGACGACAGCCCATTTCCTCAAAGGCATGGCATTTTACATACATGCAGGATAGTTGTGCCATTAACACTTATGTGAAAGACGGTTTAATAATCCAGTTGTCACTGCCAGTACATCCTTGCATTTCATTTCCCCTGGCACTTAGCTTTCTACAAGTGGATTTGAAATTTTGCCAAGTATGCCATAGATCTGGCGAAATGGGCAGGAATTAATGAAACACATGCTATATTAAGTGCCTGAGGTTTTAGGACAGTGGTTCTCAACCTGTGGGTCCCCAGATGCTTTGGCTTTCAACACCCAGAAAACTGGGTGGGATTTCTGGGAGATGTAGGCCAAAACACCTGGGGACCCACAGGTTGAGAACCACTGTTTTAGGATCTCAAAGAGCTCCTTGTTATTTTTGGTACACCATATTAACATGGAAATACCTCCCCTACAGATACAAGGAGAGATGGGTAATAAATAAATTATTATTATTATTATTATTATTATTATTATTATTATTATTGTGTTGTCGAAGGCTTTCATGGCCAGAATCCCTGGGTTGCTGTGAGTTTTTTGGGCTGTATGGTCATGTTCCAGAAGCATTCTCTCCTGACATTTCACCCATATCTATAGCAGGCATCCACCGGGATTGTGGCGCAGCTGGCTGAGTGTCAGCTGCATTAAGATCACTCTGACCAAAAGGTCATGAGTTCGAAGCCAGCCCGGGTTGGAGTGGGTTTCCAACCAATTGTGTGTAGCCTGTTGTCGACCTTTGCAACCCGAAAGACAGTTGCATCTGTCAAGTAGGAAAATAAGGTACCACCTTAAAGTGTTGGGAGGCTAGATTAACTGATTTATGAGGCCATAAAGAAGACTCCAGCAAAGCATTCCAGCGGGGAAGCATGCGGGGAATGCGGAAGTGCTTCATCAGCGTCGCAGATGGACGATGAAAGCGACAGCTCCCCTGGCGGCCAGAAAAAAGTTAAATAGCCTCTGTGTATGTCTGTATATGTTTGTATGTCAAAACTTGGCATTGAATGTTTGCCATATATGTGTACACTGTAATCCGCCCTGAGTCCCCTGCGGGGTGAGAAGGGCGGAATATAAAAGCTGTAAATAAATAAATAAATAAAATAAATAAATTGTGAGGTCTGTTGGAAACTAGGCAAGTGAGGTTTATATATCTGTGGAATGTCCAGGGTGGAAGAAACAACCCCTGTCTGCTTGAGGCAAATGTGAATGTTGCAATTGGCCACTTTGGTTAGCACTGAATGGCCTTGCAGCTTCAAAGTCTAACCGCTTCTTGCCTGGGGCAAAACATCAGGAGAGAATGCTTCTGGAACATGGTCATACAGCCCAGAAAACTCACAGCAAACCTATTATTATTATTATTTCCTTTATTATTTTCCCTATACTACACTATCATTGCTTTTGTCCTTGCAGTTGGATTGATATGGGAGGAGTGTCAGCATTAAATGAAGGAGAGCCCAAGGTCTCAAGTGTGAATGGAGTCCTCATTTTAATACTCCCAAAGGGACAAAACCAAAGAACCTAAGCAGAGAACATAGGATATCCTTCACACCCATCACTAACTGTGTATTTCTTAAACAAAGCTACTCCAAGAGCTTAGGTTGAAGAGCGGTTAATAAATAATGGATACCAACTCTGGCAGAGAGGAGCAATACTTTTGTCGGCAGTGACCTCTGAAGGTGTGCATCCCAATGGCGCTGCTAATGAGCCCGTCTAGTCTGCGCTGGAGAGGAGCCAAGTGCTACTCCGCTTGCTTTGCTCACCTTCCCAGTCTTGATATCCCGCACATAGATGCCCTCGTTCTCCGCTAAAGGGATGGAGTGGCGCTGCTCCATGACTTCCACCTCCGCTGGCGGCACGTACTCCAAAGGGCCCCGGATCAACCAACGGTCGCCTGGCTTGCGGAGCACCTTCTTGTCATCCTAGACGAACACAAGACAGAGACAGAGAGGTGAATGAGTTCCTGTCGCTGCTTCAATTGAGTGTTCCTGCATGGCAGGGAGTTAGACTGGATGGCCCTTGTGGTCTCTTCCAACCCTACGATTCTATACATCATAGAACCCGCCCTCCTCTCGCTGCTCCAGAGTTTGGAAAATTAGCCATCATTTACATCAGGGGTCCCCAAACTCAAGCCCAAGGGCTGGATATGGCCCTCCAAAGTCATTTACCCGACCCTCGCTCAGGGTCAACCTAAGTCTGAAACGACTTGAAAGCACACAACATCAGCCAAAAGCAGGCCCACACTTCCCATTGAAATACTAATAAGTTTATATTTGCTAAAATTGTTCTCTGTTTTAATTATTGTATTGTTTTTAAGTGTTTTTGCACTACAAATAAGATATGTGCAGTGTGCACAGGAATTCATGTTTTTCTCAAATTATAAGCCAGCCCTCCAACAGTTTGAGGGACTGTGACCTGGCCCTCTGTTTAAAAAGTTTGATGACCCCTGATTTACAATGATGACTAATTAGTCATAATTTACATTTATTCCCCATGAAAGTGGAAAGTGCTCTTTTAAATAGAATTATCTAGGAATGTCTTGGTCCTCCAGTGCGACTCTATTGTCAAACTCCATCAGAGGTTGTTTATATAATTGTTCTGGAAGACCTAGAGCAGGCAGCCTCAAACTGTGGTCCCCTTCGCTGTTTGTGTTGGAAAAAGCAACCTTCTTCAAGCCTCCACTAGTTATGTGTTATGTATATAATTCAGATTGGTTACTGTATTGTATATGTGTGCATTGGTATGCAGTTTTCCTTAACTCTCTGTTGTGAGAGGGGCTGCAGACCATGTGATCAACTGGGACTAGTCAGGACTTAGACTCCATTTTAGAAAGGCAGAAGCTATTAGACTTTCACTGTAGAAACAGTACAGCTTAGACTCCATTGGACTTTCAGACTAGACAAAGACTATTAGACTGTCAGAACAGAGAGATACTTTGGGCCGTTGATTATAAGAAAGATGCCCTGTGTTATCTGCACAAACTACTTCAAATTCTACCTGTAACTGGATTAATATGCAAAGCTCCTGTATGCTGAATACATGAAGTTTGTGAGTAAACGTATAAGTTTGTGAGTAAAACTGTTATTTTTGACTTTTGAGAGCATGATTTAAACCAAGATGTTTTAAGGGAGAGTAGATGTTTTTGGGCAACTGAAAGAACACTTCTGAAACTCTGCTATCTATCTATCTATCTATCTATCTATCTATCTATCTATCTATCTATCTATCGTCTATCTATCTATGGTAGAGTCTCACTTATCCAACCTTCGCTCATCCAACATTTTGTATTATCCAACACAGTCTGCCTCCTGTCTGGATCCACAGCAGTTTTAATACATTACAATGGTTTGGTGCTAAATTTGTAAATACAGTAATTACTACATAACGTTAATAACACTTTATGATAACACTTTATTTATATTACGCCCTTCTCACTCCAAAGAGGACTCAGGGCGGATCACAGTACACATACATGGCAAGCATTCAATGCCACTTTGTATAGGCAATACACAGACAGAGGGAACAGAAGGAGGTGCCATGGAAGGTTGGGCTGGACTCCAGGGGGTGTTGTTGCTCTATCCTCTATGACAAAGAGCTGTCAGGATTTCCTCCTTCCTTTTGGTCGCCCAGCATTTTCTGATCTTCTTTCTTTATGGCGTTCTTTATCTCCCCTGCTTTTAGTGGTACCTAATTTCTCTAATCACTGCTAAAGCTATTTTCCAATTGCTTAGGTAAACAATGAGCTAGGCTGACAGTTGGCAGCTCACGCCAACCTGGAGCTTCGAACTTGCAACCTTTTGGTTGATAGATCTTATAATTGCTGATGATTTACCAGCTGTGCTGAACCTTACTGTGTATTGAACTGCTTATTTTGTCAATTTTGTTGTAAAATATGACATTTTGGTGCTTAATTTGTAAAATCGTAACGTATTTTGACATTTAATAGGCTTTTCCTTAATCCCTCCTTATTATCCAACATTTTCACTTGTCCAATGTTCTACCAACCTATGTTGGATAAGCGAGACTCTACTGTACTTCCAAGCTCTGCCCCGTTCAACACAGCCTCCTACCTCATTAATGTCTTCCATAAGGCAAAGAGCCCGCAGCAGAAGGCCTTCTTCTTCTGAAAGGATGTATACATCTTGGATGCCTTGTTCCAGCCACTCTCCGGGCCTCAGGAAAAAGGAAACCTCTCCCTGGAGAAATGATAGGAAAAGGTTGGGAAACAGCAAAGGTGAGGTTCTGTAGTTAGCCTAGGAAATACAGTGCCATACTGTGCCTATGTGGAATGGGAAGCCATCCTACCAACATGTACAGAAGTAGGGGGATATACCTGTGCTCTAGTTTTACCCTGGGGGGCCTCTCATATGGAAAGCAAATGGCTCAGAGTTATGGAAATTTGTAGAGCATTAGCATTCCAGCACAGAAGCTGAGAAATATAAGATTATTGGGTACGTGGGCTTATTAACAAAAGACCCTCCTCATATATGCACAGCAGAGTAACTTATTAGCAGCAGCGTGACCCACCACCAGAAGCCCAAACAAAACACACAGACCAATGTTATATCTTCCTTAGGAGGATTTTCTTTATAGTAAAATAATGTGATAATAATTTACACAAACAAGGTTTCCATGACACAAATAAAATTCGAGCTTCACACATGAGGCCTTCTCATAACAAGGCCTACCTCACACTCTGAGGCCTTTCTCCTACAGTAAGGCCTAGTACCACTGAGAGCTATTCTCCCACTGAGGTGTTCTCTCACATGGAGAGGCTTTTCTCACACTGAGAGCGCTCTCAGACTGAGGCGTTACTAAGCAACAGGCACACCTGCTTATATTGAACTACAGCTTTTGCTGCATCATTGCATCCATTTAACCCTTGACTCATATTTTTGTAATTAAAAATAGCTAGTTAATATTTCTGACAAAGATCTCAGATGATAGTCTAGGAATGGGATACAAATGTGGTACAATTCGATCAAGGACTCATGAATGAGAAGACTGGCAACAGTGAAGGAGATTTCCTGAAAGTATGGTATGTTGTAGGACAAGACTACAGTGTGGTTAAACCTGCTTGATAACTCTGTTGAATCACAGTCAGACTTCAGATTTGCTGGGATTAGGACAGGCATGGGCAAACTTGGGCCCTCCAGGTGTTTTGGACTTCAACTCCCACAATTCCTAACAGCCTCATGCCCTTTCCTTTCACCTCTCAGCCGCTCAACCTGCTGACCCACAGGTTGAGAAACAATGCACTAGACCAGTGGTTCTCAACCTGTGGGTCCCCAGATGTTTTGGCCTTCAACTCCCAGAAATCCTAACAGCTGGTAAACTGGCTAAGATTTCTGGGAGTTGTAGGACAAAACACCTGGGGACCCACAGGTTGAGAAACAATGCACTAGACCATAACTGGTATTATGTCGTCCACAGCTGACGAAGCGCACGGTCCTTGGAAGCGGGCACATACCTTGATCACCTTCTTCTGCCCAAGTTGGGGCTTGCCATCGTCACCCACTGGATCAAAAACCACGCAGTACTGGCGGCTGTTCAGGGTGGTGATGTCAACCACTCCCACCACTTCCTCATAAACGTCTGGGATATGGGCCTCGGTATCAGCCATGGTGACCAGCCATTCTTCCCCAGTCTTCCTGAGAGTGCCTTGGGAGTCCTGGAAGGTCTTTGTGGCCCGGAGGTGGAGCGCTTTCTTCAAGAGGGAAGAGAGATAGGCATGGAGAAGGCGACACGGACTTGGTTAGCCCACTATTTGTACAATACAACTTACATAGGAAACTGAGCAAGACTGCGGGGGGCTGTCTATCACAACTAGCTTTAATCTGAATGTGTGTATTAGGAAGGAATACTCAGAGATGCTTTTGCCTCTGATTTATAAGAAGGCAATGGCAAACCTGTTGTGAATAAATTTTGTCAAGAAAACCCTGTGTTGCTGTTCATTTTTCATTTTTTTTTAATATTTAGTACACTGCAGAGAATTTTGGTGACTGAGTAAACTATAATACATGCACACACAGACAAGCACACATTTGTATTTTCTAATATATATAGAATCATAGAATTGAAAGAGACCTCATGGGCCATCCAGTCCAACCCCCTGCCAAGAAGCAGGAACATCACATTCAAAGCACCCCCGACAGATGGCCATCCAGCCTCTGTTTAAAAGCCTCCAAAGAAGGAGCCTCCACCACACTCTGGGGCAGAGAGTTCCATTGCTGGACAGCTCTCACAGTTGTTCAGGTGGAATCTCCTTTCCTGTAGTTTGAAGCCGTAGTTCCGTGTCCTAGTCTGCAGGGCAGCAGAAAACAAGTGTGCTCCCTCCTCCCTATGACTTCCCCTCACATCTTGATACATGGCCCTCATCATGTCTCCTTCTGCAGGCTGAACCTGCCCAGCTCTTTAAGTCGTTCCTCATAGGGCTTGTTCTGCAAACCCTTGATCATTTTAGTTGCCCTCCTCTGGACACATTCCAGCTTAGAGTCAACATCTCCCTTCAATTGTGGTGCCCCAAATTGGACAGTGTGATTCCAGGTGTGGTCTGACCAAGGCAGAATAGAAGGGTAGCATGACTTCCCTGGATCTAGACAGGCCAAAATACCACTGGCTTTTTTTTTTTTTTGCAGCTGCATGACATTGCTGCTCATGTTTAACTTGTTGTTTTCTTAAGAAATGGGGCTACAAAGTGGAATCCATGATATGCGAGTGTGGAGAAGAGCAAACCACAGACCATCTACTGCAATGCAACCTGAGCCCTGCTACATGCACAATGGAGGACCTTCTTGCAGCAACACCAGAGGCACTCCAAGTGGCCAGATACTGGTCAAAGGACATTTAATCAACTACCAAGTTTACAAACTTTGTGTTTTTTTTAATGCAATACAACTGTTTGGTTTGCTCCTGAGACGATAAATAAATAAAACTTGTTGTTCACGAGGACTCCACGATCTTTTTCACATGTACTGCTATTGAGCCAGGCATTGTCTCCAATTCTGTATCTTTGCATTTCATTTTTTTCTGCCTAAGTGGAGTATCTTGCATTTGCTCTTGTTGAACTTCATTTTGTTAGCTTTGGCCAATAATCTCTCTAATTTGTTAAAATCGTTTTGAATTCTGCTCCAAAAGGACTTTTACAGGCACATATTAAACATCTTATTCGTTTTTTATGTTTGAAATACAGGGTAAGGGTAAGGCAGCATAACTTCCTTTTTTAAAATGCGTAATGTATATTCAGTCGGTTAAAGACGTAGTGGAGCACTAGTGGTCTCGTTTGAGAGGCGGGAGTATAAAGTTTTGTCCTGACACAGTTCAGTCGCCATCATGCGTTGGAACAGTGAGGAGCGTGCTTTTGCCATTGAGGCCTACTTTTCGAGCGGATTTGGAGTGGCTGGCCCACTCTCCAGATTTGGCCCCTTAGGATTTTTTTCTATGGGGTTTTTTGAAATCCCGTGTTTATGTGAACCGTCCAAGGACCCTACAAGATTTGAAGACCAACATCCAGGAAGACATTGCCAACATAACGCTGCTATGTTGGCAAGAGTCATGACAAACGCCAGAAATTGGTTTACTCAGTGTATGGAGAATGGAGAATGGGGGACCTCACCTACCTAATTTGATCTTCAAAACTACGTAAAACAAAACTTTAGGTATGCGCCTACATTATAAAAAAAATTAAAAATTCTGATTCATACAATGGGTTTTATTAAGTTTTGAAAAAAGGAAGTTATGCTGCCTCACCCTGTATGAAAAAACAATGCTAGTTTTGTTTGAAGAACCGAAAAAGCTTCTTAGTAGCTTAAAAGCAATTTTTGTGACTTGGCTTTTTAAAATCTGTAGTCTATTATTCAGTTGTGAAGCATGTATTTTCTTTGAGCTAGAACATTCAAAGGGTGTGTCCACATTTACCTAGGAAAAGCACCTCTGAACTCAGTGGTGCAATATTTCTGGGTGAGCAGGCAAAAGTTCAGGCTGACAAACTCACTGAACACTTGATTAACAAAAGAAAGGGAGGAATATGAAAAAGTTTCTCCTATCTGCAGTGAAACAGCCGTATTTTCAACAAGCTGTTAACTGGGGAAAAAATGGTTACTATTTTCAAAATGGCAACGTCGCAATACTATAGCAGCTTCGAGGTGAGTATGGATATTGCAAAACTATTAAATTAAGACTTTAGTCCTATTCAGAATGTCAGTCTCCGTCTCTAAACGCTTTTCCTTCTGTATGCTGCTGACCACAAATGTATTTTGTTAGCTGCCTTCCAGCTGCCATTGATCCAAGCCCATCCCATGACTGAGAGACCTCCAAGTTACTCTTACCTTCAGCAACCGTAATCAGGGCTTGCAGACTCAGGGCCATGGCTTCCTGGATTCGGTCTATTGTATTACTATTGGTTTTTGGGGTTTTTTTGTCATGTCAGGAGCAACTTGAGAAACTGCAAGTCACTTCTGGTGTAAGAGAATTGGCTGTCTGCAAGGACGTTGCCCAGGGGACGCCCGGATGAATTGATGTTTTTATCATCCTTGTGGGAGGCTTCTCTCATGTCCCCACATGAGGAGCTGGAGCTGATAGAGGGAGCTCATCCGCCTCTCTCCGGATTCGAACCTGCGACCTGTTGGTCTTCAGTCCTGCCGACACAGGGGTTTCACCCACTGCGCCACTGGGGGCTCCATTACTATTGGTAATGTCAATGAAAAAGACCCCTTTCAATACAAGAGCCAAATTCAGTTTCAGAGACATTCTCAGGGTCCATGAATGGGGCAAAAGAAAGGGATCAGTAATAGTAAAGGTTTCCCCTTGACATTAAGTTTAGTTGACCCCATCTCTAGGAGGTGGTGCTCAACTCCATTTCTAAGCTGAAGAGCCAACATTGTTGGTAGACGCCTCCTAGGTCATGTGGCCAGCATGACTGCATGGAGCACTGTAGCTTCCCGCCAAAGCATTACCTATTGATCTACTCACAGTTGCATGTTTTCGAACTGCTAGGTTGGCAGAAGCTGGGGCTAACCATGGGAGCTCACCCCTTCCCACGGATTTGAACAGCCTATCTTTCATTCAGCAAGTTCTGAAGATTAGCAGTTTAACCCACTGTGTCACCATGGGGCCAATAATAATCAGTATATATTTCTCAAAAACCTTTTTTGTCAGCTGGTAAGATCTCATTCGCAGCATATAATTAACGCCATTGGATGTCACTTTAATTGCCATGACTCTACCCTATAAAATAGGAGCCCCCGGTGGCGCAGTGGGTTAAACCCTTGTGCTGGCAGAACTGAAGACCAACAGGCCACAGGTTCAAATCTGGGGAGAGGCAGATGAGCTCCCTCTATCAACTCCAGCTCCTCATGCAGGGACATGAGAGAAGCCTCCCACAAAGATGATAAAAACATCAAATCATCCAGGCGTCCCCTGGGCAATGTCCTTGCAGACGGCCAATTCTCTCACACCAGAAGCGACTTGCAGTTTCTCAAGTCGCTCCTGACACGACAAAAAAAAAACCCTATAAAATTGTGGGATTTGTAGTTTTGTGAAGTCCAAACAGCAATAGTGCCTCCCAAACAACAAACCAGATGCAATGCTAAAATTCTGTAGTGTGAAACGACCTTAGGAAATGTATTTCATCAACCATTAGGTTCAACAAAGAAACCACTCACCTTTTCAGTCAGGATAAAGGCATCCACGGTATCAACAACTTCTTCATACACTCCAGGCAGGTAAGCGCCAACCCGCTTCACCAACCACTCCTCACCTGAGGAGGAAGAGGAAACACCAGATATGTCAGACTGAAAAGAAAGAAAGTCCTAAAAGACTGTGGGTAAGGTAGCAGGGTTACCTGTCACACGTTTATTCCCTTCCCTGTCCTTGCATTCTTTCCGCGCCTGCAGTCTTATGGCTTGGTTAGGCCGAATGATGGTGGCCTGGATGGTCTCCACCACCTCTACCTCCTTTCGTGGGATGTAAGTGCCTACAAAAACGAAACAACTGATGAGTACCTGCTACATAAACTACGTAAACAAATTGACTTCCTGAGGAGATCTAGAAAAAGGTATCACTCTTCTAAAACTTTTATAATGGTAACTTTTCTAAAGTCTGCTAGAGGGAAGTTGCAAACCAAAACTAGCATTTTACGAGGTGTTTGAGTGGTTGGTGTATATCCATCCCACAAAATATAGTGGTTTTACACCACTTTAATAGCTATGGTTCCATCCTACAGATTTCTGAGATCTGTAGTTCAACAGAACCCTCTGCTCAGAACCCACTTCCTGAAATTCCAGCATTCCATAAAATCTTCCAGGTCACATTATTTGTCTATTTAACCCAATATCAGACGTGTCAGATTACCACTTTCCAGGCATGTTGAAGTATGAAGCAATACACAAGCCACCACTTGAACCATGTGATAGTCTTCCTCCTCCATTTAATGAAGCCATAGTAAAGGTAAAGGTATCCCCCTGACATTAAGTCTACTCATGTCCATCTCTAGGGGAGGGGTGGTGGTGCTCATCTTCATTTCTAAGCTGAAGAGCCAGCATTATCCATAGACACCTCTAAGATCATGTGGCCAGCATGACTGCATGGAGCGCCATTACCTTCCCACAGAAGCAGTATTTATTTATTTATTTCATGCACTTTTACCCCGCCCTTCTCCCCCCGAAGGGGGACTCATTGTACCTATTGAAATACTCACATTTGCATGTTTTCAAACTGCTAGGTTGGCAGAAGCTGGGCCTAGCAGTGGGAGCTCACCCCACTCCCTGGATTCAAATCGCCAACCTTTTGGTTATCAAGGTCAGCAGCTCAAAGGTTTAACTCGTTGTGCCACCAGGGGGCCCAAGTTGGCAGAAGCTGGGCCTAACAGTGGGAACTCATCCCGCTCCCTGGATTCGATCCACCAATCTTTCGGTCAGCAAGTTAATCAGTTCAGTGGTTTAACCTGCTATGCCATCGGGGGGGGTTAGCTTCTATTAAGGTAGGTAGTCCCCTGACATTAAGTCCAGTCATGTCTGACTCTGGAGTGTGGTGCTCATCTCCATTTCTAAGCCGAAGAGCCAGCGTTGTCCGTAGACACCTCCAAGGTCATGTGGCCGGCATGACTGCATGGAGCTTCTATTACCAACCCATAATAATGGAACTTGCAATAGAACATGTCTGGAGTATGACATGGTGAGGAAAACCCATTCTGCTTTAACCAGTAATGATTCTTCACAGTTTCAGGAGGTAATTTCCCCACCTTTCAACAGACAATGCCAGGGACTGAAGCCGAAATGTTCTGCCTCTGTGTTCTGCTACAGAAATGTGGTTCATTCCTGCCTGCAATTGCCACTTACCAGGCCCTTCAAACAGCCATTCATCTCCAGCAACATATTTGTCTCCTTGGTCAGTCTCAAAGTCCAAGAGGGCTTTCAGGTGGAGGGCAGTGTTAGCTAACACAACCTGCAGTGGGGTAACACCCTGGAGAGAAAGGAGAGGGAATAAGAATGTAAGAAGAACTCATCTGCTGGACTACACCACAGGCCTGGTTAGCCTGGCATCCTGATCCCATACTGGCCAAGCTGTTGCCTGTACAAAGTCTCTGAGGATGTAGATAGTTGCAGAAAAGGTTGTCAGAGAAGTTAGGTATATGAGGTATAGTGTATGTAATAACATAAGGATCTGTTAATCAGAGTGAGAGATGTGGCTGTCAAAGATAGGAATATGAATGACAGATGTAAATTAATTAGTTAGGGTCAGTCAGGATTTTGACAAGTAATTTCTAACTGTGCGTAAAACTTAAGTTTCATATTTTTTTCTTTATTGTACACTAGCCATCCTCTGCCACGCGTTGCTGTGGTCCAGTCTATGTGTGTTTTGTGTGTGCAGTCTATGTGTGGCATTGTGTGTGTATATATGCATATGTGTGTGTATATATTTGTGTATGTGTGTATATATATATATGTGTGTTTGTGTATATATGTGGTTTTGCGCATGCGCTGTAGCGTCTTTTTGCTTTTTTGGCTTTTTAAGTCTCTTCTGCTGTGTTTTTCAGTATTTTTATGAGTGATGGTCACTCGTTGGCCTGAGAGGTGTATTGCGTCCAAATTTGGTGTCAATTCGTCCGGTGGTTTTTATGTTATGTTAATTTCACAAACAAACATTACACTTTTATTTATATAGATTTGTGCCTCCAAGAAAGCTACACTACACTAGTGGTGCATGAATTCAAATGCAGGGTATCTGTGGTGACAGTCATGGTTTATTATTTTTATTTATTAGGATTTATACCCCATTTTTCTCCCAAACAGGGATTCAAGGCAGTTGGTGGTTCAAGAATGGTGGTGTCTACAGGTGGGATTATAGAAATAGTCTAACATGGGCAACCATGAGGGCATTTAGAAGGTCCTACATTTGGTACCATAGCTGTGGAGTCCTCACATTTGGTAGAAGTAGTGAGCTAAATAGAAGTTTAGAAGTTTCCGATTTAGCAACTAAGGAATAACGGCAATGCAGAAACCCACTGCATAAGAGATATCAATTGCTGTACATATTCATGTATAAGTCTATTATTTATTTATTTGCAGTATTTATATACTACCTTTCTCACCCCTGGGGGGACTCAAAGCGGTTTAAGTCTAGAATTTATAACCAAAAATTCATCCAAAAAACTGTGTTGATCTATCCACAGGTCAAAATAGCAGTTCAGAGATCGGCAGCCAGGTTACTAACTGGAGCTTCGCAGAGGGAGAGAACCACTCCCATGTTACGGCAGCTCCACTGGCTGCCAGTCCACTTCTGAACTAAATACAAAGTGCTTGTTGTTACCTATAAAGGCCTAAAAGGGTTGGGTCCAGGCTATTTGTCCAATTGCATCTCCCTATATAGGCCATCTTGTGCACTGCAGTCAGCAGAGGAGACCCTGCTCTTGGTCACACCTCCATCTCAAGCAAGGCTGGTGGGAATGAGAGAGTGGGCCTTCTTCTCTGTGATCATTCCCCATCTGTGGAACTCCCTTCCTAAAGAAATAAAAATAGCCCCCACTCTCCTCTCATTCAAAAAAACTTCTGAAGACACACTTATGTATCTTAGCGTATGGAGAGGAGGAGGACTAGCACTTAGCACCTTATGGCTGCTAGGGTTAGCACCTTATGGCCGCTATGGCTGCTACAGCCTGTACTTAAATTATCATTGACATTAGGTACCTTTTAAATTCTAGTAGTTTACTGCTTTAGGATTCATGTTTTTGTGCAATTATATTTTATTAGTGTAAGTATGTATTAGTATTTTTATTATATTAACTTTAATTCTTTTCTGTTCATAAGTTTATTAATGTTTATTTTTATTATTTGACTGTTGTGTGATTTTTAGCATGGCATTGAAGGTTTGCCTGTTTTGTATGTATGTAAACAACCCTGAGTCTCTACGGGGAGAGAGGGTGGTCTAGAAAGAAAGTATTATTATTATTATTATTATTATTATGCATGTTAATTCTTATAAAAATGGAACCATTTCCTTCTCTCAGTAGAATGGCAAAAGACAAGAATTTTACCCATCCTAGGAGAACCAAAAAGAAGCATCGGCATCCTCTGCTCTCTCTGCTGTGGAGACACTTCTGGCCCTTTTGAATGTCCGAATATGGAAATAGTGGTATCCAGGGGCAGGTGTCTTCCTCAGGAGCTATTTACTTTTCTCTGTGGAATGACCCATATCTACAGGTCATATCAAGATCCATAACTTCGACCTTTAAACAACCCCTCGACTTATATAAGAGGTTGACTTATAAATGAATATATACAGTACACTCACGGGGATGCAAGATTTAATAACCTCACCAGAATGGGGTCCCAAATACTGCCCTCTGTGAAAGAAGAGATCGACGTAACCTTACCTGCTTCAGTTCCTCCCCTGGATACAAAGGGAAGGGATCTTGAGCCAGTCGGATCTCTAGATCAGCATGCCTGAGTCGCACTTGCCCCACTGGGTCAAGCTGGATGGCACCGTCTACTCCACGGATGACTGGGTTGAGGATGATGCAGTAATGGCGTGGGGGGACCATGACCATCTTAACAGGTGGAAATATGATCCTAGGTTGAGAAAAAGGGTGGGATCAGAAGAAAGGGACATCTAGGGATTTGGATCCATTTGAGTCAAAATCTAATTGCCATGTTGTGACCATCCTAAAAAGGATGGTCATGTGCATAAGGCTACTCACATTGGCATATGTCACCATTGGGATTCTAGTCTTAGCAACTCAGGTTTAGCAAAGTTATATGGTCTTAGAAAGCTCCCATAATAGCTTTGCAAAAGGCTTTGTCCCAACTTAGCAAATCCGGGTTAGCAGATGTTACTGGAAATGGTCAACACTATTTTATCGGCAGCTTTTGCAGATGTGAAACTACTCAAATATAGGACACAAACACAACTCATTAAAAACCAAGGAGGGAAAAATCTTTGCGAGAGGAAGAGATAATTGCAAACAGGAACAACGATCACCAAAGTCTATGAATGACTCAGGAATTCCAAACAGAGCAACTGCTAGGGCTGAGAGAACACATCCCTCCCTTCACAGCATTCCTTTGCTGCGCTACCAAACCTCAACATTGAAAATATACATATAAGAAAGTTGCAGAGATTTTTTCTCTTTCGGGCATGTAGGAAAAATATCTTACATTCTTGATTCTTCCTGGCTTGTACTGGGACTGAAAATGCCTTCATTTAACCAGAAAGTGAACTGGAAAACCTATGTATGTTTCACTTCCTGCTAAAAAGAGCCTGGGGGAATCCCAAATGCAATGAGACTGAAATGTGTGTATTTATGTATACATACATATACTTATACATACACACACATACCTATATAAAGGAGAAAGGAATATTAGAGTCCATGGGCCATACTTCCCCCAGTCCAGAATATAATCAATGTCAGCTTGGTAAACTAACATTTGTACAAACTTTATGGATTTGGTGGGTCTATTCCAGCTGAATTAAACAAGAAACAGCAGACATCTTCTCTGAAGTCTCTTCCTTAAGCTCTCTAGCAGACCAGAGAAGTCAAGATTTTGATTCCATTGTGTGGGTGGGATGGAATTGATACAGGGCCAAGTTTGGCTAAATAATAATAATAATAATAACAATAACAATAATAATAATAATAATAATAATAATAACAATAATAAACCTTTATTTATACCCTGCTACCATCTCTCACAGGACTCGGTGTGGCTTACAAAAATACATCAGAGACAAAAAACACAACAACAACAATACAACAATAAATAACTCATAGCAAATCAAAACAATAACAAAAATATCACGACGCATTTAAAAACCTGTGGCAGGGCCAAATGTAATGGTTAAATTTTTTTTAAAATGCTGGGCATGTCCAGGTGAAATAGGATGGATATTTTAGGGATAAGTGGGTGTGCAGACAATTCTAACTCTCTCGTAAAGTATATTTGAGATAAATTGCTTGGGATTCCTTAATCTAGGAAGGCACACTGGAACATCCATGTTTTCAAGCTCCTTCTAAAGACTGCCAATGTTGGGGCATGCCTGATGTCCTTGGGCAGGGAGTTCCAGAGTTGTGGGGCCACCACTGAGAAGGCCCTGTCCTTTGCTCCCACCAATCGCGCTTGCGATGCAGGCAGGATTGTGAGCCGGGCCTCTCCAAATGAACGAAGAGGTCATGTGGGTTTGTATACGGAAATGCGGTCACGCAAACCGTTTAGGGCTTTGTAGGTAAGCACCTGCACCTTGAATTGGGCCCGGAAAATGAATGGCAGCCAATGGAACTCCTTAAACAGGAGGGTTTAATAAGCCAAATATGTACCTGTTGACCTCCACAGCCCACCAGATTCTGGACCCTCCTTACCTCTCATTGTCCTGACGGATGTAAGTCTTGGGCCCCACCTCCACCCGAGTCACGTTTGAGTTCTGGTCCAAGACATGAGTATAATGGTATGGTGGGATCCGGATGATGGATTCAGCAGCCATTTTGTCTTCTAAAGAATAAGATAAATAAATAAACTCCTGGAATGGACTCGGGGTGGCTCACAAAAGCACTCTGGAGCGCCGCACATAAAATAAACAGTACGTAAGCATATAAATTGTAACAACATAACTTTACAACAGCAAACACACATAAAACATCACATTAAAATTCATAAAATGCTGTAGTGCCTGCGGATAAAACTGGCTGTCTTCAATTGACGATTCAAAATGCCAGAGTGAGGCAATCACTAAGTCCTCAAGTCGTAGCATTAAAATCTACTCAAGGGCAAAGGTCTGTTTAAAAAGCCATATTTTTAGACCAGACCGAAAAACTTGGGAGAGTAGGGGCTAACCTAATGTCTCCGGAAAGGGCATTCCAGAGTTGCGGGGCCACCAACGAGAAGGGCCTCTATGTTCCCACCAACCATACTTGGGACAGTGGTGGGACTGAGAGAAGGTCCTCCCTGGCAGATCTCAGAGCTTGCGCCAGTTCCTAGGAGGAGATGCGGTCTCGAAGATAGGTTGGATACAAAACGTATTGGGCCTTATAGGTAATAGCTTGCACTTTGAATTGGGTCTGGAAACTTGTCGGAAGCCAGTGGAGCTGTTTTAATAGGGACAGAGTAGCTCCCTATAACTAGCCCTAGTTAGTAATCTGGTTGCCCATCTTTGCACTGACTGCAGCTCTTCTGAACCGTCTTCAAAGACAGCCCCACATAGAGTGCATTGCAGTAGCCCATTCTGGATGTAACTAAGGCGTGGACCACCGTAGCCAAGTCTGGCTTTTCAAAGTAAAGACGACTACAGAAGGAATGAAGCATTAGATTAGAATCCTCTGGGACAGGGATATCAAACTCATTTTCACTGAGGGCAACGTCAGCCTTATATTTGGGGCATTGACTCCATGGAGGGACAATCCATGGATACAGAAGGCCAACTATAATTTATTTTATATAGTGGTTGGTGCTCTTTACTTTTTACCCAATTTGGGCCACCAGGCGTTATTGAACCATAACTCCCATCACTTTTTATTATCTGCCATGCATACTGGGGATAATGGGAATTGCATTCCATTCGCATTTGAGATTCTGAGGTTGGGAAAACATTAAAGGTTTTAAAGTCAGGCCTCATATCCACAAGTCTTGTATCTAAATTCGAACCATGCTGTCCTGGTTAAACAGAACAAACTGCAGCCTTCCAGGTGTTGCTATATCACAACTCCCATCAGTTCTAGTCATGATATCTAACAAGGAGAAATACATATTGGGGATTAAGATCGTCTGAGGAGGCCATGCTTTCAGTCCCACCTGCTTTGCAAACATGGCTGGTGGGGACGAGAGACAGAGCCTTCTCAGTGGTGGCCCCTTGTCTATGGAACTCCCTCCTGAGGGATATTAGATCAGCCCCCTCCCTCCTAGCCTTCAGAAGGAGAGTCAAGACCTGGATCTTGGAGCAGGCTTTTGAAAACGAATGCAGTACAATAACCTTAATGTGGAATAATGTGCAATTTGACTACGAAATGGCCTTAGACTCTGGATTATGGATGGCATGTTTTTAACACTGGCTGGAATATATTTTATTATGTTTAATATGTTAGTTTTAATCCAATTTATTTTAAGTCACTATTGTATGTTGTGAGGCATTATGTAAGTGCCAACTGTAAGCTGCTTGGAGTCCTCCTCGAGGTAGAGAAAGGCGGGATGTACTGTATATACTCGAGTATAAATCTAGTTTTTCAGCCCCCTTTTTAGGTTGAAAAAGCTCCCCTCGGCTTATACTCAAGTCAAGGTTATTTATTCTTTTACTCTGTTATTAGTATTATTTTATTACATTTATTATTTCACTCTATTATTATTATATTTACATTATTTTGCTCTATTATTCTATTTATTATTTTGCTCTATTATTATTATTATTATGATTATGATTATATTCCCAGTATTTTACCCTATTATTATTACATTTTTATTTTAATCTATTTATTATTATTATTATTATTATTATTATTACATTTACAGTATTTTACCCTATTATTATTACATTTATTATTTTAATCTATTTATTATTATTATTACATTTATAGTATGTTGTGCTATTATTACTACATTTATTATTTTACTCTATTATTACTGTTTTTATTGCGTTTTCATTATTTTACTTTATTATTTTTATTATATTTATTATTTTAATAATAAGCACATTTACATTGAAGGAGGTTAGAATAATGGTTTAATAAGAGTTGGGCAGTCATATCTTAAATTACGGTTTTATGTAAATATTCAGAAACATTTAGCCTATTGATGCCTCAATTAATGTAATTTTCAATGTATTTATTTGTCGTGTCAGGGCAACCAGTCAATTATATTACATTTCTAACAGAACAAAGCAAACAAACAGACAAAATACAAAATTTGTGAGTTTGGTAGTTGATTAAATGTCCTTTGACCAGTATCTGGCCACTTGGAGTGCTTCTGGTGTTGCTGCAAGAAGTTCCTCCTTTGTGCTTATTGGTATCTATTTTTATTTTGAAATTGACCCATAGTGGATGCATTTCCCACCCTCGGCTTATACTTGAGTCAATACGTTTTCCCAGTTTTTTGTGATAAAATTAGGTGCTTCAGCTTATATTCGGGTCGGCTTATACTTGAGTATATACGGTAAATAAGGTAAATAAATAAATAGATAAATACAAGAGTTGTAGTCCAGCATTTGGAGAGCTGCACAGAATTACATAGTGGGCTGGATTCAGCCAGTGGGCCTTGAGTTTGATGCACGCAGTTTGAGAGAAGACGCCATTATGGCAATGGCCTTAACCCATTGCCTTCCAGGTGTTCTGGACTCTAAATCCCATTTCCCTTAGACAATGTGGTGTCTACTGGCTCGGGATGATGGGAACTGAAATCCAGCAAATCTGTACTGTGCCTAGCGGGGTAAGAAGCTGTAGGGCAGACACACCCTGTCCTCTTGCTCATCTCTCCTCCAACCACTAACTGGCAGGGCTTTGAGGAATCCAGAAACACCCAATGCCCACTGTAACGCAACACATTTATTGTGTTTAATCCTTCAACAAACCGAGGAAACCAGCCTGGCCTGTATCGGGAACCCTTGAGGTCCTATTACAGGGACACACCTACTTCCAGTAACTAGAATAATCCTCCCCATGGCTATGCGTTACTAGCAGCTCATGACTCTTCTGATCACGGAAATGATAGGAAATGAGCTTACCAGACCTAAATCCTGCTGAAAATGTAAACTTCAGGCTTAACTCCTGGACAAGCCTAGAGCAACTTGACCTGGAACAGGGAGAAATGTGGCAAATTCAGATTTCTATGCAATGAAACCAACAGGAAGAATCAGAGTCCACATTACTCAAGGAGTCAGATGGACTGCTTTATGGCAAAGAGAAGTTCTCCACCCATTTTCTGAGCCATCATTATAGCCCTGAGATCTCATACAGTCTTTAATCAAGCAACTTTCTAACTCTAGAGAGAAATAAATTACAAGGGAAGGAAGTGAGACCTGGAAAACAGTGGGAGACTTCCATTTCTCACTTGGAAGGTGCAAGAGAAGGAAGGAAGGAAGGAAGGAAGGAAGGAAGGAAGGAAGGAAGGAAACCTTACCGTGCAAGAGAGCTTGTTTTCTCTTTCTGCTATATCCTCTTGTGGGTTAGGCAAAAATCCCCCCTCCCTAAAGATTTATTTCCTGGTAGAGGAGGAGCAAACTCTTGTGGGGAAGAGAGCCTGTTAAAGGGCAAGCAGATTATGAAATATTCTCCTTTACACATGACTCATTGGAAAACATAGGCAAATCGTAATGGCAAAGCAAGCATAAGGGAATGTACCCAACAACTGAATGGCGAGGAGGGATACTTGCAATACATTTTGAAGTGCAGCCAACCCCTTTTCATTCAGGTCTGCATGAAGATGACTTGGCCGCAAAAGATGGCATGTGTATGTGTGTATGGGGCAATGGGGTCTCTATGCTGCATGATGGAGACACTATGTATGTGGTTTGGACATTGGACTACAACTCAGGAGAGCACGCTGCTTGGCCCTTAAAACCCACTGAGTGATGGGGTCTGAAACTTATGGCGACCATGTGAAAGGGATCTAGGAGGGATCAGACCTCACAACATCTGAGGATGCCTGCCAAAAATGCAGGTGAAACGTCAGGAGAGAATGCTTCTGGAACATGGCCATACATCCCGGGAAACTTCCAACAACTCTGTGATTCCGACCATGGAAGCCTTCGACAATACACGGTTCTAGGAGTCTTAGTAGACCACATGTTGAACCTGAGTCAACAGTGTGATGCTGCAGCTAAAAAGGCCAATGTGATTCTAGGGTGCATCAATAGTAGTAGTGTCAAGTCTGATGCTTTGCAAGGTGGTGGAGTCTCCTTCCCTGGAGGTTTATAAGCAGAGGCGGCATGGACATCTGTCAGGAGTGCTTTGCGTTTTCCTGCATGGCAGAAGGTTGGATTGGATGATCCTTGTGGTCTCTTCCAACTCGATGATTCTGTAAGTTTCCAACTTATGGCGAACCTATCATCCAGGCATACAATGTGTCAAAGACATACAGCAACAATGTGGCAAGATCAGAAACCATATGAAATCGCAACATGATAGGGGTGTCTGATCTTAACAGATTAGAGATGGGCCAAAACTAACAAAATGAAGTTCAACAGGCACAAATGCAAGATTCGCCACTTAGGCTGAAACAATGAAATGCAAAGATACAGAATGGGGGACCATGCTTGGCTTGACAGCAGGACGTGTGAAAAAGATCTTGGAGTCCTCGTGAACAAGTTAAACATGAGCAACAATTTCGTGCAGCCGCAAAAAAAAAAAAAAAGCCAATGGGATTTTGGCCTGCATAACTAGGAGTCTGGTGTCTAGATCCAGGGAGGTCGTGCTACCCGTCAATTCTGCCTTGGTCAGAGCACACCTGGAATCACACTGTGTCCAATTCTGGGCACCACAATTGAAGGGAGATGTTGACAAGCTGGAATGTGTCCAGAGGAGGGTGACTAAAATGATCAAGGGTCTGGAGAACAAGCCCTATGAGGAGCAGCTTAAAGAACTGGGCATCTTTAGCTTGCAGAAGAGAAGGCTGAGAGGAGACATGATGAGAGCCATGTATAAATATGTGAGGGAAAGTCATAGGGAGGAGGGAGCAGGCTTGTTTTCTGCTGCCTTAGAGACTAAGACACGAAACAATGGCTTCAAACTACAGGAAAGGTGTTTCCACCGGAACATTAGGAAGAACTGTGAGAGCTGTTCAGCAGTGGAACTCTCTGTCCCGGAGTGTGGTGGAAGCTCCTCCTTTGGAAGCTTTTAAACAGAGGCTGGATGGCCATCTGTCAGGGATGCTTTGAGTGTGATTTTCCTGCTTCTTGGCAGGGGGTTGGACTGGAATGCCCATGAGGTCTCTTCCAACTCTTATGATTCTGATTCTTGGAGGGGAAGACACAAAGGGGGCAGTTCTATAGCTGAATCCCTCACCAATCCCAAACAGGATCAACAACATAATCTGCTGGAGTGCCAGGATAATCAATGGGCCTTCCCCACACTAGCAAATATACGAGGCGATAACAAGACTTAAAAGTTTTACTATCACTTGCTGTTTCTAATTAGCGTCGAGGATATTCAAGATCATTTTTTGTGTCGAACTAGCAATTTGAATGGCAGTATTTCTTTACTGTGACCCATGTAGAGAGTACTGCAAAGGGTGAGGCAATCCCTGATCAAACACTATAAAAACTAGTGTAAGTTCCGTTTACTTTCCTGTTTTCAAAGGCACTCAAGCTCATCTAGAGACAAGGATTTGGGCAGTCTACCAACAACCACTATGGGGCAGGGCTCCTGTGCCTTTAACAGCTTGATGAAAAGAGGGAATGTGGCAGGTGTGCCTTTGTGTCATTTTGCTCCCATACAGAGAATTCAGGGTAGTTCTTAAAGACACAAACAAACATAAGCTCTATCCCAAATATACCCCACTTTCTTGCATGTTAGTGTAAAGAATATGTAATATATGTGGTTCGGAGTGATTCCGGCCATGAAAGCCTTTGACAACACATATTTTATCATACATGGGCAAGAACACAAAGAACTAGAGTGGAAAGACAGCTTGCAGTATTGTTATGTATTTAGGAGCAGTTGATACAGTGGGCGCATTTTTATTCCACAAAGCATAGATTTCCAAATATTCCTATAGAAATGCTCCCTCGGTTCATGAAAACTGCCTCACTGTGCTTTCCCAAAGTGCTATGCTTATAATATAATGTAATATAATATAGTGTATATACATATATTTATATTTGTAATATTAATATTACATGATATATAAATATGTAATTATAATATCATATTATTAGTATTATATTGTATTACAATACTAATAATATATTTTTTATTTTTTTATTTATTTACAGCTTTTATATTCCGCCCTTCTCACCCCACAGGGGACTCAGGGCAGATTACAGTGTACACATATATGGCAAACATTCAATGCCAATTTTGACATACAACATATACAGACATAGACAGAGGCTATTTAACTTTATCTGGCCACCAGGGGAGCTGTCGCTTTCATCGTCCATCTGCGACGCTGATGAAGTACTTCCGCATTTCCCACATGCTTTTTGTTGGAGTGCTTGCTGGAGTCTTTTTTTATGGTCTCATAAATTAGTTAATTTAGCCTCCCCACACTTTAAGGTGGTACCTTATTTTCCTACTTGACAAATGCAACTGTCTTTCGGGTTGCAAAGGTCGACAACAGGCTACACAATGGTTGGAAACCCACTCCAACCTGGGCTGGCTTCGAACTCATGACCTTTGGTCAGAGTGATCTTAATGCTGCTGACACTCAGCCAGCTGCGCCACAATCCCGGTGCATTTTATATATATTTCTTGTAATATTAATAATATTACAATATAATGGTATAGTACTATAAAGTAATAATAATAATAATAATAATAATAATAATAATAATAAACTTTATTTGTACCCCGCCACCATCTCCCCAAAAGGGACTCGGAGCGGCTTACATGGGGCCAAGCCCGTACCCTTCGAGGTGAGAAGGACGGCATACAAATGTCGTAAATACATAAATAAAGTCGGGTCAGCACTCCATTGTAAGCAAATCATTTCACGCACCATTGAATTGCACGAAAACGTGAGGTCATACATCAACCAGCAAGTTGCCAACCTCTACCAGTACGCATGCGCTGACTTTCTCCCGCAGTCTCCCTGCTTGGAGCACACGCATGCGTAGAATAGTCCTTTCCTGGAGTCGGGCATCTTGCCGCGGATGCGCGCTAGGGGTCTTATGAGTCTTGGGAACGGCCGACCATTTTGGCCGCGCATGCGCTCTAATGTTATTTACAAGAACCTGCCCGGGCGCGCGACCCGTCGGTCAAGCAGCCCTTCTGCGCACGAGCGCATTGTTTTCCGAGCACCCGCCTCCGCCTACCAGTCCTGGCTTCCTTACAGAGCGCATGCGCACTTAAAAAAAAACACCCCACCGATCGCTTTTCAACCCCGCATGCGCGTTGAAGAAATTGACTTTCAAAAACTGCGGGTTTGAATACTTTTTAATTTCACCCCGCTATTTAAAACAAAATTCTAAAATGGGTCCTTAATTCACATAAGGACCAACTGAAGGGTAGCGTTGGTCACGCGAGAAGGCGGCCTTTTTGTTGTCGTAGTAGTGTCTCCTCTGGCGCTAAGCCGTCCGCCATTTTCTTTGCCTTCTTGCTCAAATCGGTTACGTCATCGCTGTCGTGCGCAAACCTGAAGTGTGGTGCAGTCCTGGGTGTTTTTCCTCAGAAGACCAAAGGGCAATGTTCCCTCTAAGGCACCCTCAGAGTGACAAGCAAAATGGAGTCCCTTTGGTTCACTGTTTCTCTCACTGTAACTACAATTACCCATTGAGGAAATCTTGTTGAGCCTAGTGGAACCTTTCTCCCTCTGAATAAAATGAATAAAAAACTAAATCTGAAACCAACAGACTAATCCAGGCATGGGTTGGGCCCTCCAGGTGTTTTGGACTTCAACTCCCACCATTCCTGACCTCAGGCCTTAACTCCCACCATTCCATGGGCAAACTTGGACCCTCCAGGTGTTTTGGACTTCAACTCCCACCATTCCTGACCTCAGGCCTTAACTCCCACCATTCCATGGGCAAACTTGGGCCCTCCAGGTGTTTTGGACTTCAACTCCCACCATTCCTGACCTCAGGCTTTTTCCTTTTCCCCCCTCAGCCGCTTAATGAACCCTGGCGGCCATTTTGTGTGAGGAGAGGCTGTCACTCAAACGAGAAAACTAACGGGGAGGGGAAAAGAGGCGACCGTTACTCGCGCGCGCGGCCGCCTCGTCCCCAGCCAATCCGATTCCGCCTCTGAAAGGCAGAGAACCCTGCGGTGGCAGCGCTCGCCGCTCCGCCCAATCAGAGAGCCCCACACGGAGAGGGCCTTTGCGCGCCCCCGCGCCTGCCGGCCCCACCCAATCGCTACCTGCCGCCTTTCTCCACACACCCCTCCTTTATTTTTTCCCCCCTCCCTCTCAGGGAAAAAAAAAACCTGTGGGAAGGGGGAGGGGGGCGCCTGAGCGGGCGGGCGCGCGCGCGCAAGGGA
The DNA here is from genome assembly GCF_025583915.1 of Anolis sagrei ordinatus. Lineage (NCBI taxonomy): Eukaryota > Metazoa > Chordata > Lepidosauria > Squamata > Anolidae > Anolis > Anolis sagrei. The sequence continues at coordinate 17,260,870 of NW_026847660.1, read as the reverse complement.
GAGAGAGAGAGAGAGGAGAAAAAAAAGGGACCAATCAGCGCGCGCGCCGAGCTCTCCTCGCGCCGCTGCCTCCTCCTCGCTCGCTCGCTCCCCCCTCCCACCTCACTCCCCCCGCCCGCGCGGCGTCGTCGCTTGCTCCCCGCTCGCTCCCCCTCCCTTCCCGGCCCCCCCTCCTCTTTTTTCGCCGAGACGAGCCCCCCCCTTCGTGGCCGCCGCCGCCGCCGCCGCCGCCGCCATGGACCCGAGCAACTGGAGCAGCTTCATCTTCCAGGTAACCCCCCTCCTTTTTCCTCCTCCACCTTCCCCCCCCTCCCTTCGTCTAAAAAAAGGGGGGGGGAGAGGGAGGGAGAGAGAGAGAGAGCGCGGGGAAGGACAAGAGAGCTTCGAAGTTTCCCCGCTCACACCCTCCCTGCCCCGCCCCTCCCCTCGGGAATCCCAGCGGGCGGGGGGCCTCTTGCGCGCGCGGGCCAGCAGGGCGCACTCCGCACGCGCTCGCTCCCCCGCCCCCCTCTCTCCCTCGCCTCGCGCCTCTCCTGCTGCTGCTGCCCCAACGGTCACCTCCCCTCCGCCCAGCAATAATGCTGCTGCTGCTGCTGCTGCTGCCGCTGCCTCCTCGCGCCTCGCGCTGCCCTGCCCCGCCCCTCCCCTCCCCTCTCCTCCCTGCGCCTCGCGCCTTCTCCCCTCGCCCCCCTCCCTTGCCTTCCCCTCCGCGCGCGCCAACGGTCACCTCCCCCTCGCTCGGCCCAGCCCCTCCCCTCCCGCTCGCCTTTTCTCTTCTCCCTTCTCCCTCCCAAAATGTCTCCCTCCTGAGACCCACATAGATGTACCACGAGCAGCCCGTGCCCCCCGCTTCGTCTTCTTCTTCTTCTTCCTCCTCCTTCCCCTCGTGCCCCCTTCAACCCAAATGGCAAAGATGGCCCCTGGCGTACTGCTCTCTTAACCCCCCAGAGGCGCCAGCCCCGCTCGGCCATGCTTGCCCTGCCTGGTGGCTTCCCGGCCCTCAGGGTGTGCTTGCCTTCAGGAGCAGGGGAGGAGGCCACGGCCACACTCTGCTGGGGTGTCAACAGGTGCGTGGATTTCCCCCACCTGTTTCTGTGTGCTCCTTTGGGGGAGGGGGGCAAGGAAAGGTAGGAAGGAGCTCTCATGCCCTTCCTTCTTCGCTCCTGGTCCCCAAATCTAATACTAATAATTGTATTACCCATTTTACCCAACAGCCTAACTTATTTCTAGATCTTTAGAATTTAATAATAATGCTACTACTAATGCTACTACTACTAATAATAATAAATTGTATTTCCTACACTCCTTATCCAACAGCCTGACTTATTTCCTGATCCCCAGAATTTAATACTAATGCTAATATTACTACTACTACTACTACTACTAATAATAATAATAATAATAAATTGTATTGCCTACACTGATATTGTACTATGTTAATAATATTATATATTGTATGTATATACACCTTGTAAGCCACTCTTGAGTCCCCTTCGGGGTGAGAATGGTGGCATATAAATGTCATAAATAAATAAATACACACATTACCCAACAGCCTGACTTATTTCCTGATCCCCAGAATTTAATACTAATGCTAATAATAATACTATTACTTCTAATAAATTGTATTGCCTATACACCTTACCCAACAGCCTGACTTATTTCCTGGTCCCCAGAATTTAATGCTAATAATAATATTAATACTACTACTAATGATAAATTGTATTGCCTACACACCTTACGCAACAGCCTGACTTATTTTTCCTGATCCCCAGAATTTAATACCAATGCTAATACTACTACTACTACTACTAATAATAATAATAAATTGTATTGCCTACACACCTTATCCAACAGCCTGACTTATTTCCTTAGCCCCAGAATGTAATACCAATGCTAATAATACTAATACTGCTAATGATAAATTGTATTGGCTACACTGTTATTGTATTATGTTAATAATATATTATATGTATATATACCTTGTAAGCCGCTCTGAGTCCCCTTCGGGGTGAGAAGGGCGGCATATAAATGTCATAAATAAATAAATACACACCTTGCCCAACAGCCTGGCTTATTTCCTGATCCCCAGAATTTAATACTAATGCTACTACTACTAATAGTAATAAATTGTATTGCCTACACACCTTACCCAACAGCCTGACTTATTTCCAGATCTCCAGAATTTAATACTAATGCTATTAATACTACTACTACTACTACTAATAATAATAATAATAATAAATTGTATTGCCTACACACCTTACCCCACAGCCGGACTTATTTCCTGATCCCCAGAATTTAATACTACAGCAAATAATATTAATACTACTACTACTAATAAATTGTATTGCCTACACCTTACCCAACAGCCTGACTTATTTCCAGATCCCCATAATTTAATACTAATGCTAATATTAATACCACTACTGCTACTAATAAATTGTATTTCCTACACACCTTATCCAACAGTCTGACTTATTTCCTGATCCCCAGAATTTAATGCCAATGCTAATAATACCAATACTGCTAATAATAAATTGTATTGCTTACACTGATATTGTACTATGTTAATATAATATATTGTATGTATACATACCTTGTAAGCTGCTCTGAGTCCCCTTTGGGGTGAGAAGGGCAACATATAAATGTCATAAATAAATAAATACACACCTTGCCCAACAGCCTGGCTTATTTCCTGATCCCCAGAATTTGATGCTAATGCTAATAATACTAATAATAGGTTTGCTGTGAGTTTTCTGCGCTGTATGGCCATGTTCCAGAAGCATTCTTTCCTGACATTTTGCCACCTCTAAGTCAGGCATCCTCAGGTTGTGAGGTATATTGGAAATTAAGCAAGGGAGGTTTATATATCTGGAAGGTCCAGGGTGGGAGAAAGAACTCTCGTCTGTTGGAGGCAAGTGTGCTGCCCCAAAGGTCACCTCCCTTCCGCCCAGCTATTAATCACTGATTAGCGTTGCAAAGCCTTGCAGCTTCAAGGCCTGGCTGATTCCTGCCTGGGGGAAGCCTTTCTTAAGAGATGTTAGCTGGCCTTGATTGTTTCATGTCTGGAATTCCTGTTTTTGAGTGTTGTTCTTTATTTACTCTCCTGATTTTACATTTTTTAAAATACTGATGCCAGATTTTGTTCATTTATTTATTATTTATTTATTTATTTGCTGCATTTGTTGACCGCCGCTCTCAGCCCTGGGGCGACTCGCGGCGGTGTACAACATATAAAAACAATTTACAATAAAGCACAAAAACATCAACATAACCATATCACATATTAATCTAAATTACCCTAACTAATCCGCACCGTCACAACAGGAATCATCATAGTTTCATGGTTTCCTCCTTTTTGTTGATATTGTCCTCACGCTTGTGGATTTACATGGCTTCTCTGTGTAGTCTGACATGGTGGTTGTTAGAGCGGTTCAGCATTTCTGTGTTCTCCAACAATATGCTGTGTCCATGTTGGTTCATCGAGTGCTAGCAATCAGGGCCAGCTAACTCCTCCCAAAAAAAGATCCCTCCAGGCAGGAATCATCCAGGCCTTGAAGCTGGAAAACTTACAGCAACCCAGTGATTCCGTCCATGAAAGCCTTTGACAATATACTAAGAATAATTTTTTTTATTGCCTACTCACCTTACCCAACAGCCTGACTTATTTCCTGGCCCCCAGGGTTTACTTACCATCAGGTGCATCTACACACACAGCATGGGGGGTCATTACCACACTCTTCCGGTGTCAGCCCACCCATTTCTGTGTGCTAACCTCTGGTTTCTTGTGGGTAAGAAAAGGCAGGAAGGACTTTCTTACCTGCTGCTCACAGCTGATGAAGATTGTGATAGAGACACGAGTTGCCTGCAATTAAAGTAGTAAATTACCTTGGGTTTACTGTGAATAAATTTGACTGCTAAAACCCTGGAGGTTTCAACCCCACTCGGCTGTACTTTCTTGCCCAAATGATACTTCCTTGTTACTTCCTGACACCCCCCCCCCCCCCAAACACCAGAGTTTACTTACCCTCAGTATAGGAGGTCATTTCCACACTATATTCTGGCATCGGTGAGTGTGGTGTTCATTCCCCCACCTATTTCTGGGTATGAACCCTTAAGGAGTGGGTGGTTTCTTGTAGTCAGGAAGTGAAGGAAGCTCTCTCTCACTTCCTTGATCTTTCTTCCCTTGTCATCCACACCTGCTGACAGTTATGATAGAAACATTATTTGCTGCAATTAAAAAGTTGTAATTACCTTGAGTTGCACTTCTATTTTACTGTGGGTGGCCCAATTTGGTGTAGCTCTTTCAAGGGCCTCTCCCCATTTACCTTTCCCCTCATATTTGTTTGTTCTTTCACTGCCTTATGCTTTTTAACCACCCACATCCCATGGAGCCCCTTCTCTTGACCTTCCACTTCACAGTAAGACAAAGGCCCCTTTCACACAGCTGAATAAAATCCCACATTATTGCTTTGAACTAGACTATATGGCAGTGTGAAAGATAACTCAGTTCAAAGCGGATATTGTGAGATTTTCTGCCTTGATATTCTGGGATATGGCTGTGTAGAAGGGGCCCAAAATTCTCTTTAAAGTCATGATCCCTTGCTCTCTCTTCACAGTATCTCTCTAAAAAATAACCTGCTTATTGGTCTCTTGCTCAGTGCCAGCGCCGCTTCTTGCCTTGGCCCTCCCTTCTCCCTGTGCTTATCCCTCCTGCCCAGGATTTCCTCTTTGCAGTGTACTGCCTAGGCCTTTCCTTTTGCAGATAGGCCACTTGCTTCTCTAGCCACCCCTAAGTGCCCTTCTTTCCCCAGGATAAATGCACACAAGATACTGCTTTCTTGGATCCCAACTCTTCATCTATATCAAAAATCAATTCTGGTTAGTGTAGCTCTACTCCTTGGACCGGATCTCCACCTGACACAGCGCCTGCCCATATCTGCTGGAATCTCTTGTCTGCTCCCTTTTCCTCCTTCCCAGCATAATGAAATTTTCTTTATCTTAGTATTCTGTTCATTACATCCCATTTCACCCAGGGTAATTTTGTTTCCTACTATTTTTTTTACAAAATAATCATTACTGCATTTATATTTTTTTTTCAAATTCTAAATTATACTTATGAGAATCTACAGAAGTACTGTATGACCCCATATCCAATATCCCCAGTTTCACTCCAAAAAATATTCTCCCCCGAATGTATTTCTGGCCAACCATACTGTAGAATAGTGCTGGGGATTCAGATATGCTTATGGATCTCTCTAGGTTCTCCAGTCTTTGTTATACCACCAGCTCAATTATAGTCAAAATGTAGGATTCACTATTATCTACAATTTCAGGAATCCACAATGGGGCTTGGGATTATCCTTCAGGGATTCAGAGTCCACACTGTAACGGAACTATAAGCCTTTGCAGTCCCCCACACACTACCAAAATTATGTTAACTTTGCTTAATACACAGTATTTCCTACATTGAGCCCTTTTCTCACAGATTAAGGATGTCTGCCATAGATTCAGGTGAAACGTCAGGAGAGAATGCTTCTGGAACATGGCCATACAGCCCAAAAAACTTACAGAAACCCAGTGATTCCGGTCATGAAAGCCTTCGACAATACATTAAATTAAATTAAATTAAAAGCATTCCCTGATCTCTTTCTTTTTGTCTCTTTAGCAGAGTCATACTCAGAACCCTCTACAGGTTGGGGCCGAAATCCAGTCCAGGTTTTTTGCCGCTCAGGGCTGCGGTCAAAGCCCCTTCCAGGTGAGCTTTGAGCAACAAATGGAAAGCAGTGGACTCCTTTGAAAACAACTACCTCAATGCTGAAGACCTAATTTGTCAAAATAAATAACTTCTTCCTGTAAGGGGTTGTCTATTGTACACATTCTTTTACATTTTCTGTACCTATTAATGTTTTTTTTTTTTACATTATTTCAGAGCTCTAAGATATTAGAAGTCATGTAATTTTATTGCATTGGTGGGACCAATATAGAAATAATAACTTAAGAAAACCTATCCCATCCTATTATGTCTGTAGCAGAGTTTTGAAACACATATTCAGTGTGTACTGTTTTGTAAGAAATCTACTCTCCCAGTCCATGTAATCTAACAAGTAATTAATCTGTTTATGTCACTGTTTTGTTTTTTTAAACCAAAGAGTGTGCTCAAGACAGCTGCATGTTTCTGTATTTTTTGGTTGTACACATAAATATTAATTCATTTTTATTAATCAGCTGAGAAGTTAACAATTTAAAACTCATTTGTTACAAATTCAGATAACTTTTATCCTATGTATATTCACTTACAAGTCAGTCCAGCCACATACATTGTCAGGAAACCTGTTTCCAGTGACAGATCCAAATACTGAAGCTTCCTTCCTCTGGTGATGGTTTCTCAGTATCCAAAACCAGAGGAAATTTTAGACTGTGTTTTTAAAATGTAGAGTTGGTCAAACACAAAAGTAATGAAGGCTGCACTTCTGTGCTTCTTCATTTTCTTATAGTTCAGATTTGACAAATTTGATCCATATATTCTGGCCAGTTTCTTATCATTGTAAGAGGGTAAATGGGGTTGTCAAATTATGATCCCTGCAGAACATGACATTCATTTTAAAATATTGTGAAGATAGCTGGTTTGTTTTTGGATTTTTGAGAAATAGAAAGATTTATGTATGAAATGTTAGATCAAAAATTGGTTATGTAACTTATTGTGATGTTTTCCCCCAAACACATTGATAAAATGTTTTGTCCATTTTACTGACAAGTGTACTGAGACTAAGTCTGCAGGCAAATGTTTACATTTCTGGGATGTCTTGTAGGGCCCATTGGAACGAACTTCCCAAATTTGTTAGCATCTGGTACTGTACACTGTTTTGTCCAAGATCATGTACTAACATCTGAACTGGAGTTTTATTTTGAACTTCTCTAGTGTTCCAAATTTAACAACTACATCATTCTTGGTTTTTACTGTAAAATGATTACATGTCATGTTATTTATTGTCTCACTATATAATATATGACTTAAGATTGTCACATCAGTATGATAGTTCCTCTTTCCTGCTGTCTAAGCACTGGAATAATAAGGCTTCATCTTCTAAATTTTGCTTTACTTCAAGAGTATAGCTAATACATAAACATTTCTGAATTGTTTGAAGGATAGTATGTTTAACAGGTCTAAACATACTATCCTTCAACCCTACATTCAGTTTTCATAATTTGTTGTAAGTATTTGGGGCAAGAGTTTAGAACAAATGAATATCTAAGGCATCCTTATCCCGATTCTTTGAATTTCTTGTTTCTGTAAGTTGCCAATTATTTGTAAATCATTTCTATTCTGAAGAAATCCACAAATGTTTAGAGTTCTATTATTTCTATAACTGCAGGGTCTCTCACACCATTTATACTCTTAGGTGACAATTTTAAATTCTTGCATACAAAATCATTGGGTTGGAAGAGACCCCAGGGGCCATCCAGTCCTACCACCCATATATATTGCATGATAAGGATAGAGAACTTGTTAAAGTCATGTACAAATTTTTCCCTGATAAAGTTCACTTAATCCAGACTGGTAAATATCTGCTTGCCCACAACAGGTGAAGTGGGCAGGTGCTTCTAAATTTGAACAAGTTGACCTTACCCTGCCTGTAAACGTCAAAATAAGTGCAAATATGTCTGATTGAATGGGTTTGTATTTTTTATGGACTGAGTTTAAGACAGTTTTTTAAAGAACCACACAGAGTTAAGTGGAATTAACAATTGTAGTTTATATCAAGAAGTAAACTAGTTAATTTGTAATGCTGGCCCTTTCTCTTTATTTATTGCCAATGAAAAACACACAACTGTTACACACTCTTGCTTGATTAATGTATTGATAGGTTAACAAATAAACAGATTTGTTTCAGGGACACAAAACAGAACTCTGAATGAAACCTATTAGATATAAATGAATGTTTATACAACAATTCCAAAATTGGGCTAAGATTAGGGTGAAGTTTCAAGATTCAATAAAGTATGTCAGAATCTTCACTTGATAGTTCAGTGGCAACTATTCTGCCCCCTTTGGAAAAACAAACTTCTCTAACACGTTGAAACTCAGCTGTTAAAACAAATATTTAAAGGAGATGGTGAGTGTTTTTAGCCAGCCCTCCCGTGTGCACTGCATCTCCAATACATGATAATGTATCCATGTTCCAACATCCAGGCATGTCAGTAATTCTGACCTCCGTGCAGTATGATATGACATGTCACTATGGCACATACATGTTCATCTTGTGTAATCATTTCAACAGTAGCTTAAACAGCTGATATAGGGAGAAGTTCTTCTCTTATATTCCATCACTTTATTTAAATGCTGTAATGGCAATGCCATTTTGTATATAGAAAGTTTATTGGAGTTGGGAGAGCACAGGTGTGTGGAAAAGCAGGGATACTCCTTGACTATATTCATTCATTCTTTTTACCCACATCCTTTTTTGCCTTGTGACAATAAAAGGGCTTACTACTGTTATTCCATTGGTATTGCACACTAGCAGAATTTGTTCCTCATGCTCCATTGGTCTTCATTTGTAAAATATACTGGTTGTATGACCTTGTGAAATAAACCACCAGCCTTGTTTTAAGTGGCAGAGAATTTAAAATGAAGTGATGCATCAAGAGCATATACTTCACGCACAGGTAAGCTTGGTAATTTGCTAAACTTTCCAAATTCGATTTGAGTCCTATTCCATACATGCACTTCTTATTTTTTCCACCGAGAGTGGGTTCAAGATCATTTATTAAATAATTGGTGTTTTTGAAGTGGAAACATACAATTCTTTTCCCGCCACCGTGCTGCTAGAATGTGACGAGAATTCAGGCTTGGTTGTTCATCGCACTGCTTCTCAGTTATGCGATTTTTTTTCTTTCCAGACGGGCACCACCACAGCTCCTCCCCAGCAGACAGCCACCCCTGCTGAGTCCCTCCAAGTGGACCTCCTGCCTGTCTTGGCTGCAGCCCAGGAGACAGCTGCTGCTGCTGCTGTAGTTGCTGCTGCCACTGGTTCTGCATCAGCTGCTTCCACGGTAGACACGGCTGCCTTGAAACAGCAGCAGCCTTCTGCTTCTGAGGGTGGGGGTGGCCAGGGAGCACCCTCTTCTCAAACCAACCAAGCCCCCACACAACAGGCTGCTCCTACTTCACAACAGGCAGGAGATGCCCAGAAGAAACAGAAGAGCAAAGGGCCCTACATCTGTTCTCTGTGTGCAAAAGAATTCAAAAATGGCTACAACCTGCGACGCCATGAAGCCATTCACACAGGAGCCAAAGCATCTCGTGCTGGGCCCACCAGTATGAAAATGCCCACCATGGTTCCCCTCAGCTTGCTTAGTGTTTCTGCCATTGGTGGTACAACCCCAGCAACCCCTTCCCCCGCTGATGGCGGAGGAAACACGGCAGGGTCGGGAGTTGGGTTGGTGACCACTACAGCATCAGGCAAACGCATCCGGAAGAATCACGCATGCGAGATGTGTGGGAAAGCCTTCCGGGACGTCTACCATCTCAATCGGCATAAGTTGTCGCATTCAGATGAGAAGCCCTACCAGTGTCCTGTTTGCCAGCAGCGATTCAAGAGGAAGGATCGCATGAGCTACCACGTTCGTTCACATGATGGTGCTGTACACAAGCCGTACATCTGCAGCCACTGTGGGAAGAGTTTCTCCCGGTACGAGAAGTCAAGGATATGGGGAGGAGGTGGTTCAAATGAGAGTTGTTGCAGGGCCTGCACAAAGAGCAGGTTGATAACTTCACCCTTCTAATAATGACTGAGCTTCAGCAGACAATTTGATTTGCGTTAGAAGGTTGTTGCACTAGTACAAAAGATTATCATTGGTTGGTAATAAGCCTATCAGGCTGCCTTCCTAACTTATTTATTTATTTATTTATTTACGACATTTATATGCCGCCCTTCTCACCCCGAAGGGGACCCAGAGCGGCTTACAAGGTATATATTACATATATATACTACTCCATAACTGCTACAGCTTCCTTTCATCCCAACACTTTGGTCACAGGTTTTAAAAACAGCAATAGCTGTGGGAAATCTCTATTTCTCCCAATTTCTGTTAGCAGCACTTCCCCTTGAAGTTCTGTATATTTTGCAGCTAAACAAATAAGGGTGTGTGTGAGCAGGTGAAAGCACATATTTTAGAAGTGTGTCATACTGACTGACTTTAGGTTGGCAACACAACTCAAATCAGAACATTTTCACATATCTGACACTAGTCTTTGGGATTCTAATTCCAAAGAAATTGTTCAATATAAGAATAATAAATAAATAAACTTTATTTATATCCCGCCACCATCTCCCAAAAGGGACTCGGGGCGGCTTACAAGGCACTCCAAATTCAATATAACATAAATGGTACAGGAGGATAAAACAATATTTTCTTGGCTGTCTTTAAGTGACACCTTAATCCTGTTTGGAGAGGATTTTTGTTGGGACTGAAGCATCTAAGCACATGTTAGGAGATAAGTTTAGACCCTCAGAAAACCTCCACAATGGAAATGGTGAATTTCAGAAGGTATTGTTAAAGCAACAAGATAATCTAGATAACTAATTCCAAGGCATGCCATCTCAAGATAAATAATGCATTTCTGTTGTGCATTTTAAAACAGTACACACAATATGCTAGTTTTCATGTACAGGTATGGATTGTTTCAACATGGAATTGCAGCCAAATATGGGATCCTAAACCATGCACAGTTTCTACATATTTAAATAGGTCCTTGGAACAAACAACAATCATAGTGACGTTTAGTGGAAAAACACCATCAAAAACAAAACTCTTGGATAATTATTTAATAAAGCCATTGGGACACTGATGGCTGAGATAATGAGTTTTGATTGCTGTAAAATATTTCCTGTTGCAAGATACTGCATTATCACAAACAAAGCGAGAACCGCAAAAACCATTGGGAATGTAGAATATCCTCAACAGACTAATGGAACCGCAATTTAGTCTGTAGGTATAAGGAAGAAATCAGATGAGTCTAGAATGAATAAAGATCAAGATTAAAGCCATGGCTTATCCTAGAAGGAAATTTAAAAATATAGGGATGCCTGGGGCATACCAGAGACACAAACCTATTTTAAGTAAATTCATTTGGCTCTTTTAAGATTTCAATGGCAATTATAGCTGTGAGATGTAAGGATTCTTCTTTGAGTTTATACTCTACCTTCATAAACTATCACTCCATCCACCTATTTCTTGATTTCCAGATATGTCTACAGCCTTGGTGAAACTTTTTTAAACAGGGACAAATGCTTGTGGCAGAAACAGACCAAAGGGGCCAAGATAAAGCCCACTACCAAAAACTTCGTTATTTTTACATAGCACACAATAGGGCAGGTATTAAATCCCTGTGTTTTCTTCTTTCACAATTTAGTTTTTCAAGGATGTTAGAATTTTTCATATGAATATCAGTCGCACATTGGAAATTAAAATAGCATAGGGATACAAAATTGTAGTAAAAAGACAACAAAAATATATTCTGAGGAGGATTCTGTCCCCCATTTCTCAGTTTTACCACAAATTGCCTTTTTAAATATCTATCTCAGCATCTAAGATGGCTGTACACTTGCATTTTGCAGATCCTTTATTAAGAATTTGATTCTGCACATACCAGGTGAGAATGCTAAGTATAGCCTCATCTCTGAAAATAAGCCATTCACAAGGAAACAAAATTGTTTCTGTCTCTTGTCACAAGGAAAAGTGTTCAGGTTTCTGATTTGATAGAACTCTGCCTAAATGAAGTAGTGGGACAGTGTCTGAAGGGGTTAACTAGACATTAGTTTCTCCATGTTCAGAAGCATGAGAGATCATAGTTTTGATTACAACTTTCAAACTTGCAATCTTAAATTGGTGAAGAATGTAAAAATTCAGTAGATTACCTCAGAACTTGCCTATTTGAAAAGTAGGCCTTTAAACTGAAACCTGGTGTGGTCTGAACACAGACATTCATGTGCAGTAGTTATGCATGGAAGGCATGACAGGTTTTTTTTTTTTTTACTATCATGAAAATTAGAATCCTGTCATGAAATGAGATAGTAAGCTGCAGTAGGTAAGCTGGTTATTGTGTCTCTAACTCAAAAGACAGACCAGTCACAGAGCTTTCTTGGTAAGTTTCCTTCAGAGGGGTTTTGTCTTTGCCTTGCTTGAAGAATGTGGCTTACTCAAGTCACCGAATGGGTTTCCATATCAGTGTGGATTCAAACCTTGATCTTCAGAGTCAGTCCAGTACTCAAAACACTACATCATGCAGACGCTCTAAGCTGATTATACATATTGACATTTGAAACATTGGATTTTTGCAAAAGACTGACATCCCTCAATTGTAAGTATTGTTTCTGTAGCTTTTTTGCTAGTGGTCTCTTGATAATGCCTAAGAAAACAGATCAAAGGAAAATAGTTGCTTTGTACCAGGAAGAAAAAAATATGGATGTGTTTTTGGAAATGGGAATGGCTGATCTCATTTTCAGTAAATATAACCAGTTTAGAGAACTAGTCTGGTATATTGTTTTGAGCATTGGACTAGGGAGACCAAGGTTTGCATCCACACGTAGCCGTGGAAACCTGCCAGCCCACCTTGGGCAAGTCACACTCTCTTAGCCTCAGACAAAGACAAATCCCCTCTGAACAAATCTTGCCAAGAAAACCTGTTACAAGGGCACCATACGTCAGAAATTATTTGAAAGCACACAGGAATAGCCAGTTTGCCTATTTAGGTTTTATCACTGAATGCCTGCTGCAAGTTTTTGTTATTAATAAGTCGACCGTTGAGCAAATTAATTCCTCAGGAAGGATTCTGTGAGGACATAGCTAAAGATGAGTAAAGGTATGTTTGAATTATGGAGTATGGGACTGGTTACATTATGTATTGCTGTTTTTCAGTGACAGACTTTGTCCCAGCAGCAGTATATTCAGCATTCAAGAGATACAGCTTGCTCTAGACTGGAAACAGTGATACAGGAAGCTGTAGCTACTGGCTATTTACATCTTTTGTAAGTGTTAAAAGATGTTGGAAGCCTGCTTAAAATAATATGAACCAATCCTAGCAAACCGCATTTCCAATTCTGCAGAAGATTTTGTTTGTGTGTCAGGTAGTTTACCATTACACTTATTCAAAGAATGAATGTAATGAAAGTTGGAAAGAAATGTGGCATTTTATTATGAGAAGCTAAAAGTGAACATATAACTAATTTGCGTTGTTCCCCCTGCAGGCCAGACCATTTGAATAGCCATGTGCGGCAAGTCCATTCAACAGAGAGGCCCTTCAAATGTGAGGTAATTTCCCCCATTGACAGTATAGTAGTATGTAACTCCAGGCATTCCCCAAAATTGTTTTCTTTTGTCACCAAGATTCCATGTCTGATTTCCTAGTACAAAATGGAAGAAAGTTTATTTAAAGGGAGCTTTCTTCTTGGTCTGCCTCCTTCAGCTGTGGCTGCTCTGGGAAATGGGCTGTGGAAGACAAAAGTTGTTTCCCCATGACTTTTTTGTCTTTTTCCATAGACATGTGAGGCGGCTTTTGCCACCAAGGATCGGCTGCGTGCTCACACGGTCCGCCATGAGGAGAAGGTGCCATGCCATGTATGTGGGAAAATGCTGAGTGCTGCTTACATCACGGACCACATGAAAGTACACAGCCAAGGACCGAATCATGTCTGCGAACTGTGCAACAAAGGTAAGGAGATAGGGCTATGTATAGGAGAGTATCTGAAAATGAGGAAAAAGGTCAAAAATAACCTGTTTCTCTTCCCTGAGCAACATTAGGAGACTTCTTGTACTACTCAATACAGATTTACTGAGAAATAAGTCCTATTAGATTTCAAGAGGATTTAAAGAGGTCTGCACACAGTAGCTATAATTGGTAACTGCAGGTCACTCTGATGGTAATGTTTAATGCCCAGAATGTTTCAGATGCTGTCAGAGTCGTGCTTCCTTCTGTTTATAGCTAAACTTGGATCAAGTTTGGTTTATATGATAATCATTGTAACTCAGACAGGGTTCCTGCATCCTCAACAGAGTGTCAGAGGGTGAATTCAAGGGGTGGAACTTTTATTGCAAATAAAATCTAATTAAATTCCCTCTTTTGCACCAAAAGTGCAGGAGGTTTGTCTCTTTCTTGCCCACTAACCAAGTACTTCACATATTGGATGAGAGATAATAAGTTATCCCCAAGCTTTTGAATAGGGCTTGCAACAGGTTGCCAAAGCACAGCCAAATATATTGACCCACCAGAACTTCACTGTGAGGGGAGTTTCTTAGCCACTCAAAAATCCACAGTGTATGACAACTTTTTGAATCCGTCATTGTAAGTCTTCCTTGAACAACAACAACTTGATGGTATGTTTTAGAAAAAGTAGTTCCCATTTAGAGGGAGTGATTCTTTTAACTTTGGACCAAACTAGCTTTAGATGAGATAATAAGTGAGGCCTATTGAGATAATAAGTGAGGTGCTATTTTGTATACCTTTAAAACAAACAGGCGCTTTTTTAATTTAAAAAAACTTTCTTGAGACAAGACAGCATATTTAATATTTGGTGTATGGCTGTTGCTCAAGCTTCTCATGTGGCTCCATTAAGCAAATTGCTTGGCAAGACAGCTAATGATTCTTTCTCCCATTTGCATGGCCAAGCATCTCCTTACTTCCACTTTGCCACAGTCTTAAATGACTTCAGCGTAAGTGAAAGATGGCATGAATCATTGTAAATTTTTAGGTTTGTTGATCTTCCGTGCAGAGGTATAGATGCAATCAAGTGCAAAGGTAGAAAGTGTGTGTGCGCTTCAGAGAATTAAAAATTACTAAAAGAGAACTTGCTGATGTCTGAAGCGCCTGTGGCTGCTCCAGCTTTATCCATCTTCTATCTACAACATCCAGCCTACCATAATTCTGACTGACTTAATATTCTTAAAACACTAATTGAACCTGTCTGAATAATGTACAGATTAGTTAAAAACTGTTGCAAGTCAGTGGATTTAAAAAAAAAGTTGAGCTTTTTCTCTTTTACTTTTTAATTCTTGGATTATGTATTTGAATAATGTACATAATCCTTTATGTATTACCCATATATTAAAAATACACATTTAGCACATTATTATCTGTATTCTCCAAAGTATAGGGCAGCTATTAATTATTAATCGCTTCCTGAATTCCATTATCACTTAAAGTAGTCCATAGTGAGTTACATATTATAGAGCATATAAATGACATAACACAGAATGACTGTGTGGATGCAGAGGAGAAGATTGTGGGCTGATCTTATCCACATATTACTGGCCTAGGGCTGCGGTTCTGTTCTTATGTTTTAAGAAACGTAAGTTCCTTATATTGACATCCTTGGTGCCCAGATGCAGCTGCCCTGAGGGCGAGAGTCTATTGTCCATACAGAGATAGCTTGCCTAGTGGCAAGATGAATGAGGTGGAGAAACTGCCTCTTCATCAGGGAGGCCTCTTGCAATGGATTCTTCATTAACTGTCAAGACGCAGCCGCCTCTAGGGTGAAGCATAGCCAAGTACTGCAGGACACTGGGGTGTGCTTTCACTAGTCTGGACACTGACCTGGGTGGTTTTTGTCCTTCTCCCCCTCCCGTAGGGTTCACCACAGCGGCCTACCTCAGGGTCCACGCGGTCAAGGACCACGGACTGGCCGCCCCGCGGCTGGAGCGTTTCCTTTGCAAGCTGTGTGGCGTGCACTGCAAGACCCCGGCTCAGCTCAACGGGCATCTGCAGACGCACGCAGGAGAAGGGGCTGCGGCCACTGAGGGCCAACCGCTGCGGTGAAACGCTGGCCGGGCCACCAGGCAAGAGCCACTTCCTTCTGTCCTAGGGGATGGGGAGGGGTGCCCCTTTGTCCCATAAGGCTTCCAGGTGTCCATGCATTTTCAGTGGGAGAAGGGAGAACCCCAGCTCCCCTGGGGCGGCTGCATCCTAACGTAGAATCCCTCTGCCAGGAATTAAGGGCCTGCATGTTCCAGTCTTTTTAGGTTTTGCTTACAGATGTCATGCTTCAGGTTCAACTTAAAAGGAGAAAAGTTGAATTTTCACTGTAAAAAACATACAATACACACATTCCGTTGAATGTTTTATTTATCTGCATATTGTTCCAAGGAAAAATACCATTGTCCAAACACCATTAGGCATAAGATGTCTTCATCCTAACCAGAAAAGCTCTAGCAATGTGGGCCAATAGGCATTTTGTGAGGTTAACAAAGGATCTAGTGTACTAATGGCTGTTTGGGTTCCTTTCTACATTTAAAGGTTTTAACTCAGACAGAACATCATGCATAGCCATTGTGCTTTAATGGAGGAGCGTACTAATGAATTCTCTTGAGAGATGATGGGTGCAGTGGGACATTTTCCAGATCTAGTCATTCTGGTGGATGCCTTTCTCTGTTGGGCTGACTCACATATCCCAGAGAACCGTGATAGACTCTCCTGCAGGGAGTTAGCCTGTGAGAATTGGACCATTTACTGTCTAGGTATTTTTAGAGTGAATTCCTACATTGTCTTCAGTAGGATGCCTCAAAGTTTCATATTATTTCTTTCAGCCTTGCTTTAATACATGTAGATTTATAAAGGTGCTTCCTTTTTAGTCTTTTAGGGAAGGAACTTTGGGATATCAATAAAGATAACAGAGGCAGCTGCATGCAATCCTTTACCACATAAAATCAGATATGTCAGTTATATGAGTTTACTTTATTAATTGGTGAATTTGGAATGCGCCTCCTGAGAATGAGATAAATGTCTGATTTCTGCGTCTGTCTCCACAGGTACGGGTGAGGTCTGCCCCCTCGCCGCAGCCGTCTCGGCCCAACCTCCTGCCGCTGCCGTCACGGTGCTGCCCATGGAGGGAGCTTCGGTTGTGAGCCAAGCCCTCCCCACACAGCCCTGGTGATTTTGGGGAGCAGGGAGGCAGAAGCCCACCCACCCAGTCCCGTCCCTCTCCCACACGGGCAGCTGGAGCCTCCAAGCCCAGACAGATATGCAGTGGCCATATTTGGGTTTCTAATTTAATGGTGGTCTCATTCATTTTCTCCCCTGCCTGTGCTCGTAAAATAGTGGATCTGGGAAAGCACTTGCCTGGTTCAGGCAGCAGCTCTTGTTCAGAGAACCATGGAAGGGCTTTGT
Source organism: Anolis sagrei ordinatus (assembly GCF_025583915.1). Taxonomy (NCBI): domain Eukaryota; kingdom Metazoa; phylum Chordata; class Lepidosauria; order Squamata; family Anolidae; genus Anolis; species Anolis sagrei. The sequence continues at coordinate 17,243,706 of NW_026847660.1, read as the reverse complement.
GTGCATTCAGAGAGCGCCCTCGTTTTTATTGACTCCTCTACTCTTAGGACCCTTGACTCCTTGCCCCAGGCAGTCCCAGGAATCCAGGCATCTTCTGTCCCTTTCCCTGGCCAAACAGCTACAAGTCTTTGTCACCATAAGTCTCTTGCTTACCCCAGCAGCGCCCCCTATTGCCCCAAATTGGCTACCCCCCTAAAAAAGAGGCGACAGTGGGACAGAAAGACTGACAGGCTTGATTCGGGATCAGATTGAGGATATATGTGGGAAAGAATTATGGAATGACATTGCAGCTGAACTGGGAATCATTGGGCGTGGGTTAAGGTCGATGGAGCGTGTGTTTCCCACAGAGAAGTTGGAAGGGGGGGTCTACATCAGGACTCGGAGGCATTAGAGGTGTCTGGAATTCCCATTTGCGGGGATGGGGGTTGCTGCAGTGAGATGGAATAGAGAGAAGGGATGTCTTCCTCCCGGGCTGCAGGGTGGCATGCCCTCCATTCCCCTGCTGAGGAGCTGCTCTGGATTTCCCTCCCTCGCCCCCGGCGCCTCATTCTTCTGCGGTGTTTGTTTTAATGCTCCATCCCTTCGGCTTCTCTTGTGATTCGTGTTCCGAGCGTGTCGGCCCTCCACACCAAGCATCGCTGCCCCACCTGCTGAACACCTTCCTTGTTGCATGCGACCCCCAACCGTTTGGGGTTTAGAGTCTCTCGCTCTTTCTTTTTTTGTATTATATATATAAAAAGATCCCCTGACATTTAAAATAACCCCTTCCCCTTTGTGTTTTATTTTTTTGTTTTGTTTTTGTTAACACAAAATGTAATGAAGCAGTGTCGATCTCTCTCCTCCTTCCTTCCCGTTTGCCTCCCATCTCTTTCCCCCTTCTGTGCACCCTTTCTGGATCTGTGTCTCAACGGCAAAAGATTTTAGTAAAAACATTGAAGGAAAAAAAATACTCTGCACTTGTGTATGTGTGTGCATTTATTGATAAGTCCTCTCTGTGTGTCGTTGTGAGTAAAAGGAGAAGGGTAGCGCATCCTGGCCTTTTGCCTTTTACACCATCAGACTCTCCTCGGAGACTTCTGTGCCTGTGTAAAAATCTAATGGATCTCACACCAAGAACACAAATCGCAGCCCTTAAGTGGGTTTCCCAAAACACTGCCTTGCTTTTTTTTTTGTGGTTACTTGAGAGACTGCCCCCCTCGGAAGCGAGGGTAGGGAGGGGAGAGCATTGCTTGTGAATGCTGCACCGGAGCCGAGATGCGGTAGGAGGAGGGTTAATCTGTGTGGGCTCCTTCCATCCTCCCTCCCTCCCTGCTTGTGTGTGCAGCAGCCAAGGCAGGTTATAAATAATTGATGAGGAACTGGAAAGGGAGAGAATTTATATAATTTTCTCCCAGAGTGGGGAGGCCAGGGCGGAGGAGGAAGGATTCCCCCAAAACATGGGTTTCGTGGTTGTCGTTGGGATCGCTGCACCAACATTGGCGCAGTCTGGGATCCCCTTTTGGTCCTGCACCCTGAAAAGTCCCTCTCTGGTGTTCCCTCCACTACATTCGTGGCGGAGGGAACCCCACGAGAGGGACTTTTCAGGGTGCAGGACCAAAAGGGGATCCCCAATTGGCTGCCTTTTTAGGTGGAGCCAATGGGCAGTCCACCTATGAGTCCACTCCTTGCACTTGTGGCTTGGTGATGGGAAGTTTTCTTCAATCCCATGGGGCGGGCGTGGGGTCCCTGGGACCTTCCCGCCTCCCACTCCCATCTCTGCCCAGCCCTTGCCCCCTTCCAGATCAGCTGATCTCTCCCCCAAACCCCCCTCCTGACACCCACTGCCTTGCCTTGGAGCCCAGTGCCAAGGGAGGGGAAGGGGCGTCTTTGCAGACAAAGCTGCCGAGTGAGCAACTTGAAAGAGGAGGTGGGTTGGGGAAGGAAAGAAGGAGGGAAGGAAGGAAGGAAAGAAGGAGGGAGGTAAAGAGGGGGGCGGAGGCTGCATCTCTCCATCTCTGTGCTGGGAAAGGAGAGGAGAGGAGGAGGAGGAGGGCTACAGCAGCAAGAGGGAGGGGTGTGAGGTGTGAGCCAAGAGGGGAGGGCATCTCTCCATCCATCCATCCTGCCAGCCCTTTTTGCCCAGCCCACCCCCTTTTTTCTGCCAGCTGGACCCAGCCCGAAGCCCAGGTAGGAGCACTTGGGGGGTCTTGGCTGCCCCCTCCCCAAACCTTCCCTTTGGAATGCCTTGGGAAGGATAACTGCGGCAAGCGGGCGGGGGAGTCCGAGGGGACCTTGTGTTTGTGTGTGAACGCCAAAAGGGAGCGAATTCGGATCAGGATTGGGGGGAGAATGGGGAAGATGTTCATGAGCAGCAGTGGGTGGGTCGGGTCGGGTTGGGGGGACATTGCTGGAGGGGAAAGCAAGGCGGAGATGGAGCCCGTGGGTTTGATATTCCCGACTTGTGCTTTCGGGGTTGCCTCTGGGGGGACACAGGGGATCCACGCGCGACAAACTGGGGAGGAAATGAGGGAGAGTGGGGGTCGGGTGGAGGGAGGGAAAGAGGAGATTTGGTGTGTTCTGTGGGAGAAAAAGGGGAAGGGGCTGCCTGCGTGGGTGCGGGAGGAGGAAAATGGGTCGGAGGGTTTGCTAGTGGGTGGGGAGGGGATGCTGCAAGCCACCAAAAGAAGGGGCGTGGAGGATCCAAGCAGCCAAACCCTTCGTGGCTCCCAGACACGAGTGGGAAGCATCTTTGGGGGTTCCCCTACTTCACCCAAGGCTTAGGAAAAGGACCCTCTCCTATCTCTCTTCTCTCTCCCTCTGACTCTTTCCCAAGGAAGTCAGTCCCACTCACATCTAGAAGGAGGTGTGTGTATGTGTGTTTCGGGTGGGGGAGATGAGTGGGAAGGCTTTGGGGGGACCCCCAAAGAGGAGGAGAAGGAAAGGGGAGATGAATAGGGGAGGAGACCAGAAGAGAAGGTGGTGGGATCTAAGAAAAGCTGGAAGGGCGTGGAGACTGAGCTAAGGAGGAGGAGGAGGATGCTCAAGGGGCGTTGAAGGGAAGCAAACAGGTAAGGGAGGAAAGCCTGAGATGGAGAGAAAGAGGACCCACTCAGGAGTGTGAAATGGGTGGGGTCAAGGCAGAGTGAAGCGGCTGCCTCAAGTCCAGAAGGAGAGAGGGAAAATAGGATACAGATCAGGAGAAGAGAGGAAAAATAGGATATAGATAAGGAGGAGAGAGGAAAAATGGGATATAGAGTAGGTATGGGCCAATTTGGGCCCTCCGGGTGTTTTTGGACTCCAACTCCCACAATTCCTAACAGCCTCAGGCCCCTTCCTTTTCCCCCTCAGCCGCTTAAGGCTGAGGGGGAAAAGTAAAGGGCCTGAGGCTGTTAGGAATGGTGGGAGTTGGAGTCCAAAACACCCGGAGGGCCCAAATTGGCTCATACCTGCTATAGATACTCTCATGCAAGGAGAGCCATCAGTCACCCTCCTATAGACAGCTCCCAAATCAAATGATAGGCATCTTCTCCCCATCCACACTATCTAAGAATCTCCATCTCTTCTGCATCACTTCAGTTTCCCCCGGCAGAGTTCGGTGTATTGCAATGTCTAGACTGCATACCAATCTAGCACCAAATATGTGGATCAATGATTAAGGCGCACTGCTAACAATTAATTAGGTAATTGCAATACACAAGGCACAAAAGGAAATAATTCGCATCTCCACTCAACTGAATACCCAAGGATCCCACATATACACCTCCATGTGAGCATTGCATATTGTCAACACGCAAAAAAACCAACAAACTCTACTGTACTTACATATGCATACATTATGCATGTATCACTAACAGGGTTTTGATCACTGCTTCGTGCTGCCAACTCGAATTTAGTACAGCCTTATGAATGAAAGGTCTCTTAAGTCATCCTGTCATCAACAGCCCTGGCTCAAGTCTGGGAGAATCGTAGATGCAGGTGAAACGTCAGGAGAGAATGCTTCTGGAATATGGCCGTACAGCCTGGAAAACTCACAACAACCCAGTGATTTTGGCCAACAACTTTCGACAATAAATCAGGGCAATAAATCACCACACCTGGAATCACACTGTGTCCTTTTGGAGTAAATACATTTACAGTTTTATTTTCTGAACGCCTTAAACTTTTGCTGAGCATCGTTGTGTTTTCAAGTGATTTGATGGTGCTTTGGTCAGACCACACCTGGAATCACACTGTGTCCAATTCTGGGCACTGCAATTGAAGGGAGAGGTTGACAAGCTGAAATGTGTCCAGAGGGGGGAAACTTAAAGGATCAAGGGTCTGGAGAACAAGCCCTATGAGGAGCGGCTGAAAGAGCTGGGCATGTTTAGCTTGCGAAAGGGAAGGCTGAGAGGAGACATGATGAGGGCCATTTCCAAGTGAGTCGATTATACCTTGGTCAGACCACACCTGGAATCCCACTGTGTCCAGTTCTGGGCACCGCAATTGAAGGGAGATGTTGACAAGCTGGAATGTGTCCAGAGGAGGGCGACTAAAATGATCAAAGGTCTGGAGAACAAGCCCTATGAGGAGTGGCTGAAAGAGCTGGGCGTGTTTAGTCTGCAGAAGGGAAGGCTGAGAGGAGACATGATGAGGTCCATGTATAAATATGTGAGGGGAAGTCATAGGGAGGAGGGAGCAATCTTGTTTTCTGCTGCCCTAAAGACCAGGATGCGGAACAGTGTCTCCAAACTACAGGAAAGGAAATTCCACCTGAACATTAGGAGGACATTCCTAATGGTGAGAGCTGTTCAGCAGTGGAACTCTCTGGCCTGAAGTGTGGTGGAGGCTCCTTCTTTGGAGGCTTTTAAACAGAGGCTGGATGGCCATCTGTCAGGGGTGCTTTGAATCTGATTTTCCTACCTCTTGGTAGGGGGTTGGACTGGATAGCCCACGAGGTCTCTTCCAACTCTATGAATCTCATGGTAAGTCCAAAGCACAACAGTTTAGTCACCTTGGCTTTTAGGGAGAGTTCTCTCCTGGTGGTAGTCTCTTGACTTCTTTCTCCTTTTATGGCAAAAGCCTTTATTGTCTAATTTTGATCATCACTTTGTTTACATGGGAGATAAATGCAGTAGTCTTGCGGTTAATGCAGACCCTAGTGTTCCCTTGGAGTCCTTGGTGGTGCAGTGGGTTAAACCGCTGAGCTGCTGAACTTGTTGGCTGAAAGGTCAGCAGTTTGAATTCCGGGAGCAGGGTGAGTTCCCTCTGTTAGCCCCAGCTTCTGCCAACCTAGCAATTAAAAAACTTGCAAATGTCAGTACTGCTTCTGTGGGAAGGTAATGGCACACCATGCAGTCATGCTGGCCAAATGACCTTGGAGGTGTCTCTTGACAACGCCGGCTCTTTGGCTTAGAAATGGAGATGAGCACCAACCCCCAGAGTGGGACATGACTAGACTTAATGTCAGGAGAAACCTTTACATTTATTAGTGTTCCCTTTTCTTACTTTTTGTTACTCCCCATTGATCATTATAGTAGTTTCATTTATCCCTGCGCCAGAGGCGGCCCTAGGTAATTTTCAACAGTAAGCAAACAGTATTTTGGTGAACCCCCCAACCAATCACTGATATATATTTTCTGTTCGTCATGGGAGTTCTGTGTGCCATATTTGGTTCAATTCCATCATTGGTGGAGTTCAGATTGCTCTTTGATTGTAGGTGAACTATACATCCCAGTAACTACAACTCGCATATGTCAAGGTCTATTTTCCCCCAAGAGTGCCTCAAGAACGCCCCTGGGCAAAATCAACTATACTGCAAATGTTTATTTTGCGTAATAGATTGAGCCGCCCCTGCCCTGAGCAAAAGTCACTGAAAACTTGCATTTGGAGTTCTGGCCCAATTTTTGTCCTTTTGGGAAAAAAAAGATTTTGCTTCTCATCTGTGACAGAAGAAGGGTGTTTGAGGAGTTTCATCTGTCACCCACTGAGGCTTCATTTTCACTTTTTTGGGAGGCTTCAAATGGTGTATTTTTGCATTTCTCCCTGAGAGTGTCCTTGGGTTCAATCCAGAGTTCTTCTGGAATCTATTCAATTAGACTTAATCATGCAAATCTCTTGTTTATATTATTTTTAAATTCTATGGTAATGTTCTTCAAGTTTATTTCGACACCGGTTGGTTCAGTGTTCTTCGTTAGCTTTAATTTAATTTTTAACGTCATGGCCTCTGCCACAATCTGCTCCTGATCTTATTTTTGCAGAGAGAAAGGGGCTTCTCTATCTTCTGCTCCCAATTCTGTAGTCAATTTGAGTTCTATATTGGCTATCAGGTGATGTCCATGTATCCATCAGGCATGGGCGAACTTGGGCCCTCCAGGTGTTTTGGACTTCAACTCCCACCATTCCTAACAGCCTCAGGCCCTTTCCTTTTGCCCCTCATCCGCTTAAGCGGCTGAGGGGCAAAAGGAAGGGGCCTGAGGCTGTTAGGAATGGTGGGAGTTGAAGTCCAAAACACCTGGAGGGCCCAAGTTCGCCCATGTCTGATATATATAGTCATCTTTCAGTGTTTATGATGAAGGAACTGTTGGCATTGCAAAATCCTATTGTATTCCTTGACTGCTTTTACTACATCTCTCTTCACCACCCCTTATTTTCTTAGATTTTAATTAACTGTGTAATTATCTGATTCAAAAAGTTCAATTCCTGTTCCCTTTAGTATTGCAATGTTTGTATGTCAAGAAGAAGAAAGATGAGGAACATGAGGAAGAACTTCTTGACTGGGAGAGCCGTTCAGCAGTGGAACTCTCTGCCCCGGAGTGTGGTGGAGGCTCCTTCTTTGGAAGCTTTTAAACAGAGGCTGGATGGCCATCTGTCAGGGGTGATTTGAATGCAATATTCCTGCTTCTTGGCAGGGGGTTGGACTGGATGGCCCATGAGGTCTCTTCCAACTCTTTGATTCTATGATTCTATGTTTCATTCCTTGTTTTACTACGCCCAACTTCCCTAGATTTATGTTTCCCACATATTATTTATTTACTTACAGTATTTATATTCTGCCCGTGTCACCCCAAAGGGGACTCAGAGTGGATCACAGAACACATATACGGCAAACATTCACTGCCGTTGTACAATGACAAGACAAGCAACTTTACATAGATAGAGGTATATATAGGCTTTCCCCCATCTTCGGCATCTTGGAGGCTGTGCTTGGTTCTGGCCATGGGGGGTGCTGTCGCTCCATCTTCCCTGACAAAGAGCTTTGTTCATAAACTTCCTCCTTGATTGTATCGCTGGCATTTTTCTGGCATTTTCCTTTTGGGTGCCTTAAATACCTCCCTGCTTTAGAGTGGTCCCGATTTACCTATTCACATTGCTGTTTTCAAATTGCTAAGTAGGCAGAAATTGGACTGAAGCCCAGGAGCTCACCTTGACCCAGACTTTGAAATGTCAACCTTTCGGCTGGCAGATTTACTGCAGCTAATGGTTTACCTGCTGTGATAAAACCCGGCACAAGTTTCCGTTCCTATATGTGTTGTTAAGCTTCAGACTTACCTTTTATCTTTGTCAACAGCTGAACATCCTTTTGGCTTGAATCCAGTTGCATCAGTAGCTATGTTCTCCTCTGCTGTATCCTAGTAGTTCAACGAATGCCTTCTGACACATGGAGTCTCATATTCTGGCACTATCTCTTGTTTCATTTTGGATTGTTTCATCATAGGGAAGCATTTCTCAACCTGGGGGTTGGGTCTCCTGGGGGAGGGGGGGTCAGAGGGGTCGCCAAAGACCATCAGAAAATACAATATTTTTTGTTGGTCATGAGGGTTCTGTGTTAAAAGTTTGGCCCAATTTTATCATTGGTGGGGTTCAGAATGCTCTTTGATTGTACATAAACCATAAATCCCAGCAACTACAATTTCCAAATGTCAAGGTCTATGTCCCCTAACTCCACCAGTGTTCACATTTGAGCATATTGAATATTTGTTCCAAATTTGATTCATATCAATCATTGTTGGAGTCCACAGTGCTGGATATAGCTGAACTACAACTCCCAAACTCAAGGTCAATGCCCACCCATCCCTTCCAGTATTTTCTATTGGTCGTGGGAGTTCTGTGTGCTAAGTTTGGTTCAATTCCATCATTGGTGGAGTTCAGAATGCTGTTTGATTGTAGGTGAACTATAAATCCCAGCAACTACAACTCCCAAGTGACAAAATTAATCTCCCCCAACCCCACCAGTATTCAAATGTGGGTGTATCAGGTATTTGTGCCAAATTTGATTCATATCAATCATTGTTGGAGTCCACAGTGCTCTCTGGATATAGCTGAACTACAACTCCCAAACTCAAGGTCAATGCCCACCAATCCCTTCCAATGTTTTTAGTTGGTCGTGGGAGTTCTGTGTGCTAACTTTGGTTCAATTCCATCATTGGTGGAGTTCAGAATGCTGTTTGATTGTAGGTGAACTATAAATCCCAGCAACTACAACTCCCAAGTGACAAAATCAATCTCCCTCAACCCCACCAGTATTCAAATGTGGGTGTATCTGGTATTTGTGCCAAATTTGGTCCGGTGAATGAAAATACATCCTGCATACCAGCTATTTACATTAAGATTCATAACAGTAGCAAAATTACAGTTATGAATTAGCAAAGAAAATAATTTCATGGTTAGGGGTCACCACCACATGAGGAACTGTATTATGGGGTCACAGCATTAGGAAGGTTGAGAACCATTGTCATAGGATTTACATGATAGAATATTTTAAAAGGGGTTTATTGTGCCTCCTTCTCCATAGTACTAAAATGTGTTAGTTTGTTACAGGGCCCCAGTCCTTTTCTGAGAGCTCCACCACCAACGTCAACCCACACTTTGCTGCTTTCCAGTCACTGTTTGCACATCTAGTCTGGCTTCTCACTTGTTTACTATTTTTAAATGCCCGTTTTGGGCATTTTAAACCCACAAGCAGCAGCCTATTGGTTTTTGAATCTGCGACAATCCCCCCTCTGGATTGTATAGGATTGCATTCTTCGTGAACAAGAATTCCCCCTTGGCTTGTTTGAATTACCTGGCAAGAGGCCAGCGGCTTTTAAAAAGAGAGGTTAGATGGCCATCTCACAGGAGAGCTTGGGTTGTATATTTCTTCATGGCTGGGGTTTGGATTAAATGGCCTTCCAACTCTTTGATTCTCTCTTGAGGTAAGAAATGCTCTTCTGGCAGAAATATCTTTATAGGGAGCACTCCTGGATGGGTATAAAGCAGCATTTCTCAACCCGGGGGTCAGGACACCTGGGGAGGTCACAAGGGGGAGTCTGAGGGGTGGCCAAAGACCATCAGAAAACACCATATTTTCTTTTGATCATGGGGGTTTTGCAGGGGCGGCTCAACCCATTACGCAAAGTAAGCATTTGCAGTATAGTTGATTTTGCCCAGGGACGCTCTTGGGGGGAAATAGACCTTGACATATGTGAGTTGTAGTTACTGGGATGTAAAGTTCACCTAAAATCAAAGAGCATTCTGAACTCCACCAATGATGGAATTGAACCAAATATGGCACACACAACTCCCACGATGAACAGAAAATATATATCAGTGATTGGTTGGGGGTGGGGGTGTGCCAAAATCCTTTTTGCTTACTGTTGAAAATTACCTAGAGCCGCCTCTGGGGTTTTGTGTGGGAAGTTTGGCCCAATTCTATTATTGGTAGGGTTCAGAATGCTCTTTGATTGTAGGTGAACTATAAATCCCAGCAACTACAACTCCCAAATGTCAAGGTCTATTTCCTCCAAATTCCACCGATGTTCACATTTGGGCATATTGAGTATTCATGCCAAGTTAGATAGATTATTGTTTGAGTCCACAGTACTCTCTGGATGTAGGTGAACTACAACTCTTAAACTCAAGGTCAATGCTCACCAAACCCTTCCAGTATGTTCAGTTGGTCATGGGAGTTCTGTGTGCCAAGATTGGCTCAATTCCATCATTGGTGGAGTTCAGAGTGCTCTTTGGGAAAAGACCGGATGATGGGGAGAAGTGGGGCAAGGGTTCAACATTAAACTCTAGTATTAGCAGAATGAAAAACACATAATTGTTACAATTGTTTTTATTTGCCCTATACTTGTCTCGTGATGTTTTGTATTAATGTTGTTCATGTTGAGTCACCTGAGGGCTGAGAAAAGCGGTATATAAATAAAGTAAATAAATAATATCCTTGCTTGAGATTTGCCAAAATAACCTGCATGATGCTATATATTTACATAGCCTAAGAACTGTTCCAGGTGTAATGTAAATTTGTTTTACAATATTGAAGGCAGAGATTGGGGAAGCTACTTCCTTTTTTGACTACAGCTCCCAGAATCCCCAACCCAGCATTTCTCAACCTGGAGTTTGGGACCCCTGGGGAGGGGTCACAAGGAGGTGTCAGAGGAGCCACCAAAGACCATCAGAAAACTCAGTATTTTTTGTTGGTCATGGGGGTTCTTTGTGGGAAGGTTGGCCCAATTCTATTGTTGGTGGGGTTCAGAATGCTCTTTGATTGTAGATGAACTATACATCCCAGCAACTAAAACTCCCAAAAGCCAAGGTCTACTTTTCCCAAACTCCACCGGTGTTCACATTTGGGCATATTGAGTATTCGTGCCAAGTTTGGTCCAGATCCGTCATGGTTTGAGTCCACAGTGCTCTCTGGATGTAGGTAAACTACAACTCCAAAACTCAAGGTCAATGCCCACCAAGCCCTTCCAGTATTTTCTGTTGGTCATGGCAGTTCTGTGTGCCAAGTTTGGTTCAATTCCATCATTGGTAGCATTCTTAACAGTAGCAAAATTACAGTTATGAAGTAGCAACTACTACTCCCAAATGACAAATAATAAATATAATAGAACTTTATTTATATACCGCTCTATCTCCCCGGGGGACTCAGGGCGATTTCCAAGCAACAACATCAAAACATACAGAGTCGTCACAACATGAACAAAAAATAACAGTAGTAGCAACATAAACATGGAAATACCCAACAACACATCAATATTAAAAGAAAAAATCCTGCCTGCTCTTCATGTCTATTTGTTAGGGCATGGAAAAGGAATGGGTCAGGACAATTAAAAAGGCTGGGTCAAGACTGATACAAATTGAAATAAGATGGGACCGGCATTTGGGTACAGTACTGAAATAGGTAAACACAACAAAAGCGGGGATGGGCTATTTCCAGGGGCCTGTTAGAAGAATGACCAGGGTAATATATAAGGGGCTAGGTTGTGTCCGGACAGTGTCTGGGCTGAGCTAGCACTGGTCACTCTCAAAGATTTGTTGAAACCACCAAAATCTATCCCCAGCCCCATCAGTATTCAAATTTGGGCGTATCGGCTATTTGTGCCGAATTTGGCATAGTGAATGAAAATACATCCTGCATATCAGATATTTACATTACGATTCATAACAGTAGCAAAATGACAGTTACGAAGTAGCAACAAAAATAATTTTATTTTTGTAGGTCATCACAACATCAGGAACCGTATTGAGGGGTCACGGCATTAGAAAGGTTGAGAAACACTGCTCTATGGAAACTTGGAAGGGCCTGTCCGGAAATATGTGGATCCTGGACATTCCTTCAAACTAGCCGCTCGTCTACACCACAACAGTAGCAAAATTACAATTATGAAGTAGCAACAAAAATAATTTTATGGTTGGGGGTCACCACAACATGAGGAACTATATTCAGGGGTTGCAGCATTCTGAAGGTTGAGAACCACTGGTATAAAGACTGGGCTGGTAAAGGATATCACATCCCAAATTGCCTTCAAGGATGGGGAGCCTGAATCACCACCATCATCATTGAGGGGAGGCGTATTGAGCACATGTGTTGTTTTTCCTCTTTTTTGAGTGCAGGGGAGTGAATGAGCAAGAGCCCGAGAGCTGAGAGCGGGGCCGTGTTTGTGCCAGCCTCTCTCTCCAAGCATTACATCAGTGGCGCATGTGTTCAACAGCCAGGGGAATCAGCCATGCAGGTCACCCGCTTGAGTCAAGCTGTTGGTTGTCAGAAGTGAATAACGGTGCTGGGACGGTGTGGGAATGTCAGCCACTGCAACCAATTGGTCAGACATAACTGGAAGTGTTGGTCCAAGATGCAAAGATTGGTTGCTTGACTCAGCCTCATCGTGGTGTGCGATCACGAAGTGTGAACAAATTACACGTCTGCTTGAAACACAAAAGAAATGATGCTCAGGCCACGTGTCGGTCTCGTCTGTGCGCCTGATGAATTAATATTAGATAATGCGCCGGGTTGTCAGTTAACGCTCTGTGTGTGTGTCAATAGCGCTACCTGGAAGACAGTCAGCCTGTCAATCTAACCTATATTTGTTTTTGTGGAGGTGTGTTCCTTGACTATAAGGCTTGATGGGTTTTGAATAGTTGTGTCAGTCAGAGAATCTGTTCTGACATCCTTGTGCCAGCCGACTTTGCAATTTCGGGGTCTGGGTGTCAGTCACACGGCATGGCAGTGCGAAAGCAAGACTGTGTTGCGCTCTCTCCTTTGTGGCAGCATTTTTAAAAAGCCCATCCTGCCTTTTAAAGGCAAAGACAAGCGCACCAAGGGAGAGGTCATGAATAAACAAACACCTTCAGAGGATGGAAGGAGCCAGGTTTTACGTAGAGATGCGCTGGCTCACTTCAGGGATGGGCATCCAGCCTGCTTAATGCCTCTGCGGAATAATTTAATCTCTTTCGGTCAATGCTCTCTTGTCGTCGTTCCTGAACGTTTCATAGTTGTGAGCGATCCCAGTTGTAATCCGAAGTACAATGGTCTGGATGGAGGAGGAAACTGCTAGGAATCATACTATAACATAGCATTTTGGGTTCTCTTTGTGGACGTTGTCATAGAGTAGGAATGGGCAAACTTGGGCCTTGCAAGTGTTTTGGACTTCAACTCCCACCATTCCTAACAGCCTCAGGCCCCTTCCTTTGGCCCCTCAGCCACTTAAGCTAAGGAATTGAACTAAACTTGGCACATAGAACTCCCATGAACAACAGAAAATACTGGAAGGGTTTGGTTGGCATTGAGTTTGGGAGTTGTAGTTTACCTACATCCAGATACCACAGCGGACTCAAACAATGATGGATCTGGACCAAACTTGGCACAAATCTATATCTATATATAAAAATGCTCTGTGCATAATGAGTACCTTAAAAACAAAAGAACCAATGAACAAAATCACACCAAATTTGGCAACGAAACATCTCACAACACAAGGAATGACCATCACTCAAAAAATTATGATTTTGTCATTTGGGAGTTGTAGTTGCTGGGATTTATAGTTCACCTACAATCAAAGAGCATTCTGAACTCCACCAATGATGGAATTGAACCAAACTTTACACACAGAACTCCCATGACCAACAGAAAATACTGGAAGGGTTTGGTGGGCATTGACCTTGAGTTTGGGAGTTTTAGTTCACCTACATCCAGAGAGCACTGTGGACTCAAACAATGATAGATCTGGACCAAACTTGACACAAGCACTCAATACGCCCAAATATGAACACAGATGGAGTTTGGGGAAATAGACCTTGACAATTGGGAGTTGTAGTTGCAGAGATTTATAGTTCACATACAATCAAAGAGCATTCTGAAGCCCACCAGTGCTAGAATTAGGCCAAACTTTCCACACAGAACACCCATGATCAAAAGAAAATATTGTGTTTCCTGATGGTTTTTGGTAACCCCTCAGACTTCCCCAGGTGTCCCGACCCTCACATTGAAAAACACTGCTGTATAGGTTGAGGATGTCTAGGTATCTTACATATAAACCTCCAATAAGTTCTCTAATACAGTATTCTTCTGCAATCTCTTTCCCTTCACTCAGGTGTGAATTCTCTTTGCCCTTTCAAGCCAGTGGTGGTGAAATGACCGCTGGTCCCATGTTGGGAAAAAGTAAGACAGAAATTTAATAAATAATACATAAAAGTTGTGGTTTTTTTGTTACCTTTAGGCAGCTTTTTTCCTTGCCAATTCTTTTTTTTTTTTCATGTCAGGAGTGACTTGAAAAACTGCAAGTCACTTCTGGTGTGAGAGAATTGGCCATCTGCAAGGATGTTGCCCAGGGGACACCTGGATGTTTTTGACGTCTTACCATCCTTGTGGGAGGCATTTCTCATGTCCCCGTACGAGGAGCTGGAGCTGACAGAGGGAGCTCAACCCACTCTCCCCGGATTCGAACCGCTGACTTGTCGGTCAGCAGTCCTGCCAGCACAAAGGTTTAACCCATTGCGTCACGGGGGGAGGGGGTTCCTCCTAGCCAAATAATAATGGGAGTTGCCCCTCCTGGAAGTCTTAGGACCCTTCCAGATAGGTCCTATATCCCAGGTTTTCCATTTATCCCAGATTATCTGGTGGTGTGGACTCATATAATCCAGTTTAAAACAGAAAATCTGGGATCAGATTGTGGGATGTAAAAGCCTCCTGTCTGAAAGGGCTCTTAGAGCTCCCTGCATTGTTTAACAGGAAGCCAACACTAGATATTTATTGCTTTCATAGCGGCTTTTTTGCCTCCTTCTGAAAACACCCTGCCGGTGCAGTGATGCACCAACGGGAATTGGGCCGTTGGGTCTGTTTTAATGTTGCGTAGCTCGAAGTACTGCAGCACTTGGCAGGGCAGTGTTTCAACTAACCACGGGATGCTAGGAATTTTACTTTGGTAGCATTTGGACACCATCATTTATCAATACGGCAAAACAGCTGCCGTTTTAATAAAATCTCTGCATCAACAGTAAAACAGAAGCGTGAAGAACAACGACAGAGTGAAACAGCAGTAATATTACTTGAGTTTTAATCAGTTTATCAAAAGAGAAAGAGAGAGAGAACAACAGCTAACTTTGGGATGTGTCCTGAAAAAGAAGGCTGCGGAAAGAAAAGGAAAGAATACTGCAGACTACAGACTACATGGCTATATAACACTCAGATCCAGTTGTGGATTCTCTGCTTTGATAATCTGGATTATGTGGCAGCGTAGAAAAGGCCAGTGAGGCGAAATGTTCCAAACAGGGGCAGAGACAGCAAAACAAACCCCACAGGGGTGTTAATTGAGAATTGACCTAATTAACATGCAACCACTAGCCTCTATGGCAGTGTTTCTCAACCTGGGGGTGGGGGCGCCTGGGGGGTCGTGAAGGGGTGTCAGAGGGGTTGCCAAAGACCATCAGAAAACACAGTATTTTCTGTTGGTCATGAGAGTTTTGTGTGGGAAGTTTGGCCCAATTCTATCATTGGTGGGGTTCAGAATGCTCTTTGATTGTAGGTGAACTATAAATCCCAACAGGTACAACTCCCAAATGTCAAGGTCTGTTTTCCCCAAACTCCACCAGTGTTCACATTTGGCCATACTGAGTATTCGTGCCAAGTTTGGTCCAGATCCATCATTGTTTGAGTCCACAGTGCTCTGGATGTAGGTGAACTACAACTCCAAAACTCAAGGTCAATGCCCACCAAACCCTTCCAGTATTTTCTATTAGTCATGGGAGTTCTGTGTGCCAAGTTTGGTTCAATTCCATCATTGGTGGAGTTCAGAATGCTCTTTGATTGTAGGTGAACTATAAATCCCAGCAACGACAACTCCCAAATGTCAAGGCCTACTTTCCTCAAACTCCACCAGTGTTCACATTTGGGCATTTTGAGCATTCGTAGTCCTGATCTATCGTTGTTTGAGTCTACAGTGTTCTCTGGTTGTAGGTAAACTACAACTCCCAAACTCAAGATCAATGCCAACGAAACTCTTCCAATATTTTCTATTAGTCATGGGAGTTCTGTGTGCCAAGTTTGGTTCAATTCCATCATTGGTGGAGTTCAGAATGCTCTTTGATTGTAGGTGAACTATAAATCCCAGCAACTACAACTCCCAAATGACAAAATCAATCCCCCACCCCCAAACCCACCAGTATTCAAATTTGGGCGTATTGGGTATTTGTGCCAAATTTGGTCCAGTGAATAAAAATACATCCTGCATATCAGATGTTTACATTATGATTCATAACAGTAGCAAAATTACACTTATGAAGTAGCAACGAAAATAATTTTATGTTTTGGGGGGTCACTACAACATGAGGAACTGTATTAAGGGGTTGTGGCATTAGGAAGGTTGAGAAACACTGCTCTATGGAAACTTCAAAGGGTCTGTCCAGAAAGACTGTGGATCCTGGACATGCCTTCAAACTAGCCGCTCGTCTACACCAGATGGTGTAACTGTAGATAGTTGTGTCCTACTGTTATCAATGGGAAGGAACCTTTTTTCTTTTTTTAGTTCTCTGTGTAAATGTTGCTGCTCCATTTCCTGTGCTGCTGGATTCACACCAGAAAAGGCTTTAGATTCTCCAATATTTCCGGCGTTAGAGACCTCTACCATATTATATACACTAGTAGCAATGAGTAAGGTTGTGTGCTTTCTCTTGGGGTAAATCTATTACAGGAGGAAAAATGCTCCAATACATTTTGACAGCACTTTAACTGCCATGGCTCAATACTATGGAATCGTAGAAGATGTAGTTTGGTAAGGCACCAGCCAATTGAAGGGAGATGTTGATAAGCTGGAATGTGTCCAGGGGAGGGTGACTAAATGATCAAGGGACTGGAGAACAAGCACTATGAGGAGCGGCTTAAAGAGCCTGAAGAAGAGAAAGCTGAGAGGAGACATGATAACCATGTACTGTATAAATATGTGAGAGGAAGTCATAGGGAGGAGGGAGCAAGCTTGTTTTCTGTTGTCCTGGAGACTAGGATGCGGAACTATGGCTTCAAATACAGGAAAGGAGATTTGACCTGAACATTAGGAAGAACTTCCTGACTGTTAGAGCTGTTCAGCAGTGGAACTCTCTGCCCTGGCATGTGGTGGAGGCTCCTTCTTTGGAGGCTTTTAAACAGAGGCTGGATGGCCATCTATCAGGGGTGCTTTGAATGCAATTTTCCTGCTTCTTGCCAGAATGGGGTTGGACTAGATGACCCATGAGGTCTCCTCCAACTCTACAATTCTATGATTCTATGAGGCAGTTAGGAGGGCTAAAGTTTGCCTATGCCTGGTATAGAAAGTTCATGCAGGAGCAGATGTTTTCGAAGATAATTAGGACTCTGGTGGGTCACACCTTTAAGGGTGAAAGCCACCATTTGGCCCCAGAAGAAACTGGAATAGATAGATGCCTTTGGCAGGTGACACAGGAGAGTATCGGTTTGCTGCTTCAAGAAAGCAGGTTGCATTCAGTGCTAGTTTCTGAAATTTCTGAATGTCTTCAGATATTCCAAGACATAATCAGAGCAAGTCTGACAACATCCTGAGCCCATGGTTGTGGGTGTAATTGGCATATAAAGCAAAGCTAAATAGCATCCCCACTTGCTTGCATTGATATGACTGCTGATGAAGGTGCATAATAATCGCAAGTGATGGTTGCTTTTTAAAAATATCAACCTTTCAAGTGTACAGCAGAGTCGGGAGCTGATTCTTGTTTGGATCACAACAACCTCATACCCTCCCAAGAACTGCAGGAAGTTATACTTTTGAAAAAAGTAAATTTTACTAACTTTGTTACAACATAAAGGGTAAGTGTATAAAAATTGCCCCATTGGGAATTATGTATCACACAGAGAGGCTTGTGAAGGAGGTCAATGTGTTCCTTAGAAAGGGCAAACTTTGGCTCTCCGGGTGTTTTGGACTTCAACTACCACAATTCCTAACACCCAGTCACACTGCTCAAGTCTGTAGTCCTCAATGAGAAGTAGATAATGGTTGTGTCTATATGGTTGTGTCCAGGGGCTTAATGGTTGTGTCTCTATATATCAGGCATGGGCAAACTTGGGCCCTCCATGTGTTTTGGACTTCAACTTCCACAATTCCTAACAGCCTACCGGCTGTTAGGAATTGTGGGAGTTGAAGTCCAAAACACATGGAGGTCCCAAGTTTGCTCATGCCTGGTATACATGATGGCAAAGTCAGCTTCATCACTGTGTTTTTAGTTTTCTGTACAATAAATATACATGAAATACAGCTCCCATATCCCAAACTTTGCATGGATATGGTAAACCATGAATAATATCAAACCTTATTATTTTCAATGGGACAAACAATGGAGCTCTGAGAAAGCCCTAAGTAAAACTATTGGTGATTGAAACCCATATAAATTGGTTTATGGATACAAGGATTGTATGGCATGCAGGTATTGTCAGGAAAAGTTGGTATTAGAGTACCATTTTATCTCCCATCTGTCATCATTGGGTCCTTATGGTACCTCTATCAATCTTATCTATCTATCTATCTATCTATCTATCTATCTATCTATCTATCCATCCATCCATCCATCCATCCATCCATCCATCCATCCATCATCTCTACTATCTATCTATCTATCTATCTATCTATCTATCTATCTATCTATCTATCTATCCATCCATCCATCCATCATATCCATCTATTCCATCTATCTATCCATCTATCTATCCATCTATCTATCCATCTATCTATCTATCTGTCTATCTGTCTCTCTGTCTCCATTCATCATCTATCTAACATCTATCTATCCTATCTATCTATCTATCTATCTATCTATCTATCCATCCATCTATCCATCCATCCATCCTCCATCCATACATCCATCCATCCATCCATCTCTCCATCCATCCATCACCCCATCTCTCCATCCATCCATCTATCTATCTCCCCATCCCTTCATCCATCCATACATCCATCCATCCTCTATCTTCCCATCTCTCCATCCATCCATCCATCTATCTACGTACCCATGTCTCCATCCATCCATCTTTATGTGTCTTAGGCATCCATCCCCCATCCATTCCTCATCCCCCCATCTCATCTGCCATCCATCCATGTATTCACCCATATGTCCGTCTGTCTGCCTGTCCGCCCGCCCATCCATCCATCCATCCATTCATCCAATCTATTCATCTCTCTCTCTCTCTCTCACTCCCTCCCTCCCTCCCTCCATCTATCCATCCCTCCAACCATCCATCTATCTATCTATCCATCCATCTCTCTATCCATCCATCTGTACATCTATCCATCTATCTATCCATCTATCCATTCATCCTTCCATTCATCCATCCATCAATCTATGTATCCATCCATCCATTCGTCCATCTGTCTATCCGCCCATCTGTCCATCCATCCATGCATCCATCTAATAATTAGTTGAACAACCCAATATAGATGTTTGCCTTTATGATACCAATGCATGTACCATATATTTACGCTTGCAAAAGACACAAATCTCCTTGCATATTGACATTAACAAAAACATGTTTCTTTGCCACTATGATAAACATGAGCTATGGTTGCAGTGGGGCAGCCTTTATCAGGGTGATAATGTATATGTTTACCATCATCCACAGCCAGATAATGGGCATATTAGTTCTATTCTTCAACATCAGCTGCATCACCATCATTACCATCTTTGTTGGCAGTCAACAGTCCATTAAGACAAATGTCCCTGCTTTAATATGTGACCTTATAATGTGTGTTTGTGGCGAGGAGGAGTTGTCTTATTTTTTTTAATTTCTTCACATTAACTTTGAACATACCCCTTAATTGCTCAGACCTGTCTCCTGAACGCTGAACACTCCTTGTTTCTGCAACCGCAGCTGAAATCTCAAATGGCTTAAACATTATTTATTGCCTTTTATGACCCATTGGCAAGTCTCCCTTGAATTCAGCTTTCACGGACATACTATCCGCATCTGAAATCTGGTGTTTGGCTCAGCTTCAAGCTTGCAAAGGCTTGTTGTCTTAGCCAGTTTTGTAGATAATTATGAGATATGAAAAGGCAAAGGGATTCGGTGTCGTCGTCATCCCCTCCTCAAATGCGCTGGCCTGGAACCAAGTTGTTCACCTCACAGTCAATGAATAAATGTATGGATAAGTCAGATTAATTTATGGAGTGGGGCTACCGTCTTGTTTTGGGTAGAACGTGTGTCACTGAATGAAAATGGCAGCGGTGGTTGTGTGTTTTGGGGGAATTGTTACTTTGTGGCAGACGTGGGCAAACTTTGGCCCTCCAGGTGTTTTAGAGTTCAACTCCCACAATTTCCTACCGGCTGTTGGGAATTATGGGAGTTGAAGTCCAAAACACCTGGAGGGCAAAGTTTGCCCATGCTTGCTTTGGCTATCTCCAAATTTTGAGCATTGCAGGGACTGAGACGCTGGAAATGGTTCACACTTGGGACTCTTTAACAATTACTGCATACACCTTCCTTCATCCACTTTACCTGGCTTTTCTTTGGATGCTTAAACTGTCTTTCTGAGGCTGGATCTGAACTGCTATAAAATCCAGTTTCAGACTGCTGTGGACTGTATAATATGGGTCTACACAAGGCATGGGCAAACTTCTATGGTGGGTGTAGATCCAGTGATATTCAAGGTAGGCAACCTGTGATCTTCCAAATGTTGGTAGGCTCAAGTACCCATCAATCCCAACTACCATGGTCAGTTGTTAATGGGAGTTGCAGTCTATCATTTGGGAGACAGATAACCTTTCTATCCCAATCATCTATATAAATAAAAATGTAATGTTCGTTTGTGGGATTAACAGAACTCAAAAACCACTGGACGAATTGACACCAAATTTGGACACAAGACACCTAACAACCCAATGTATGTCCTTCACTCAAAAAATTTTTTTTTGATTTTGTCATTTGGGAGTTGTAGTTGCTGGGATTTATAGTTCACCTACAATCAAAGAACATTCTGAACCCCACCAAAGATGGAATTGAACCAGACTTGGCACACAATTCTCCCATGACCAACAGAAAATACTGGAAGGGTTTGGTGGGCAGTGTCCTTTGGCTTTGGAGTTGTAGTCCACCCACATCCAGAGAGCACTGTGGACTCAAACAATGATGGATCTGGACCAAACTCTACAATAATACTCAATATGCCCAAATGTGAACACTGGTGGAGTTTGGGGAAAATAGAATCTTGACATTTGGGAGTTGTAGTTGCTGGGATTTATAGTTCACCTAAAATCACAGAGCATTCTGAACCCCACAAACGATAGAATTGGGCCAAACCTCCCACACAGAACCCCCATGTGGGCCACAGCAACGCGTGGCAGGGGACTGCTAGTATATGATTGGGATCGAAATGGAAAACTTTTATATCCCGATCTTCTCTACCTCCGTACAGGGATTCAGACCGGCTGACAGCAAAAATTCAATGCTAACAGTAAAAATCTAAAACAACATATATCACCAGTAAATTAACAAATACATATAAAATAAATGCATAAAAGCTGTTCGCCAAGATAAAAACATGTCCAACTCAGTCTGTATATTCAATCCATGTATTGTGTATTACTGGTCTCATCCATCATTCTGCAAAGGCCTCGCTCCACAGCCAGGTTTTCACTAGCTTCCTAAAGGTCAGGAGGGAGGGGGCAGATCTAATTTCATTCGGGAGGGAATTCCATAGCCGGGGGGCCACCACAGAAAAGGCCCTGTCTCTCACCACCAGACGCGACTGCGAATGTGGCGGGACCGAGAGCAGGGCCTCTCCAGACGATCTTAATACTCTTGATGGTTCATAGGGGAGAATACGTTCAGACAGGTAAACAGGTAAACCCTTGTGCCGGCTGAACTGCTGATCTGAAGGTCGGTGGTTCAAATCTGTGAGACCAGGTGAGCTCCCGTCTGTCAGCTCCAGCTTCCCATGCGGGCACATGAGAGAAGCCTCCCATATGAACATATCTGGGCATCCTCTGGGCAATGTCTTTGCAGATGGCCAATTCTCTCACACCAGAAGCGACCTGCAGTTTCTAAAGTTGCTCTTGACACTAGAGAGAGAAAGAAAGAGAGAAAGAGAGTATAAAGACACTAGATAGAGAAAGAAATAGAGAGAGTATGAAAGGTCCATGCGTAAAGCTGTGTATTATGTAAATCAAATTAGATGGAATAGTAGTCGCTAACAATTATCTCTAATATGAAATGAAACCAATTTCTGTGGCCGTTGCTAATCGCTTCCACCTCTGTCCTTCTAATCCAGGCTGAGGATGAGTCTGTCTTGTGCGCCTTTGAGTTGTTTATGTTTTACGGCAAATCTATTACGGGGTTTTCATGGCAAGATTTGTTCAGAGGAGATTGTCATTGCCTTCTTCTGAAGCTGAAAGCTTCAGTGGGTTTCCACAGACAAGTGGGAATTTGAACCCAAAGTCCTAATCCTGTGCTCAAACCAATGCACTATGTTGGCTCTTGGAATAATGAAAGGGATCCTCCTTTCACCAAAGGACTGGATTGAATGTCATAAAATTTCTGAAAATGAGGCCTGGGTGTGCATAAGGACACCAATACATTTTGTCTAAACATAGAATCATAGAATCTTTGAGTTGGAAGAGGCCTCGTGGGCCATCCAGTCCCACCCCCTGCCAAGAAGCAAGAAAATTGCATTCAAAGCACCCCTGACAGATGGCCATCCAGCTTTCATTTAAAAGCCTCAAAGAAGGAGCCTCCACCACACTCTGGGCAGAGAGTTCCACTGCTGAACAGTGAACAGTTCTCACAGTTCTATCTAATGTTCAGGTGGAATCTCCTTTTCTGTAGTTTGAAGCAGAAAACAAGCTTTCTCCCTCCTCCCTATAAGTTCCCCTCACATATTTATACATGACCTTCATCATGTCTCCTCTCAGCCTTCCCTTTTGCAGGCTAAACATGCCTAGCTCTTTAAGCCGCTCCTCATAGGGCTTGTTCTCCAGATCCTTGGATATAAATATGTATATAAATACAATAGAGTCTCGCTTACCCAACATAAACGGGCCAGCAAAACGTTGGATAAGCGAAAATGTTGGATAATAAGGAGGGATTAAGGAAAAGCCTATTAAATGTCAAATTATGTTATGACTTTGCAAACTGAGCACCAAAACATCATGTTTCACAACAAATCGACAGTTCAATACACAGTAACGTTATGTAGTAATTATTGTGTTTAAGAATTTAGCACCAAAACATCGCAATGTATCAAAACAGCTGTGGATCCGGTCGAAAGACAGACTGCATTGGATAATACAGAATGTTTGATGAGTGAAGGTTGGATAAGCGAGACTCTACTGTATATCAATATATAAATTAATGTCAGTTATTAGAAGAATTTAAATAATTTTGTACACTATACAAAAAGTTAGAAAACCACTCAAACTATCATGGAAAAGGGTGCCCAAAATGGTTCCCTGTAGAAACCCTGAGGGCTACCTTGGGCCAGATCCATTCCTAGATCCCGAGGTTCCCCAGATGGGTCTGAGATCTCTCACTCTAGGATGGTGTTTCCCAAACTCTGGTCTTCCCGGTGTTTTGGACTTCAGCTCCCAGAATCCTTGATAATTTCCCAAGGCAATTGAGGCTTCTGGGAGCTGAAGTCCAACAACATCTGCAAGAGTAGTATCTCTGCTCTAGAACCTAAAAAGGATTTCTGAAGGCGTCGCCTAGAACATGGTGCCATGAAATTCATAACAGCTTCCTCTTTTCCTAGGCTCCACTTCAGGAGAGTTTCTACCCTTTGCTCCATTCCAAGTCAAGCAGGGAGAAGGCTTGGCAGCTCTCTCGACATTCATCACACGCTTCCTCTCCATCTCCTTAAATCCAGGTGGATCTGCCTGTGATGTCGGACGACGCTGAGAAGAATGAGGCTCCTCCTGGAGCGGCCAAAGAGCCGGAAGGGCCAGGGAAGGAGGAGCCGGAGCAAGACAAAGCTAAGGAGATGGAGCCAGAGCCCAAACCAGAACCAGAACCGGAGCCGGTGAAACCGCAGGATGAGCCGCAGCCCCAGCCTCAGAGTCCCAAGGCTCCCGAGATCCCTGCATCTCCTGTGATGGTGACGGTGACCATCGAGGAAGAGACGGTTGAGGGCCCACAGGAGAATGGAGATCCTCCTGGCATCAGAGCTGGTTCGGCCGAGGAGCTGGGGACCACCCCGGCAGGACCCACCAGCCCTCCGACCCGCTCCAAATCTGCATCGCTGAATGACCTGAAGCCCCAGAACAGCCTCAACGGTGGTCCAAGGGTTGCGGTGAGGGGCAGCTTGTCTGGATCTCAAGTGCATCTAGCAGGACACGCCGGATCTCCGAGGGCCAGCCTGAGCCGGCAGGCTTCGGCAACAGGGTCAGCGGCCGGTGAGGCCGGGGAGAAACCCAGAGACTATATATTCATTGCTGCCCTCTCCTGCTTCTGCCCCATCTGGCCCATCAACATTGTGGCTTTTGTGTACTCTGTCATGGTAAGTACAAAGCAAGTGATGGAGAAGAAGAGTCCAAATGAAAGAGAGGACAGGCATCCACTTTACTGTCTTGCCCGGGACACTTCAGTTAATCGGTGGGTTGATGTAGGTTTTTTGGGCTGTATGGCCATGTTCTAGAAGCATTATCTCCTGACGTTTCACCTGCATCTGTGGCAAGCGTCCTCAGATGTTGTAGGATCCTTTGCTCTACTTTTTCAGTTCCAATGTCTCTTCACTCCTTTTACTTTCCTTATTAATCTAATTAGGTCAGCTACTGCAAATATAGAGCCCTTCCTCACAGCCCTATATCCCAGAATATCAAGGCAGAAAATCCCACAATATCTGCTTTGCTCTGGTTTATCTGGGTCCACACTCAGATAATGTGGTATTTTCTGCCTTGATATTCTGGAATATAGGGCTGTCTGGAAGGGCCCTGGAATATGTGGCACTCTGGACACAGATAACCCAGTTCAGATATTGCGGGTTATTATGCCTTGATATTCTGGGTTATATGGCTGTGTGGAAGAGCCTTGAGGGCCCTTCCAGATAGCCCTTTATCCCTGGATCTGATACCAGGTTTTCTGCTTTAAACTGGATTATATGAGTCTGCACTGCCAGATAATCTGGGATCAACAGAAAAGCTGGGATCAGAACCAGGGTCTGGAATGTCCCTGGTTCTGTAAACTAAGGGATCTTCTACACTGCTATATAATCCAGAATATCAACACAGATAATCCACATTATCTGCTTTGAACTATATTATCTGAGTCTACACTGCCATATAATCCAGTTCAAAGTAGATAATCTGGATTTTATTCAGATGTGTAGAAGAGGCCTAAATATGCTGCGGATTGTAAAGCTTAGGATAACTAATGTTTAGCACTTCAATTCCTAGAATCTCCCAGTCAACATGGAAGAGGTCAAAACTATAACCCGAAAAATTAACTTTCTCAAGGTTTAGGGGTTTATACCTTGGGCTTTTTTCCTGTCGAGCTTCCATGTTAAGCTACACCTTCCCTCAACTGACTTGCTTATTTGTTTGTAGCAGTGGTTCCCAACCTGCGATCTGCAAGAACTAAAATATGGTCCTCAGCCTCTCAGTTACTACACTGTTGCAACGAGAGTGACTGGTGTCGCAAAACCCTCTTATAGTGTCGAGGCTTATTAAATATGGTTTTCTATGAGAGAGCAGACTACTAGATGGCATATTGCTGTATCAGAAACTAGAACTGATGTGGTCTATCCAATGCAATTTTCTGAATCAGCCCCCAAATAACCAAACCAAATCTAAAGTTGACCAAAAACTGATTTGTAATCCTTTTGGTACTAATGTTGGAAAGTGGTCCCTGGTCAAAGTGGTCCCTGGTGAAAAAAAGGTTATGAACTACTGGTTTATAGTCTATGCAAGCAGTCCCTGAGTTACAAACATCCAACTTACAAATGACTCATGGTTAAGAACGAGGGTGAGACAACAAGAGGTGAGCAAAACCTACTCCTAGGAAGGGAAATTTACTCCTGAAAGAGTTATTTTCATGGGGAAAAGGGGTCTCCACTGAAACTTTATCCCCAATCCTTGTTTCCACAACAAGCTACATTTTTCAAATGTGATAACTGTCCCTGTGATAACTGTCCCAAGTTATCACAGGGACAGAAAATGGGGTGAAATCTTCTGAACAGAGGCACAGACAGCACAACACTTTTTGAATATTTATTGAAATCTTTCTGTCTGTCTGTTGCCAATTTCTTCCTGTGTCGATGAATGCAGACTTTTTTCTTATCCCTTTATATTCTTCCTATTGCTCCTAAAAAGGATGCTGTCCATTGGGACAATGACCTGATGCTCTCCACTCCTTTTCTCTTTCTGCCTCCTTTCTGTCAGTCCCGCAACAGCTTCCAGCAAGGAGACATTGATGGCGCACGGCGCCTGGGACGGGTAGCGAAGCTGCTGAGTGTCGTTGCGCTGGTCGGCGGTGTGCTTATCATTGTGGCCTCTTGTGCCATCAACTTTGGAGGTGAGTATCTAGGGCACCAAAGCTTGACGGGACGACCAGAATCCACGTTCATTTCGGTTGCAAACCCCTTGACTAGCACAAAAGAAGAATGCAATCCGAGACATGCATTTAAATCTAAAAATATCTTTCTTGTCCTTTGGCATATTGTTTTACACTTACAAAGGTTTTTTTGAGAGTAGGTGATCAAATCTCAATCCTTAGATCCTGATGAGTGAGGAAACCCTATGCTTTCCCCACATAAAATAAAGCAACAGTTGTCTTCATCATGACTTCATCCCTATTTCTTCCTGACCTTCTCATGAAGGTGTTGTTCTAGCTCAGGCATAGACAAACTCCAGGTGTTTTGGACTTCAACTCCCACAATTCCTAACAGCCTCAGGCCCTTTCCTTTCCCCCCTCACCCACATAAGTGCTAAAGGGGAAAAGGAAGTGTTAGGAATAGCTTTTCAATAACTTCAAAGCATAGGTTCTTGTATTGCAATTTTCCAGTAAGAGAAAGGGTATCAGATTACAGATAACATTTAGACAAAGAACTGCATAATATTAATATTAATAATAATAATAATCTTTATTTGCACCCCGCCACAATCTCCCCAATGGGGACTCGGGGCGGCTTACATGAGGCCAAGCCCAACAATGCAATACAATAAATGAAATCAAAACATAAACAACATAATCAATTACATAAAACATAAACTATAAGAATACAACAAACAGTATAAAATTACATTAAAAATCAGTCATAACACAGAACAATGAGTGGGCCGCATATACAGAATAAAATACTAAAGGTAAAAACGGGGTGAGATAGCAGTGGAGCAGATTATTTGTGAGGGAGAAACTCTTCAGAGATGGGGTCGAAAAAGGGACCTTTTTGCAGAGGGGAAGGAGGTGTGCAGTAAAGACAAATACTGAGAGTTAATGGCAATATGAGATTATATGGTTAATCTCCAAAAGCGCAGTGGAAGAGTCAGGTTTTGAGATTCTTCTTAAAACTTTCTAAAGTGGGGGCTCACCTAATCTCACTGGGCAATGTATTCTATAGTCGGGGAGCCACTGAGGAAAAGGCTCTCTCCCTTGTTCCCACAAGGAAGGACTGAGATAATGGTAAGGGTGAAAGGAGAGCCTCCCCCAAGGATCAGAGGGATCAGGCAGGTTCATGGAGGGAGGGACATACAGACATAAAGATTGCATTGGACATACAGACATAAATATTCTATGTACATTGGATTCATAAACCTCCTACAGTTACATTGGTTAACAAACAAACAAAAAAGGGAATTACATTTTCACTCAGCATTCACTCACATGGAAACATTCATTCATCATCATGCATACATCACCATTTCACCATTCCTCTGCTGTGAAGAACATCTTTTAGGCCAGACTGCTTCCTTGCAAATCTGCCAATGCATAGTTCCATAACTTCCAGAATGCCCAAATGCCAATGTTAGGGACCCCCAATTCAGGGTCCCCGCATTGGGTCCAGTAGTAGGAGGCAGCAAGACAAACACCCAGTCTCAGGAGAAGTACAAAAGCAAGGTTTATTTCGTCATGCTCATGAGACGGCCAGCCATACCAAACACGCAGGTCTTGGTACTTTCAAGAGGCTGCCGTGTCCAGTATCTCTTCAGACTCACATTATATAGACAAGACTATTTGGCACTGCAGCAAAAGTTATCCAATTACAAACTACTACCTAGCACATTGACTAACTAACTTCTCTAATTCCTTACTTGGCACATTGACTATCTGACTTCTTTTAAATCACATGTTTTCTTGACAATGGAAAGTACAAGACACAAATAGCTCTTACCCCCATATATGGCAATAGACACTTTGTCAGCTTTTTAGCCTTCTGCCTGAACTATCTTGTGAAAGTTGTTGATTGCACATGTTTCTTAGGTACTAACCACAAATGTTCCAGACAAGATGAACCCTTAGTGGAAGCTAATTTCTAAATACAGAGGGGGTACATTTTTAACTTTGATTTCTCTAGTTTCATGATTATTGCCCTATCACCAAAACACCAAAATACATCCTTTCCCTAAGCACAAAGCCAAATATCAGATCTCTGTTTTCCATAAAGCAGAACCTCACTTTCCTGCACAAAATCCAAGACTCCAAAAACACACTCCTTCCTCTTCCCTTGAGAAAAGGAGCAAGTGCTCGGAATCCTGCTTTCCCATTACAGATCAGACACTCCCAAAGTAAACCATCTCCATAGAGTATGGCGGGTGAACAGGTCTGCTGTCTGTCACAATTTCTGAAATGTTAGAAGATCTCTTATATAGTAATATTTCTGCTGATGTTGTTCCAAAGTTGTAAATTAATAATAGACGTCTTCTAACCTGAAAAATCCTGACTCCATTTCCTGGCAGATCTTGACTCTTCTTGATGGGTGTTAGCAACAACGTAAGCCTTGTGTTGACGTCCTTCGTAACGTAAGGAAATCTTGTAAACACGTTTCCGCCCCAAAAGTTCAACAGTTAATCGTTGTCACAGTTCTTATCAATGTCAGCAGTTTATTATGGCAGGTTAATCATTTCAGTTCTCATTAGCAGGTTTTAATTATAGTTCCAGAAAGCAGGTAGTTAATGATTTTGTCATTGCAGACCTTAATCTTTAGGATGGTATCTTTAGCCAGATAAGGCCCCATCCATTCATTCAATTCATATAATTCTATTCTTTTCCCACACATATCAAATCCACTTTTTTCAAATCTGCACATTATATTTCTTGTGACAGAAGGAGCCCGAGGCTGTTAGGAATTGTGGGAGTTGAAGTCTAAAACACCTGGAAGGCCAAAGTTTGCCCATTTGTGATGTAGATGCGCTATACAGTGTTGCTTATGCCTCACTAGAGGAGCACCAGCAGTTCAAAATTGCGTATTACCTCGTTGCTTCTCCTCTCCAGAGTTGCAGGCAGGATTTCCGAGCACCGACTAAACCAGGGATGGACAAACTTAAATGGCTGAGAGGGGAAAGGAAGGGGCCTGAGACTGTTAGGAATTGTGGGACTTGAAGTCCAAAACACCTGGAGGGCCCAAGTTTGTCCATGTCTGCTCTAGCTTCTTGAACTACTTACATCTACCTCTTTTTCTAGACTTTTTTTTAAAAAGTTATTTTTCATTTAGACCCTTTCTATATTATCATATAAAAATCCAGATGATCTGCTTCGTACTGGATTATATGGCAGTGTAGTCTCATATAATCCACATCAAAGCAGAGAAGATGGATTATCTACTTTGATAATCTGGATTATATGGCAGTGTAGAAGGGACCGCAGGACACCCCTTCCCTTCATCATAGCTGTTCCCTTGAGTTCAACATTATGGTGTACTTCTTATAGGGCATTGGTTCCCAACCTTTGGGACTCCAGGTGCTTTGGACTTCAACTCCCAGAAATCTCAGCCAGTTTACTATTATGAACTGAGGGAGCCGAAGTCCAAAACACCTAGAGGCCCAATGGTTGGGAACCACTGTTATAGGGTTAGGTTGGCCTACAGCCGTCAACCTGAACTTTGGCTCTAAATCTGTGTAGTAGTCCAGCTTCATAACTAGCATCTTCTTCTCAGAAGCCTTTCTCATTCATAACTTTCCCTCTTCTTATTGCTGGAATTAGGCTGAAGAGGTATTACCCCAGACCTTTCCCTGATCAACCTCCATGTTGTTTCCCCCCAAATAACCTGTTCCCACATGCTCCAGATTCCAGTGGAAGCCCGTTATGGAGATGTTGAATTGGGGCATGTGTGAAAGTGTTCCTCCATGTGTTTCTTTCCAGGTTATTGAAATGTTCCTTTCTCTGTCCTCCTTCCTTCCCCATGTTCTTCTTCCTCCCCATTCAACTGTCCCCGCCCTTGACCCCCGTTGACCCTCAACCTCTCTCCCTCCCAGTGTTCCAGTGAATGCGGCATTTGGCTGGCACTTCCTCCCAACCACCGACATGTTCCATCTTTGGAGCTGGGAGCCAGCATGACTACAGTCCATCCATCCCATCCCATCCCATGACTCCATCCCTCCCTCAACCATGCAAAGGAGCACAAGGATGGAGACCACAGAGGGACAGAGAGAGGCAGAAAGAGAGAGAAATGAAGAAATGGGGACACGAGGTCACGAGACCGAGAGAGGCAACATCTTATCATTTCCTCCTCCAAATTTTGAATGCCCATAATGAGCAGAAAGAAAAGATCAGATTTTTGGAAATGGGTAAGAGGGGAGGAATCGACCCTATCTTTCTACGTTCTCTCTCTTTCTTTCTCTCGTTTTTTTTCTTCCATCCATCCCGCTGCCTATTCAACCAATGACCCATCTGCCCATCTTCCATCCACTGCCAAATTTCGACAGCAAATAAAACTCTTTCGATATTCCATGTTTACAAGAAGCTGCCGGAGAAAAATACAAAAGCTCTTTTCCCCAATCCTCTACAAAGGAGGCGGGGGAGCATGTTTACATGTTTGCTGGCAAGAATACGAACAGAACCAGCGCAAGAAGAGAGGAACCACTTCTTACGTCTCTTGCCCTCGTCAGTCGTGTTTACAAAAGACACCAAATAGGATGAGAAAGGACCGAGGGAGCCGGTGCCATTGGTCAGGATGTGAGCTGGATGTGGTGGAGTGGGAGTTTGTAGCAAAGTATTGTGTAGAAGGAGGTGCTGACAACAAGGTGGTGTGACCCAAGCAGAGTTGGTGGCATACAATTAAGGACCATGAGGGATGGCTTGTACTAACAAATCTCTTGCCAAACCCATTGGTGGAAAAGGAATGACACAAAATATATCTTATTGGCTGAAGACAGCAATGAAATTAGTGTTAACAGATGAAATAATGTAAACAAACGGAACTGGGAAAACTTGCAGCAAGGAAGTGGGCTTGAATAGGAAGCAACAGATGCAGAAGACTGAAATAATCAACCCAAGAGACTTGGAAAGAAGGAAGCTTATTGGAGAGAGGTGAAGAGTTTTGAGAATAGGTGGCATTACTCTCAACTCAAAGGGACAAGTGCCAAAAAAGAAACAAGTTGGTGTGGGAAGAAGCTTAAGAAGAAAGCCAAAAGAGGAAAGGAAAATAGAAGAACAGACACTGCGACAACTGGAAGACATTGAAATGATGAGAGAGATGCACTAGAGTCCAAACAGAGAGAGTTAAGAAACTATTCAAGAGAAAGTGTGCATAGAGGGAACAGGCTAAAATTGGATTGGAAGACTAGCTACAACTGGAAAAGCATGGC
Organism: Anolis sagrei ordinatus; assembly: GCF_025583915.1. NCBI lineage: Eukaryota > Metazoa > Chordata > Lepidosauria > Squamata > Anolidae > Anolis > Anolis sagrei. Next base: position 17,212,272 of record NW_026847660.1, on the reverse strand, counting down.
TATTTGATTTGCATTGATTTTGTCAACAGACAGGGTGAAGTAATGCTCATATAGGTTTATAAATGCAAGTTATATACAATAGAGTCTCGCTTATCCAACATAAATGGGCCAGCAGAACGTTGGATGATCGAAAATGTTGGATAATAAGGACGGATTAAGGAAAAGCCTATTAAACATCAAATTATGTTATGATTCTACAAATTAAGCACCAAAACGTCATATTATACAACAAATTGACAGAAAAAGCAATTTAATACATGATAATGTTATGTAGTAATTACTGTACTTATTTTGGACCAAAACAGACAAGGTTTCTTTCTTTCTCCCCATCTGGACATTATTCCGGGCGGAAGGCAGACTGCGTTGGATAACACAGAATGTTGGATGAGCGAAGGTTGGATAAGCGAGACTCTATTTTGACAATCCTGCAAATATAAGGAAAGATGAATCTCAACTGAAGATAATGTTTGAGAACTGAATGCTTGAGGCTGATGGGACGTTGGCATGGAGGGAATTCAGGGAGCAAGGGGACAAACTGGGAACAGTGGAAAGACACTGTAGATGCCGTTGGGATGGTGTCCAAGAAGAATGGGAATCATGTGACCCCACAAGTGCTGTCAAACTGCAATTCCCAGTATTCTTATTGTGGATTGTCGGGACTTTTGGTCCAACAACATCTGGAGAGCCACACAATTTCCATCCCTGGTGTAAAAGATTGATACCTTTTATTTGATTTAGCTGGTTGGCTGAAGAAATGCAGCCCCAGTTCGTTCTGGCACAGAGAAGGAAGGAAGCCAGAAGACTATTAAATAGCAAAAAGAGTGAGGAAGTAATTAATTATGTGTATATGTAATAAATAAATATTAAGAAGATACTCTAGATCTACCAAGCAGTCAATATCTCCTATATTATAAATACAATGTCTATACAATTTTCCAGCAATAGATGTGAAGGTCTGTTGGGAATGAATCTTTAACTAAAGGAAGATTGATCATTAGAGATATAAATAAATCTTCAATAAAAGATTTATTTATGGGCATGTTTTTACATTGTTGGTTTCTCCAGTGGCCAACATTAACTTTCTTTGAGTATTCTAAAAGACTAATATAATGTGATTTTCCTGCTTCTTGGGAGGGGGTTGGATTAGATGGCACATGAGGTCTCTTCCAACTCTATGATTCTAGTTCTTCCCACCAGACAAACACATCCATTAATAAAAATGCCTCTTGCTTGCACCACTTGACTGTTTGGTAGATCTACTACAACTTTTGAAATTTTAGTATATATACACTTATATATTAATTTATTTCCTGCCTCTGTTCCTTTAACATAGGATCATATTTGAAAGGCAGAAAATACAGTGAAGGGAGGATTGGAAAACACCAAGATGGAGAGCAGAATACTTTATGCCAATTATGTGTTGCGTCTGGAGGTAGCACAAACCCATTGAAAATCCACGTTGTTTTTCCTGATTCACTTCCATCAACTTAAACAGGCCTACTCTTGGCTCAAATCTCTAAGAATTAGAGCCAGAGTCGACAACTGTAGTAGTCCAAGTGTTGTTGAAACTGCAACTACTTTTGTCCTTGACCATTGGCTATACTGAGACTGATGGGAATTGCAGTCCAACAGACATGTTGAAAGACCACAGCTTTTTACCCTTGAATTAGCAAATCAGAAATAAGACAGAGACCAAAGAATATCTCAATTAGAAGGCATAACAGCTAGAAAACCAGCCACAGTGTGTATGCCATATGTATTGTGAAAGTGTGACATCAAGGAGAATAATTGCCATGTATATGTATTGAAATATTAGGGGTTTGTGAGATAATAGTTCCCAGAACCCTGCAGTTATTGTTGCTACCAACGCCTTGGAAACAACAAGAGTGAGGAAGGACTAGACAGAGGAATCCATATGTCGTCATTTCCTTGAGTTGACAGAACACAACAAAATGCAATATTTAGTATAGGGCCATCAAAGCTGTTGAATGTGATCTGAAATTCAGCCACTGTGTGGATGCCATACATATTGTGGAAATGTGACATAAAGCAGAATAATTGCTATGTATATTTATGGAAATATTAGGGGTTTGTGGGATAATAGTTCCCAGGATCCTGCAATCATTGTTGCCACCAACTCTTGTTGTTGTTGCCACCAACAACAAGAGTGAGGAAGGACTAGACAGAGGAATCCATATGGCAACTTTTCCTTGGGTTGACAGGACACAACAGAACACCATATTAGCCTAGGGCTACCAAAGCTGGTGAATGTGATCTGAAATCCAGAAGCCAATTTTGAATGAAGCATGGGATCCTAAGCCACAACAATGGCACAAAAAACAGTATCAAAGGCTACAAACACCCACAGAAGTGAGAGATCGAGAGGAACCAATGAGGAGATGAAGAAGGTTAGTTAAAAAGCCAATTGATGGAGTCAGACAGACATGCATGCCTTTGGTCTTCGGAATGCAATTTGGACAAATTCATAGAGCTACGGACATCTCCTTTTGAGAGAAGAATGGAAAATAGCAACAAAAGGACCAGTCTATTTGTAAACAGGATAACAGGATGGGAAAGGGCACTGGTAGAGAAGTGTCGCTGATGGAGGAATATACCCGAAAGCATACACTCCATACCAAACAATGACAAAAATATTTCCAAAGGGCCAGTCGAACAACCATGTATGCTACTAATGGACAGAAACAATTGGGGCGGGGAAGGGGAAGGGCACCAGCAAAGAATTGTGTGTGTGTCAGACACGAATATTCACCCGGCACAATGTGACTTTTAATTTATTTCTTTTTTCCTTCGCAGACTGTTAACACAACTGGGGTGCGGGTTGGTGGGCGGGCGATCTCTCGGTATACTCCTCTAAACTCTGTGCTTGGGAGGGGACACAGAGCTTTATGCCGGGAGAAGGGTGTCCATAAAACTCCTCTCCCTCTTCATCTGCACGGATTATTAATAACCTCTGACCATCCCTCGACCATCCCTCCACATTGGAAAAATCAAAATTGCCTTTCCTTTGATGGATGCATGGCGTCACAAAGGGCTTTCCACAGTAGGACACCTTCCAAGTGGGACTTCTAGTTCTCTCACTTACCTGGAAGGTGCCCAGTTGGAGAAAGCCAATGTAGCAGGAAGGGCAATGTTTGTATATTTCCATCATCCCCTGTCCTGGGGAGGCTTAAACTCTAGGAAGGGGACGGGGGATGGACGGGGGTGGCCTGTTGTATTTTGATGTTGAAATGCAAGTATTCTAATCTGCATGTTTTTATATGCTTATATTTGGGGGTGGGCAGGGAAAGGTGAGGGGTATATGGGGAGGGGGGAGGGGAATCGGAAACACGGAATGAGAGAGAGAGTTGAGACAGAGTGTGATGGTGCAAGATTCAACATGGAGGGTCGGAAATGGGTGGAATATTTGGGAGTTGAGGGAAGAGATGTTTGACGGGAAAATTGAGGGTCACTTGGAGATGGGAATGAGCTTCGGCCTGTTGGGATAGAATGGATGAATCAATAGCATAAACAAGCAGGATGGGAGGTTAGGAGAAGATGGGATAGGTCTAGATCCATGCAGAAATATCACAAATCTTCAGAGGTAGTTCAGAGGTAAATATTTGGGTCTCACATTAAGCAAAATTGAGAGACAGTTGAGCCTTTGTCACAAGGCGACTGCCCCTCTCAACAAACAAATCAAGGAAACCATCATAGTTTCACCTTATGGTCACTAGAACAGTGGTTCTCAACCTGGGGTCCCCAGATGTTTTTGGCCTTCAACTCTCAGAAATCCTAACAGCAGGTAAACTGGGAGTTGAAGGCCAAAAACATCTGGGCCCCCAGGTTGAGAACCACTGCATTAGAAGTTGGAAACAACTTGAAGGCATACAACAAATGCTACGTTGGAGATCAATGTATGGCAGTGGTTCTCAACCTGTGTGTCCCCAGGTGTTTTGGCCGACAACTCCCAGAAATCCTAGCCAATTTACCAGCTGTTAGGATTTCTGGGAGTTGAAACATCTGAGGACCCACAGATTGACAACCACTGGTGTATGGGAAATCTCTGAGTGGAGGTAGATCTCTAGCTGACTTTATTTGTCAACATGGAAGGTGGATCTGTTCCACACTTGAAACCACTCTGAGTAAACCTAACAATGTCAACATGGAGTTGTGGACCTATTCCACACTTGAAACCATCTGCGAGTAGAACAATCAGTTTGAGACATACTTGATTTGGGACTAACATTCCCAGAGTCCTCCAAAACCCCTGTAGTATGATTGGGAACCCATGAGCTGACTTTTCCAAGCTCCGGATCAAATGTGGGTGCATGATTTAATCCAGAGACCAGGAGAAAGGGGACCTTTGGCTGCCGTTGCCTCAAAGCTGCCTTGGCTCTGCTCCCCAACCTCTGATTCTACAAAATTGCCTTCGATTTTATCCTCATCTGTGTGCTTTAACCAACAGCCAGAGTTTGGGGAACAGGAGCAGAGGGGGCATCAAAAGCAGTGAAAAGTAGAATTTGGGAGGACGATCCTCTAGGAATACAATAATGGAGATTGTTTTGTGGAAAGAAGTTGGATTCATTGGGGGGAGAGGGATTTTACATTTACACATATCAGCTATTGAATGAAAACCACATAACCTATATCTTTGACATGATGCCTGATAAATGTTTTCATATTTGGGGGGCGGGGAAAGTTTTGGACCCTCACGA
>NW_026847660.1:16962388-17207457 GCF_025583915.1 Anolis sagrei ordinatus | reverse complement strand
TTCGCCATCAAATCAAGCTTATAATGTGAAACAAAAGTCAGCGGCGTCGACCATGTGGCAGCTCGACAAATGACGTCCAAGGGCACACCCTTCCAAAATGCTGCCGTAGTAGAAACTGCTCTTGTGGAATGTCCTCTCACGGCAGAAGGAATCTCACGCCCAGATTTTTGGTAAGCCAACTTGATGGCTGAAACAATCCATGATGATAGACGCTGCGATGACACAGGGAATCCGCAAGAGTCCTTCCTATACTTCACAAATAACTTAGGCGTTTTCCTTATGTCTTTCGTTCTACTAAGGTAGAACGCTAACGCCCTACGGACATCTAACAAATGGAGACTACGCTCCAAAGGAGAGTCTGGATTCTGGAAAAAGGATGGCAAAATAATATCCTGTGACATATGAAAATGAGAAGTCACCTTGGGAAGAAAGGCAATGTCTGTACGGAGCACTACCTTATCCCGGTGGAACCGGAGATATGGTTCATCTGATCTAAGTGCGCAAAGTTCGCTAACGCGCCGAGCTGATGTAATTGCTACCAGAAAGGAAGTTTTCCAGGAAAGATGAGAAATATCACACGTGGCCATAGGCTCATAAGGCGCACTTTGAAGAGACGAAAGCACGATCTCCAAACTCCATGAGGGAATAACAGGGGCAACTGCTGGTTTGACATTCCCATAACCCTTGAGGAAAAGTTTAACCAAATATTCTCCAAAAAGGGAGGGCAGACCTGCTTTCCGTCTGTACCATGAGATGGCAGCGAGGTAACACTTTAAGGATGAAATAGACAAACCTAAATCAGATAACGAAACTAAGAAGTCTAATACCGCCGAAATTGGCGCTCTAACAGGGTCACAGCCCCTACTTAACATAAATTTTGAGAAACGAGCCCACTTATAAACATAAGAACGTTTAGTAGACGGCTTTTGAGCCGCATCCAAAATAGCCCTAACTGGACTAGACAAACCTAAGGAAGGATCTAATGATCTGGGACTATTCTCCATGCAGTGAGCCTCAACACGTGAACGTCCGGGTAGCAAACCCTTCCGTCCTGTAAAGTCAGAAGGTCTGACCTGCTCGACAGGCGCCTGTACTTCCCGTTGGACATCCCGAGAAGAACTGAGAACCATGGTTGACGAGGCCACCATGGAGACACGAGAATACAGTTCCCTCTGTCCTTCCTTAACTTCGCAAGGACCTTCGCCAGTAGGGGAAACGGAGGAAACGCGTACAGGAAATCTCCTGACCACTTGAGAAGGAACGCATCCCCCAGACACCCCTGCGCTAGATTGGCTCTTCTGCGTGCACAGAAAAGGGGGCATTTCGCGTTCTCCCTCGATGCGAACAGGTCTATTTTCGGGACCCCCCAGATCCTGAAGATCATATTGAGTTCCCCTTGATTGAGAGACCACTCGTGGCTTGAAATGGGAGTTCTGCTTAGCGTGTCTGCCAAAACATTCTCCTCCCCCGGGAGGTGAACGGCCATCAGATGGATCTCTCTCACTATACACCAGTCCCAAATACGCATCGTTAGTCTCGACAGAGTCTGGGACCGTGTTCCTCCTTGCTTGTTTATATAGAACATCGTCGTTGTATTGTCCGTTATCACCTGCACCACCTCGCCCAACAACTCCATCTCGAAAGATTTTAGTGCCTTTTCTACTGCGAGCAGTTCCAGTACGTTTATATGGAACTTGGCCTCCTCCGGAGTCCAAAGACCTCGGGCAGTAAGACCATTGAAATGCGCTCCCCACCCTTTTAAAGATGAATCCGTCGTGACAACAGTCGACGGTTCGGGAAGCTGAAAAGGTAGACCTACAGTAACATTGGCCGGTTCTGTCCACCACAATAGGGAATTTCGCACTTCCTCCGGCACACGGAACCGCACATGGGGGTCGTCCAGGCCATGACGGAACACAGACAGGAACCAGTTCTGGATGGGCCTGAAACGCAAGCGGGCATATGGCGTGACCGCTGTTGTAGAGGCCATATGCCCCAGTATTACTTGAATTGTTTTTGCAGACACTTCCCCTGAACACAGAATTTGCACAACCAGAGACTTGAGTGACTCGAAACGGTCCTCTGGTAGAAACGCCTTCTGGCATGTTGAATCCAAGACGGCTCCAATAAACTGAATTCTGCGGGCAGGTAATAGATGGGACTTCTCTCTGTTCACCACGAGACCTATGGACTGGAGAAGAGAGAGAACTGAGTCAACATGCACACGCAGGAGGTCACATGAGCTCGCTACTAACAGCCAGTCATCTATATACGGATAAACCGTAATGCCCTTAGTCCTGAGATGAGCAGCGACCACCGCCATGCATTTAGTAAAGACTCTGGGGGCCGTAGTAAGGCCAAATGGCAAGACGTTAAAATTAAAGGCCCTGTTTCCAACCATGAAAGCAAGATATTTCCTGTGGTGCTCAGCTATGGATATGTGAAAATACGCGTCTTTTAAATCAATTGATGCGAACCAATCATCTTTATTTAAAAATGGGAGGATCATAGGGAGAGAAATCATACGAAATTTTCTCGAATCAATATACATGTTTACTCCCCTTAAATCTAATATTGGACGCAAACCTCCACCTTTTTTGGTTACTAAGAAATAACGAGAAAAATAACACCTATTGAACATGGAAGAGTGAACGCGCGAAATCGCGCCCTTAATCAGTAACTTCTCAATTTCTTCCAGCAACGCTGGGGATTCAGGAGTAACTCGTAACTGTCCCAACGGAGGCCGAGACTTAAATTCTATTGAATAACCATACTGAACAATTTGGAGGACCCAACTATCGGTCGTTATAGCAGCCCAAGACCGTGCAAACGGTCTAAGCCTATCCTTAAACAGAAAACACTCAACTGGATCAGAAGGCTCAGACTGAAAGGAGCCGAACTGTTGTGGATCGGAAGCAGATGGGTCGTCAAAGACGACGCCTGGGATTCCCTGCAGCCTTAACCTTATTTTGGTTATACGGTTGGTACCTAGGCTTAGCACCAAAGCTCTGCCTACGGTTATATTGGAACTTTGACGAAGCATTCCGATTGCTCTGAACTGAATTATATCCACTAAAATTGGACTTACGATAGAAGGGGACTGATTGCTGCCAACGAGGCTTCTGTTGGCCGCCAGGCTGCCAAGAGTAAGAGTATGGAAAGGGATACTTGGCCGCCTGCATAACCTCCCGTGAATGTTTAATTTTTTCATCCGTTGCCGGGTCAAAAAGACCTTCCTCATGCATTGGAAGGTCTTCTGCCAACAACCTACTCTCCTCTGACAACGAAGACGCACGCAACCACGCATGACGACGTATGGCTGTGGCTGTGGCGAGGAGCTTTCCAGATGTCTCGGCCATATGTTTAGCAAAAGTTTTTTGAAATTTGGAGAGAACAAGAGCCTCAGCCTGATAAGCCTTAGGAAGACGGCGGTCTTCAATAGGCAGGAGATGGATAAAAGGTAGTATCTTGTTCCAGAGAAAACTCTGGTATCCAGACATGTAGGTGGCATAATGAGCCATCCTAGCGAATAGCCCCGCAGCTACATGCACTTTCTTTCCAAGGGACTCTATCTTTTTGCCTTCTTTGTCTGGTGGTGACACAGAATATTTCTTAGGTCTCCTAGACCTGGCTGCCTCCGCCACCACCGTATTAGGAGCAGTGGGGCGTGCAATCCAATTTGCTGTTGAAAGATCTACTCTATAGAAAAGGTCAACCCGCTTTGGAATAGCTGGGGCAAGTGACGGGGAAATATCAGGGACCTTCGTCAACTTTAGCAAATATGGCAGTGTCGGGAGTAGAGTAGAAGAAGAAGTGTCCTGTTCCTCAGGTGTAAACATATGGTCATCCACTGCAGAAACAGGTTTGGGAGCAGGGATGCTCAATGCAGTTATCATCCTCCCAATCATTTGCACAAATTTATTAAAGTCATCCATACGGTCCACATTAGCCTCCTTATCAATGTCTACATTAGGAGCCTCCATCATCTCTACAGAGGCATCAGAGTCAATATTGTCAGGTTGAAGGCGATCCTCACAGACAGATGGCAATGGTGTTCCCCTTTGGGAATAATAATATCCCTGGTGCTCATTCCTCATGCCCACAGGAATTGCCTCTCGTCCAGCCAACTGACTTTCAAGTCCATAGTCCTCATTACGACACCTAGGAAGACATAAATTCTCTTGATCATGAGATATGGGTGGTGGTGGACCACAGTAAATGAATTTCCCTTGAGGTGTAATCTCATAAAATCCTGGATGAGGAAGGGGAAGCTTCCTATTGTCCTGACGGGAAGGTCTAGTAAAGGAGGCTTTCTTCACTTTTTTCGCACGTGCCTGCCTGCGCATCCTAGCAGAGCACGATGAATCAGAACAAGAACTGGTGGATGAGGAGGAGGAGGAGGAGGAGGAGTCACTGGAGCTAGATCGATCTCGGCGCCTCCTCTTGCCCTTGCTCCTGCGGGAAGGAGCGCGAGCACGGCGCCGACTCGGGGCCCCAGCTCCCAGAACCCCCGAAGTGGAAGGAAGCGCTGAGCTTGCTTTGCGCCGTTCCAAATCCCCAGCGCTCGCGCCAGCTGATAAAAGGAGCCCTTCATAAGTTGCTTGCCTTGGCTCCTCCTCTGAGGCAGTCCCTTGGGCCATGGGCGGAGCCGGCGCCGAGAGCGTCGGCATCGGCGGCGTGACGCCRGTCTCCTCCCGCGCACGCGCGGGGCGTGCTGGAGCCGATCTCGGGTCTCTTTCACTTTCGAWATCCTCCTGAGCTCGCGCGTGGCGAGCAGAGGCTGTTGCCGGCTCTTCAGCATTGGGAAAGCCAYGTGGAGGAGTCTCCTTGCCCATCTCGGCYGGAGGAACCWGCTGAGGGGCTGCGGCTTGTTTTGAAAGCTTCGYCGTGGCCGACTTGCCCTCAATATTCTTCATTTTCTTYATTCTTTTTGCCGGCTTCGTTTGGGACGCCAGACCAAGTAAGCTCTTATCTTTTGGCTCAATAGACTTAGTCATAACAGGGAGAAGCGCCCTTTCATAGAGGGCAGCCTTTAAACGAATTTCCCTGTTCTTCCTTGTTTGTGGGGTGAAGGACTGGCATATAGAACAGGTTTGTGATAAATGTCCTTCACCCAAGCAGGCGATGCATAGCGAATGTGCATCATTATCTGGATAATTGCTCTGGCAGGCAGAGCAACGTTTAAAGCCCTTTGTAAGGGACATCTCAAAAATAATTTCTAAATCAACCGGTCTGAACGGCAGGAAGATCCGGGCTTGCTGCTTTTAGCGCGGATGAAGAGATCTGGAGGCGGTTGGCCAGCCGCAGGCTATTTATGCTATCTTGGGGAGTGTGCGCGGGGCCAACCGCTTTTTCTTTTAAATTTTAACTGAAAATTCCGGATGAGGCTGCGCATGCGCAGAGAGAGTACCATTAGTGCGAATTCACAGCACAGACACGTAGGGAAAGTATAATTTCACAAAAATGTGCAAGTGTTTTGAGTTTTCTGGAACTCTTCCTCAGGCTCGATGGTCAGATGGGAATCGACAGGCCAGAGGGAATATGGAAGGTAAAATAATTGGGTTAGATGTTTTGGCCATGAGATCTGCAAATCCCCAAAATAGAGAATGCATGCTAGTTAAGGCATAGGTGAAAGAGAAAAGGTGATTCTCAAGGGTTTTCATGTTTTACAGCTCTGAACTGCCAGCCTTAGCTGTTCACACCAATTGCCCACCAAATGGTAAAATGGGATCTGGATGATGCCAATTAGAGGCCTCATTATAGGCAACGAAAACAAAAATGACTCACTGGAAGAATGATTTGCAATTACAAAACCACATATGATGGGAGGAAGGCTTCATTAGAATAACGGAGTTGGAAGAGACCACAAGGAACATCCATTAGAACTCTTCTTTAGTGATCTCTGGGTGTTTCATTTGCAAGGTTTTTTTTGTGTCAGGAGCGACTTGAGAAACTACAAGTCGCTTCTGGGGTGAGAGAATTGGCTGTCTGCAAGGACATTGCCCAGGGGACACCCGGATGCTTTACCATCCTGAGAAGGTTCTCTCATGTCCCTGCATGAGAAGCTGGAGCTGACAGATGAGAGCTCACCCCTTCCCCGGATTTGAACCACCTACCTTTAGGGATGCCCAGATGTTTTACCATCCTATGGGAGGCTGCTCTCATGTCCCTGCATAAGAAGCTGTAGCTGAGAGACGGGTGTGCATCCCGCTTCCCGGATTTGAACCACCAACCTTTTGGGATGCCCAAATGTTTAACTATCCTGTAGGCTTCTCTCATGTCGCTGCATGAGAAGCTGGAGCTGACAGATGGGAGTTCACCCAGCTCCCCAGATTTGAACCACCGACCTTCTGGGACACCCGGATGTTTTACCATCCTGTGGGAGGCTTCTCTTATGTCTCTGCATGAGAAGATGGAGCTGACAGGTGGGAGCTCACCATGCTCCCCGGATTTGAATGACCAACATTTTGGGACACCTGGATGTTTTATCATTGTGTGGGAGGCTTCTCTCGTTCCTGTATGAGAAGCTAGAGCTGACAGACGGGCCCCTACCCCGCTCCCTAGATTCCAACCACCTACGTTTCGGTCAGCAGCCCTGCTGGCACAAAGGTTTTAACCCTTTGCACCCCCGGGGGGCTCCTATTTAAAAAGTAAATGGATACAAGAGGAGAACATAATGAGCAATAATTCAAGCACACTCCCATATACCTGTATTCTGCAGTGGCACATGAGAGGATCTGAGAACAAGGGTTCAAAAGATATGGGGAACCAAAACATATCGTTCACACTTGTTGGCCTAGAGCTCTCTTATCAAAGACTTCCCGGTACTCCATCAAATGGAAAATCACAGGATGGGCCCATAATGAGTAAAGTTGTCTAAAACTCATGTAATGTGTAGTGCAGATATCTGATGTGTGAATTTCTGGTTGGTGCTAATTACTAGCAATCTGGCACAAAAACAAAACAAAACAAAACAAAAACACAGCAGATTCAGAAAGCCTGAATACGGTTCTCAAGAACACTAGACTCTCCCTGCAATATCCAGAATGCATTTCCATTTTGAGCAAGAGCACAACAAACCCACACTTATCTCATCTATACTTCAAAGCCCTTATATAAACCATTACCTCAGAGGCAACTAAATTAAGAGACGTAATCAGATGGTGATACAGATGGTCTTTATTATAGCGAATCCCACTCTGCAAGAGAGAGAAGAGAGAAAGCTCTTATTGCACCAAAACCTCTTAACCGGTAAAAACCAATGTATAAATTACACATACTTTGGGGTTGTGAGGGTGTTGGCAGTGACACTGTGGAGGAAGGACCGGCAAGTAACACTGGCCCCAAGCCTGCAGGAGACAGTGTGGGACTTTGTAGGGATGCAAGGAAAATCAGTAGCTCAACAAAGGTGTGTTGTTTTTTCCCCTTTGGTACAAGAGGTTCTGCAGTAAGGTAATACATAATTTGGCTTATTATATGAATACATGGATGGCAACTCAGTTCAGTGCAACACCCAAATCCCAAGAATTCCAACCTAGATCCTAAATCTGGTGTTTCTCACCAATCATCACCCCTTTTCCCATCTCTTCTATGGCTTTGGCCCCCATGTCCTACTGAAAATATAATAATCTGACTTCTGTGGAAAGAAGGAAATCTTAAGGAATAGGTTAGGTCTAAGATGGCCACCATTCAAGTAGTAAACCTAGTCATCTTTGTGTTGTTGAAGGCTTTCATGGCCGGAATTACTGGGTTGCTGTAAGTTTTTCGAGCTGTATGGCCTTATTCCAGAAGCATTCTCTCCTGACATTTCGCCTGCATCTATAGCAGGCATCCTGAGGTTGTGAGGTTGAGGATGCCTATCATAGATGCAGGCAAAACATCAGGAGAGAATGCTTCTGGAACATGGCCATACAGCCCGAAAAACTTACAGCAACCTAGTCATCTTTGATTTAAAAAAAACCACACAGGGAAAACAGAACTTTGTTGTGCAAAGTTGGACCACAAAAAGGGAAGTAAACAAGTACAGAAGATGAGGCTCCTGTTCTATCAAGATATTGATATATCTTGTATGGGGAAAGTCTTTCTTCCCTTAGAAGAGTTTTGTGGTAGGCAAAGCTCTACTTCAACCCTTCAGATGTTTTTGGACTGCAATTCCTAGCATCCCTTACCATTGGTTGCACCGGCTGTGGCTGCTGGGACTTGCAAAGCAACAATATTTGGAAGATGTATTGTCGAAGGCTTTCATGGCCAGAATCACTGAGAAGCTGAGTGTTTCCCGGGCTGTATAGCCACGTTCTAGAAGCATTCTCTCCTGACGTTTCGCCTGCATCTATGATTCTTCCAGACTTGAGCAGGGCCGTTGATGACAGGACGACTTAAAGAGATTTTTCATTCATAAGACTGTATTAAATTCAACTTGGCAGCACAAAGCAGTGATCAAAATCCTGTTAGTGATACATGCATAATGTATGCATATGTAAGTATAGTAGGCTTGGTTATTTTTTTGGTTGACAATGGGAAATGGTCCCTTGGAGGTGTACATGTGGAACCGGTGGGTATTCAGCAGAACATTAAGATACACAGAGTAGAGTGTGGGATACGAATTATTGCCTTTTGTGCCTTGTGTATTGCAATTACCTAATTAATTATTAGCAGTGTTCCTTAATCATTGAGCCACATATTTGGTGCTACACTGGTATCCAGTCTAGACATTGTGTTACACAGCACTCTGCCAGGGGTAATTGATGTGATGCAGAAGAGATGGAGGTTCTTGGATAGTGTGGATGGGGAGCTGATATCTATCATTTCATTTGGAAGCTGTCCAAAGGAGGATGACTGCCAACTTGGGCCCTCCAGGTGTTTTGGACTTCAATTTCCACCATTCCTAACAGCCTCAGGCCCTTTCCTTTCCCCCCTCAGTGCTTAAGGCATCCTCAGAATTGTGAAGTCAGACCTCACGTCTGAGGATGCTTGCCATAGATGCAGGCAAAACGTCAGGAGAGAATGCTTCTGGAACCTGGCCATACAGCTCGGAAAACACACAACAACCCAATATTTGGAAGGCCAAATGATTCCCATCTGCTTTCATGGAAGAATTAATTAAAAAGTCAGGGTAAGCAAGATGGGTCATTATTTATCGATTATCAGACTCTACTGCCCTTCTCCTAAAATACAAATACATGATTGACAAAAGAGGAATATCTCATTTCAACGATGGTCATCTTAAAATGATGCACAAGTGAATAACCTTTCAATGTCCAGACCGCACGTATGGTTTTTCCTAGGCTTACCATGCCACGTAGCGTCGTGTAACAAAAACAGCTGATGGCAACTGAGCAAGAAATATACATTCCAAAAGTAAAGCATTATTGGGAGAAGGCTGTTTCAAATAACAGTTTCCTTATGGCCATGCAAAGGTTTGACACATTTTTGCCAAGACAATGTGAACGATCAGCTAAAACGGAAACACGCAGCCAGAGAGAATAATGAAGGGGCAGCAATACTTTATATGGAAATATAAGGATGTTTTGTTTGAAATATGTATATTTGTACAGTCAGGAGAAACGGCTAATGAATTATCAGTTGGAAAAGTATGGGAATGATATGCCCCTCTTGGGGAAATAGTCTTGCTCAGTTTGGGAAAATAAAGGGTTTGGGAAAGAATGAAGGGGCTTCTCTCATGGCTGAATTTGACGCCCCTCAAAAGATAACATCAGCAGTGCAGGATTGTCAAAATCCCCCAAAGGAGTCTATTTAGCTGCCTTTCAAAACGATGCACCAAATTCCTCCCTTTCAACCCGAACTTGTGGCAAATCTCTTCCCAGCAACTACTTTCCCCCCGAAACAATGTATAAATATTATGAGGGTTATGTAGGAAGTCAGGAGGAGGAGGCTGGATCTAACCATCATCCAATATGGACCACAAAGCATTTGGGAAGACAGGGATCATAACAGCAAGCACGAACTGCACAGCTGGAGTGGCTAATCAGAGGCAAGGCCTCATCCCGTTGAGGCAAAGGTTGGCAGCCAGTCCCTTTGGAACAGGCATGGGCAAACTTCGGCTCTCCAGGCATTTTGTACTTCAACTCCCAGAAGTCCCAGCCACCTTACTGGCTGTTAGGAATTGTGGGAGCTGAAGTCCAAAACACCTGGAGAGCTGAAGTTTGCCCATGCCTGCTTTGGAAGGATGAGGGGCGTTTGGCTCCCAGCCCTACACTGTAGCCTGGAAGGGCTATTTCCTTTTTGCACGTTCAGCAACGTCCAAAGCAGCCATGTTGCAGGAGGCCGAGACCAAGTGGATGAGGCTGATGAGGCTCTTGATGATGGCGATGGGGAAGGAGACCCACAGCACCAGGCGATAGAGACCAACATGGGTGTGCAAGACTGGAAGGCCAAGAAGAAAACAAAGCAATAAGCATATAAATAATAACAACAACAATAATAATAATATCAATATCATCAATAATATTAATAATAATAAATGTAAATACGGTATATACTTGAGTATAAGCCTAGTTTTTCAGTCCTTTTTTTAGGCTGAAAAAGTCTCCCCCGGCTTATACTCGAGTCAATGTTATTTATTATTTTACTTTGTTGTTATTATTATTGTTGCACTTATTATTTTATTGTTGTTGTTATTATTACATTTATTTTACTCTATTTATTATTGTTATCGTTACATTTATAATTTTACTGTATTGTTATTATTACATTTATTATTTTACTCTATTATTAGTGTTATTATTACATTCCATTATTTTACATTATTATTATTATTATTATTATTATTTTACTCTTATTATTAGAGGACATGTAAGCATATTCACTTTGAAGACGGTTAGAATAATGGTTTAATCAGAGTTGGACAGTCTTATCTTGAATTACAGTTTTATGTAAATATTCAAATATTCAGTCCCTCTTATGAGGTGAGAAGCTCAGTATATAAAATTTTGAAATAAATAAATAAATAAAAACATTTAACCTAACGATGCCCAAATTAATATAATGTTATTAGTATCTATTTTTATTTTGAAATTTACCAGTAGCTTCTGCATTTCCCACCCTCGGCTTATACTCGAGTCAATACATTTTCCCAGTTTTTGGTGGTAAAATTAGGTGCCTCGGCTTATATTCGGGTTGGCTTATACTCGAGTATATATGGTAACAATTAATCTATACACATAATAAGAGTGAAAATATGACACTGCAGGTTATAGTGAGTGAACATGTACAAGAACCCTGCCAATGTCCTCCACCAACATCATACTGCCCACCAACAAGTGAATGCTTTCAATCGGGGACCATTTCCATCTAGATTTTATGTTTTTCCTCCACCACAGACATCTCAGTGTTTCTGACTCTCTCCATTGGTGTGGAATTTGCATGACTCTGCCCACTGCCTCTCCCATTACCCTTTCCTTCTTGTCTCTATGGCACACAGCTAACAGAGAGAAATTAATCAGCAGCTGAACATACTGGAGGGGTTCGTGGGACTGACTCAACGTGATGGAAGTTGCAGTTCACCCTATACAGACAATGGACCTGGACCACATTTGGCACACAGAACCCCCATGACCAATAAAAAATACTGGAGAGGTTTGTGGGGGGGATTTAACTTAATGTATAGTATTTGTAGGTACTGGGATTTATAGTTCACCTACAATCAAAGAGCATTCTGAGCCCCGCCAGTGATGGACCTGGAACTAACTTGGCACACAGATCCCCTATGGCCAACAAAAAATACCGGAGGTCTTTGGAGGGTTATATAGGAGTTGTAGTTCAACTACATCCGGAGAGCACTGTGAACCGAATCTGGACCAAACGTGACACACAGACCCAACATGGCTAAGTTTGAATGTTTGAGAACTGCAGTTCACCCACATCATTATGCATTTTCTCATGGGAGCATTCATAAAAAACAAAAGCAAAGACAGACTTTTTTCCCTAATGAATAGCGTTAGAAATTACCAAACGGATATTACCTAACATCCAAAAACTAACAATGCCTTTTGCACCCAAACTAGTCATAAATAATATTAATAACAATTAGTAACAATTAATAGCATTTATTTATTTATTTATTGTCGTGTCTGGAGTGACCTGAGAAACTGCAAGTCACTTCTGGTGTGAGAGAATTGGCCGTCTGCAAGGACGTTGCCCACGGAACGCCTGGATGATTTGATGTTTTATCATCCTTGTGGGAGGCTTCTCTCATGTCCCCGCATGGGGAGCTGGAGCTGATAGAGGGAACTCATCCACCTCTCCCTGGATTCGAACCTGTGACCTGACGGTTTAACCCACTGCGCCACCAGGGGCTCCATAGCATTTCATAATAATTAACCATTAATAATAATAATAAGTAATGGCAAAGGTTTCCCCTGACATTAAGTCTAGCTCTGTCTGGGGGATGGTGCTCATCTCCATTTCTAAATCAAAGAGCTGGCATTGTCCATAGACACCTCCAAGGTCATGTGGCCAGCATGACTGCATGGAGTGCCGTTACCTTCCTGCAGAAGCGGAACCTATTGATCTACTCACATCTGCATATTTTCTAACTGCTAGGTTGACAGAAGCTGGGCCTAACAGCAGGAGCGTGCCCTGCTCCCTGGATTCAAACCACCAACTTCTTGGTCAGCAAGTTCTGCAGATCAGTGGTTTAACCTGCTATGCCATTAGGGGGGCATTTATTTATTAATGTTGAGAACCACTGCTCTAGTTAGTGCCTCACCAAACTACACATCCCAGGATTCCACAGGATGCAGCCGTGGAATCACTGTGGCATCTTAGTGCTATATAACGGTGTGGTTCTGCATACTCACCTTCTGGTCCTTCACCAAAACACAGCAAGTACAGCATGCAGTAGAAGAGTTCGTTACCAGCACACATAGTGAAGAGGACGGGCTGAAGGGGGAGAGAGAAGAAAAAGAAGTATATCAGGAATAAACAAGCCAGGAAAGAATAACAGGCATGGGCAAACTTGGGCCCTCCAGGTGTTTTGGACTCCAACTCCCACAATTCCTTTTTTTTAAATTTTTTTATTGGTTTGTGGTGCATACAGAAAACAAAACCGACATCAAAGGAAAACCAAAATAAGTAAAAAGTAAAAAAGAAAGAGAAAAAAAACAGAAAAAAAGAAAAAAAGAAATACAAAAGAGTATGCCAGTTAGCAGAATGGTATACAGTCAACGCTCATTAAACATATAAAAAATCAACTTTGACTGTACAGTTATAATAAATTAACATTTATTGTCCCTCTAACCCCACACCCGTGAACCCAACCCCTGTGACCTCCGACACCACTCCGTATGGATCACATAACTAACCCGCTACTACCCACGTATCTTCTTTCACTGAATCCCCTTTATGGCAATCTTCAAATCTACTTTTGTCTTCTTTTCAAGATATCCAATTGCCAACCGCCATTTGGTGCCTCGGCTTATTGTGGGAATTGTGGGAGTTGAAGTCCAAAACACCTGGAGGGCCCAAGTTTGCCCATGCTTGTTATACAAGCTTCACAATATCAAGGAAAAACATAAAATCAGATAGAAGAAAGCAATCAAGTCGATACAAGCAGCATGACGGTATCTCAAAAGAGCTTCTGGACTTAAATCAGTGCTGGATTGATGTCTAAAGGCTAGAAAAGAAGGGAGGAAGAAATTGATAAGAGAGATTCCTTAGGGAGGGAACCCTATGAGTTTGCTAACAATCTGATAGATTGTCAACAAAACTTCCAAGGAACTTCTCAAAAGACAGGCAGAATCTTCAGTGAGCACATGGCCTTTTAGTTTCTTGAGTTTAGACCATTTAAGACAAGGCTCACTGGGGTCATTTGTGGCCCTGGTTCAGAAAGTTGCATTGGATAGACTGCATCACCTCTAGATGCTTAGATACAGTTACTATGATTTTTGGTGGGTGAACAGATGAAGAATGGCATATGGCATCTTCTGTGTCTCAAAAACTAGTGCTGATACGGGAAAACCGGTGCCATTTTTGGAATTAGAAAATCGAATATACCCAAAAAATGTGTGATCGCCAGTAATTAATGCTCATGGTTCCCTGAGCACAACTCTAGTTATCTCATATTTCCAATATTGGGTTGCTGTGAGTTTTCCAGGCTGTATGGACATGTTCCAGAAGCATTCTCTCCTGACATTTCACCCACATCTATGGCAGACATCCTCAGAGTTTGTGAGGTCTGTTCGAAAATAGGCAAGTGGGGTTTATATATCTGTGGAATAATGTCCAGGGTGGGAGAAAGAACCCTTGTCTGTTTGAGGCAAGTGTGAATGTTGCAATTGGCCACCTTGATTAGCACTGAATGGCCTTTCAGCTTCAAGGTTACTGCCTGGGGGAATCCTTATTTACTGTCCTGATTTTAGAGTTTTTTAAATACTGGTAGCGAAATTTTGGTTATTTTCATGGTTTCCTCCTTTCTGTTGAAATTGTCTACATCAGTGGTTCTCAACTTGTGGTCCCCAGATGTTTTTTTTTTGCCTACAACTCCCAGAAATCCCAGCCAATTTACCAGCTATTAGGATTTCTGGGAGTTGAAGGCCAAAAACATCAGGGGACCCACAGGTTGAGAACCACTGGTTGACACGGTTCTGGATTTCAATGGCTTCTCTGTGTAGTCTGACATGGTGGTTGTTCGAGTGGTCCAGCATTTCTGTGTTCTCAAATAATATGCTGTGTCCAGGTCAGTTCATCAGGTGCTCTGTTATGGCTGACTTCTCTGGTTGAATTAGTCTTCAGTGCCTTTCATGTTCCTTGATTCATGTTTTAACAGACTTCACAAACTCTGAGGATGCCTGCCATAGATGTGAGCGAAATGTCAGGAGAGAATGCTTCTGGAACATGGACATATAGTCCGAAGAACGCACAGCAACCCAGTGATTCTGGCCATGAAAGCCTTCGACAACACATTTCCAAGATTGTTTCCAAATACTAAATATGGTGTGGAAATGCAACCAGGAGACAAAAGAGAAGGAAAATAATAATAATAATAATAATAATAATAATAATAATAATAATAAAAACTTTATTTATATACCGCCCTATCTCCCCTAGCGGACTCAGAGCAGTTTCCACATATGCAAAATAATACAAAAACATACAATACAAAACAAAAACATAGGCATAAAACTGTTAACACAACATATACATTAAAATCAATTTAAAACCAGTTCCGCTTTCACAGCTATGAGTGGAAGACATGATGAAATAGTAAGATTGTGACAGCATTTGGCTTTGGAGATCACAAAAAAGGGAGGATGCCAATGGTAGGGAAGTGGGATGCTTGAGAAATGTGATGGGAACAGTTCTAAAAGGGTGCAAACTTCACTCACCCGGGAGTTGTAATAGACTCGCAGGATCGGGTTCCCTGACAAGTCGATGCTCTTGTGGCTCTCTCCGCCTTTTACCACTGTGCTAAAGGAACGAGAAGAAGAGCCTATTAAAATGGTGGCTTGGAACACTCAACCTCTCCTCTCAATGGCGTGTCATTCATCCCCATCAACTCTACTCCCGCTATCCCAGAGCTTTGCTTCTGAAATATTTTTTTTCTAGAAAAGATGACCCACTGTCCATTGCAGTGGGTCATCTTGGGCTACTTACCTGTGAAGATGGAGCCAATGGGAGGCAATATCCAGGCTCATGCTGAGCTGGAACCAGAGGGCGGATTCAGGATAGAGCATGGCCAGGTTCACCAACAGGCACATGGTGGCGCAGCGGTCCGTCAACATGTCCAGCATGGCGCCAAAGCGGGTGCCTGGGATGAAGATCGTGGATTAGGAACAAAGAAGTTCCACGAAGTGGAAGAAGAGGAGGACATCAACCAAGGCGGAGGATGGAGGAAACAGTTCAGCAAGAATGCAGGTTGTACGCTCCCCAGATGTTTTGGATTGCACTGGCCAGCATTATTAAGAGTGGGAGATCACTATATGTCTATATTGAATTATTTTACTGTTTATTTTCCACTTTTTCCCCAACCTCAAGACTCAAGGAGGCTTACAAAAGTCAGATAACCAATAAATAATCACAGCATTCAAAAATCTACAAAAGTTAACACAGAACACAAAATTTGAAAATTGTTCCTGGTTTCAAAGTGTTATTTCCTGTTTAATTGTGCAGTACTTACTTTGAAAGAAACTGTTCTACTCCAGAAACTTCATTTTTGTGGTTGCCACAAACTATGTTTAGTTGGTTGAGACTCTATGAGATATTCATTAAAAAACTACAGCAAAATGTACTGCAGGGTGTCCTGCAAAAACAAAGCTTTTGCAGCTTAATAATTTTCCCCCTGTTTTTATAATAGAGCCAATTAGGAATTTGCATTTATAAACCAGGAACAAAAATTGTGTTACATAGTATATTTAAAGATGGCTTTGAAAGATAGCAGATTTCAGGCACTATCTTTAGCAGCTTATGATACTGTAAATCATTGCCTCCTCCTGATAACATGTATAATATCACAAAAGTTTACCACCTCACCTGCTTCATAGGAAATCTGCTACAAAACAGGAGCTTTTTTGTTGAGTTCCAGAGCCAGAGAATCATATGGTGAAAACAGAAGAATGGCCTGTCTCAGTGGAGAATGCTTGCTCCATCAATGTTTAAGATTTACACAAATGACTAGACACTGCCAGAAGGGACAGAGAGTTTCATCTATGATGACAATCGTGCCATCATCACTCAAGCAGGGAGCTTTGAAATGATTGAATGGAAGCTCTTCGAGGCTTTAGGTGCTCTTACTGCCTATTACAGGGAAATCCCTAATCCATCTAAAATGCAGGAGTGTGCTTTTTAACTTAAGAACAGACAAGCATTTCAAGCTCTGAGGATTACCTGGAAAGGAATCCCACTGGAGCATTGCAGCACACCAACAAACCTGGGAGTCACTCTGGACCATGCTCTGACCGGAAGAAGCACTGCTTGAATATCAAGCAAAAAGTGGGCGCTAGAAACAATATCATGCGAAAGCTGACTGGCACAACCTGGGGATCACAACCAGAGACAGTGAAGACATATGCCCTTGCACTTTGCTACTCTGCTGCTGAGTATGCATGCCCAGTGTGGAATACATCTCACCACGTTAAAACAGTGGCTGTGGCTTTTAATGGGACATGCCACATTATCACAGGATGTCTACACCCAACACCTCTGGAGACTAGAAACAATGGGAACTAGAAACAATATCATGTGAAAGCTGACTGGCACAACCTGGGGATCACAACCAGAGACAGTGAAGACATCTGCCCTTGCACTATGTTACTCTGCTGCTGAGTACGCATGCCCAATATGGAATACATCTCACCACGTTAAAACAGTGGCTGTGGCTTTTAATGAGACATGTCATATTATCACAGGATGTCTACACCCAACACCTCTGGAGAAATTTTACTGTTTAGCTGGTATTGCACCACCTGATATCTGCAGGGAAGTAGCAGCCAGCAATGAAAGGACAAAGGAATTCACATCTCCAGCCCATCCTCTGTTCAGATATCAGTCAGCTTGCCGATATCTGAACAGCAATGAAAAAATAGCTTCCTAAGATCTACAGAGATACTCGCAGGAACACCTCAGCAAGCAAGAATCCAAAAGTGGCAGGCTAAAACCCAGAACCTCAATCAGTGGCTGATAACGGATGAGAAACTCCCTCCCGGGCAAACAGAAGACTGGGCAACTTGGAAGGCGCTAAACAGGATGCACTGTGACACCACGAGATGCAGAGCCAACATTAAAAAATGGGGCTACAAAGTGGAGCCCACGACATGCAAGTGCAGAGAAGAGCAAACCACAGAATACCTACTACAATGCAACCTGAGCCCTGCCACATGCACAATGGAGGACCTTCTTGCAGCGATACAGGTGGCCAGCTTCTGGTCAAAGGAAATTTAGCATAATGCTTAAAATTTTAACTTTGTTTATGTTTTTTTAAATACATTATAACTGTATCCTCAATCTGATTCTGACACGATAAATAAATAAACTATCCAGACAACGCACACATGGCTTCCTACTCCTTTTTGGCGCAAATTGAAAGGAGTATTGATCAAGCTTACCTTGGTTAAGGGCCCGGGCTGCATGGCCATCAAAGGCATCGAGGAAACCACTCAGCAGATAGAAAAAGGATGCCGTCAGGTGCGAAGTTGGCATAAAATAGAAAGCAATAAAAGCGAAGATTATACGAGCATAACCTGTGATGGAAAACAAAGGCATTGCTGTTGAATCATCAGCCTCTCCAGTATACAACTCTTCCCCACTCAATTTTTATCTGGTGCCCCACTATTATTACCACCCCATCCTTCTAGGCAAGAGCCAGATAGTTCTTAATTATTCACCCATTGCTATATGAATAAAATCAGTGTAGATTAGGCATGGGCAAACTTTGGCCTGCCAGATGTTTTGGACTTCAACTCCCACCATTCCTAACAGCCTCAGGCCCTTTCCTTTTGCCCCTCAGCCGCTTTTGCCCCTCAGCCGCTTTTGCCCCTCAGCTTAAGCGGCTGAGGGGCAAAAGGAAGGGGCCTGAGGCTGTTAGGAATGGTGGGAGTTGAAGTCCAAAACACCAGGAAGGCCAAAGTTTGCACATGCCTGCTTTAGTTGTTACTAGGGAGAAGGAAATGTGCTTGTTATGCCTCTGCCTGCCATGGTCAAAATAACCCAGTGGACTTTCAATACAATGCATTTTGACTGGGATCGTTCCATTTCTGCTCTGCCTCAGGCAGCCAAGCATCTTGGGCATCATCAAGCAAGTGAGTCATTTGCCAGTATGTAAGCAAATTTCCTTTCTGGCAGTTATCAGTCCATAAAGAGACGTTCCTTCTGGCAATTGCTGCTTTTGGCTGACTGTGAACGCTACAAGGATGCAAATGGACTGGATGGTGGGAAATGCAGGGATCCCGGAATTGTTTTTTTAGGCCCATGTGTGTTTGCGTATGTGTGTATCAATCATTGCCAGGCAGGCTGTTCTTAAGTTTTGCCTACTTTCAGGGAAGGTGTGTGTGCACATTACTTTCCACCGTCCTTAAATAGGAATTTTCTTACAAGCATAATATAAACAGTGGGCTCTTGGTATCTGCTAGAGTTTGGTTCCAGGACCTCCCAAATCTGTGGATGATCAAGTCTCATTGCATACAATGGCTTTGTAGAATAGTGTCCGTTATGTAAGACTGCAAAATCAATAATATTTTTTGGGATTTTAAAAGAATATACATTTAAACAATGGATGATGGAATTGATAGGTGCAGAATACAGCCAGCCAGCTGGACTAATGATCAAAGCAGATAATCCACATTATCTGCTTTGAACTGGATTATATGGCAGTGTAGACCAGGCATGGCCAAACTTGGGCCCTCCGGGTGTTTTGGACTTCAACTCCCACAATTCCTAACAGCCTACCGACTGTTAGTAGTAGTTTCTTCAATGCTTAGACCATAGGTCTTTCACATACAAGGCAAGGCAAATAAATAAATACATGAACAACAGATTATTAAATACAATATAAGGAATTGTGGGAGTTGAAGTCCAAAACACCCAAAGGGTCAAAGTTTGGCCATGCCCTGTGCAGACTCAGACAATCCAGTTCAAAGCAGATAATGTGGATTATCTGCTTTGATCGTCTGGATTATATGAGTCTGTACTGGGCATGGGCATACTTTGACTCTTTGTAGAAGGGGCCTTAGAAGTGTAGAAGGGGCCTTAGAAGTGCCCTTCTCGAGTCCAGTAGAGCTAAATTCCCAAGGATAGCCTGCAAGTCAATACATTATTACTGGAAGTCCACAAAGGCATTTCTTTGTGCTTGATCACATAGCATACTTGGGCTCAAGTCTTAGTGCATCAACACTGTAGAATTATGGCAGTTTGACACCACATTGACTGCCAAGGCTCAATACTATAGAATTATGGGAATTGTAGTTACCAACCTACAACTCTTGGGATTCTTCAACATTGATCTATGTCAGGTATGAGCAAACTTCGGCCCTCCGGGTGTTTAGGACTTCAACTCCCACAATTCCTAACAGTCTTCATCAATCCCCCAATCAATCAATCAATCAATCAATCAATCAATCAATCAACGTACCAATGAGGTTGGGGACGAAGAGGAAGATGTTTTCTTGCTTCATGTTGCTGCCAGTTCCTGTTCCTGCTATTTCTCGGCCTCTTCCTTGCAAGCCCTGCCCGACCCAAAGACCAAGGCAAGCAGGTAGAGGTCAGGCAACACCCTCCGCTCTTCTCCTAAGGAAACCAGGTGGCTGGATCCCCACCCTTTTCCTTTGCTGATCCCACGCACTATAGGAAAACCAGGAAATGCCCCCCTTTTTGTATTTTTGCAACCTCCCGCTAGACTTCCCAGGCTAGGAACAGAGAAAAAAAAAAAGCACGCGGTCCCTTTAAGAACCTTGACAATAATAGATCTCCCCCTCTGTGGTTTTGGTTTAGTCCAACCCGGTCGAACGGCCGGCGCAGCATGTTACAGAGTTGGATTAAACCAAATCGTAAAAGGGGGTGATGTATTTTTTGTTATAGCACGACCATACACCTTAACGTACAACCTGGGAGAAAAAGGTAGGAAGAGAACAATGCAGTTTTATTTTAAGGAAAGGAAATCTCATTCTTCACACCTCTGTGCTGGGTGTAAGAAATACTTCTGGCCCTTTTATTTTACAGACTCCCCCTCTCAATGGATATAAAGGTGTTCCCACCCTATTTTCGGTTTTGGTTCAGTCCGACCAACTGCATAAGACAATGGTCAGGGCTAGAGAGACGTTTCCTTTTCCTCTCTAGGCACAGTGAGTTGTGGAGGACTGAGGCTAGAAAAAGTCCATTTAGAACACATTTCTTAAAGTATCCAGCAACAAACAGCAACAAGGCCATCCAAAAATGCACAACATGCAACATCAGGCTGGAGAGATGATCATAGCTCTTAGTCAACAAAGATTCCTGGGTTGTTGTAGGTTTTTCGGGCTGCATGGCCATGTTCCAGAAGCATTCTCTCCTGACGTTTCTCCTGCATCTGTCGCAAGCATTCTCAGAAGTTGTGAGGTTTCTTGGAAACGAGGAACATTGGGTTTATATATCTGTGGAAGATCCAGGGTGGGAGAAAGAACTCTTGTCTGTTGGAGCTGAGTGTAAATGTTTCAATTGGCTACCTTGATTAGCATTTGATGGCCTGACAGTTTTTAGGTGTGGCTTGTTACTGCCTGGGAAATTCCTTTGTTGAGTGGTGATTAGATGTTCCTGATTGTTTCTTGGCTGGAGTTCTCCAGTGTTTGAGTTTTGCTTTTCATTTAGTGTTATAAATTTAGAGTTATAAAGTTCTAACAATAAATAAAAAATAAAAATTATAACAGAGGCACTCCAAGTGGTCAGCTTCTGATCAAAGGACATTTAGCATAATGTCGAGTGTTAATTCTGTTTGTGTGTGGGTTTTTTTTTTAAAAAAAACATAATAATTGTACCCTCAATTCACTTCTGACACAATAAAAAAGGACGAGCAGATGAAGAATGGTATACAGTATGGCATATTCTGTATCTCAAAAACTAGAGCTCATTGGGGGAAACTGGGGCCATTTTTGAAATCAGCAGCTCATATATACCCAGAACCTGGACTGACATTTGGGACACCAGTGTTGGCCAGTCTAATCCAACAAGACCAAGGCAGTGACATCTCTGACCCATCCTCTGTTCAGATAACAGCCAGCACACCAACTTTCCACCATCCTTAAATAGGAATTTTCTTAAAAGCACAATATGAACAGTGGGCTCTTGGTATCTGCTAGGGTTTGATTCCAGGACCTCCAAAATCTGTGGATGATCAAGTCTCATTGTATACAATGGCTTCGTAGAATGGTGTCCCTTATGTAAGACTGCAAAATCAATAATATTTTTGGGGATTTTAAAAGAATATATATTTTAAACAATGGATGGTGGAATTGATAGGTGCAGAATACAGCCAGCCAGTTGTACTGAGGCCCCTTCTATACTGCTGTATAAATCCAGATGATCTGCTTTGAACTGGATTATATGGCAGGGTAGATGAGGCATGGGCAAACTTCGGCCCTCTAGGTGTTTTGGATGCCAACGTCGAAATCAATAAATAGTTTTCTAAGTTCTACAGATACTCGCAGGAACACCTCAGCAAGCAAGAGTCCAAAAGTGGCAGGTTAAAACCCAGAACCTCAAGCCATGGCTGATACCAAATTAGAGACTCCCTCCTGGGCACACAGAAAACTGGATGATTGGAAGGCGCTGAACAGATTGCTCTCTGGCACCATGAGATGCAGAGCCAACCTTAAGAAATGGGACCATAAAGTGGAGTCGACTACATGCGTGTGTGGAGAAAAGCAAATCACAGACCAACTATTACAAGGCAGCCTGAGCCCTGCCACATGCACAATGGAGGACCTTCTTATAGCAACACCAGAGGCATTCCAAGTAGTTGGCTACTGGTCAAGGGACATTTAATATAATGCCAAGTTTTTAAACTTTGTGTTTTTAAAAAATGCATTACAACTGTACCCTTGCTTCTGATACGATAAAACAATATCCAACATTGTCT
Source organism: Anolis sagrei ordinatus (assembly GCF_025583915.1). Classification (NCBI taxonomy): domain Eukaryota; kingdom Metazoa; phylum Chordata; class Lepidosauria; order Squamata; family Anolidae; genus Anolis; species Anolis sagrei. Next base: position 17,184,899 of record NW_026847660.1, on the reverse strand, counting down.
GGAAGGCAACAATCCCCACCCTTATTATAATTCAACTCATCTGATTAGATGTCAATTGAGTCCTATGTGTAAAAGAGCAATGGCCAAGATGGTTTTTTCTCTTTTGCTGCAGTTATACTTTATTTTTTGAAAACAGGGAAGAAGTGACAACCGTAGTGGCTCCAATGGTTCCTCTGTTCCCTTTGTGTCGTGGCCCCAAGAATTACACAGGATGCATCTTTTGGCAACAGTTTGCAACCATTCCCTCAGACAGGTTGGACATTTTTGTGGGTTATTTTCCCCCCCTTTCATATTCCGGAAGGAAAGATGAGTGAGGATTTGAAGTGTATGTTCATCGTTCCCTCTCTCTCAATCTCTCTCAGCACAGTGAGTCTGGGGCCAGGCTTATCCCGTGTCCTTAGTCGAGGTCTCGGACTGGTCATTGTCGCTGTCTGAATTTTCCTGCTGGTGATGATCCAAGCGCCGGGTCACTTTGCTCAGGAATTTGCCTGATCCACCCTGGTGGAAAGGGCAGCAAACAAGGGGCTGAAGCATTGGGTATGGGCAAGGAATTGAGAAGAACTATAATTCTCTATTCTAAGTGCCTCCCTCCATTTCTATTCCTCCCTGGCATAGAATGCTGCGGGAAATACAAGGGAATTTGATGAGGCCAAGTACCAGCAAGGTATAAATTGTCATCCCAAAAGCAGTGGTCAATTTCGATGTGGAGGTTTTCACTGGGACAGTGTCTATAGCACCACTGCCAAACTCAAGGCTCATGGGCCGAATGCGAACTGCCTTGTTATTTCATGTGGCCTTCCAGATGCTGGAATTCAACTCCTGTATGTGCTCCTTCAATTTTTATCAGTTTTTTACTAATGTGTGCAATGCTTTGGATACAAAATAAATAAATAAATAAACTCCTGTATTCTTCATCATTAGATATCATGACCAGAGACGACTGAAGTTGTGATACGGTAACATCTGGAAGGCTACAGTTTGTTGGGTTTAGTCAGGAGAGTGCGGTTTGGATTTAGACACAAGGCTTGTGGATATGATGCCTGACTTTAAAATGTCATTTCACCTTTTCTTCAACCTTAGAGCCACAAGTACTATTGGATTGCAATTCCCATTATCCCCAGACTACCTGGCAGATAGTGGGGACCAAAACTGAGTAAAAACTGAAGAGAACTGACCACTATGTGGAAAAATTATAGTTAACTTCCACAGATTCTCCATCTATGGATTCACTGGCCCTTTGAAGGAACCGTAAGGCTGATTTGGCCCTCAATGAAAATGAATCTGACACCCCGGTCTATAATAGGTAAAGGTAAGGGTATTTCCTGACATTAAGTCTAGCCGTGTCTGACTTTGGGTTTGTTTGTTTGTTTGTTTGTTTGTTTTGTGTCAGGAGCGACTTGAGAAACTGCAAGTCGCTTCTGGTGTGAGAGAATTGGCCGTCTGCAAGGATGTTGCCTAGGGGACGCCTGGATGATTTGATGTTTTTATCATCCTTGTGGGAGGCTTTTCTCATGTCCCCGCATGAGGAGCTGGAGCTGATAGAGGGAGCTCATCTGCCTCTCCCCAGATTCGAACCTGCAACCTGTCGGTTTTTAGTCCTGCCGGCACAGGGGTTTAACCCACTGCACTACCTGGGGCTCCACTTTGGGGGTTGATGCTCATTTTCATTTCTAAGCCGAAGAGCTGGCATTGTCTGTAGACACCTCCAAGGTCATGTGGCCAGCATGACTGCATGGAGCACCATTACTTTCCTGCCAAAGAGGTACCTATTGATCTACTTGCATTTGCATGTTTTCAAACTGCTAGGTTGGCAGAAGCTGGGGCTAACAGTGGGAGCTCACCGTGCTCCCCAGATTCAAACTGCTGATCTTTCAGTCAGCAAGCTCATCAGCTCAGTGGTTTAACCCGCTGTGCCACCAGGGGCTCGGTTTAGGTCTTCCTAAATCACCATCAGATCCTTGGGATTACAAGGATAGCTCATTGGAGTGCATGAGCTCAGGACTGAAGCTAACTCAAAGAGAGATTAATGTGTGTGCGATGTCATTGCCTTTGGTCACCTGCCAGCCCATTGCCTACTGCATCAGTGGCCAGAAGTACAGGGTTAGGGTTGCCACCCCTCCTAGAAAAGTTATTTTTTGGACATGCACCTCGAGTGTGCATGCACATGCTTTTGGGAGTTGCAATCCAAAAAACTAACTTTTCCAAGCTCTTGGTGGGGCTAAGGAAATGGCCATTGCTCTTTTACACATGTTAATTAGCTTAACAGTATTCAAACTTAAGGTTCACACTTTTCTCTCCCAACACATGTCTATTAATATGCACTCACCTCTCCTTAAATAGTTAAGATTGAGAAAGGCCCAGCTTTTGGAGACCCCTCATGCTGGACAATTATAGTACTACAATTCCACTTTCTTTGCCAAGGCAGCGTCCTATGGAATTCTGGGGTTTCTAATTTGGAGCTCTAAATGCCTCTCTCAGGATTCCATAGGATGTTGCCATGATAGTTAAAGTGGAATCATATTGCTATAGTTAGGTAAAGAGCCCCAGGCAGTATAAAACCAATAGCTGAGGTGGCAACCCTAAATACTACAAAACCTTGAAAATAAAGTGAGAGGAGCACTCCGCAGCCTTCAGGACTCTGCATGAATGTATTTACAACTCCCTTAACTCCAGAGTCTGCTTGCCTTTGTTGGCTGAGGATAATGGGAGTTGCCACGTCTTGCCTTTCTCCCAGCATAAGGAATGGAGTGAGCAGACCTGTCCTTATGATGGGAGGCCAACCAGAGGATGACCCAGGCCATACCCTGCCACCTCCTGGCTCTGCTCTTTAGGCCCTCCTCTTCCCAAGCCCATCCCACCCAGCATGTGCCCAGCCCCTCTCCCAGCCTGCAATGTGGCTCCAAGGCAAAAGAGTTTGCCCATGCCTGCACTATGCATAGAATCGAGCTATGTATGAACTACTCCTGCTTTTTCTACCATTTTCCCCACCCCTGATGTTCTGTGCCTTGCGGCTCAATACCTGGATGGTGCTGAGTTCCTGGTCGGACACCAGTGGGGAAAGCCCATCCACGCTAGCAGAAGGGGACCGCCGGGGTGAGCGGCGGCGCTGGGTCACATAGGTGCCCCCCATCTGATCCTCCAGAAGCACCGTCTCCACCTGATAAGAAAAGGAAAAGGGTAAGTCCAAACACACCAGTAGGCTGTTAGGAATTGTGGGAGTTGAAGTCCAAAACACCTGGAGGCTTGAAGTTTGCCCATGCCTGCATTACTGGGCGGGGAGAGCAAGGATATTGTGCCATCTTAAAGCAGAGATGGAGAAGCACAAGCCTTGCAGGTGTACTGCAGTTCCTATCACCCTTGACATTGGTGATGCTAGTTAAGACTGATGGGAATTGAAGCAGATACAGGTTCTCCCTGCCCTACAGCAGATTTATCACACTGTCAGCTTTTGTGGACTATGGTGCATTTTACTAGACACAGGATGCCTGGTGTAGACGGTAGGATCAAAGAAATCACAACATGCTTTGTTATTGGATATCTTTGACAGCCTATTGAGGATCCATCTCCCTCTTTCCTGAGGGAAATAGTCCATAAGAACCTTCACATACAATAAACAATAAAGGTCTGTGTCATATAAAGGGAAAAGGGTACCACTGAACATGTATAGGGGAATTGCGAGATGTAGTCATTTTTCTAATGTCAGTTGATTTATCACATAGGTCTTCCAACTCAGAATGGTGACCTTGTTCAAGCTGGGAATCGAACCTGCTTGTGCCGTGAAGGATTTCTCCCCCTGATATGCAGAGAGTGGCTCTCCTCCTCTTCTGCCTCTTCCTCGTCATGCTGCGAGTGATAAGGAAAAGGATAGAATGAATTAGTCCAGAATTGGGTGAGTGGGCTTATTAACAAAAGACCCCCCTCATAATTGCACAGCAGAATAACTTATTAGCAGCAGCGTGACCCAGCACCAGAAGCCCAAAGTGATAAAAAGGACACAGACCAATGTTATCTCTTCCTTAGGAGGCTTGCCTTTGTTGTATAGTTGTAATATAGTTGCATGATTTACAATAACAAGGTTTCCATAACACAGATAAACAAATACACAGTAGCTTTACACACAGCAGCCTTCACACTGGAGCTTTCTCACACAAAGCTTGTTTCACACAGAGGTTTACTTCACACTCCTCAGGACGACACTAGCTTTCAACCACATACTCTAACAGGCTTTGGCCTACTTACTGTCCTCAGGACGATACTAGCTTTGGTCCACTGACTCTTAACAGGCTTCGGCCTACTACTCACTCTCCTCAGGACGACACTAGCTTTGGTCTACTGAYTTTAACAGGCTTCGGCCTACTACTCACTCTCCTCAGGACGATACTAGCTTTGGTCCACTGACTCTTAACAGGCTTCGGCCTACTCACTCTCCTCAGGACAACACTAGCTTTGGCCTACAGACTCTAACAGGCTTCGGCCTACTCACTCTCCTCAGGACAACACTAGCTTTGGCCTACAGACTCTAACAGGCTCCGGCCTACTCACTCTCCCCAGGACAATATTAGCTTTGGTCCACTGACTCTAACAGGCTTTGGCCTACCCACTCTCCTCAGGACGTTGCTGGCTTTAGCCTACAAACTCTAACAGGCTTCGGTTTACTCTCTCTCCTCAGGATGATGCTAGCTTTGGCCCACGGACTCTAACAGGCTTTGGCTTATTAAATCTTTCAGTGCTTGTCTCACACTTTTGTAATAAAAAAGTTAATTTTTAATATTTGTGATAGTATGGAATGATAACACAGATGCAATTGTTCCAGAATTTCCAAATTTTTGAACCACACCTCAGTCTGCCTGATCTAATATGGCCTCCTATTCCACATGAATGTATTTTAACTCACTGCTTCATGGGTGCAAGAAGATATAAAGACCTGGAGATCATTCATCCTTTTCCCATAGCTCATTTCTGGAATGTCTGACCTGAAAAGGGGAAAAAGACATACAGAGTAAGAAATGGAGTTGTATGAGGGTTATGTGGAAAGTAAGGTTACAAGGCACGTAACTCTCGTGGGGAATTTTTGTGGCGGAAGTTGGCATCACTGCCGTGTAGTGGGAAACCAGCAGAAGCGAACGAGCAGTGCCAGTCATCAGTATCTCATCGACTGGCATTGTGGTGAAGGTTAGAGATGAGCATTCTCATTTCGTTTCCCTCCAAGTGCGAAGTTCATGCTACCTAAATGCTAACAACATGAACACTGCTGCGATTCATCGCAAAATCATTTCAGTTTATGGGGAGGACATAATGTCAAGACAGCATGTGACAAAATGGGTAGGGAATATATTGTGAGACCATGAAGAAACTTTGCAGAGCCATCCAAAATAAATGGTGCGGGATACTAATGGCAGAAATCTGTCTCCTTCATGATAGTGCACATCTGCACACTGCTCATGCAACACAAGAGTTGTTGACCTCATTTGGTTGGGACGTTTTGAGCCACCCTTCTCACAGCCCCAATGTTGCACCCAGTGACTATCTGTTCACTAAACTGAAGGAACACCTGGGTGGAAAACACTTTTCCGACTACGATGAGGTGAAAATTGAAGTGACGAACTGGCTGAAAAAGCGGAGGGAAACTTCTCCGACACAGGTATCAAAAACCCGTCCCACGGATGACAATATGTATTGAACTGAATGGTGATGACGTAGAAAAATAATGTAATACCTATGCTACAATACATGTAAGTTTTATTAAAATATATTCATTCTTTGTATTTTTAAAAAAATTGTAACTTTACTTTCCGGATAATCCTCATAGTTATAGGCTGAGCATCCCTTGTCCAGAATCCCAAATACTCTAAAATTCAAATGGGTTGCTGAGACAATGATTTTTGATAGTTCAATGTACACACACTTTGTTTCATACACAATATTATTAAAAATAGGATAAAATTACCTTCAGGATATAAGGTAAATATATATCCGTGTTTCTCAACCCTCCAAATGCTGTGACCCCTTAATACAGTTCCTCATGTTGTGGTGACAACCAACAATAACACTATTTTTGTTGCTACTTCACAACTGCAATTTTGCTAGGGAAACTATGGTTACAGGTAAGCAACCTTCAATGTATTTTCATTCACTTGACTAAATTTGGCACAAATACCTGATACTCACAAATTTGAATACTGGTAGGGTTGCGGGAGATTGATTTTGTCATTTGGGAATTGTAGTTGCTGGGATTTATAGTTAACCTACAATCAGAAAGCATTCTGAACTCCACCAACGATGGAATTGAACCAAACTTGGCACACAGAACTTCCATGACCAACAGAATATGCTGGAAGGGTTTGGTTTGCATTAACCTTGAGTTTTGGAGTTGTAGTTCATATACATCCAGAGAGCACTGTGGACTTCAACAATGATAGATCTGGACCAAACTTGGCACGAATACTCAGTATGGCCAATTGTGAACACTGGTTGGGTTTGGAGAAAATAGTCCTTGACATTTGGGAGTTGTAGTTGCTGGGATTTATAGTTCACCTACAATTAAAGAGCATTCTGAACCCCACAAACTATAGAATTGGGCCAGACTTCCCACAAAGGACCCCTATGACCAACAGAAAATACTGTGTTTTCTGATTATCTTTGGCGGCCCCTCTGACCCTCCAGGGGTCCCAAACCCAGCTGGTGTATATGAAACAGAAATTAACTCTGTGTTTAGACTTTGATCTCACCTCCAATAAATTTGATAATGTACCTATATGCAAATACAGGTATTCCAAACTGTGAAATCCAACACACTTCTGGCCCCAAGCATTTCAGATAAGGGATGCTCAACCCGTGATAGATTTGTCCTCTAAGCCCTTCCCATTTTCTTGGCTCCCTTCACTAAATCACTCACGAACAGCAGCATTCAGAGTCGGGGCTGGGGTCCCTCTGGGCTGGAAGTCCCGGCTTGCTCTTGAAGATGGGGTGCAGGAGGGCTGTGTCATAAGAGAGAGCAGGAGAAAGCAGGATTTAGAGTTTTGGGGTGAAGGGCTGTGGCACTTATAGGCACTGTGTTTCCCTGCGGCCATATGGGAACCCTCCCAAGGCTATGTTTTGTGCCCATCAAATTTTATCCAGATTCTGGAAGCTCCATGGAGATGTCGTTAATTTTTATTATAGGTTGCAGTACCCTCTGCTCACAAACTTTACCCGATCTTCAAAATCCCAAGGGGACTCCTGGCTTTTGGGCTGTTCCCTACTCCTGTCTGTAAGGTCCAAAGGGGCTTAACATGCATGGGCCAATTGTTAGTAATTTTTGTCTATTTGCACATACTTGCAAGTGGATTAAAAGTGCTTTTCTCATTCATTCTCACTCTAACATCCTTAAATCTGAAGATATTTACAAGCGCAAGATGGACTTAAACGTGCCCTTCATGCATTGTTTGGCTCACTCCCAATATAAAACACACAGGGAAGATGATTGACATGATTCCTGAGTGGGTTCAGTAGGAGCTCAGACCCACCTTTCTCATTCATGGTGCATCTATACTGTAGAATAAATGCAATTTGACATCACTTTCACTGGTTTGACTCAATACTATGGAATGTTGGGAGCTGTAGTTTTACAAGGCCTATAATCTTCCCTGCCAAATAGTGATGGCGCCTCACCTAATTACAACTCTCATGATTTCATAGCATTGGGCCATGGCAGTTAAGGCAGTATCAAGCTGCAATGTAGAGTAGGCATGGGCAAACTTCGGCCCTCCAGGTGTTTTGGACTTCAACTCCCACCATTCCTAACAGCCAGTAGTCACCCTGTGCCCACCTGTATTTGAGTGAATTTGTTTGACTACCTTGGAGGCTGATGGAATCTCATACTTTGGAAGGACCAGTATGGTATAGTGATTTAAGTGTTGGTCTTAGGACTCTGGGAAACCAAACTTCAAAATTCTGCTCAGTCATACAAACCTACAGGATGACTAAGCAAGCCATACTTATCAGAAATATTAAAAAATTAGCTAAGTATTTTAAATTACAAAAAATGTGAGTCAAGCACTTAAAGGGTTAAATAGATGCAACGACTCAGCAAAAGTTGCAGTTCTATATAAGCAGGTGTGCCTATAGCTTAGTAGCCCTCGGTCTGAGATAAACCTCAGTGAGAGAAAGGTCTCAGTCTGTGAGAAGGCCTCACAGTGTGAGGTAGGCCTTAGTCTGTGAGAATCTTTGGTGAGAGAAGCTCTAGGTTGAAGGCCTCCTGTGTAAAGCTGTGTGTAAAGCTACTGTCTGAAGCTCCTGTGTAAGTTCGGTATGAGTGTCACAGCTTCCCAATCAATGACATTCCCCCTTTTCAGTAAACTGGATCAGCAGATCCCATCAATATATCTATATCACTGTACCTCTGGATAATGGGCTGGCTCTGACTTGCCAGACAAAAATGTTTCAAACCTTCACGTCAATAGCCAGTTCAGGCTTGAGAGCTCTCAGCAATTGCCTAGATCACCTTATCAATAGATCCAGGAAGGGCCAGTCATAGTCCGATCATTTAAGCTACTATTTTCTTTGTTTTTGCTGTTGCCGCGCCTCCTCTCAAACCGTTGACTGAGCGGCCGAAGCAGGGCTCGAGCTTTCATTGGCTGCTCCCCCAGCTGCTCCTCCCAACCCACTGACATCAGGGATTCCCCTGACCAATCACAGCAGAGCCAGCTTAGGGGTGGGTGCAGGAAATTCAAACATTGAAAATGTATAAAAGATGTATTCTCCTGTATTGGGATATGCCGGCTTCTTCAGCAGATTGCTGCAGCCGTCATCCTTTTCCAGCTGGAACAGAAATAAATGCCTCGGTGGCTTCTGCTTTAACTTGGTGAGATTTATTCTGGAATATTGGCTTCTTTTCTCACCAGGCTAAACCCACAGCGGCTTGGATCTCACTATCCACTGCTATTCTAAATTGCTCAATAACATGAGAAGAGGTTCTGTGAGAGCAAAGCTGCTTATCTGCACGAGGAAGAAGCCCAGCATCGAAAGAAAGAAGGAAGCATAAAGGGCTTTATTTATGTTGTGGAAGCCTTCTTATTGTAAATAGTGCAACCATACTATTTTACTATAAAGGAAAGCTTCCTATGGAAGAGATGACATTGGTCTCTGTGTTTTTGTTCTCTTTATCACTTTTGGCTATTGGTGCTGGGTCACGCTACTGCTTAGAAGTGACTCTGCTATACATTCATGGGGTGGGTCTTTTGTTAATAAGCCCACTCGCCCAACAATACTCTTCTCAGCCTCAGAGGAAGGCAAAGGCAAAGCATGTCATGACAAGTTTGCCTTAGGGCCCCATTGATTCAGAAACAGATTGAAAACAGACAACAAGCAGAGGTTGACCAGGCATGTTTCAGGATTGCATGCTGGAGAGATGGACTCAGAGCGGTCCTCCTGACTCTTATGCAGGTCAGCGACAGGGAGGCCAGTCACTTACTGTTTTCTGTACGTCGGATGGTGCTGCAGAATTCGGAGTATGGCATGGGAGGCTGTGTCAGGATCTGGAAGAGCCCTTGGTAGTCGGGGGGACTCAGGAAGCCCAGGAGCTGCTCGGCCAGCCCTCGCACGGTTGTATAGCTCAGCCGGGCTTGGGCCATGGCCTGCTCTGCATGGAAACAAGCCAGCTGCAAGGAAGACATGGGAACCAGTCATGGCGGGACACATTTGCATATATTTTATTTATTTGCTTAATGTACATCTCACCTTTCCTCTATATGGGACCCAAAGTGGCTCACGATATGCATTAAAACAAAATGTTGCCAAAACAAAATGGTGTAAATTCTTTTTTTTAAACGGATAAAATTTCATTTTAAATATCTTTTTTTTAAAAAACTGTAACACACTCTGTTAAAAGACTCTTGTGCCACAACAAGCCCATCACCAAGAAGGCACTCAACTATTTCCTTACAATTCAAGCCAGGAGAGAAAACCCTCCCCTGAAGTTGATAAGACTTCAGGTTTATATGGGAGAAGTCCACTAGCTTCAAGCAAAATCTTATAGGGTTTTATCAAAGTGATGTAAGAAAAGTGTTGTAAGAAATCAGTTGGTGAGTGTGTTAATTGTAAAATGCAAAGCACAAAGCTGATTGGTAGGTCCACGCCTGGGGAGCTAGCTGAGCCTGGGAGTTTTGGCAACAGTTACATATTTAGGCTTGAGCTGTGAGGGTGCTTGCAGAGAAAGTTCTTGCTTCATGAAATGCTAGAAGGAGGTTTTCCACATGGATACCTAAAGACCATTTTGAATTTCTCTCAAAAAGGACATTGGGTGAGTCAATGCGACTGTTCACATGATTGTACATATGTTGCCTGCTTTACAAAGAGTAAACTTGTTCTTTACTGATGCGTGGCATATTTTCTTTCTCTGGCAAGACAGTATGTGGACTGGTAAAACATGTGATTTTCATTACGCCACATGTAACATGATTTTAGTTCCGAAGTTATAAATGTCATTTCCTCATTGGTTCTACCATAAAAACATGGGGGAAAGTTTATTAAACTGCAAAAGCTTTGTCTTTGCAGCACATCTTGCAGCACATTTTGCTGTAATTTTTCAATTAATATTTCACAAAGTCTCGACCAATTCAACAGTTTGTGGCAGCCACAAAAACAAAGTTTCTGGAGTAGAACAACTACTTTCATAGTAAGTACCATACAATTTGTTTTCATGGATTTTAACTGATTTTTTTTAGTGCTGTTTGTGTTTACTTCTGTTTTGATGGTTGCATATTTGTATATTTTAAATTATATACCAATGCTTTTATGTCAAGCCACTTTGATTCCCCTTTGAGTCCCCTAATAATAATAATAATAATAATAATAATAATAATAATAATAATAATAATAATAGGATTTAAAGATCAAACTGCAAAGGCTCTGGCACAAGACAGTAAAGATGGTCCCAGTGGTGTTTGGCACACTGGGTGCAGTGCCTAAAGACCTTGGCCAATGCTTAAAAACAATTGGTGCTGACAAAATTACCATCTGTCAGCTGCAAAAGGCCACCCTACTCGGAACTGCACACATTACTCGCCGATACATCACATAGTCCTAGAACTTGGGAAGTGTCTGACGTGTGATCTAATACAAAAGCCAGCATAGTAATCTTGTTTGCTGTGTACTAATCTTGTAGTGTATTTAAAAATAACAACAACAACAACAACAATAATAAACAGAAAATAACACTTTCAAACCAGGAACAGAAAGCTATTAAAATTTTAATTAATTTTAGAATTGCTCTCAGAAATGGATGGTAGCCAATGAAGGTGGTTCTGAAATGGGCCTTGAGACTTGCATTTGTTCAGCTTGGGGACCTAGATATAATTGGACTACAATACTCACCACTCTCTCCCAATGCCTATATTGGCTAGAGCTGATGGGAGTTGGAGTCTAACAACATTTGTAGTGCTTCCTCACTCCCTACCCTGACATCTTAGCAGGAATTCGGCACCGTCAGTAGTTATGGTATTTTTCTAGTTCTTGAAAACCAAGTATTATTAGAAGCAATTTATGATTAAAGGATAAAATATCAACAGGAATGTAGAAACATTCTGGAAGTTGTGGTTTAAAAAGTTATTTTCCAAGCTGCTTTGTGCACTGAATATTTTGTGCATAATTTTTGGTGCATGTGTGTTTTTCTGAGTGAGAAAACCTTTCTTCACATTGCCTTTCTGAAGCGGAATCAGCTGTTGCTAGAGGAGCCCCAGGTGGTGCAGTGGGTTAAATCCTTGTGCCGGCAGGACAGCTGGCCAATAGGTCAGTGGTTTGAATCTGGGGAGAGGATGTTGATTTCCCTCTGTCAGCTCCAGCTTCCTATGCGGGGACTTGAGCGAAACCTCCCACAAGGATGGTAAAAATCAAACATCCATGCGTCCCTTGGGCAACATCCTTGCAGATGGCCAATTCTCTCACACCAGAAGCGACTTGCAGTATCTCAAGTCACTCCTGACACACACAAAATAAATCTGTTTCTAGACCTTACATCACTTGCAGGGTTACCTGTGCAGACTTTTGGGCTTCAGCAGAAACCTGGACCATCTTGGCAGTGCCGACCACCGTGTTCACTAAGAGCTCAGCCATCGCTTCCGATATCCTGGGCGCAAAGCTAGTCGTGGCCTCTTTATCAGCCTCCGAAGAGCCGGGCGTGGGAGAGTCACACCTTTCTTCCATTTTGGAACTGGGAAGAGTGAGGTAGGGGAAGAAGAGTGGATGGATAGTAGTTCTAGAGTAGAAAACGTAGTAGAAATAGCTCTTTGCAGGAGTGCCCTCAGAGCAGGTCTTTGAGGCAGATGTCTGAAGCCGCAGAATGGACATGATACGAAGCAGAGAACAATCTGTATCAGTGGTTCTCATCTTTTCTAATGCCGCAGTCCTCATGTTGTGGTGACCCCCAACCATAACATTATTTTCGTTTCTACTTCATAATTGTAATTTTACTACTCTTGTGAATTGTAATGTAAATATCTGATATACAGAATGCATTTTCATTCACTGGACCAAATTTGGCACAAACACCCAATACACCCAAATTTGAAAACTGGTGGAGTTGGATTGATTTTGTCATTTGGAAATTGCAGTTGCTGGGATTGATAGTTCACCTAACTCCACCAACTCCACCAACAATGGAATAGAACCCATCTTGGCGCACAGAACACCCATTACCAACAGAAAATATGGGAAAGGTTTTGTCAGCATTGACCTTGAGTTGTAGTTCACCCACATCCAGAGAGCACTGTGGACTCAAACAATGATAGATCTGGACCAAAGCTGGCACAAATACTCAAATATGTCCAAATGCGAACACTGGTGGAGTTGGGGAAAGTAGACTTTGACATTTGGGAGTTTTAGTTGCTGAGATTTATAGTTCACCTACAATCAAAAAGCATTCCAAACCCCACCAATGATAGAATTGGGCCAAACTTCCCATACAGAACCCCATGGCCAACAGAAAATAATGGAGGCATTTGGGATGAATTGACAATGATTTAGGGGAGATGTAGTTCACCTATATTTGAAGAGCACTGTGAACCCAAACAACTATGCCAAAGGGGTTCCTAAGACTGAAGGGGAAAATGAAAGGGCATGAGGCTGTTGGGAATGGTGGGAGTTGAAGTCCAAAACATCTGGAGGACTGAAGTTGGCCCATGCCTGCACTAGACTGTGTATTTGTAGTCAATGTCAGGTAGAAGACATTGTGCATTATCTGTTAGTCTGCCCATTGTGACCCAAGGGAAAGACACCTGAAACCCTTGTTGACTAGAATAATAATCCAGTAACAAATAATTATTTCTGATTTTTCTATTTTGAGTATTGTATTTTTTTGTGCTCCCACTGAAAGTGGCCAGTCAATACTATAAAAATCCAAAATATGTTGAGCTTTTTATAGAACAGATTTACCAACTGTTTGAAGCCTAAAATACAGTCATCGATAAGCACGTGAAGCTAAATATGGCCCAACATGTCATTGGCTTGGCAATCAATGGCTCACAGCCCAACTTTAAAGGGAGTGGGAGAAGATATGTAAATGGAAAATGGAGAGTTTGGCCATATAGTGATCAATATCTGGAAATAGTGCAATGGGGATGCAGAGGGTGCCTTTGAGGGAATATTTCTGCAGAGAGGGGTCTCCATACCACCCTCCAACTCAGGTGTGGACAACCAGCCCCTGGATACAAACCATCACTCCCTTCGCTGCTGCAAGAGGTGGGCCGCAACCACAATGCTCCTTTGACTTGGTACCTAACTGCCAGGGATGCGGTTGCCATGGGGACGCTTCAGAGCCCAGTTGCTAGGTGATGGAATTCCTTCTCAAGGAAGAGGGCTGGATGTTTGCAGGCTGCAGGAGGCAGGGATGGAGCCAGCAAAGGTCTGTGAACATGGCTGTTTGGTTGGGTGTGGGGAGAATAGTATTTTGGAAGAAGGAAGAAATTAACTCTGATTGAGAGATCCCTCATGAAACTTCCAATGTGCAACAGTTGACCATTGAACCCAGAATTGCCCTTTGGGTCCAAAATGTTTCTGAGACCACAAATCTATTAACTGAGCCAGGAAATCAAAAGAATGGACAGAACTCAAGTTGTAATTCAATGGCACATACATATTTAAACCATAGAATCAAAGAGTTGGAAGAGACCTCATGGGCCATCCAGTCCAATGTTCTTCAGAGATTCTCAGCTGAGAAAAAGCTCTATGGCAGAGCTTTCCAAACTGTTTCGGGAGACATTAGTGCAGTGGTTTCCAACCTGTGGGCTGTGAACCACCAGTCGTCCCCAAGAACCAAAATATGGTCCAGGGCCTCACCATTACTACACCGTTGCCTCAAAACCACGTGCTAACAAGAGCAACTGGTCATGCGAAACCCTCTTATAGTGCTGAGGCCATTGGGACGTCGAGAGGGGAGAGGATGTTGTTCATTCGTTCAGTCGTCTCCGACTCTTCGTGACCTCATGGACCAGCCCACACCAGAGCTCCCTGTCGGCCGTCACCACCCTCAGCTCCTTCAAGGTCAATCCAGTCACTTCAAGGATGCCATCCATCCATCTTGCCCTTGGTCCGCCCCTCTTCCTTTTACCTTCCACTTTCCCCAGCATAATTGTCTTCTCTAGGCTTTGCTGTCTCCTCATGATGTGGCCACATCATGGGGAGAGGATGACTATCTATGAAATATTACTACTACCACATCAGCTCTAGATTATTAAATATGGTTTTCTATGGGCAAGCAGATGGCGATTACTGGATTGCATATGTTCTGTATCAGAAACTAGAGCTGATGTGGTCTACCAACACAATTTTCTGGATCAGCACCCCAAATAACCAAAACGAATCTAAATTTGACCAAAAACTGATTTGTAACCCTTTGGATACTAATGTGGGAGAGTGGCTCCTGGTCCAAGTGGTCCCTGGTCAAAAAAAGGTTGGGAACCACTGCATTAGTGTGTTGGCTGAAGTATAAAGGTACAGTATGTCGCACGAACATAACGAGAAACATGAGTCTCTGTGAAATAAGTAATAAATTATATATATTTTAAAAATATAAAGTTTTTCATGAGCCGCTGAACTTGCAGACTGAAAGGTGGGTGGTTCGAATCCGGGGAGTGGGTTGAGCTCCTGCTGTTAGCCTCAGCTTCTGCCAACCTAGCAGTTGGAAAACATGCAATTGTGAGTAGATCCATAGGTACTGCTTCTGCGGGAAGGTAACAGCGCTCGATGCAGTCATGCCACATGACCTTGGAGGTGTCTACGGACAACACTGGCTCTTTGGCTTAGAATGGAGATGAGCATCACCACACAGAGTTGGACACAACTAGACTTAATGTTAGGGGAAACCGTCTTCCTTTACTATCTTATTATTATAATTTATGTATGTGTCTGTATCTCTTATTAGGAGTTGGTTTCATCTCTGGTTTGCTAGTAAAACCGAATGGCTGTCACAAATTGATGCATGACTAAAAAGTGTGTCAACAACATGACAAGTTTAGAAAATTCTGCTCTAAGGACACATTTCAGATGGCTTAGGCTATAAATCCCTAAACAGTTCAATTCCAGTTTACCTGCCCGAACGTATCTCCCTTTATGATCTGGTGTGACTGTTAAGATCTTCTGAGGAGGCCTTGCTCTTGGTCCTGCTCTCATCGCAGATGCGGTTAATGGGGACGAGAGACACGGCCTTCTCGGTGGTGGACCCTCGGCTGTGGAACTCCCTCCCCAGTGACATCAGAACAGCCCCCTCACTCTTAAGCTTCAGGAAGAATATTAAGACCTGGCTATTTAAGCAAGCCTTTGAGGATTAATATGACCCATAAGTATGACGAAAGAACGGCAAAGCAATTAGTTCAATGTTTACAAAGCTCAGTTGCTGCTAGACTTTTGATATGTTTGAATTGTTTTAAAGACTATTTTAATTGATATGTATAGTAGGTGTAGTAGTGGGTTAAAGCACTGAACTTGCTGATTGAAAGATCGTAGGTTCGAATCCAGAGAGCGGTGTGAGCTCCTGCTGTTAGACCCAGCTTCTGCCAACCTAGTAGTTCAAAAACATGCAAATGTGAGAAGATCAATAGGTACCACTCTAGCAGGAAGGTAACGGTGCTCCATGCAATCATGCCAGCCACATGACCTTAGAGGTGTCTAAGGACAATGCCGGCTCTTGGGCTTAGAAATGGAGATGAGCACCAACCCCCATAGTTGGACACGACTGGACTTAATGTCAAGGAAAAACATTTACCTTTAGGTTTTTTACAGTTCTATAATATTGTGTTTTACTAATATTGTTATTGTCTGAATCTGGCATTGAATTATTGCCATAGTTTGTAAGCCGCCCTGAGTCCCCCTTTGAGGGTGAGAAGGGAGGGGTATGAGTACAGTAAATCAATAAATAATAGACTCTCTAAGGAGGAAAATAAATTATTTTGTCTCTCAGAACATGTATTTAAAACAAGGCAGCAAACTTGGGCCCTCCAGGTGTTTTGGACTTCAACTCCCACAATTCCTAACAGCCTACTGGCTGTTAGGAATTGTGGGAGTTGAAGTCCAAAACACCTGGAGGGCCCAAGTTTGCCCATGCCCGATTTAAAAGATAGATTGATGTGTTGAAGGGAGTTATTTAGACACCAGAGATAGGCTCCTGCCCTGTAGGAACGTGACCCACGCCCTCACCCAACCCAAAGAGACAAAATACTTTGGCTTTTAAATATTCAACATTTTTATTAAAAGATTTCTCACCCCATCCCGAAATCTACCCCACTGGTAGCTCCTGGGAGAGCAAACCAATTCCATCCTTGTGTTCTTATTCCGTTTATTTTGCTCCCCGATCCCAGTAAGACTCAAGCTTCCCTGCCCCATCGTGGTGGTGGTGGTTGTATTGTTTTTTTTAAAAAAAGTGTTTTTTTATTTTCTAATACATTCCATAGGACACATATGTCTAAGTTTCCCCCAAACATTTTTTCTTCATATATAAAAAAAGACATACACACATACATACACACACTCACATTAGTTTTTAATCACCCACACATAGGGAGACAGGAAGAAAAAAAAGAGAAAGAGAGAAGGGAAGGAGGGAAGAGAAGGAAAGCACCAAAAAAAGAAAGAAAGGAAGCAGGGAAGGAAGACAGGAAGAGGTAAACTGTACACAGGGGAAGTTATGGCACCAAAAAACAGAAAAAGGATTCTCTTTTTTTTAGAAACGAAAGGATTAATTATTATAATACATCAAGCCCCTCTGGCCCCGTCCCTCCCCATGCCCCCATTTCCCAATCCCAGGCAGGCAGAAAAATCACTAACTGAACATCTTGAAGTAACAAAAGGGAAAAAAAGAAATCCCATTCTCATCCCTTCCCTCCCACTTGCTACTGGTTGGAAATGGTGGCCTTGTTTAGTAAAGTTTTATGAACGGTGGGAAAGGGTTCTAGAAGTCAGGTTGGCCCAGGACTTTGAGAACGTCCCAGATTGAAAGCACATTTGGGTGGGTACAGAGGGGTTATTTGGTGGGCAAAGAAGGGTTTGTGATGATAAGACATGGGGCCCAGGGTTTCAAAGTTCCCCACACCAAGAAGGAAACTCCTGTATCTCATTCCTAGAAACCAAAGGATTTTCAAAACGAACACTTCCCTAAACCAGAGGGAAAGAGCTGCTTCAAAATCTTGTTCCAACTGAGATTTTACTGGGTTGTTGTGCGTTTTTTGGGCTGTATGGCCATGTTCCAGAAGTATTCTCTCCTGATGTTTCGTCTGCATCTATGGCAGGTGAACTCAGAGGTTGTGAGGTCTTCTTGGTATGGGGGGCTCACAACCTCTGAAGATGCCGGCCATAGATGCAGGTAAAACGTTAGAAGAGAATGCCATGTTCCAGAAGGATTTTCTCCTGATGTTTTGCCTGCATCTATGGCAGGCATCCTCACCACCTCTGAAGATGCCTGCTATAGATACAGGCAAAATGTCAGAAGAGAATGCCATGTTCCAGAAGCACTCTCTCCTGACATTTCATCTGCATCTATGGCAAGAATCCTCAGAGGTTGTAAGGTCTTCTTGGTGTGGGGGCCTCATAACCTCTGAGGATGCCTGCCATAGATGCAGGCGAAACATCAGGAGAGAATGCTTCTGGAACATGGCCATAGAGCACGGAAAATGGACTCAACCCAGTAATTCTGGCCACGATAGCCTTCGACAACACATTGAGATTTAACTCTTTGTAAAAATGGTCTAGCTCCATGTTGGCAAACATGTTTTTTCCCCTTAGCTCACATTCAACTCTCCCTTTGCTTTGTGCATCACTTGGGACCATTCCCAAGCAGAATACTATATATCCCATAAAGCAAACATTCCCTGCCCACTAGGAGAAATCTGCAAAGAGGGATTTTTTAAATCCCACTCCCATTTATCTTTCGGATCACAAAACTATTTCCCCACTTCCTTCCCCAAAGAAAGGATTGCTTCATTCTTCCTTGAATAACTTGAATTTCTTTTGCACGGCTCATATACATTTTGTCCTTTCCTGATTGATCGCAGGCCTAATTCAGACAAACAAGCAGGTGGAAACTAGAGCTCTTCTTATACTGTTCAACTCTGGACAACAGGTCAGAGAGACAACAGCTTCCCTACAGGAAAACCATGAACACATATTGCACGCGGGAGGCAGACAGATAAAGATCTTGCTTCTCTGCCCTCCCGCTTTTCTTTGTACAGGGTACTATTTAAAGATCCAGTTATATTATCATCCAGCTGAAACTCAAAATAAAAACAGTCCAGTAACAGCTTTAGTATCTCATCTGCTATTGGATATCAACATGGCAATCCTCCTGATAGGGTGGAAGAATGGTCATGCTATGACCATGAAAGGAAAACAAATATTGGAGGGACATCTTCTCAGAACAGGGCTTTTTAGACGTGTTTTCATTATGATATTTCTCCCCAATTTTAAATACCTGTCCACAGTGTCCCAACTCTGAATGGACATACACCGGTGCTTCTTAATCCTACCTAGAACATTTTTGGAAGAAGCCCAATTTTTGTTTATATATGCTACAGTAGCCTTCCCTAATAGGATGTCCTTCAGATTTCTGCTCCTCTCATTATCCTCACCCAGCAGAGTAATGGGGCATGTTGGCTGAGCATGATGGGAGTTATAATCCAATACATCTGAAAGGCATCACATTTGGGCAATACTGTGCCACAGTTTCAAAATCTCCTGCTGGAGAAGAAACGGAATACAAAATTATCTTCACTTGCAGAGTTGCCTATTTATCCTTCAATCGATGACACAAGAAATTAGTGCACATAACGTTCAAAACGTTTTCTACTGACTGGTGGCATCATCTCAGTCTGACCCACATAAGATCTGGGGGTAACTAAGAGGAGGGCTTGTTTTCCATCAGGAAAATTGTTCAATCTTTTTGACTAGAGAAAATTATTTTAGCAAATGCAAAAGGAGAAAGGCAACCAGACCTCTAAAAACCCAATTCCTTATTTTGACAAGTTGACCCTGTTCCCAAACCCTGGGTATCCAGCCTTGGGGTTTGATCATATTGGGTGTTTTGCAATGTTCTTGGGGTAGGGAAGAAAAATTGGGAGAAAATATGGGAAAGAGAAAGCATAGGGAAAAGTGGGGTGAAGAAGGGTCTTCTCCATAATTATTTCCTAATGCAAAATATGTTCTTCACTCTGCTGGCCAACTGATCTCTTGCATGCAGCTATGAACCCGGGGCTCCAGATCTGGGTAAACTAAACCTCTCCAGTAAGGTGTATATCAGCCACGTGGAGAAGAAGAGCCGTAGCCTGGAGGCAAATCTGAAAGGGGCCAAAGAGTTCTAGGAGAAGGCTGCAAGGAGAAAACCAGGCTCAACAGAGAAGAAGGAATTGATATTTTGGAGACTTCAGACTGTGGTCAGGAAACTAAATTTTAATGCTAAGCACGGGGAAAGGACTATTGTTCAAAGTCCATCTGAATTACAGGACTGGTGAGGTGGATTCCCTACCCGTCATCCCCAGAGAAGGAGGGAGATGTAGTTTTCATGATGAAAAGATACCTGGGATTGCATGGACTTCAGTCCATATCACCAAACAGACAAATGGGCAGGTGGGTTGAGGGCACTACTGAAAGTCTACATTCTGGCTCATGACAGGAATGTGAGGACTGTTTTAGGGCCATCTTTCTCCCCGGTCCCTTCTGTTCCCAGCCACGTGGGACCAAGATGGTGCCAAGGTAAGTCCTGAGAGCTGGAGCAAGCCACTCTCTGACAAATGGGGCAAAGGCTGGCAAGAGCCTAGAGCATCTTGTGATGTACACCTCCCTCGCCATCCAACATACAGTAAAGTTAAGGAAGGTTTCTGGTGAGAATGGTCCAGAAGCAGATTTGAGTTCTGTTGTCTGTAGGGCATTGGGCAGGATCAAAAAGTCAACATCCGCACCCAAGAAAGGAGGGAAAGTTCTTCACTGTCAATCTGATAGTTCTACGCATGCACAGACTGACCGCCACCACCGGCAATCCAGGGTCCTCTCCAAATCCAGGCCCACTAATTTTAATTCCTCTCACTACTTCAGCTGATTTAAGGAATAATGATGCAAGAGAAAGATAACAAACAGGTTTTCTGACTGCGGCAGTTCTGTTCAAAGCCCCCAGCGGGCAAACTATAGGGGCACAATCAAGAACTGTGAATCTGTTCCAATGTAGGATCTCCCCCCTCCCCATCCCCGCCCTCTCTTTTTCTCTTACCAGGTGTGGGATTGGGACTATTTTCATTCCCACCCTGCAGAGATTAATTTAGTCTCCATTGCTGGGCACTGTTCTATGTCTCTCTCCATCTACAGATTGCAGCAACGCTGGGGGAGTGACCGACAACAGCCAGGGATGCAAGGACTGATGGCCCACGTCATGTCCGCAGCTTCGGTGTCTCCATCCGTTTGGCGGGGGATAGGAAACCACGATCTGAGGAGGCGCCAGGCGTGCTCCAGAGGGCAAGAATTCAACCTCCCCAATCTCACAGTCCAGTCTTCTGCATCTCTGTGCTTGCGAGGTGGTGGCAACTCAAAGGCTCCTGGCGATGGCTGAGGAGCCTTCCACTGGGGTTCGGTTTCACAGCATCTCCCCCATCCCCCTTTTTAAAAATCTTGCTGAGCCCTGGCAAACATGCCCCACTTCCCACCCCTCTCCAACAGCCAATCCCCTGTCTCCTTCTGGAAAAAGTCTCCCTGTCCTCGCCCAATCGCCTCACGAATAGGAAAAGTGCGACCCATTGAGGATGTGAGAGGTGACACTGGCCGAGCGGCTGATGCCCTGGTCCGACTGGCCGCCCGAAGCCGTGCGCCGCAGCGGCTGTGGGCTGTTCCTCAGCATGACCACGTTGGAGCGGCCACCGGGGGCTGAGGAGGAAGAGGAGGAGGAAGAGGAAGGAGAAGAAGAAGGAGGGTGGAGCCAGGCTGAAGGGGGCGGGGCCAGCATGGGGGGCTGTCTCCATGCGTGAGGAGCGCCGGCTGTGTTCTGGACGCCGTGGCTCCAATGGGAGCCACTGCGGGGAACAGGGCGGGAGGGCCAGGGTTGAGGGGGGGCAGTATAGCCTTGGTTGAAGGCTTCAGCTGGAATGCCTGTGAGTGCCATGTTGCTGAATCCCAGGCGCATGCTCTCCGAGTCAAAGGCCTCGATCTCCCGGGCTTGCCGCTCCAAGAGGCTCCGGATGCGGTCGGAACGCTCATTCTGCAAGGCCAGCATCTCCTCCTCAATCTAGAGATCAACAAAGGAAAAGATGCAAGAGATGGCAGACAGAACATAGGAGCAGGAACCTGCAATAGCAAAAGTTCGCTTTGAGGAGGGCAAAATGGATGCTCCCAAAATAAATTTTTGCCTTCCCTATGGAATTTTCCTTTTGTCCCTAAATGTTTAATAAACTTGAATAATAATACTTTATTTATACCCCGCCACCATCTCCCAGAGGGACTTGGGACGGCTTACAAAGCACTCAAAGATGCAAACACATAAAATACAAAAATCGCAAAAACAATAGCATAAAGCAATAACAGCCAACATAAATATCTCACTTCACAAACCCCCCTGGTTAAAATCAGTAAAATACAGCAATAGCTGCAGGTATAAAATAACAATAATCAATCTCAGTAATGTAAATTGCTGGTGAAATCTATGGGTCCTCACATATATTCATTAAAGGAATCCAAATATGGTCGAAGGCTTGTTGAAATGTCTAGCATTACATGAACGTAAAAATTCACCTGAGCATTTAGAAATAAAAGTTTAGGCATCCAAAGAAAAGGGCCAGGCCAATTTACCAAGGGAGTGTGTGTGATCACAGCAAAGGTAAGAGTAAATCTATTTGGAAATAATTTTCAATTTCACTCTCTGGTATTCTAAATTTGGGGACTGAATTAAAATGTCATTTCTGGGGAGGGGCAGAATCTATATGGCAGGCATTCTCCCAGAAGCCCTAGCTAGATTGTTCAATGGTCTGGAATTCTAGGAGTTGGGAGACCTAAACAGCTGAAGGGCTGCAGGTTGTCTTCTATATGGGAACACAATTATTTCCCTTCTTTCCCTTTATCTGTTGTTATACCCTGAATGCAAATCCATTTATTTTAGTGGTTCCCTCCCTCCGCTCTGAACAGGAACAAGACATTAAGGAAAAGGATGGATTAATTGCACACATTTGAAAAAGGTGGGGAAGATACTCTCCCAAGCCCTGGTGCAAGAGCCGTGATCTCTGAGGACAAGCCAGGAGATGCAGGCACCTACCCTTTGCTCTAGCAGTGCCCGGCGGATGGATACCCGCTGCTCAAGCTCCTTAATCTCCCGTTCATGTTGCGCTTCTGTGTGGATCTTGATTTTGCTCTGATAGGCATTCAGCAGCTCCAGCTCCTGTTGCAGCTGCATCCGGAGGACCTGGTACTCTGCCTCTTGTGTCTCATCCAACCGCAGCTAAGAAGGGACAAGCGAAGAGATGAGGAAAGAAGATAGCACTGCAGGGGTGAAGCTGAAGAGAGGGGGCAGGCATGGTTTACCTCCTGCTGCTGTACAGACAACAGGTCTGCAGCCCATTCCCATAAGTGTTGGACTAAACTTCCAAAATCCTGACATAGCAGACGGGGATGCTCCCCTTGGCAGTCTTGGGAAGGTGGGTCTCCTTCAGCCTCAGAAAATAATTTACAGTGACCAACCTCAGACAGAAGTTATGAGACTAATAAAGAAATAAATCTATACCCCATTTTGAAGGCATTTATGTCATGAAGGGTGCATCCAAGCAACCATGTCCAGAACTTAGAAAATTTGCTTTTCTATATGGATTTTCAGAGGCAACCTGCTGTAACTTTCTAAGGCTAATTCTGCGCAGGACAGCCTGCAAAATTAGAACCAGTTTCTCTGATAAACACTGACTTGTCAACCAGAATGGGGGAATGGGAAAACAGGAATAGGATTTTTAATTTTTGCAGACTGGATTTCAGCGCAAGGGTTGGAAAGGCTCTTCTGCCTGGGAACATGGGCCAATCCCCCCTCCTCCACCCTCTAAGGCCAGGGTGGTGTGGGGTACCTACGGCCTGGGTGGAGAGCATTTCATTGATGCTGTGGTCGTACTGCTCGGCGAGGATGGCCAGCTTGCGCGTCTGCTCATCCTTCAGGCGTTTGAGGATCCCTTTGTGCTCGCTCTTCGGGGTGGTCTCCAAGAGGTGGTTGCGGAGGGCCTTGTACTGCCGCGTCTGGATCTTGCAGGTGTCCTGGAACTGCTTTTTGATTTGCAGTTCCTTGGACTGGGATAAGCGAGAGAAGGGAGAAGGACAAAGGAGGAGGCCAAGAAAAAGCAAAAAATAAGATAGCCCAAGCCAAAGGAGGAAGGAAGGCCAGCGAACAAAGGAAGAAAGTACCAAAAGGAAGTAAGAGGAAGAAGAGAAAGGGAGAGAGAGGAGAGGAGAGAGAGAGAGACAGATCATGTGTTAGACAAACAACTCCCACCAGCTGGGGTTTGGTGGGGACAGCCTGCAGTTTTATTATTGTTCTACCGGACGTTGCTTACAAGAAGAATTCTCGCAATACTCAAAGGATGTCGCCTTGAGGTCCAAGAAGGGACATAGAGTAGTTCAGGGTGATCAAATTGTGGTCCTCCAGATATTGGATTTCAACTCCCACCATTCCTACTAGGCAGAACAGCTAATAGTGAGGAAGGCTGAGAGGATTGGCTATCCAATATCATCTGGAGGGCTACGTTCTTCATGGCAAAGCCCAATTCATCTTTAGGAGGACCCATATTCACAACACTTCCAGTTAAGAGCATGTAACCTGTAGTTTTCCAGCAGCTTTTGCTTACATCTTCTATCAGCCCACCCAGTGTTGTGAATGATCAGGGTTGGAGGAAATTGGTAGATGAAATCATATAGCGGGACTGGGAAAGAGCTCTCCATGTCTCAAACCCTGGAAAGCCATTGAGAGTCAAGAAGAAATATTATTAGGTCAGATTAATTTTGCATAAGAGTGTTCTGTTTTCCATCATGGAAGAACAGTAGGAGATAAATGTTTTTGTATGAAAATTACCATGCAGTTCTGCCAGCAACTAGTTTT
This sequence comes from Anolis sagrei ordinatus, assembly GCF_025583915.1. Classification (NCBI taxonomy): domain Eukaryota; kingdom Metazoa; phylum Chordata; class Lepidosauria; order Squamata; family Anolidae; genus Anolis; species Anolis sagrei. The sequence goes on along the minus strand of NW_026847660.1, from coordinate 17,160,340 downwards.
TCTGAATATGACTAAATTTTGAATGGTTCAAGGGTTAAGAAAACAGCTGAAAGAGCTGGGTAAATGTGTTTTAAATGAATAAACAAACATGGCTTCCACCACTCTTCTAGCATAAGAATGTCTATCTCTCTTCCCCGGCGGTTCTCCTGGGGAACAGTAGCAATGCTGCTCAGGTCCATTCTGTAAGAGGGCCTTCGGGGAATGACTTCTGCCCACAAATCAAAAAGGAAGAGGAGAGCTCTCAAGCAGAGCCTTTGCTGTTTTTACTCAGGGGAGGGTTAAATAGCGTATATTGTTCTTGAGAGCTAATCTTGGGTTGCTAATGGTTTTTTTTTTAAAAAAAACAAACCCAAACTCATCTTGTAAATTAAAGTTACTAGGAAATTTAGATATTTCATTCGAAAACTTGCCAATGTGAGTAGATAAATAGGTATTACTTCTGCAGGAAGGTAATGGTGCTCTAATGCAGTCATACTGGCCAGATGACCTTGGAGGCATCTACTGATAACGCTGGCTATTCAGCTTAGAAATGGAGATGAGCACCACTGCCCAGAGTCAGACATGGTTATATTTAATGTCAGGGGAAACCTTTACCTTATATATGATGGAGTGAATGACGTGTATATTTCTAGAGATGGAAATGAGAACATAGAACAGAATGAACAACATGGCTATGGCTTTCCCAAAAGGTGGAGAATAACTTTGAGATGAACATGTATGTGTGTTAACCTCTACTAAAAACATATAACGCCTGATATTTTCGATACTGTTCTGTTATAGACAATACCCATATGTTTCAACATTTCACCCTCCATGATGCTGGACATGGAGCAACACATATGCTCTTCACTTAAAATTCTCTCTAGGTCTGCCTTCTGTTAATGGGTACCTTACATTCAGTTCCATGTGGTGGTTTTTAAAGGATTTCCCTCTGATGGCATTTTTGTAACTCAAGGGAAGGCAAAGTAGAACCCTTTGGATGCTGTTGGACTGCAATTAGTCCTAGCTTGTATAGTCCATGGTGAGGAACTACATTCCAATAACATCCAAGGGGTTAATACATAGCTGAACTTCTGGTTTATTTAAAATAGCACTCAAAAAACACATCAGGAAGGAGGGTGTGGGGAGTGGAGGAAAGTGTTGGATGCTCCCAATCTATGAATATGTCAGACCAACATCATTAGCAATAATAAAGACTATCCTACCAAATAACTAAACTCAGTTTCTCTCTCTGGATCATCTCATGGCAAGACTACTGAAAGCTGTGACCAGACAGTGGAAAGACCGAAGCCAGAGCTTGGGTTAGTTGCTTTCTGTGACTAAATTTACAAGGATCTCCAAGCCACTTTGATTTGGGAATAATGCTAGTGCTGGACATCTGGAAGTAGTGGCCTGAAAAATAATTTTGCAAATTCTTGTCTTCAAAAAAAAAAAAAAAAAAAAAAAAAAGAAAGAAAAGGCAAGACCCTCACCTTTTTGCCAGAAGTAGACATGGGAGTGGAGGAGGGTAGATGAACCTGGTCTTTGGAAGGGAGAGAGTACCTGACTCCACCATTGGACTGTCCATGTTGGAGAAGTCCATGAAGGGCATGTGGAAATGACTGCCCAGAAGGGAGCTTCCCAAAGTGAGGCAACTATCTATTAGAAGAACAATTTGGGATCATTCATGGAGAACATATCCCTTTTTGTTTCTCTCATGGATGGCCTCAGAAGACTTAGGAAGTCTGGAGCAGGGGACATTTGGCAGAAAAAGTGGCAGAGATCAGCTTGGGCTGGTGATTAGTACAAAACCTCTTATTTTTGCTTGTAAGCCATGTGTAGAATTATTTTGTGTAGATCACAGTTAAATGGAAATGGAGCATCCAGGAACATGAGAAACAAATCCCACCCTACACACATGGGCAAACTTGGGCTGTCCAGGTGTTTTGGACTTCAACTCCCACAATTCCTAATAGCTTCAGGCTCTTTCCTTTCCCCCTCAGCCGCTTAAGAGGCTATGGGTTTGCCGATGCCTGGATTATAGACTATTTCTTAGGTTGTGTACTATGGTCTGGATAAAGAGGGAAACTGCTAGGAATCATAGTTCAATATAGCTGCCTTCATTTTGGACTCTCTTTGTGGGCATTGTCATAGAGCAGGCATGGGCAAACTTGGGCCCTCTAGGTGTTTTGCCTGCTTAAGTGGATGAGGGGAAAAAAGAAGGGTCCTGAGGCTGTTAGGAATGATAGGAGTTGAAGTCCAAATCACCTGGATGACCCAAGTTTGTCCATGCCTGCTCCACTATTGGTGTGGGATATAACCTATACACAAGGACTTGAGTAAAACTCAACAACATAAGTAAGCTTTCTTGCCTGAAGTAGCCACTTCACCAAGTAAATCTTTTCAGTAATATAATTATTACTTCTTTGTTTCCAACGTTCTTTAACCAAAAACAGAGAAGTTAGTTAAACCACCTAGAAGTCTAATTTTCTTCTTCTTGTTGTGCATTTTAATATCCTCAACCATTTCAGAGTGCACAGAATTATGAGAGTTGGGAATACTCATAGCGAGTGAGAAAATGAACTAAGAGAAATAGTAAGCACAATAAATATTATAAACTTGGGGAACAAGAAGACATTCAAATTTGGGAGGGGGAGAGAAGGGGGTTTTGAAAACAGACTCATAGCCCAGCTCCTAAGCTTAAAGTGCCTCATTTTATTTAAAATATGAGAAAAGAACCAAATCAAATCAAACTCAAAATTCACAATACGGAGGTGATGAATTGTGGTGCAGAATTTTTTATTGATTTTGTTTTCCTTCAAAATTTCACATGCATCCACAACAGGGAAAGGGAGAAATAAATAAAACCACAGATGAACACCTCTCCCCACACAAAATTGGGAGAAATAAATTAAAAATACTTAACAGAAATTCAAAATAAAAATATGCAAGGAAGGTAAAGGGGAAAACACTGCTCAAACACACACAGGAAAATGGGAAGAAATACAAATACAATATTGAAATGAACCAAATTGAATCTGGATTAATGAAACTATGTTTGGCCGTAAAAAAGGGTTAGAGGAATGGTCAAAATAACAAATAAACAAAACTGGAATAAATAAAAAACCCACAAATGAACCAAAAAAGGGAGAAGTACAAAATCTAGCACTCAATGTAAATACGGGACAAATGAAGAACAGATGAAAGTAGAATTTTTAAAAACTCAAGACATAATTAAAAATGATAAAAAATGTAATATTAACAGATACAATTTAAGAATGGATCACCAATTATTCAAATGGTTGAAAACATGGTTAGCCTTCACCTGCTATAAAAGTGGTAAGAAGGAATGTGAAAAATTTTACCTGAGGAAATGTACTTGAAATACTTCTGAAGGAAATCGAATTTACTCTCATATTTACTCTCAGAATGAATCCACTTCATTCTGCCCCCTGCAGCATTCTGGTATTTGTAGTTTAGGGAGGAGCTTCACTAAACTACAAACCCCAAAATTCTGAAGAGGCAGAAACTGGGTTTAAAGTGGATTCATTCTCTAGTGTGATGAAGTAGAGAGCCAATCATTCTGTGTGTAGCAAATACAACCAAGGTCCAATAATTTGTATAAAAACAAAATGTTTGGCCATTTTTGTGGATCTGTGGCAGCATTCAACACAGAAACAGGTGAGTTTGTTTCCTAAAATATGATTTTAGAAAGAGACTAGCAGCAAAGTTACTGAAATGAATTGTATCAGGAATCTGAGACCGAACCCAACCTGGTTCTTTCCAGAAATGGTGGGCTGTAGTCTAATATACCTGGACTAGTGGACACTGCCATAGTGTTTTGGTGCTTTCCGGTTAGAGGTAAAAAAGGCAAGGCAAGGCAATGATTTCCAAGGGCATCATTATCAGGGGAGATTTATGGGAACTTGTGTTACATATAACTCTTCAGCATTGCTGCTTTGGTAAGAAATGCTACCATCCGATCTAGGTGCTACTGGGGCACCAAGCACAAAGATGGCTGCTTTGCTTAAGCCAGAAATGTCTGGAGACAGATCCTGGAGGAGCCAAACTGTTTCAGTAAAGCTCACTAACATAGCTCTAGGTCTATGTAGTGGAAGAGATGTAAGAATGGGGAAGGTGAAAGTGGCTATACAAGTATAAACCCCAAGCGGTGGGGCACCCAGATTCTAGAGGTAGAAAAGGAAAGATCCTGTTGAGTCCCTGGCAAAAGGAGGAATCCAAGCCATCTCAGCTCCTCCAGTGGTTTCTATATTTTAGTAGTTCCCAACCTGTGGTCCCCAGATATTTTTGGCCTTCAACTCCTAGAAATCCTAACAGCTGGTAAACTGGCTGGGATTTCTGGGAGTTGTAGGCCAAAACACCTGGGGACCCACAGGTTGAGAACCACTGTTATATTTCACTGAGTAGCACAAAAGCAGAGGTGATTAAATTTCTACATAGGGGGAAATTTAAAAGATCAGATCCTCCATTAGCAAAACCCACAGCTTTTTCAACACTGTGGGAGGTATTAAATGTCAAACCATCTTAGGTTTCTGTATAATGTTACAAAAATATGCATGTGTTCATATTTATATAAACAGAAATTAAGGTATCAAACTGTAAAATTCAACTGCTTATATAAAGACTACTGGCCCAAAACAGTTTCAAAGGCCGAGAATGCGATTTTCCATTATTATCAGTCATTTGGGGGACGGGGGCAGGGGGCGGGCGGAGACTACCTAATGGTTCTTTCCTGTAGATTTCTCCCATTTTTGGTTGGATTGTATTTTTAAAAAATAAAGATCTCACATGAGCTCTCCCTTTCCCGCCCCACAAAAACTGTTTTATATAAAGGTTACCAAGCCTCAGTCCTACATACACACAAAAGTATATATACATTCAAGTAAAAACAAACAAAAAAAGTGAAATGAAGGGGGATGTTACAAATAGGGTGGGAAATGATAAATATATATAAATTTGTGGAAAATATATATATATTTGAACGGCGAAAGAATCACCTAAAATTAGAAAGCCCTGAGGAGCTGGGAGGAGTCTGCTTTCTTAAAATACGTGCACCCTTTGAATTTCTTCAGCTTCCATGTCTGGTCAAAAGAGAGTGGAAACTTTTCCAGAACAGAAACAGATCTTGGAAAAGGTACTTTCTAGGGCTACATCTCCCAGAATTCACCAGCAGCCATAACCACAGGCCAATCTTTTTAGAGGAATTAAAGGAATAATAGCCCCAAAAGTATTATCTCAAAGCTCTAGACACATTCCATTCATATTAATACTCTATGTCCCAACACCATCCAACCTTTTATTGGCCTTGTGCTGTCAAAACTCGGGTCACTCGGATCGCCTCCTTGTGCAAGGTATATTTCAACAGAGCAACTGTGCTCAGATGTTTGAAAGGAGGCTACTGGAGAAAGTTTCTACAAGCCTGCACCTCTTATTATCAAACTATTCTTTTCTTTGAGGTGTGTTGATTCAGGGCCTACTAGGTTCAAACCTACAAATGCATTAACACACATACATCTCACATCTCAGTTTTAAAGGGTTTCAGATTCACCCACAACCCCAAATTCTCTCTTTCCCCAGCCAGCCCACATAGGAACAATTAATTTTAGCCCACCCAAACTGCCAGCTCAAAAGGGCGTTAGATGATTCTTTCCTCGTCGGGACAATGAACACACAGCAACGCCAAAATGTGAACAAAGAGGGTGCTGGCTCAAACTCATGGTTCCCCCTCCCCATGTTGAGACTTCTTTCATTCAGCAGACCCTGCTTGGTTCCCCTGGCATTAAGACATTAACCTATCTCCCTCTATGGCAATACTACACAAAGGAAGGAACGAAGTAGTTTTCACTGTCAATACTGCAAATGGCTTTGCCTCTTCTATCAGAATTGCAGAGATTGGCCAACTTCCCAGAATTCTGTGTGAAAGACTAAGGACCATGGCATCCAAGACGCACCAGAATTACGTCTCTTTCAGAGGAGGCTTGTGCTCCTTCTGACCGGTCAAGGCTCATTATCTCCAGGGCTTTTTGGAAGACTGGGTGGCCTGCCCACGACTTCGCCGACTCAAACGTCCTGCGGAGCCCATGGAATGACCTCTTGGTCTGGCTGTGCGGCTCAATAGGCGGGGGATGCGGCTAGGCTTTTCCTCCCGCAGGACATGCAGCCCCTTGAGGCAGCGCAGAGCGGAAGGCGGCAACTGGGCACAAATCACCTCAGTAAGGAGTTTGTTGAGGCTGCAAATTGGCTTGGCAAGGAGGGCTATGACCCTGTGGTGCCAGGGGAGCGGTGGCTGCCGCATTTGTGACAGCACCGGGATACGGCTACGGAAACCGCCTTTGTTAGTTTTGGGAAAGAGGCGGAAGAGACCTCGCTCGCTAACCATGCCCAGGCGCTGCAGGATGCGGAAAGCTGGACGTGGGAGACGAAGGAGGAGCAACAGCCAAAAACGGCGGGCACGCCGGGGAAATCCCCTCAGGCTATGTCTTGCGATTGCCCCAAAGAGATATAGGGGCAAGAAAAGCCAAGGAGATGCTAAAAGGTAGGATGCCAGGAGGATGACTGGCACATACAAGCGGCCCCTGCTGGCACTCAGGCCCACTACACCCACTGCCCCTGCCATCTTGGCCAACAGTAGAAAGGAGGAACCAGAGAGGAGAAAAACTGAGTGCAACAGGGTGTATGTCACCCCTAAGCCCACCAGCCCACCCTCAAGGGCCAGGAGGATTTCTTGAAGCCCTCCACCCTGGGCCCAAAGAGCAGCCAGGAGCAGTAGGAGAGTTGGGGCAGAGGGATAGGCAGAGACCAGCAATGCCAAAGCGACACACAGCGCATGAGGCAAAATGGCTGCTACCGGAGCTGGGACAGGGTGGGCTTTGCTACTGGCCAGGTGATTACAGGTGTCTTCAGGGGCTGGGCAGCCATCACCTGGGCCTCGCTGGGCCCCTTCCTCTATAATAGGTGGTAAAGAGTGGGGGTATAAATCCTCTTCATATCTAAATGGCTCCAGTTTATCAGCCTCTTGCCCATCAGGTTCAGCAACACCTGGATATCTCCGGATGTGTAACAAAACTCTAGAACCTTCTCTGTAATGATCCACTCCTTCAAGAAACTTCTGGCTTAATTCTAAACCTGCTGTTCCCTCTTGCTCTTTCAAGAGTGATCCACTGAAGTCTAGAACCTGAGCTTCTTCACAGACTCCACTCTCCTTCCCTTCAAGCCCAAGGTATCTCTGTTCGAGACCTGTAGCTTCCTGTCCATCTGGAATGACATCAGTTAAGCGCTGCCAAACATAATCTACATCTCCAGAACTCCTCAGTTCAGACACCAAAGCCTCTAAGCCCTGCTCACTCACATCCAGAGTTCTCTTTTGTGAAAAGTCCTTCACAAGAGCCCTCAGAGACAGATTCTGATCTAGATCATCTTTCTCCTCCTGGCTGTACTCTAGAACCATATGTCCATGGCAGTCTAGCTCAGGATTCAGAATCGCCTTGGCATGGATGCACTTCTCTAAAAGGTCTGGACATTTTATTTCTGAGTCTACAATGTTAGTATCATCCTGAACTGGTTCAAAGGTCTCTCTGAAATGTTCGTAATGCTCTAGATCATCACAACAAAGATTGCCTGACTCCAGAACAGCCAAATCTGACCTTTCTAGGCCAAGGTGCCCAACATGTGCACATTCTGCATCTTCATCCACCAGATGCTTGTGAACCCCAGCCACACAGTCACAAGGACCAGGTCCACCCAACTGGTCCTGTACAGACTCCAGAACTCCAGGCTCACATTTGTCCATTTCCAGAACCCCCGAATGCCCCTGCCCTGGCTCCAGAAACCCTTCATCGTGCCCTTCTGGGCAACACTGGCAGCAAGGCGAGGTGTAGGTAGCACCTACTTTGAGGCTCTTAGGCTGTTGCCGGACCTCCATGGCATGTTTCTGGCGTAGCTCCTGCTCGCGACGCTTGTTGTACTCCAGCTGGTTCGAAAGCTCAGTTTGGTGCTGTAGGCGGGTGAGCTCTGTGCGGGTGCGCTGGACGGTGTGCAAGTGCCGGAACTCCAGCTCCTGGGTGGACTCATGCTGGCGCAGCAGCATAGCGCACTCAAGATCCTTCTGAGTCTGTTTTTTGTTCAACTCCTGGGGGAATTTTTTAAAAAAAGAAATGGTGTCAAAACTTACCTTGATACTACTGTCTGCAGTATCAAAGTTCTTAAAACACTTGGTGTCCCTTATTAAGAAGTGGGAGTACTAGATAATATAAAGATTGAGTTTTTGGACTGCAATCTCACCAGGAAAATTTAAATATAATTTCGTCCTATTCTGCTAAGTGTATCTTGCCAACAGGCACTCTTCATCAATCTATGTATGTATGTATGCATGTATTATATTTGTGTCTGGGGTTTACATATGACAACTATTCAATGCCTTTAGACAACAAACAATTAGAATACACTTAAGTTAAAATTAAAATTAAATGCACATTAAAACATATAAAACATTGCATTTACACCGTCCTCAATCATAATCTGGGACCATTCCAAAGATCAATTGCACATATTTCAAGGCTATTATTGCACTATAGATTAATCTCCAAAGACCTGACCCCAGAGTCAGGTTTTCACTCTCCTTCTGAAGGCCAGGAGGGAGGGAGCTGCTCTAATATCACTGGGGAGGAAATTCCACCGCTGAGGGGCCACCTCTGCGAAGACCCTATCTCTCGATCCCACCAGATGCGCCTGTGATGGAGGCAGGATAAAGAGCAGGGCCTCCCCCTAAGATCTTAATCTCCACGGTGGTTCATAGAAGGAGATACATTCAGACAGGTAAGCTGGACTGGAACCATTTAGGGCTTTATAGGCTAAAGCCAGCACTTTGAATTGTGCTTGTAGAAGCCAGTAGAGCTGACGTAACAAGGGGGGGTGTATGCTCCCTGTACGCCTCTCTGGTGATCAACCTGGCTGCTGTTCAATGGACCATTTGAAGCTTCTGAACAGTCCTCAAAGGCAACCCCACATAGAGTGTGTTGCAGTAATCTATTCGAAATGTAACCAGAGCATGGATTACCATGGCCAAGTCTGACTTCCCAAGGTATGGGCACAACTGGCACACTAAAATGCTCCCTTGGCCACTGTCAAAATCTGGGGCTCCAGGCTCAGCAATGAGTCTAGAAGAACTCTCATGCTGCGAACCTGAGTCTTTGGGGGACTGTGACCCCGTCCAACACAGGATGTAATCCTATATCCTGTTCGGTCTTTCAAGTGACCAGGAGTGCCGCTGTCTTGTCTGGATTCAATTTCAATTTGTTTGTCCCCATCCAGACTGTCACAGCTGCCAAGCACCGGTTCAGGACCTGAACAACCTTAGTAGCAGGTGGAGTGATAGAGTTGGACACCATCTGCATACAGATGACACTGAACTCCAAAACTCCAGATGATCTCTCCCAGTGGCTTTCTGTAGATGTTCAACAACATGGGGGATAGTATTGAACCCAGCAGGACTCCAGCACAATGACAGGCATCTCACAACAACACTTTCTGGGAGCAGCCTTTCAGGAAGGACCGGAGCTACTGTAAAACAATACCTCCAAGACTCACTACTGCAAGGCATCCCAGAAAGATGTACAGGACATGGGAATCAGGACAATGACCGGCTCCTGTACCTGGACTACGTAATACTCTCCTGCCACTTATCATCCAACAAGGCATGCAGTCAAGCTTCTGCTCATGTCAGTTTTCCTGGGGCTATAGATAGCCCTACCAAGAAAGAAGCGTACGTATGTGGGGGCAGAACTTCAAGTGTAGACGGATCAATACGTCCCCCACCTTAGGCCAGTCCTCCTGCTTCTCTGTCCTTAAACCCATGACCAATATTCCAATTCTCCCTCCCCACAAAAGAAAGTTCTGCTTTCTGGTGCCCACCTCACGCAGCAAGTCCTGGTCCAAATTGTGGCGTGCCAGCAGCATCTTGCGCTTGTACTGGCGGCACTGCAACTCAAAGTATTGCCGCTGACGACGCAGAAGGTTGGCCTCTTCCTCAGCCTGATAATGCTGCATGTTCTCTTTCTGCCTCAGCAGCCACTCCTGCTTCTCCCGCTTGGGTGTGCTCTGGTTCTCCTGAAGTTCCTAAGAGAAGAACCAGAATGAGATAAGAAACTGGCAGTCCAGAGGATGGGTCCAACAATCTAAGCTTTGGGTCACAGCTAATGGCCACATGGCTCAAAAAAGAACCATTAATTAAAAGTCCCCAAAAAATCTCTCACAATCTTCCTATTGTCTACTTTTCATGACCCGTTCCTTTATTTTTAAGATATTCCCATTCCTCTTACTGTCTCTGAAGATGACAAAGATCACAGATTCTCCTGAAAACCAAATTCTTACCAAATATTTTCCACAATGTTTCTGTCCAAAGTTTATAGTCTAACTTTATTCCTCCAAATAAGTCTGCATTGATTCTATGCTTTGCTCCTCAAGTAAGTTCCTCTAAGGAGTCTACTTTAAGTAACTGGAAAGACAGTGTCACTACAGTCTGTAAAGGAGGGCCAAGAAATGGAAATGCCAGTCTTTTCAGTTTGGGGAAGCACACTCTTTACCTCAAAGGTTTCAATCCACAAAGGAAGTCTGGGCAGAGACAAATGGGGGGAAAGTGGGAAGGGCTGGTGGGTACCAGGAAGTTTGGAAAGGAGACTGGCAAACTGATGTGGGACAAAGAAAAATAAAGGCTTGCTTGCTCCCACCCCCTCATCCCAGTCATTTCTGTTTCTTTTAAAAGCTGGTACCTCTTTGAGCTGCTCTTTGCGCAACTTATACTGGCGTTTCTGTGATTCCAGCAAATTGCCCAATTCTTTCTTCTGCTGGCCCAAGATATGCTGCTGGAATTTTTTCTCCTCTGCCAGGGCTGCCTTGGCCTGTAGGCAGGAAAGGAAAAGGAGAAATAGTCAGTTTAGTTAGTCTCAGGGAGCCATCAATGTCACAATTTCATACAAGGGCAGAAACAATTCAGGGAGTTTCTAATCATTGGGTGGGGGTGAGGAGATTGACTATGTGACCAACAGGCCTTTAACTGAGGCTGGATCTACACTGCCATATAAAATCCACATTATCTGTTTTGAATTGGATTATATGGCAGCGTAGACACATATAATCCAGTTCAAAATAAATAATCGGGATTATATGGCAGTGTAGATCCAACCTGAGATTAAATGATATCCCAGCCTCTCTCTGCAACTACTAGTTACAATTGCTCTGACCAAGAACAGCGGTAAAGATGAAGAGCAATGGGAATGCAAGTGGTGGCATATTTCTCCTTTCCATCGGGATCACTCAAAGAGTAATCCTAATAGAGCTGGAGAAGTTGGGAACCAAGCAAAGAAGGAAAAGCATTTTTGGGAGGGGTAGTTCTTCACTTATTCCATTACAAGTTGTTTAACATTGGCTTGCAAAGGTTAGAGAATACAACATTCCCAATGGATTTCCCCTCCTAGAGATCTGGAGGCTCTCTAGCTTGGTCCCTACAGAAGTCATCATTATTGATCTCTATCCACAGCTCATCTGGCCTGGCAAAGTGACCTCCCCACCCTCTACCTCCACTCATGTAGGTCTCCTCTCTCACCTCCTTCTCAAAAATAGCTTGGTGCTTCTTGGCCAGTTTCTCGGCCTCAGCAGAGAAGTTGTTGCGGTGGGCCTCCAGCTCCTTGTCCAGCCGCAGTTGGTGCTCATCTAGCTCTGCCCGGAGCTTGTTCTCTAGAGCCAAGAGCTGCTTCTGATGCTGGCGACGCATCCGCTTGTAGCCACTCATCTGATCCCGCAGGGCTGAATCTTGTTCATGCTCCTGGATCTGACGAGTCACCTAGGAGGGTGGGCAGGAGAGAAAGAGGAAACTTCATCTGATTTGCCACCTAAACATTGCATTGAGTCGCCGAATCAGGCTGAAAAATGCGGTATAGAAATAAAGCAAATAAATAAATAAATAAATATTCTCAAGTGTTTGCCCATCAAATCTGGACTGCAGCCTGAGAGGGAATAAGAACTTGGCACCTTTCTATCTGTGCCACTCTCAGTAACTTAACCAGAAAAAATTAAGAAATAAGGTTATAGTATATTGCCAGACGTATTCAACAGTTACAGAAATCAGTCACTGTTAATGGCATAGCAGCCAAACAAAGAATCTCAGCCTTCATTTTTAAATGAACATTTCTGGTCTCTCTTAGTTACTAATAGTGCTGGAGAAAGATCCCAAATATGTTTGCAGGAAAGAGTTTGGACCTGAAATTTCATGATAACTTCTCTTAGGTCCATACCCCCTTGGCTTTGCTAAGAGAAAACCATCACCAGTGTTGCTAGATAAAGCTCCCAAACAGTTGATTGAGAACAAAGAGGAGTCTAAAAATTTGTGCTCAATTTCCCCACCCAATACTCTTCTAACAAAGCCATTATAAATGTACCATAATATAAGTAATTAAGTACCGTATATACTCAAGTATAAGCTGAGTTTTAAGCCCTTTTTTAAGGCTGAAAAAAAAAAACCCCTGGGCTCTATTAGAGTCAAAGATATTCATTATTTTACTATGTTGTTGTTATCATTATTATTACATTTATTTAGTCTATGTTGTATTATACTTATTATTTTCCTCTATTATTAGTTATTATTACATTCGTTTTATTTTACTCTATTATTATTATTATTACCTTTATTATTTTACTCTCTTTATAATTATTGGAAGGATATATAAGCACTTTTACATTGAACAAGGTTGGACAGTCTTACCTTAAATTACAGTTTTATGTAAATATTCAAAAAAAATTAACCTACTTATGTCTCAATTAATGTAAATTTATTTATTTATTTATTTACTATATTTATATACGACTCAGGGCGGTTCACATTGGTGCCAAAACCATAAAATACAATTTCAATACAATAAAAACAATCGGATAATAAAACCATAACAAAATCAATAAAAACATGAACATTAGAGTCTCCTATTAAAAACACTGGTATATATTTTTATTTTGAAATTTACCAGTAGCTGCTGCTTTTTCCACCCTCGGCTTATACTAGAGTAAATACATTTTTCCAGTTTTTTGTGGTAAAATTAGGTGCCCCAGTTTATATTTGGGTCTTATATTCAAGTATATATGGTACCTTCTATTTTAATTCCTGCACTCTACGGTACCTTCTATTTTTACTGCACACTAGCTCCACTTCAAATTCCCCCAAAGTATTAATCTTGGCCAGTGATGTTTCAAATAGCTTTTCCAAACCTGGTACCCTTAGATGTGTTGGGTGACAGCTCTCACCATAACACTGGCTGGTAATGATTTGAGTTGTCCAATACATCTAAGGGTACAAGCTGGGGAAAGCCTACTTTATATGTACCCAACAAAAATCCAAGAGGCAGCAGCATTTGCTTCTAGTCGATTAGTTCTCTAGTCGAGGCTGCTTGCACTTGCACAGAAGAACATGACTACAACAGGAACAATAAAGCAAATAAACCCACAATGAAACACACAGGCACGGGTCAATCTTGACTTACCAGGGAAGCAGTACGGATGGTGGCAAAGTGGTCTCGGTTGCGGCAGTAGGCACGGCGTCGGGCAGCTGAGGATGAGCTCTGGGGCTCCATCTCAGGCTGATAGGGGTCATCGTACAAATTGTCATGGCCCTGAGAAGGACCAAAAAAGAAACACGTGTGAAGGATGGGAGAGTTGATGTGGACCATACACAACCAATAAAATCCATTCCCTATTTCTCACAATTCATCTGATAAATAGATAGTCCCCAATTCAGTGCTTCTGTCAATTAGGGATTTCAACACATCTATCACTACTTGCCATCATAAAATAGCAGTATAGTGTCTAGATCCAGGGAAGTCATGCTACCCCTCAATTCTACCTTGGTCAGACCACATCTAGAATACTGTGTCCAATTCAGGGCACCGCAATTGAAGGGAGATGTTGACAAGCTGGAATGTGTCCAGAGAAGAGCAACACAAATGTTCAAGGGTCTGGAGAACAAGCCCTATGAGGAGCGGCTTAAAGAGCTAGGCATGTTTAGCCTGCAGAAGAGAAGGCTGAGACATGATGAGAGCCTTGTATAAATATGTGAGGGGAAGTCATAGGGAGGAGGGAGCAAACCTGTTTTCTGGTGCCCTGGAGACAAGGATGTGGAACAATGGCTAGAAACTTCAAATGAATGATTCTCTCTAAACATTAGGAAGAACTTCCTGACTGTGAGAGCGGTTCACCAGTGGAACTGTCTGCCCTGGGGTGTGGTGGCGGCTCCTTCTTTGGAGGCTTTTAAACAGAGGCTGGATGGCCATCTGTCGAGGGTGCTTTGCGATTTTCCTGCTTCTTGGCAGGGGGTTGGAATGGATGGCCCATGAGGTCTCTTCCAACTCTATGATTCTTTCACCCACAATTACGGCAGCTCACACCCTGATCTCTTGCTAGAGGTGACATTCCAAGTACCAGGTGTCATCCTTCCTTAGACGCAATCCCCCATCATCCCCACTACACATATTATTATTATCTCCTGCTACTGTCTCTTAGGTTCCCCCACTGAAGCACTGATTCTGTACCGGGAGACGATGGATGACTGAGCTGTTGGAGGTGACTGTGTGCTCGCCTTCCTGCATCATGGCGATCTCAGCCCCATCGTCATCATCGGAGGCATCTGCCAGGCTGTTGACACTGCTGCTCTGGCTGCTGGCACTGATGGACATGCTGGGCACCGAATGGCTGCTCTCCATGCTGTTAATGGTGCCTGTCCGGTGGAGAAACTGCTCCACCTCCTAGCAAGACAGAGAAGAGGTAAGAGAAAGGCACTGCATCTGAGGTGCGAAAGGGAAGAGGCTGCCTCTAGACTAAGCAAATTGAAGGAAAACAAACTGGAAGGACTCACCTCCTCTTCTTCTGGTGCTTCAGCATTTGGGCCATTCTGTGCCTCCTGGAAAAGGATTTTCTTCATCTTGCGATACTGCAAGTTGTCAAGCTCCCTGACAGCATCCTTGGTCCGTTGGATCAGGTCCATGATAACTGTCTGAGGTCGTTCTCTCAAGAGGAAGCGATGCTGCGGGGCCACAAGTAATAGTGGCATTAGGTAAATCGCAATTCGTGAAAAAAGTGTTTGAAGTTATGTTCTCCACTGGTTCTTTCATGGTGTGACTGAATGAATGAATAACTTGAGTCAAATACCTTGGGATACGCGCAAACATAGTTATGCTTAACTACACCCACTGGAAACAATGTAAGTTATTCAAAAAATTACCAAATCTGGATCTAAGCCATAGAGAAAATTCAGTCCTTTTCAGGGGGAAATTAAAACCAAGAACAACCGCAAATACTGTAAAAAGGTAAAGGATTCCCCTGACATTAAGTCTAGTTGAGTCCGACTCTGAGAGGTGGTGCTCATCTCCATTTCTAAGCCGAACAGCCGGCGTTGTCCGTAGACGCCTCCAAGGTTATGTGGCCAGCATGACTGCATGGAGTACTGTTACCTTCCTGCAGAAGTGGTACCTTTTGATCTAGTCACATTTGCATGTTTTCGAATTGCTAGGTTGACGGAAGCTGGGGCTAACAGCAGGAGCTCACCCCACTCCCCAGATTCAAACAGCTGACCTTTTGGTCAGCAAGTTCAGCAGCTCAGCGGTTTAACCTGCTGTGCCACCGGGGCCTCCATGTAAATAGTGGAGAAGTAGAGAAATAAAACTTCTGGGAATTTGGAACCGAAGGGTATATTTTCTTTCTTATTGTAGAAAAAAAAAGATATCTTTTCAGAAAAAAAGGAAACGATGCCATCACATTAGCATCCTTGACAATTTGAAAGTTCTTTTGTAGGTTTAGGAAAATAAGCTTCATTATACAGTACAGCTCAGAGATAAATATATTTTAGTCAAAACATTACTGTAAGTTGGATTTATTTTTTAAAATGTAATTTTTTACTAATACAGCTGCATGATACTGCACTATAAAGAATCTCTTTGCTCTTGCCAAAGGAGGAGCAAGGAAATGAAATAATGAAAATTAGTATAATAAAGCTTCATTCTCTATAAGTGCCGACCACACATGATGCATTCCTAAAAAGAACGGAGACAAGGAGGTGGAGTCAGGATCACAAGTCATATTGGTCTGATACTATACATAGTCATTAGTCATAATCCTATTTATTTATTTATTTACTATATTTCTACCCTGCTCTTCTCATCCCAAAGGGAACTCAGAATGGCTCTTACAATTATGGCAAAATTCAATGCTGCATTACAAAAACAAATGAACAAATACAACACATAAACATAAAAATTAGTTCTACATAAGAGTCTTCCTCTTACATATATTTTAAGAAATGATTTAGGGTCAGTATATATAAGAACATTACATCTTAAATCATTATTTCTTCTTTCTAAAATATTTTATAATCAATTTTTCAGTTTTTCCAGAGGGAAAGAGGTTTTTAAAAAGCAGAAGGAATTTTTTTTCCAATTTTCCCGTATTTTTGCCAGGCTGTATCTTTATTGGGAAGATAGAATCAATCCTCCAGTGTTCTGATAAATCAATTAAATGTAAGTATAACGTAAGTAGAAGAGAGGAAGGCATGAGGAAGAAAAGAGGAAGCTTTGGGAAGAACTAGGCTGGGAGTACCTTGAGCAGCACATCAGAGGTTGGGCGGTCCTGGGGGATCTTCTGCAGGCACGAATCCACAAAGTTCCGGAAATATTCGGACCTTGAGGAAAGCAGGGAAGGGAAATCAGAGAGTTTTGCCTTCTTTACAGCTTTCAAATCCTTATGTTTCCCTCCACCACTAGAGTTTTAAACTTATCAGCGCTCAATTGCAATCTTTGAAAAAGCTCCACTAGCATTCTGAAATGTCCTTACCAGTGACTGGACTGGAGGAGAGGAGAATCATTCTGGGCGATGTGGTATAAGGCACTCATAGCATTCATGTTAAAGAGAGGTGGTTTGCGCTCCGCTGAGGATAGAAGGAAACTGTTATTAACAATGCCGTTTATCATCGATCCCACCCATTCTATGTCCCACAGATGCCTCCAAGACAGTTAAGGCAAGAAAGCTCTTAAACATTTTAGTTCTTAAGCACTTATTGTTTACCAAGTTCGATGCAAGTGATACCAAGTGACCAGACATCCACCTTGCCGTCATATTGTCCCTCATCCATGGCTAGGATCACCTCAGGAGCCATCCTAGAAAGGGTTATATGAAAAGTGGTGTGTCATTGTGATGTCTAATCTGTAAGAACCTACACAAGGCATAGGGAGACATATAGTCCAATAATGCCTGGAGAGCAACACTTTCTCCATCCCTGATATACACACTTCAGTCCTTTAACACAAAAGGACAACTTCCTTTCACTAAAAGAAAACAACCCACTTCGTTATGCTTAGATTCTCGTTTCTCAATACTATTCATACCAAAAGGAAAGAAATTATTTTAATTTATTGAATAACTTCATTACTGCTGAAGTTATTATGGGTCCCCAATGTTACACATTTTGCCTAATCTATATGAGAGACCTTGTTATTTTGTGGGTTGTCTGCTGCTTTTATCATGTTCTGATAAATTCAAGATTTTTAAGAAGTAGTAATGTATTTTCCAATCACTCCTGAAAATAACCCCCCTTTATGTAGTCTGCTAATTTTTCCTTGCTGTTTAAGGAACCAAAGAATCTTGATTTGATTTGAACTTGCCCCATTTTAACTCATAATACAGTCTCCCTCTAGTAGCTTCCTAATAACTGTTAGGAAAAACTACCCTAAAGCAGAGCATCCAAAAAACAAACAGGATACTAAAAACTGAGCATCAGCTCTTTAACAAGCAAAGTGTGACATGCTCTGTGATATGGCTGGAAAGAATTCAGAGTTTAGGAGGCAAACATGCAGTTTCCAATATTAAAAATCACAAAAGTTCATTTACAATAATAAATAATAACAGCATTTCTTAACAGTAAGAACTGGGTCTAAGCTACTCCATCTCTTCTAAGGTAAAGAACTGGGTCTGAGCTACTCCGTCTCTTCTAAGGTTTCAAAGAGAGGGAAAAAATACAATCACTACATCTCTCCCAACCTACAAGCAGAGAGAGATCTCAAAGCACACAGCACATACTCTCTATACTACAGTGTAAGAAGGCAGGAATCAAATTCAAAAAGCTTGGAGTATCCATTTAAAACAACCAAGCAGAATAAGAGGGAAAGAGCTAAGAGAGATGAAAAAGATACATTCCCAACTGTCATTCAAGAGACATGAGGGAAGAGAATTCCCTCAGCCTATACAAAACTAACTGCTCCACATTGAGGACTTGAGACTTGGACAGCGTGGAGTTGAATTCCAACAATAACAACATCTGCAAACGCCACTCAGCAAAGCCATGGATCATTCAAAACACTTGGAAGGGCAACTGATTAGAAAACGGAGATACAAATACTTCTAGCTGTGGATATTCCATCCCCCCCCCTCCCCCAGTCAGGTTGGTCCTGCCAACTTACCAGTATGGAGTGCCAACAAAAGAGTTAGCAGGAGCAATGATGGAGGCTGAGCCAAAGTCCCCCAGCTTCACTTGTCCTGGTTCT
This sequence comes from Anolis sagrei ordinatus, assembly GCF_025583915.1. Classification (NCBI taxonomy): domain Eukaryota; kingdom Metazoa; phylum Chordata; class Lepidosauria; order Squamata; family Anolidae; genus Anolis; species Anolis sagrei. The sequence continues at coordinate 17,141,774 of NW_026847660.1, read as the reverse complement.
GTCAGCAATATATTCCCAGCTTTCACATCTCTGAAAAAGATAGGCTTGGTTGTTAAAAACTGCAAAGGCAAGCAGCGATGAAGGCTCTGGCCAGTGAAAATAGTGAGAAACCAGGGATGGCAGGAAAGGGAAGACAGATAAGTACTGATCAGGACTGGGTCACACAGGATGCATTGAGATTTTTAAAAGTGGTGTTACAGACCGTATAAAAATCCAGTTTTAAATTGAAAACTGGCATTTCCCGTTATTTCTCTGGGCAGGAGGAATCTTATGGTACTATTAGCTGTTCCCTGCCATGCGTTGCTATGGTCCAGTCTGTGTATATGTGCTGTATGTACACACACACACACATATATACACATATATACATACACACACACACATATATAGATGGTTTTGGGCATGTGTTGCAAAGTAAAGACTTTCGGTATATATTTCAGATTTCAATATTAATGTCAAAAATACGTAGTATGATTTTTTTGGCTTTTTAAATCTCTTCTGCTGTGTCTTTCAGTGTTTTTATGAGCGATGGTCACTCGTTGGCCTGATACGGGTATTGTGTCCAAATTTGGTGTCAATTCGCCCAGTGGTTTTTGAGTTATGTTAATCCCACAAACGAACATTACATTTTTATTTATATAGATAATACATCCTATTTAAAATCAAGTTCTAAGCATTAATCCTGGGGTTTTCATTCACTTCACACATACATATAATGCTTTGTGGCACTGTTTCAACTCTGCTGGGCCTGCACTAAAAGCCCTGCATATTTTTATTGAGTTGGTCACTCTATCACCCAGTTTGCCCAGGACAGGACAGGGAGGAGATGGGATTACAGAGGCAAGGAAGGTATGCATATCTCACCTGTGAATCATGTTGTGCGAATGCAGGTACGCAAGCCCCTGCAGGGCGCCATGAGTTATGGCTGCAATCTCTACTTCTTGCAGTGGTTTCTTGTGCACTAAAAAGAGGCAGAAGGGAAGACAGAGCACATCACAAGGAAGTTGAGGAAAAAGGAGATAGAAAATAAGCTATGTTTACACAGGCTTGGGTTACTCACCTTCCAGCAAGTCTGAGGCTGAACCTAGGCAGTATTCCATCACCAGCTAGTGGAGTAAGAGGTCGGGAAGGAAATGAGGACATGTCAGGATATATGTATATACCAGGCATTGTCAAACTTAGACCCTGCAGGTGTTTTGGACTTCCAACTCCTACAATTCCTAACAGCCTCAGGCCCTTTCCTTTTCCCCCACAGCCGCTTAAGCAGCTGAGGGGGAAAAGGAAGGGGCCTGAGGCTGTTAGGAATGATAGGAGTTGAAGTCCAAAACACCTGGAAGGCTCAAGTTTGCCCATTCCTGGCCTAGAGTGTTTCACCCCAAAGGATTAGCGCAAACCATTTCTCTCTCATCTTACCCATGCTGTATGTTCCCGTAGATAGCAGCCCTTATACTCGATTGTGTTTGGATGCCGCAGCTTTTGCAGAAACTTCACCTCCTTGATAATGTCTTGCCACTTCTGGAAGACACAGAAAGGGAGCCTGGATACAGAATGTCTTGCATTTGAATGGAGGAGAGAACTGTAGGACTAGAAACTGGGGCAAATGAAATATCCAGGGCCATGGGAGTCCAGCAATTACTAATTGTCAAAATATCTCTCATGTTTTAAAGAAAAGACGAAGCACAAACCTCATTTGATTGCTTCCCACTGTAGGACATTTTCTTGATGGCCACCACTTCATTGTTGCGTATGTCTCTGGCCTGAGAAGGGAACAGAGAATAAGCCAATGGAGGAGAGAATTGAGAGTAGTGGTCAGAATCAGGAAGCAGGTAAGAGAGAAGTGGCGTTTTGTTTCTGTGCCTGAAAGAGGCAATGCAGATCAAAGGTATAAGACAATGTTGTGGTTCAATGTTGTGTTTTTTCCACCAGCCCACTTTGGTTGGGATTCAATGTTTACTTTTAAGCTCTTTTTTTGTATCTATATTTGAATTATTGTATGTTTACTTTTAAGCTTTTTTATTGTATTTCTATTTGAATTACTTCTAAGCTTGTTATTGTATTTATATTCAAATTATTATCTCATGTTTTATTATTGATCTGTTAATTGTTTAAATTCATATGTTATGTTTATTATTATACGTGTAATGTGGCATTGTATGCCATGGATTGTAAGCCACCCTAAGTCCCCCACTGTGGTGAGAAGGGTGGGGTATAAATGTAGTATAATAATAATAATAATAATAATAATAATAATAATAATAATAATGGCTATCCATCATCTTAGAGTTATTAGGAATAGAGCAAGTCTGAGATATGTACAAGTGTCAGGGACCTATCTCTTTTACTAAAAACATAAATGGAGCCATGAAGGAACACGAAGGATCTATTGGGCCCAATATATGAAACTGTACAATCAGAACATGGCTTTCCCTCATTACCAGCATCTGTTTTAGTGACATAAGTGGCTCTGAACCTGGGAAGATGGAAACAAAGACCATAGCTAGGAGTCCCTGCCATGTGAGCAGTGGAAAAGAATGGTGCCTGGGGCAGAGGACAAATTGGCATTCTGCCATGGCTAAAATCTCACTTAACAATATCCCAGGCCAACTAATTACTTGAACAGGCTAAGGTAGAAAATTTCAACATCCTAGAATTAAAAATGTCATCATAAAAAAAGCAGTTATCTTGTGTTGATATCCAAAAAGATTGGGACACCTGTCTCACTTTGCTGAACAATAGGGATATGCCCTTCGTGGCTCTAAGGCACAATATGAGTACTTACGACAAGGGTCATTCTGTAAAAACTGCTCGAAGTGAGTTATTGTAGGTTTTTGACCTCACAACTTCTGTGGATGCCTGCCATAGATGCAGGTGAAATGTCAGGAGAGAATGCTTCTAGAACATGGCAATACAGCCCGAAAAAACTACAACAACCTGGTGATTCCGGCTATGAAAGCCTTCGACAATACATTGCTCTAAGTGACCTCCACCAAGTGTAGTTCTGTCAATATTGCCACCAGCACTCACAAAGTACACAGCGCCGAAGCTGCCATGGCCAATCTCCCGCAGATCAACAAAGAGCTTCTCAGGGTCATCCTTGAAGAAAAGTTCAGCCACCTCAGGATCCTTCAAGCTGCCAGCCCGAGCATTCGACGGCATGATGGCCGTGGAAGAGGCTGGGCCTCACTCTCACCCTTTACCTAAGGAAGGGAAACAGAGATGAGCTCTCTCACCATAGCTGGAAAGTTGTGATTCACCTGTCTTGCAGAAACAAAATAATCTACACCTCGTGAGTATCATGATAGGAGAGCCTTTACCTGTCTCCTTCAGTTTATTGATAGGTAAAGGGAAGGAATAACGGTTCTATCAATTTCATCACACTAGAGAATGAATGCACTTTAAATCCAGTTTCTGCCTTCTGTAGAATTCTGGGGTTTGTAGTTTAGTGAGGCTGTTAAAGGCTCCTTCCTAAACTACAAACCCTAGAATTCTGCAGGAGGCAGCAACCAGATTTCAAGTGGATTCATTCTCTAGTGTGATGAGGTAGTAAATGAAGTGTCTCACTTTTTTCTGAAGAGAACCAGGATCAATGTCCAATCTTATCAATGGTAGGTTACATAGTGGTCTCTTCAAGATACTTTCTTTGCAGAATCATGCAAATTCCCATCCACATCAACCACCCCAAAGAATGGCAAGAATATGACAATCAATGAGAGTACAAAGCAAAGCAATGCAAGAGAAAGGCAAGATTCTATAGAGGTAAAACTGCTTTTCCCCCTTATTAAGGTTTTTCTCCTCCCATACACAAGGCAGGATTCAGCAGGGAACTGGAAATGTAGAGCAGCATGCAACTCCCACCTTTTCTTATCTCTGCCTTCACCACTTTCCCCTGCTCTCATTCTTGACTTGAGTTCTTTGTTCTTTCCAGGAAAGCTTAGGCATCCTGATGAGTCTCTTCCGCTTTCCAGGGACATGAGGTTGCCTTAGTAAGAGCACAGCTGTCCCTGTAGCTTCACAACTCAAATAAAACCCTTTCCTCCTTCAGTTACAGGACTATAAGTTCTTGCTCATTTTTTTTCTCTTATGTGGATCAAGCAAAATATGCTACTAGTCTCATGGACCTGCATGGCCAACTGTTCCTTCAGAATAATCCACAGGATTGCAATCAGAGGGGTCATGTTCTCATTTAGGCCTCATTTACACTGACCATTTAATGCAGTTTGAAGATAGCTTTGAACTACAGCGACTAGACAACAAACCTTCGCAAAAGCACATGAAAGAATCATCATCTAGGCCTCATACTGGTTCCAGGCGGGTTATTTTGCACAGCAAAATCACCTTAATAGTAGTTCAAAACAGACTGAAATAGTCAGTGTAGATGTACCTAAAAAGTTACTTCATCTTATTGAGCCTTTTAATTTAATTTCTCTTCTATACTTGCTGACAGGACACTACAATACAACCTAATATATATGTTTGTTCCTTTAAACCAGTGGTTCTCAACCTGTGGGTCCCCAGATGTTTTGGCCTTCAACTCCTAGAAATCCTAACAGCTGGTAAACAGGCTGGGATTTCTGGGAGTTGTGGGCCAAAACCCCTGAGGACCCACAGGTTGAGAACCACTGCTTTAAACACACTTATGTTGTCTTTGAGACTTTCTTATCCTCATAGAAGAGTGGCTACCTTTGCTGTTCTCTTCATACATTTCTTATACAGTTGTTCCTCCATATTTGCATTTTTGACTTTTCCAGATTTGATTATTCAAGAATTTGATTAAAACTCTCTAGGGATCATTAGGTTCTCCAGTGCAATTCTGTGGTTCGGCTTTCAGTGGAAGTTGATGACAGAGTCATTCTGGAAGATCTAAAAATTCCTACAGAGGTGTTCCCTTAGGTAAAAAAGGTAATTCTTTTATTCACAATTTTTTCACTTTCATGGGGGTCTTGTGTTCCGAACTCCAGGAAATGTGGCAGGCTGACTGTAAAGTGAGGGGATCTGCTATGAAGTATCAAAGGGAATTGTGAGAAAACACTCAGGAAAATAAAACTTGTAAAAGGTTTCACTGGATTTAGTATTTTTTCTGAGGAAGGAGACTTTTATAGTTGTCAACACAGATTGACTGGCAGTGAAGAAGTTGCCTACTCCTAATCCATACACCCCAGATGTACTTAAAACTGTTCTTGTTATTTTTATTATAAAATTTTGGTTGGTTACATGTGAAACACTTGGATATTACCATTAAGAAAAACAAACTACTGAACTGTAACAAAGACTCAGGAAAGAAGACACGTTTATGTTCCTAAATCAGTTGAAACTTCTGAATACCTTCTCCCACTCAATCTCAATTAACTTATTTATGAGATTTATTTTTAATCTGTTTAAATGCTATACACGTTTGCCATTGACTTCCCAAACTTGGTACATCTCTAGAATCTAGTTTTTACTTAAAAAAAAACCCTTAAGAATTAATGGCTGGGGTATTTATTTAATGGTCCAAGACCTTGAAATGAGGTGGGACATTACAGAAAATTGCTGAATTACTTTCAGTCCTTTCACAAGAAGACCACATATTTTAGTATGAATTTAACACCAGAAAGCAACAGGGCTTCTTTCAACAGACAGATGGTATTCTTGTCCTCAACCAGTAGCAAAGAAACTGAATTTCAGGAAGTCCAAAGTGCCTTGGAAGGTTCCTGGAGCACAAGGATGTATTTGTCACATCCTTGTCACAATGTGGGGCAGACATGTAGTCTACTACACTGCTCTAGATGGCAAGGGGGCAGGGTTGACAGGCTGGCTCCTTTGCATGCACATGCAAGCACAGCTTGGAAAATATACTGCAACACCCATGATCCCTAGTCAGTATGCTAGTAATGGGTTTCGAAGGATTGGAGTCCAAAGTTTTGAAACAGCATAAGCATCTCCACGTAAGGTATAACCCCAAAACTGGGGAACCAAGGACTTATGGCAGGAATAATCCCAGGGAACGCCCTCCGCCTCCCCCGAAATTCTCTGATTACTAAATATATCCCAGAATGATGTGCATTCTTCACCTTTGTTCCAGATAAAACCCAGGGCAAATTTGGAACAGGTTCCTCTGGAACAAAAAGAGTGCAAACTTCAAGCTACTCAGAAAATGGTTTTTCATATTCTTAACTGGATAATACAATAGCTCAACAGTAGCAGATGGGAAACATCCCAAGGAAAAATAGGCATCTGTCATCTGTGTGTCTCACGCGAACCCTATGGAAAGGGCCCATGAACCATTGTCTGTATGGGCTGATGCGTCTGGACAGTGGAGACTACCCATGAAATCACAGCCATCTGGGCATCTCTCCATTCCCAGTCATTTGCTTCAGAGAAAGGATTAGCAACTTCAGACTCACAAGAAAAGTGAGACCGGGTGCATTTTCCTTTCAGAAGAGCACCAATCTGCAAATGAACCTCATTTGTTTAAACAAGCCACTTGGGGTCACTCCTCTTCTCCCTCTGAGACGGGCAGCTGTCAGTGGACAGACTCCCCTCCTCCATCCAGCCCAGTGAACAGAAAAACAAGGAAATCAAGTGAGTTCAGGCGGGTTGTGTCAGCAAGAGGAAATCCTTGCATTGTTCACTTGCTTCCCAGGGAACAATCCAAAGCAAAAAGGCAAACCACAAGGCCAACCTTGGCAGTGGGAACACTGGCAGGAAGGTATCTGGATCGACACTGAGGGATGCAGAATGAAATGCAGATTTACATTCTCAGACTCTAGAACACAGGTACACTGCAGCTCCAAGTACTAATGACCACTAGGCTAAGGTTGTTAAGACCTGTACTCCAACATCATCTGATGGAAATACAGTTTGGATGAGACGGATATTAATTCCATAGAAAAGCATCAGCCTTGAATATCAGTTTTGGGACAGGAGAAGTAGGAAATAAATTGAACAAATAATCTTTACAGGAAGAGCAAAACTGCTGCCTGGAAACATAAAATGTACTACTGCAACAACAACAACAACAACAACAACAAAAACCTCAATCATAGAGGTGATGCAGTATAATATTTAGAGTTCTGAACTGAGTTCAGGGTCAAAGCCCTGCTTATCCATGAATCATCATGTGACCTTGGCACAGTCACTCTGTTTCATCACATGTGACATTAAAGGGTTGCTGTGATGATAAAGCAGGTAGGACTATGCATATCAAGATGCTTGTTTATAAAGCTATTGTTCTTCCAACACTGTTGTACGTCTGAGAAACATGGGCCACCTACAAGAGTGCACTCAACTTCTGGAGGGATTCCATCAGCATTGCCTTCAAAAAAGCCTGCAAATCTCTTGGGAAGACAGGCAGAGCAACATCAGCATTCTGGAAGAAGTAAAGACCACCAGCACTGAAGCAATGATCCCCTGCCATCAACTTCGCTGGACTGGCCACATTGTCTGAATGTCCGATCACTGTTTCCCAAAGCCGTTACTTTATTTTCAACTCAATAATGGAAATCGGAATGTCGGTGAACAACAAAAGAGATTTAAAGATGTGCTTAAAGCTAATCTTTTAAAATGTGGTATAAACCCCAAGAACTGGGAAGCCCTAGCACTGGAGTCAGCTGTTACCAATGAATTTTGAATAGCCACAATTACAGAGCAAAAGGAAGAAATGTGCAAAGAGGAAGGCACAACAAGCAAATCCCTGTTGTGATTGCTTTCCACCTGGAAATCTATGTCCTCAATGTAAAAGACCATGTGGATCCAGAATGGATCATCAGAGACATTTACAGACCCAAAGCCAAGACTCTACCTCTGGAACACAATCATACTCAACTAGAAGTGATCATGCATGAATGTATGATACCTTCAACAAAAATATTTAGTACATTTTAATTAATTTAGCATATTTTATTTATTTATTTATCTAATTGTATTTAACTTATTTAACTACTCCCAATTTGGCTCGGAGCGGTTTACAGAAGCAGATTAAAACAACACAATAGCTTTAAAAATAACAATAGCAAAACACTAGGCGGCGAGAACAGGTGTAGTCCAGGTTGTTCACCCGTCAAAAGCTTGCCGGAAAAGAAAAGTTTTACAGGCTTTCCGAAAAGCAAGTAGGTCTCGGATGGTTCGAGTTTCAACCAGCAAGGCATTCCATAAATAAGGGGCCACGATCGAGAAAGCTCTATGCCTAGTAGATGACAAATGGTCAGTCCGGATGTCAGGGACTGCAAGCAAACCTTGGTCTTCAGACCGGAGTAATCTCTGGGGTTGGTAGGGGGACAAGCGGGCCCCTACCAAATCGTTTATGGTGCTGTTATAAAATGGTTTGCAGCTGTACAATTAAGCAGTACAAAATAATTCCAACACAATTTTTAAAAACACGCTTTCACCTATAATGAACTCATCAGTTGGCCTGCTACCTGGGAAGCAGTAGTGCTGAATGGTATTTGACCTAATATTTTTGCATTGAAAGGCAGAACCATAAAAGTGTGACAGTTTATGTGACTGTAACCTCTAAGAGCCATGACATTTCTAAAATTCATACCAACCTGAAAGACTCTTGATAACTCATTAGGAATCTGCTATAAGTAGAGACGAATGTTAGAGCTGACCATCATCAAGCACTCTTCTATGGCAAGTGTTTGTGGTAGTTATAGATCCACAATCACAATTTAATATTTTATACACACACACACACATATAATTTAAAATTATGGTAGGAGAATAATGGATTTTCTAAGGTTTAATTTTCTTTTATCTATGAAGTGTCATTGATAGCCAACTGTAGATGAGGAAGAAATCTTCCCCTCAGAATAAGGCAGCTGACAAAGAAGTGAATGCTGGTTTCTCTACAAAAAGACTGGAGAATGTGTAGCCCATTGGGTGTTGTTGGATTGCAATTCCCACCCATTACAGCATAGCCAATAAGGAAGAGTAAGAATTTGCAGGCCAACAACATCGGAAAGGCCACTCATTCTCCACTGCTGCTCTACAGGATACGATTTGGTCATCCATACTGAGCTTGCTCTGGATGGCTCAGGTAGATTTGCTTCAGTGCCCTCCTGCCCACTTTAGCATGAAAGGTGTTGATCAAGGGGAGTCTTTCCAGCTGTGTGGACTATGGGAAGGCAGGAAACTGGACATTTGGTCATAAAGGATTTTCCACCAGCCTCACTGATGTGAAGATATGCAAAATGTGAAAATGAACTGAAAGCCTGGAGACAACAAACTCGAGGGAGTTGTTCTACAAGCAATAAATGATTTAAAGCATAAGCCAAAAAAAAAAAAAAGACACCAGGTTTATATCAAGAAAGCAACGGCATGCTTTTCTGTTGATCTAGGGATTCTTACATTGAAGTAGATACACTCAATTCTGCAGGGCATGGGAACCAAAATACATTACACTGTATATTCATGTGTTCTCTCAAGAATGGCTCCTATGCCCCATACACTAATAATGGTGTTCTCCTCAAAATGTGTTGGTAATTTTCATGCTCCAGGCAAGCCAAAACTTGGTATAAGATGTTTCTACCTTGACTTACCACATAGGATACATTTAATAAAATATATCTGGTATTGAACTGTATGAATTACCACAGATGTTTAAAAAGAAATAGAAGACCTTCCCAGATATTTGGGGGCAATTTTTCTCACTTTCACAAATTTACTGTTGCAAAATATACAGTAAAACTGAACTGGGTCAGAGGAAAGCCCTTGGAAAAGTGATACATCTAGCTTTTCAAAGTAAATTATCCTTGCTTGCAAGAAGAGAGAACTGTATACAAGTGGAAACTGATTAATGTGCACCCTGGATGTGTAGAACCATAGCTCTTGTCTTTCCAAGTCAAAAGGAAAAATTCCATGCCGGCTAGGGATTATGGGGGTGATGCTCAACACAACTGAAGAGTGAGAGAAATCAAAGGGGAAGAAGTACTGGGTTCCCATTAGATGGAGGGAACAAACATTGGCTTTCCCTGGTGCAAAAACTGGAGACGGCAATGTTAGAAGTAGGAATATAGACAAAGAACTAAAATATTGGATGTGAAAGTAAAAAAGGGGCATTTTTCTTTAAGTATCTGAAAGAGGAATGTGTCACAGCAACAACATACTATCTCTACCCTAAACACAAAGTCAGCACAAAGAGCACAACAGGAGGTTGCTAAACATTACTACTGGCTTGAGGTCAAGTGTTCAACAGTGGAAATGAGAATTTTCTGAGTTGATTCTGATCTCAAAATGTTGCCCAGTATTCTTCAGCCAAGTATAATTTGTTTAAAAACAAAAGACTGCCCTGGTAAATGCTCCTAAGATAGTTGATAATATGATATCACCATTGAGCCATGATGTTCTATTGTAAACAACAAAATAAAACAAAACCAAAAAGGCATCCTGGTCCAGGCTATTGAACTTCTGCGCATACACACAATATTGTTTTGACTCGTTCTCACCTCCTAGGACCCCCAAACACTAAAAGATAGCCATTTGTTCGCTCTTGAGGGAAAAAAACTGGGCAGTTACTAAACACAAGAAGGATTGCTTTACTCACCTATCTTCACCTGTTGCCACTCTCTACATACTTTCTATTGCAAGCATAAGGGTTCAAAACTGTTGTTTTTGAACCTTTTTCAATATAATTATTATATTTTCCTTTGTTTCATCATGGAATTCAAGACTATGCAGTTTTCCCAAGCAGTTGCCCAACCAAACATCAATGGGATCTGAAGGTACTTAAGTTCAGCAAGGTTCCAGTATCATAGGCCTTTGGACAATGGGTAGCCAATGCATGGCCCTTCAAATGCTGATAGACTGCAACTTCTATCATCCCTCTTCAATGATTGTGCTATCTAGAGGTGTTGGGAGTTGGTCATTGTAGTTTATCAAAAGAACATGACAGAAAAGCACTTTAGAAACACTGCAGTCATGTTCACAAATTCTGCTGCAACCATTAGAAAACTATTTCAAGAAAGGAGAGCTGATAACCTTTCAATTCTAACCAACATATTTCACCAGTCAAGAGAAATGCTTCATGTAACTAGTGCTGCAAGGCAACCACATTTCTGCAAAACCTGTCACTGCTGTTAAGTCTATGAAGGAGCTGCAGACAGACAGAAAGGTGACATTCTCTCAAACAAAACATGAAGGCAGAAACTAAGTGAAACTTTAGACAATGTAGAGGTTCCTTTTCCTCATCTTTTCTAAAATGTCTAAAAGAGAACTTATGACGTAGGATCAGGGTAGAACCTATGATGTAGGAACGGGGTTGGGAGAGACAGATAAGGCCTATCCACCTTTTCAGTTTCCACAAGATTTCTTCAGATATTTCAGTGGAAACATGAGTCACTGACTTCTCCATTGGCCAGCTATCATGGCAATATCTACGCTGACAAAAAACAAAGTCACATTCAAAAATTCTGGTGTATTAACACTATTCAACCTGTGTTATCAGTCACTACAACATATCACAGAATGGTGAGATGTTCAACACAGAAGCAAACCCTTGGAAGACACAATATTAACAGCCACAAATGTAGACACACCACCTGTTATTGCCTAGCTTTGAAAATGTCTTTGTTTTATTTTGAATTAGACAGTACACTGTCTTTAGCTCAATGCACAATTTGTTATACCTCAGAGATTCTAGGATAATACCTGTCTCATGGTGACACATCTACCTGAAAGGATTCTCAAGATTCAGTTTTAGGTTACTGAAAAAAACAATGTTTGCTTCAAAGAGAAAGAAAGAGGCTAGGAGAAGTCCAGCACAGGAAAACAGAAAAAATATGAATATCCATTCATAAAGAACTCAGCAGAATCATGTTTGAAAATAGCCACTTGCCTGTAAGAAAAAGAATTACATCCACCTCACTAGTGAGGGAGACTGCAAGAAAGCTGGTTACGTCTTTCTTTTAGGTTGCTGATATATAAATACATACATAAATAAAGAGACTAAATAGCATTTTTGTGGACGGGTTAATAATTTTGGCACATATGTCTATAACAGAACAGACTTTGTAAAAAAAAACTGCATTGCTGACCATAGGCAAATGGTCAGTAGAATGACGTGAACTTGAAAAACAAAAACCATCTGTTGTATTATATTCATGATCAAACAATCTGCAAAGATCTTCCATGCTAACAGTGCTGAAAATTCATTTTCAAAAAGCAACCAGGTAGACATTGTGGCCCATTGTGTACTACAAAACAACTGGTTATTAGCAATAGATGCAAAAGACCCCAAAAGCAATATTGCTTGCCGGAAGACTCGTTTTTTTGACATGAGAAATGACATGAAAATCTTCTCTAAAACAAGAACAATATTCAAGCTGAGATGAATGTATGAGCTAAGATGAATATTGTGGTGTATACCCTAACACTAGTAATTTATTCCTAGATTTCTTTCCAACATCTACCTTAAATTGGCATGTCCCAGAAAGAGCATACAATTCTGCAAAGGATACCATGGCTCACATATTCCTGGACATTCATGCAAAAATAAAATAAATCCATGCAGCTGGAGGCCCAGAAATGTGATTGTTTTATATCAATGGCTCTTGTTCAAGTTGTCATCAATCACTTATTCATCTTCTGAAATACTACATGTATACACACAAGACATCTTCCTAGCTGAAGATCTACTCTTACAATAGAACAAAGTACTAGCACTCATGATTCTCTACATACTGTATTATAAAATATTTCATGTATATACAAGAGGTAACCTTTGCTGAGGCAGCACACCCTACTGCTTACAAATCCCACCTCTTAAGAGCACCTCCACACACCTCCCAAAATGCTCAATAATACCAATATTCAAAGTTCAATATTAAACACAGGAATGAAGAATACTGAACCAAACTATATGATCTGAACAATGCATGCTGAATGAAAAATAGGATTTTTCTACCTATAAAATTCTTTGGCATATCATTAAAAATATTGGGTTCAGGAAAGACTTACACTAACCATTGCAAACACATTGGGAACTGTTTTTTATGGGTACAAGGTTGAACCTTATGGGCCCTTCAAGATAAGTCACTCATCCCCTTTTTTTCTCTCCAAATGGTTATCTCTCATTGTTCTGCTGCATCAATGTGATCCTCCCGCTAAACAAATACAATTTTTCTGTCTCCTGTGAAAAACAAAACAAAACTTTTGGTAGTACATTATGTGACTAAAACCTACCCACAGTCTCCAAGCCAGGAGCACCTCGCCCTTCTTGCTGAAAGAAGTGCCAGGGCCCATATTTACAAAAACATAATTAATTCTGAAACGCCCTCAGTAGTCCATTATTGTAACCTGCTTTGTCAACACTAGTCCCCCAATCCATATAATTTCAGGAATATCTAAGGGCACAAAAAAGCTATAATAGGAACATGGGCCCCAGAGCTGCCTCAGAAACGGACTGAACCTATATCCCTGGGTTCCAAAGGTGTAAGGACCTGGGGATCAGGAGGTTAAAGGCATGTGCAAATGGGCTGGAGGATGTCAGAGTTCTTTATCCTCAAGGAGAGAAATAAGGTACAAAGCACTTGGGATGACAGAAGGGAGGGGTAAGATCTATGTTTTTCCTTAAGCAGAGTGACAGGCCCCAGAGCTGGGATCTGGGAAAGAGAACTCCCAGGTGTCATAGAAGACAAGTGGGGCAGAGAAGTAGGGCCTAGATTTGGCAGGGGAAAAACAGTCAGATGCGATTTCGTCACTAAGCTTTCAAAGGGGAGAAACGCAGTTGGAAGCGGAATGTGCTTCCCAATTCAGGCAATAGGCTTCCCGACTTATTGTGAAGGAGAACAATCCAAGGGGGGAGGGAGGGGGTTGAGACCCACAAATTGCTGCAATAACGGTGGACATCATTCTTCTTCCCACAAGCAAGAGGCTATTTCCAAGCCTGATTTTGCTGACTTCTTTATGAATGGGCATTCATAATTGCTTTTTCTGTTTTCCTATGGCGGATTTCTCTCTCCCAGGCCCTTTCTGACCTATCCCTTTTTTCCCAGTAACCTGATATTCTTTTCTGGCAGATGTGTCACTGCGAGACAGACTCTCTCCTGGAATTTCCAATTTAAGAAAACAACAACAACAATAGTAATAGCAACGTTGCCCCTCCGTTCTTCCAAACAGAGACCTTTCCTCCCATTTCTCCCACCCATCCTGCAAAATATTCTTCAGACCTCCTCCCCAATCCCCTTTTATAGGAGCGCTGGGGTCTCACCTGTAAGTCTGGGCTGCTGCCTGGATACTGTGTTCCCTTGCGGCTCCAGCTCCAGGGTATGGGAGGTGGGGAGTACACCCCCAACTACCACCACCACCACCTCCACCTTCTTCCAATCAAAGGAGAGGGTTCACAGGGAACTGTCGCGGGCTTCCTTGGATGAGGAAGGCCTCTGGGTCGGAGGAGGAGGCACTGGGCATGGACAGCCAATTCAGCCGCTCTACAGCTGGGGAAGAAAGCCTCTGTAGAAGGGAAGACGTGCAGGGGAGGAGGGCTAAAGGGGAAGCGATGGGGGCATGGCTGCAGCAAAAGGGGAGAAAGGGGAGAAGCTGATCTCTGCTGGCCCAAGGTCTTCCTCTTTTGTAGGGGAGGGGCTGGGAGAGATCTGCAGCCAAGGGATCTCTGGGCCTTATTTCGGGGAGGGTGGGAACCCCAAATCAGGGCAAATGCAGGACAAGGGAGGCCTTACAGATGAGGGGAAAGCTATGGGGGTGTCTGGGGAAATGCTGCAGCCTGCTCTAGATGGGAAGGGGCTGCCTAAAGGTATTTATTCTTAAGGGTTTAAAGATATAAGGGCGAATGGGTGGGGTTGTAGGGAAGGCCCGCAAGGCAGTCCTGACGGGGAAGTGGGGCGGGGAGGAGGATGGGAAGGGGGCTTCGGGTGGGTGGGGAGAGAGGACAGGGCGAGCACGGCCTTTCAGGAGCGGCTGCCAGGCCCGGGGGCGCTCCAGGGGGACGTGGGGGGCCCTCTCCGCGGTGGGGTGCCGTGGGGGTGGGGGGCCTGACTCTACCCGGCCCCCCCTCCCCTCTCTCTCGCCACCGCCTCCGCCTCCTCCCGCCTCCTCACTCACTCCAGTTGTCCCCAAATCCAAGATGGCGTCCAAGGCAGGAGCCAGACCGGAACCAAGGCAGAAGGAAGCCACGGAGCATGCGCGGAGGGAAGGTGGGGGCGCGGAGGGAATAGGCGCATGCGCATTTATCAGAGGGAGTGAGCCTGCCGAAAGGCGCATGCGCCGGGGACTGAACAGGCGCTGGAGACTCTTCTCCCGAAGCCGATGAACAACCGCATACGTAGAACGGGCGGTGGGTTGTACGCATGCGCTATACTGAAGGAATATGTGGATTGTAGAATGGACAGGGAGAAGAGTGTGTGCGCTACGGAGAGACAGGGAGGTTTTCCTGAATGAAAGTGCGCATGCGTACGAAAAAGAAGGGCGGGCGTTGAGGCAGGCGGGGATTGGACTGTTTTAGTCCTGGTGGGCGGGGCTTCCTTTTTTTTTTTTTTGCGGGGCGGGAAGGAGAGCGAGATTGAAAGGTGGCTACTAGGCCTAGATTGGAGGAGGAGCTTTAGGAGGCGGAGCTCGGCTCTCTGATTGGTCGGTGAGGAAGCGAGCTGTTCAATGAGAGGGAGTCAGATTGGGACGCCGCGTGCCCCAGAGCACGTTCTGATTGGGACGCCGGGTTAGAGGGCGGAGCGTGATTGGTAGGTTCCTGTTGTTAGGGGCGGAGTTTCGTGTCGGCTCAACTGTTACTGGGGCAAGATTCGTGCGGGCGGGGCCAGAGCAGGGCGACAGCTGTTCAGCGAGGGGACAGGCAGGCAGGGCGCGCGGGCGACCGTTAAACCGTCGCTGCAGGGAGGGGGCGGGGCTTGGAGGGAGAAAGGGGCGGGGCTAAGACTCCCCTCTCTCCTCGCCTCAGGCCTAGCCTTTCCCTCACCTCACCTGGAAAGGAGCACAGCGTTCACAGGGTGCTCTTCCTCAACACCTCAAAAGTCAAAATAGAGGGGACGTAGTTTTAAAAAGGGAATGTTCAGAGATGTTCCCAATGCCTATATGYCATGATTTACTGCCATATTGGCCTGTTTTTGCAGTAGGCCTATGTTACAGAAAATGCTGATAGTTTGAGGAATCAGTGCTCCAGAGAAGAAGTTACTATCCAAAGATAACACAAAAACAGGTCGCCTTCCATGAGTCAAAGAGTTGAGGAGAAAGGGATGTGAACCCTAGGCCTCATCTACACCAGGCATGAGCAAACTTGGGCCTTCCCTCCAGGGGACTTTAACTCCCACAATTCCTAAGAGCCTACCGCAGTATTTCTCAACCTTAATACGGTTCCTCATGTTGTGGTGACCCCCAACTATACAATTATTTTCGTTGCTACTTCATAACTGTAATTTTGCGGCTGTTATGAATCGTAGTGTAAATATCTCATATGCATGATGTATTTTCACTCACTGGCTCAAATTTGGCACAAATACCCGATCCGCGTAGTCAAAGCCATGGTATTCCCTGTAGTAACCTACGGATGTGAGAGCTGGACCTTAGGGAAGGCTGAGTGAAGGAAGATAGATGTTTTTGAGCTGTGGTGTTGGAGGAAAGTTCTGAGAGTGCCTTGGACTGCGAGAAGATACAACCAGTCCATCCTCCAGGAAATAAAGCCCGACTGCTCACTGGAGGGAAGGATACTAGAGACAAAGTTGAAGTACTTTGGCCACATCATGAGGAGACAGCAAAGTCTAGAGAAGACAATTATGCTGGGGAAAGTGGAAGGTAAAAGGAAGAGGGGCCGACCAAGGGCAAGATGGATGGATGGCATCCTTGAAGTGACGGGACTGACCTTGAAGGAGCTGGGGGTGGTGACGGCTGACAGGGAGCTCTGGCGTGGGATGGTCCATTAGGTCACGAAGAGTCGGAGACGACTGAATGAATGAACAACAACAACATGTTGTGGTGACCCCCAACTATAAAATTATTTTCGTTGCTACTTCATAACTAATTTTGCTGCTATTATGAATCGTAGTGTAAATATCTCATATGCAGGATGTATTTTCACTCACTGGATCAAATTTCGCTCAAATACCCGATACACCCAAATTTGAATACTGGTAGGGTGAGGAGGGATCGATTTTATCATTTGGGAGTTGTAGTTACCGGGATTTAAAGTTCACCTACAATCAAATAAATAAATAAATAAAGCCTGACTGCTCTTTAGAGGGAAGAATAGTAGAGGCCAAGATGAAGTACTTTGGCCACATCATGAGAAGAAAGGAAAGCTTAGAGAAGACAATAATGTTGGGGGAAATGGAAGGAAAAAGCTAAAGGGGCTGACCAAGGGCAAGGTGAATGGATGGGATCCTTGAAGTGACTGGATTGATCTTGAAGGAGCTGGGGATGGTGACAGCTGACAGGGAGCTCTGGCGTGGACTGGTCCATGAAGTCACGAAGAGTCGGAAACGACTGAACAAATGAACAACAACAACAATCAAAGAGCATTCTGAACACCACCAACAAGGGAATTGAACAAAACGTGGCACACAGGACTCCCATAACCAACAGAAAATACTGGAAGGGTTTGGTGGGCATTGACCTTGAGTTTGGGAGTTGTAGTTCACCTACATCCAGGGAGCACTGTGGACTCAAACAATGATGGATCTGGACCCAACTTGACACGAATATCTAATATGCCCAAATGTGAATACTGGTGGTTTGGGGAAAACAGACCTTGACATTTGGGAGTTGTAGTTGCTGGGATGTATAATTCACCTACAATCAAAGAGCATTCTGAACCCCACCAATGATAGAATTGGGCCAAACTTTCTACACAGAACTCCCAAGACCAACAGAAAATACTGTGTTTTTTGATGGTCTTTGGCGACCCCTCTAACATCCCCTTGTGACGCCCTCCCCAGGGGTCCGGTAGGCCAGGTTGAGAAACACTGGCCTACCGGAACAGCCAGTACGAAAACCCAACAAATGCTACGTTCAGCAAAGGACAAGAGAGATCTTCACACCTCTGTAGGAGTCTACAGTATATCATGCAGTTGTGGATAAGTCTACATACGGACCACCAAATGCTGCGATGTCCAAACATAAATCAAGGAACAAGAAAGGCACTGCAGACTACTTCAACCAGAGAAGTCAACCATAGCAGAGCACCTGATGAATCAACCTGGACACAGCGTATTATTTGAGAACACAGAAATGCTGGACCACTCGAACAACCACCATGTCAGACTACACAGTGAAGCCATTGAAATCCACAAGCAGGCGGACAATAAATAGTAACAACAACAATACTTTATTTATATTTCGCCCTATCCCTCTAAGGGGACTCAGGGCGGATTCCAGGATAACAATGGCAAACATTCAATGCTAACAAAGAACATATGATAGTAACATAAAATCCCAGAAAAGCCCCACATATAAAAGTAATATTAAAGCCTAACATCAAATTAAGACCGAACATCAGTAAATTAAACCTGAGATCAATAAATTAAAACATAATCAGACAAAATTATATAAATATAAACAAACATCCACATTATTTCAATGGACAATTTCAACAGAAAGGAGGAAACCATGAAAATGAACAAAATCTGGCTACCAGTATTTTCAAAACTAAAACCTGTACAGTAAATAAAGAGCAACACTCAAAAGACAGGGAAATTCCAGACAGGAAACAATCAATGCTAACGAAGGTGGCCAGTTACAACATACACATGCCTTCAACAGACAAGAGTTCTTTCCCCCATCCTGAACATTCCACAGATATATAAACCTCACTTGCCTTGTTTCCAACAGACCTCACAACCTCTGGGGATGCCTGCCATAGATGTGGAGAGAATGCTTCTGGAACATGGCCATACAACCCAGAAAACTCACAGCAATCCAGCCTATCGGCTATTAGGAATTGTGGGAGTTGAAGTCCAAAACACCTGAGGGAGGGCCCAAGTTCCCATGCCTGTTGTAGAACCAACTTGCCCCCATCTGCAGATCTATTACCGTAGGATAGCAGACCAAGAAGCGATGAAATGGTTGAGTTGTTGATGTTAACTGACTAGCGGGTTTTGTTTCTAACTTCTATCAGTTTATTGTGTTAAGTGAATTTGTTCAGAAGAAACGTGGACAAAGGTTACCTCTGAGAAGACATGTGAAGTAGAAGTTGAGATATGTAAGAAATGATTATGCCTTCCAACCCCATATGCATCAGGGAAAGATTGTTTTGGTAAGAATTACTGCTTATATTAACAGAAAGCAGAACGCAATATCTTCCAGTTGATGAGCAAAAAGTTCAAGCTCAATGAAATGTTGTTAATCCCATGGAAGCTAATAAAATAACACAAGATAGGAAGTATGATGCCAAGTCCCACACATTTCAAGGGCCCACACTCATTTACCTTAAATACACAAGTTTATTACAAACGAATATTCTCTTCTTCTATCCTATGTTCTGCCAAAAATTTTAACCCTTAAGACCGTGTTTATACTTTGCATGATTTTGTAGTCAGGTGCATTTGTGGGGGAGTCTTGGTGGCAGCTCTCCTCAAGATGTAGACTGTTAAGGTTTCGTTGAATTTTCAGAACAACATGGCACGGAGCTCTGCTCTTCTGAAGGTTCAACAAAATCCTAACAATCCACATCTTCAGCAGGTGACCTATGATGTTCTTATTCAGAGTGACTGAATGATGAGGGGCAAGGCACAATAATTCACATATTATTAGCCACAGTCCTATGATTAAACTAAGATGGCACTATTGTTACTCCACTTACATGAGGCCAGGTGGGCTTATATTTGAGGCACTGTCTCCTCAGCAATAATGCAACTGTGGCATGCCCTCCCTGTGGAAATCTGTACATCTTTTCTTTACATCTTTAAGCAGTCGTTGAACTAGTGTTCCTTCTGAATTTCAGCATTCTTTTAATTTTTGTCTTCCAGATGTTGCACGTTGCTTTTTCAGTTTGTTGATTTTAGACTGTCTCCCTGATTATGGTTCTGATAAACATTTATAATAAATAATAATAATTTTATTCTTATGTCCTGCCACCATCTCCCCAAAGGGACTCAGGGCGGCTTACAGGCAGCACAAAGTGCCTAAAAATAAACATGAAAGTGAACACAGTATAAAACACAATAAAATAAACACATGCACATATAGAACAAGATGTGATCCTCTAACCGTGGTGGTAAATTCCTGTAACCATGGCCGGGCTGTTAATATTAGAAATAAAGTAAATGCCAGCTGCAGTAATAGAGAGAGGGCAAGGGATAAAGTGCAGGATGTGCAAGTACTACGCAGGACAACTAGGGGCTAAATATTTTCAAAGGCTTGATTGAGGAGTCACGTCTTCAAGTCCCTACAAAAGGAGGACAGTTTGGGGGCCTGTCTAATGTCACTGGAGAGAGAGTTCCAAAGTCGTGGGGCCATCACCAAGAAAGCCCTCTCCTTTGTCCCCACCAACTGTGCTTGTGACAATTATTATATTATTTTGTCTTTTTAATTTATACCTTTGATTTGAAATTCAGGTATACTTTCATAAAGTAAATCCAAATTAAAGCTAAAATATGTTGCAATCTCACTGGACTCATTGGTGGTGAGTAAACATATACACACATATACATACACACACACATGTACTGGTCATAGTGTTATGAGAACACACATATATAGATAAATCCTGACAAGATGGTACCTAAATTGATTTTTTCGCATAGTCTGCCCTAATATTTCATGATGTAAGATGGGATACCTTTTAAATAAATAATGACTCACTTCTGCAAGAAGGACACCGGGATTCTTAAGTCACATCACTCACCTCTGTTTTATCCTATTCAACTTAGAGTTATGGTACTCTGCCCTACTGAACAGGATAATTCCTCCTCTAGGAACTATCTTACAAATATTATATAGTTCACTTTTTGTCAGTGGCATGGCTACTTATAATGCAAAGAACAAGGATATTTATTTTTGTATCTAATTTATTACATAATTCCCTTTCATCCAGTCCTCACAGTGAACCATGATCCTGTTATAGTTGCATTGCAATCACACCATCTCTATGCAAGCTAGCTTTAGATTCACAGTATGGAGAGTGTTCCGTGATTCAGTTTCTTAGGAAAATGAGGTCAAATTGCTGGTGTATCTGGGTTATCTAGAATATGGAATGCAGGGTGTGGAATTGGCTGGATCCACTTAGATTTGTCCTCGCTTCTCTCTTGGTAGTGGATAACACAGACCAGCTGCACAACACAGCATGGCACAGAGGCAGAGTAGAAAAGCCCCGGTCAACAGAAGACGCTGGCTGCAGAGGGCACGATCAGCCTGGGAGTGAAAGGAGTCTGGCAGTGAATTGTCCTAGTAGCAGCTCCCACCACAGAGAAACCCAGAATGCCAATGCATACGTACTGACCCCTTTCCTGGGTGTGAGTGACTGGCCACTCACACTTTTCTTACCTGGTCCAGCATACTGGACAGGGCAGGATTAGTTTGGTAATGTGATTGGTAGCAAATCCCTGGCTCTTGTAGATGCATGTCCCTCTCCTCTATCACACATGTGTGTGGCTGTCTGGGGGAAAAGAGGGCAGTGCTGCATTAGGGGGTTAAGAAGAGATCCTGGAAACCACAGTTCTTAGCTCTTGGCTCACCTTGTTTTGGGGAGAAGGGACAAAGGTGCAGTGATGCTAAGGCAGCTCTCCCGGGATATGGAGTTCATGATGACAGCCAAGACATGAATTGCCTCCTGAACATCAGGACCTGTATGTGTGGAAAGGTCAAGAAGGGATTGGCAGAACTGGGATTTCTTGAGATCTTTGTGGAAGAGGATACTGCAATACGTCAAGAGAGAGAGATCACTCACCTTTCAGACCTAATTCTGTTCCACTAACCGTCAGGCTTAGGTGGGTACCATTAGGAGGGTCTGTGCCATTGTGGAGGTCAAAGGAGAAGCCAACCATGACGGAGACGGTAGTGTGAGACTCAGCAATGGTTGCAGAAGGAGGTGGTGGTGAGGCATTTTCCTGAGTCTTATTTGGGACACAGAACATTAACTGAGCCAAAGACTGTAGCAGAGAGTTCCAGTCCTTAGAGATAGGGAGAAAAATTTCATCTTAGTTTCTTGTTTCCTTATTTTTCCTCATCTGCCTTTTTTCCATTTTGTTCAAGTTTCTCATCATCTTGCCTCTTAAAACCCTTTTTATTTTTAATTGATTGAAAACCGAAAGATGATAACTGTATTACTTGATTTTAAAGTTTGGATTGGTGTACGACAGTGGTTCCCAATCTGTGGTCTATGGACCACCAGAGATCCGTGAGAACGAAAATACGGTCCGCGTTTTCACCATTGCTACACTGTTGCCTCAAAACCACATGGCAACAAGAGTGACTGGTCTTGTGAAATCATCTTACAGTGCTGAGGTAATGGGAATGTTAGGAGAGGAGAGGCTGGCTACCAATGAAAGAGTACTACTGCCAAATCAGCTCCAGATTATTAAATATGGTTTTCTGTGGGCGAGCAGATGGTGACTACTGGATGGCATATCTTCTATATCTGAAACTAGAGCTAATGTGGTTTATTCAATGCAATTTTCTGAATCAGCACCCCAAATAACCAAACCGAATCTAAAATTGATCAAAAACTGATTCGTAACACTTTTGGTACTAATGTTGGAGAGTAGTCCCTTGTCAAAGTGGCCCCTGGTCAAAAAAAAGTTGGGAACCAATGGTGTATGGCCTCATCTTCAGAACATAGAACATCCAGGTCTACCCTTTTAAGGACAATTTTCTCTCAAACAAACGAACAAACAAACAAACAAAAACTTCCTTTGTAGCAGGGCTGACAACTTCTGTGGTTCTGAAGACCAGTATTCTGTTCCTGGGTTTGAATCATATGGTGGATATGAACTGCCAAAAATACCAAAACAAAGGTAGAAATGACTAGAAGTCTGTTTCTAGTTTTGGAAAACAGATGTTAAAAAATGTTCAATGCTACCAATTGGGGGACAGGGCTGTGACCTATTTAAAAAATGAATCAGTATTCCTAGAAGCTTCTATTTGAAGCAACCCATCTCATTTTTGTCAGAAAAAGTGGTCCGGGGAAATGGGAGCACGTTTCCTCATCTCTGCTTTACAGCATCTTTTGTTTTTCATTAAATTCCATAATACATACATTTAAAAATTAGAGCACAATGTGGAAAAATAACCACAGGCCAAAAGCAACCAGTCAGTGCTGCTAACACAGGAAATTCTGTTCTCATGGCTGAATCAGTGCATTCCCTTAGATTCAAATCATGTGTTTGAGTCTGTTTTGCAACAAATGCCTGGCTTTACTAGTTTTTCCCCCTTCATTGTGTGTCTGTACATGCATCAATCCTACTGTAGGGTTTTCTTGGCAAGAATTATTCAGAGGTCTTCCTCTGAGGCAGAGATGGTATAATTTGCATAAGGCACCTAGTGAGATTCCAAGACTGCGCAAGGATTTGAACCCTGGTCATTTAGCATCTTAGTCCAGCACTGAAGTCATGATAACACACTGATTCCTGCCTATAATTGGTGAGGAAATCGTTTGCATTTTATGTGAGTAAGCCGCCAATCAGTTATATCCCATAGTTTCAAAGCCATGGCCACTCCTTCCTTCAGCCACCAAACTTTAGCTGGAAAACCTTTGGTCCACTACAAACATTTTGGACAATGTCTTGCTGTTGGTCATGCTGGTTGATACTTCTGCAAGTTGTTTCAAATACACAAAGAACCAAAAGTTCCTCAGTAGCTAGCAAGATAACAAGGGAACCCTGTAGTTTCCACTACTATCTCCCATTCCTCGCCAGCCTGCACTTCTCCTACGGCCACCCCAATTCCATCACAAGTATTTTTGTCATACTTTCCACTTAAATTTGTCATTTCTTGCTCACCTCTTTGACATCAGGATTCTGAACCTCGTGTGACTGGATGTAGACAGCAAAACCAATAAAGGCAACAGCCAGTGAAAGAAGGCAGAAGAAGAAGGTGACCAGAGGTGGGTGTCGCTCCAGACAAACACGTAGGGAGCCCAGCAGGGAGCAGATGACCATGTTCAGCCCTAAGGTGAGGGTAAGAAGGTGGAAGTGTCATCCCAGCACTTGAAAAAACTGGCTGCAGTGGAGAATGCTGGTTCAAGAGCACTCCTATATTGTGCACACTATGAAGTGGTCAAGACCTGGCCCAGAAGCAGTATGCAAGTCTTCATTTCTCCCCTAAATTAAATGACCCTTGCACTCTCTATAAATTTGGACACACTTTTCTTACCTTCTCCTAATCTGTTTTAGGCACAAGCCTTTTCCCCAATATGATGTGATTTCTGGGCCTTTTGTGTTTCGAAAAATGAGCCTAAAAGACATTGTAAAGGATGGGATGAAACTGCCACTCCAAGGGGGCAGGAAGCCTTCAAAGATTTTTTTGTACAAAATGGTGTGTATAGTAGAGATGACCCTCTAAAGACAGTGGGGAGCTATCGATCCCTGATGTAAATGAGACTGACATACTTGGTTCTCATATATTTTATGGTGTTGTGCTGCTTTGACTCAAGTGATCCCCATGTGCTTTCTGAGGTAACACATTCCTACACAATTGAGTAATTTCATCAGCCTGGAAAATGAAATCACGTTAGCTTAACTCCTTATTCTGTACTTCATTCAAACAATTTGTTGGGTTTCCTTCTACTAATTCTTCTGAGTCTCAAAAATCATTTCTCTCCATCTTTTTTTTTTCAGAATTACATGTGTATGTAGTTCCCCAGCAACAAATGTTTTGAGAAACATACTCCACAAACATACTTTTTTGAGAAACATACTTAGCCTCTGATCGACTAATGGGGCTACAGACTGCCCTGACATCGTCAACATCCCCCAACATACTACTTGACAACTATATGAACATCACTCAAGAAATACAGAAGCACCTAAGGTTTAACAATTTTACATCAAGGAAGCAGCAACAGCAATACTCCAAGCCCTGGTTTGATAAAGATTGCGTCAATGCTAAAAATGCTCTTGTTGCTACTTATCAGGCCTTCATATCCAATACCTCACCATCAGCAGCGCAAGACCTCCTTCAACAAAAGAGGCATTACAAGCAGATGCTCGCATATAAGAAATGCCACTTACCAGGCCTTCGTGTCCAATACCTCACCATCAGCAGCGCAAGACCTCCTTCAACAAAAGAGGCATTACAAGCAGATGCTCGCATATAAGAAAAAGGAAGCTATGAAAAACAACTGGGCTCAGCTTATTAAAGCTGTCAAAGAGAAAGACTCAGCCACTTTCTGGCATATTACATCAAATGCCCAAAGATCTGATCAACCTATTGTGGATTCCCACATCCCTCCGGGGATTTGGGAGGCATATTTCCAGGATCTCTATATGGACATCTCTACTGGAAGGGACTGCCCCAACCTCGATACAGAGAACCTTCCACCATGGCCACCTGTATCAGCTACAGAAATTAAGAACCTGGTTGCCCAACTACCATCAGGCAAGGCCCCAGGAGAAGATCTTATCCCAGCAGAGGCCATCAAGAACAACCTGGATTTCTGGACCCCCATCCTAGCCTCACTTTTTACATGTATTGACAACCATGGCCAAATCCCCAAGGATTGGGGGCTTGCAATCATTGTTCCCATCTATAAAAAGAAAGGGAAAAAGGATGATCCTGCGAACTATCGACCAATCAGCCTCCTTAACACTATCAGCAAGCTATATGCTAGACATCTACAATGGAAACTCCAAGATTGGTTGGAACAAGAAAGCATATTAGCTGAGGAGCAAGCTGGATTCAGGGAAGGTCGATCCACCATAGATCAGTGCCTAGTGCTGCAACACCTTGTGGAAAAATATTCCTCCCAAAACATAACCTCACTATATGCTGCTTTTATTGACTTTAAAGCAGCATTTGATTCCATCTCGCGAGTTAAACTTTGGGAAAAACTGGAGAGTTCCACAATTGATCGCCGTCTACTATATCTAATACGCCAACTTCACGAAAAGACCACACTCAAAGTAAGATGCAACCCACAGGGCCACCTCACTGAGGCTGTTGAAACAGGCAAGGGTGTCAAGCAAGGCTGCTTCCTGGCCCCTTTGCTGTTCAACTTCTATATAAACTCCATAGTGGACCAGCTTCAAAACATGGACTTCCACCCCCCAAAGCTGGCGGGAAGACACATCTCCATCCTGCTTTATGCAGATGATGCTGCTGTACTCTCTAGAACACCCATTGGGCTCAAAAGAGCTTTGAGAGCATTAATACAACATTGCAACACAGATCAGCTCCAACTCAATTACAATAAAACTAAAATCATGGCTTTCGCTAATAGGCCCAGGACTTACTCTTGGAGCATAGATGGTCATAAAATTGAACAAGTTACATCCTTCAAATATCTAGGTGTAGTTTTCCAATCTAATGGTAGCAGAAGAGCTCATGGGGATCAAGTATCCAACACCGCGCAGAGGAGCTCAATTGCCATTCTTAAATATCTTAGGACAAGAGGGGGCCACTTCACACCGGCAGCGCTCAAGCTGTTTGAAGCCAAGTCATTAGCCCAACTCTTGTATGGGGCTCAGCTGGGCCCCTTCCCCAGTTTTGCCCCATTAGAGGTGGTTCAGTCCAAGTTTCTGAGATCGGCCTTGCAGGTACCTAAATGCGTTTCTAATGCCACCCTGCGACTAGAGACGGGCTTTATGAGAGTGGAGGCCAGGGTGTGGGTGGCCATACTTAACCTCTGGCTCAGACTGTCCCGTGCACCCCTTGGCCTTGCCCCACTAACCATGGAGGATGACTTCCAATCCACATGGAAGCAGGCGGTAGCATCCAAAATCTCCTCATTGGGATTTTCTCCAGGTCTACTATTAGCTATGGATTACAATCAAGCCAAAGCACTTATTAAACAATGTATCACAGACACAGAGCGCCAACTAGATCTGGCCTCGGCTCCAACCTTCCTTATCAGTGAAGACAGCAGATACCTTGCCTCCCCTATGGCATATTTAACATACTTAGAGGTTCCTATTCATCGAAGGGCTTTCACCCTGGCCCGATGCCACGCTCTCCCATCAGCTGTACTCGAAGGCCGCTACCGGAAGATCCCTTTCCCAGAGAGGCTCTGCCCCTGTGACTCGGGTCATGTAGAAACAATAGAACATGTGCTCCTTCAGTGCCCGTTCTACAGGGATATCCGTGCCAGGCTTATCTTACCTCTGATAGACAAGCACCCAGGCCATTCAGGACAATTTTATACCTCCATGCTACTTGAAGATATTAATTCAGCTACAACCTACAATGTTGCAAAGTTCTGTGCAGCAGCATGCAAAATCCGTCAGGGAATGACTAGTCCCAAAAGTGAACTATGTGTCCAGTAATCTTCTTCTCTGAATCTATCAATTTGGTGATGGATCTGTGCATTGTATGTTTTTACCCTGTTTCCCCTTCCGCTCCCTCACCCATATTGTGTTTCAGTAGTTATATTTATATTTTTAATGTACCAAACATGCCAGGTTTGTCTGGAAATGTGACACTATTTCCTGTGCTGGTCAATGACCGAAATAAATATTTTGAACATACTCCACAATGTCCAGAATTCCGATAGGAACATATGTGCTTGTGAGTTCCCTTCATGTGTGCAGATGTCCTTTTTCGGGTGCTGTGGGGGTTGGAAGTCTCTTCCTTTCTTTGCAGTGCATAAAGCGCCCATACTGCTTACTCAAGACCCATGAAGCCACCATGCATGGCCATTTTATGCTTTGTGGCAATCAAGCGGGCAGATCTGACTATCCTCATAACCTGAAATGAAATGATGGCAGGATTGCTGAGGTCTGCCAGGTCCTCTATGAGTCACTGAACTACTGTAATTATTTTCTGCCTGGCTATGGCAATATAGCCACCTCTCTTATCCCACCTGCTCTCCAAAAAGCATATAATGTCTCCATGTTGGACAGCTTCAAGGGCTTTTCAGTAAGTTGGGATGTTGGTATATGATCTAGTGTTGTACACGTCCATATGCAGGTATTTATGCTATATTGAGTTGATGCTGGATTGCAGCCTTTGACCCTGTTTGTCTTCAGAACAGAGCTAGCAAGGCCGTGGTGCAATTAACAGATAATCCCTTCTTCCTCTACACTCTTAACATTGGTTTCCCTTTTAGATCCACAAATGATTCCTTGCTGCCAAAGGATGTGACCCAGCCCCTAGCTTAGATGACTTAAAAGCCCATTGCTGGAGATCGTCCATCAGTGGTATTAGGCATGACAAATGGCACTTGCAAGGAGCTTCTATTTCTAGTTACCCATGCCCTTTTTAAAAAATCCATTTTCTCTCTCTCAGTTTTACGTTTTCCCATCCCAACAGTAAGCTAGCATCCCATGATCAATGAGCATCTTCAGTCCTCACTGGGCTGTTTTAGGTCCTCCGCCAAACTTGTTGAAACCACTCCCTTCCCATGTGCATGATGTCATTTGGGCTATACCAATACCATATTCAGAAAATGAGTTTAGTATTGTGATATGGCAAGAGCAGAGAATGTACTTTCTGCAGGAATACCTGGTAGCCTATTGTAGGAAATATACTGGACTAAAAGGAGCTCTGGCCTGATCTACCAAGGATGTTCTATGGCTTTCCAGGACAGATACAGTAATTCTACTGCTGCTATATTTATTTATTTGTCTTACCACAACTGTCTTCTTTGATACCTTTACAAACCAAAATGTGTATGTTCAAGAATCAAATTACATAATTTGAACCGATTGGTAGACCACAGGAGATAATGCGGAATAATAATTGACACCTGATCCTTGTTGTATCTCCCAGTATTGATTTCTCAGATAATATGTGATTCACTTCGCAGCCACTTCAGCTTCCTTCCAAAAAGAAGGTCAGTGTGGCCATCTTTCCACTTCATGTCAATCCCTGAAAACTTTCCTGCCAAATCACCACTCAGCTGCTAAAATGAAAAGTGGAGATGGATGATGGCTGCCTGGAAGACCTGATTCCAGTTCTGAGGGGTTGCAGAGGTGGCAGTGAATAGTTAAAATTGTTCAAGGCCATGGCTGGGGTCACGTGCCCTTCCAGATGTTGGAATGCAGCTCCCGTTATCCTTTACTATTGGCTATGCATTCTAGAGCGGATGGGAGCTGCAGGACAGTAACTTCTGGAAAGTTATGCATTGCCCAGTTCTGTTGTACGAGATTGCCTCCTCCATTACAAATACCCTAGAAGGCATGATCATCAAGTTTGCAGACGACACCAAATTGGGAGGGATAGCCAATAGTCCAAGAGGACAGGAGCAGAATTCAAAACGATCTTGACAGATTAGAGAGATGGGCCAAAACTAACAAAATGAAGTTCAACAGTGACAAATGCAAGATACTCCACTTTGGCAGAAAAAATGAAATGCAAAGATATAGAATGGGAGGCGCCTAGCTTGAGAGCAGTACGTGTTAAAAAGATAATGGAGTCCTCGTGGACAACAAGTTAACATGAGCCAACAATGTGATGTGGCAGCAAAAAAAAAAGCCAATGGGATTTTGGCCTGCATCAATAGGAGCATAGTGTCTAGATCTAGGGAAATAATGCTACCCCTCTATTCTGCTTTGGTTAGACCACACCTGGAATATTGTGTCCAATTCTGGGCACCACAATTCAAGAGAGATATTGACAAGCTGGAATGTGTCCAGAGGAGGGCGACTAAAATGATCAAGGGTCTGGAGAACAAGCGCTATGAGGAGCGGCTTAGGGAACTGGGCATGTTTAGCCTGAAGAAGAGAAGGCTGAGAGGAGATATGATAGCCATGTATAAATATGTGAGAGGAAGCCACAGGGAGAAGGGAGGAAGCTTGTTTTCTGCTTCCCTGGAGACTAGGACGCGGAACAATGGCTTCAAACTACATGAGAGGAGATTACATCTGAACATTAGGAAGAACTTCCTGCGAGAGCTGTTCAGCAGTGGAACTCTCTGCCCCGGAGTGTGGTGGAGGCTCCTTCTTTGGAAGCTTTTAAACAGAGGCTGGATGGCCATCTGTCAGGGGTGATTTGAATGCAATATTCCTGCTTCTTGGTAGGGGGTTGGACTGGATGGCCCATGAGGTCTCTTCCAACTTTGATTCTATGATTCTATAATATAATGGTATAGTACAATATAGTAACATTTAATACCGGTATTGTACTATGCTAATAATATAATAAATTATATGTATCTTGTAAGCAGCTTTGAGTCCCCTTCGGGGTGAGAAGGGCGGCATATAAATGTCGTAAATAAATAAATAAATAAATAAATTTCAACTCTTCTATAGTTTTCATACTTATGAAAGACACACATATGTAACCACCATAGAGCTTCTACTGCATTTTTCAGTGTCAGGTAATACTTCTCATCAAACTGGGTCCCCTTTTACACTGCCATATAATCCAGATTATCAAAGCACAAATCCACATTATCTGCTTTGAACTGCATTATATGAATTTACTCTGCCAGATAATCCAGTTCAAGGTCAAAAATGTGGATTTTATATGTCAGTATAGAAGGGGCCTGGGAGAGTCTCTGACAAACTAGAGAGCATGCAGGTCATTTATGCAATGGAAGCCATCTTGAATCCATGTATTTCTGTCCTGCTTTGTTGTCAGTCATTAATTTTTAACAAGTGCTAACGACTAGAAGACGAACATTACTATGGAAGTAAGAGAATGATTCTTTCTTAAATCAATGGACAATTGATATGGAACCCTTTCTGCCTCTCTGAACTTAAGCATCTGGACCAAAGCTAGCCACATAAACACTGAGGTCTGGATCAAACAAATTCATAAAAACCCTGATATAGTGTCATGCTGTAAATAAATCCAGGTGAGTTCAGTAAGGCTCATTCCCAGGTAGGTGTGCACAGGCCTGCAGTCATGGTATTGTTTGGGGGCAATTGACCTTTCATTTTTTCAGACCGTAATTCCTACAATCCCTCACCATAAGACATGCTGGTTAGAACTTCTGGGAGATGAAGGTAATAACATTTGTAAAGACAAATTTACACTCCCACTCCGAAGGTAGAAAATGCATTTGAACATGCTGCCTAAATCATTTCTGCTGATGTTTCAGTGAAAAATTAAGGGATTTATAGATTCTCAACTGTTCATGTGGAAATGACCTATTTATACCATCACTGGTTCCAGTCCTATACTATATTTAGAATTGTTTGTCAAACTGCTTTTACTGTGGCAATTATCTACAGAAAATCCTTTGTTAAAAATACAACAATGGACTATTCAAAAGCAATTTTTTCTTTATTCAATTTCTATAAAACTTGGTACTATATAGTTGACTTCAGTATTCCATGATACACAGCTCTTTTACAAAGGATTCTTTTCAAAATAGGAGCAATAAACTGCCCTGATCTGACAAGCTCTTTTGGTCAGTCCAGCTTCTGACAATGGTACCCTTGGCCTAGCAGAAGCATTCTGGTTTTCAGTAGCAATAGGGCTTTCTAGCGGCTCCAACAGCTCATCGCCTTTGATCTCACAGATATTGTGTAGGATACAGCATGTAGCTATGACTACTGGGATGAGCTTCTCCCTGACATCCAGCCTCATCTGCAAACATCTCCAGCGAGCTCTCAGGACTGCAAAAGCTCTCTCTACACAGGTTCGGCACTTAGCCAGTCTCTCATTGAATGTCTCTTGAGCCTCAGTTTTTGGCGTTGGGTATGGCTTCATTAACCAGGGGCGAAGTGGATATGCATGATCCCCAATTATGACTGGGGTCATTGAAACCCCCTCCAGCACTGATGGAGTTTGTGGCCCAAAAGTGCCTTCATCCATACTATTGAAGAAGGGAGAGTTGTGCAGGATGCGGGAATCATGAGACCGCTCAGGAAAGCCAACGTAGATATCAGTGAAGCGGGATTTGCTGTCCACCAGGGCCTGCAATACCATTGAATAGAAGCCTTTACAATTAATGTAGGAGTCTGCTGAGAATGGCGGGCAAAGAATAGAGATGTGTATGGCATCAATTGCACCCAGACAGTTGGGGAAGCCCAACTCCTTGAAGCCTTCCATGATTTGTTCTGGGTCTCCCAGCTGAATTGTCTGAGTCAGCAGCCTGCTGTTTATTTCCTCACAGACCTCTTCAAATATTGAGCAAGCAGATGAAATTCCCACCCCAAAGAGTTCTGAGACAGTCTTGTAACTGTCATGGTGAGCTAACTTCCAGATGGTCATGGCAACCCTTTTCTCAACAGGTATATGTGACCGCATGCCAGTGTCTCGACGCTGCAAGGCAGGGCGCAACTCCTCCGCGATATACATCAGTGTAGAGCGTGACATTCGGAACAAAGAAATCCAGCACCTGTCATCCTGCTCTGAAGAAATCATCCGCTCCCACCATTCACTGCATCTTGGAAGCATCCAATGTGACCTCTCTGACAAGGCCATCAGCTCATGCTCATAGTGCAGGGCAGGAGAAGAGGAGTATACCATGGTGACCACAGAGACAATAGCATTTCGGTGAAGGCGCAGCAGGGCTC
Source organism: Anolis sagrei ordinatus (assembly GCF_025583915.1). Classification (NCBI taxonomy): domain Eukaryota; kingdom Metazoa; phylum Chordata; class Lepidosauria; order Squamata; family Anolidae; genus Anolis; species Anolis sagrei. The sequence goes on along the minus strand of NW_026847660.1, from coordinate 17,109,282 downwards.
TCTTACGTCGCACACTGGCAGAGAGGATACGCCAGAGCACTGCAGCTGACCGCCGGAAGCGCCTGCGCTGCAGGATTCTGGCTATGGCAAAAATCACGGCACGTCTGTTGAGCATCCATTGTTGTATGAGCAACTGAGACGTTTGAACACAGGCAGCAACAAGAGCTAGGCACTCCTGCTCCATTTATTCCGCTTCTCTTGAAGTTCACAGTAGGTTCAAAGAGAAGGGATGTTACTGTGCTGGGTGATCAAACTCCTTCCCCAACTACTCCGATGGCCAAGGCTGGGATGACAACTGCAGGCAAGGAGAACTCAAAAGCAGTCTTTGAACTTCACCTGGAAAGGCACTGTTGAACTGAAGGGCAATACATTTTAATTGTCTTTTTGCTTGCTAATTAAATCACATTTACATTTTAATTATAAAGGCCTTTTTTTCTAATATACTAGTAAAGACATTCTCTTCTGCTTATGCACAGAAAGAAATCATTTAGGATTGAGCAAGGCAACACCTTACAGATGTTTCTGGCTATAATAACCTTAAAAGGTATGACAAATAGTGCTATTATTGCGCTATGCTAATAATGATAATATATTGTATGTACATATAATATTGACCATAATATTGTAATACAATTCCAATAATAATATAATACTTATATATTTTATAGTACATGTAATACTACTAATAATATTGTAGTATAGTGGTATAGTACAATACAGTAATATATAATACTAGTATTGTGCTATGCTACTAACATAATATATTTTATATGCATATGAGGTCTCTTCCAACTCTTTGATTCTATGATTCTATAACTTGTAAGCCGCTCTGAGTCCCGTTTGGGATGAGAAGGGCAGGATATAAATGTCATAAATAATATATATATAGCCAGGAATTATGTCATAGTTCACATTGGGAGACCACAAGGATTCCTGACCCTACAAAAGTCTCAAGCTTTAAGAAAGCAATGTATGGTTTGGTTCTGTCATGTAGCCTAGAGTATTCAGAAGCATACCTTCCTGACAAAAAGAGCTCTTCAACAGTGGAACTCCCTGTATCAGAGTATGGTTGAAGCCCCTTCGAGTCTTTTAAACAGAGGCTGGATGGCCATCTTTCAGGAGTGTTTTGATTGTGCTTTTCCTGCATGGCAGGAGGTTGGGCTAGATGGCCATGTAGTCTCTTCCAACTCTATTATGCTATGATTCTTCCCACTGATCATCACTCAGTCTTAGTTATTTACCTATACCTAGCGTTTGCCTTGACTAGATGGCCAGGTAGTTTCTTCCAACTCTATTATGCTATGATTCTTCTCACTGATCATCACTCAGTCTTAGTTATTTACCTATACCTAACGTTTGCCTCAAACTAGAACATTTGTTTTAGTACTTGCACTCCAAGCTGATCTATCAAGTAATTAATGTTTTCTAACATAAAAGCATAGCTTCCGTGAAAGTCCTGCATCCAGCCAAACAGTAGTTACTCAGTAGTGAAGAATGTCTGACACAAGTTCAGAGACAGTTATGGCTACATCATTATAAGCAGGTTGTGAGGGAAAGGCCACTAGATCCTCACTCAATTTATTATCTCACCCACTTTCAGAATCCCTACTCCTGTTACTAAAAGAGCAAGATTTCAAGAGGTTAATTTAATTCCTCCGAAGGCATTTCATTCAAACCTTGACTGTGGCTGAATTGAGTTTTAAATCCTCTTTTCTGTGAAATGAGCAAGACATTAATGTATTCTCAGTGTTTGAGGCTCAGTTCTGTGGGCCTACTGACCCAAATAATTCTGTTCAGCTGCTATTTCACTACAACACTTAGCAACACTTGCAGAAGTAATTTAATGCCTCTTTGCCCTACTGCCTTATTTTTTTAAAGAACAGCAGTGAAAAGCATTTAGAACTGATCCAATATTTGTTTCAATGCCTACACACAGATATAGTTTTTAACTATACTTATTTTCAGAATCTTCACAATTTTCAAAGTGTAGGCTGTTCTATTATGGCTGCAACCCTACACATCCTTGCATGAAAGCAAATCCCATTGAACCCAGCAGTACCTATTTCTGAGTATTATATTAGGGATGGTCACTAATAATAAGGGTTACCCTATGAATGGATGCTTGTGCTCTATGTACTATGCTGTTTCCCCAAAAATATGACAGTGTCTTATATTAATTTTTGCTCCCAAAGATGCATTAGGTCTTATTTTCAGGGGATGTTGAACAAAAAATGAACATTTATTATATACTGTAGTGTACAGTAGTTGTCAGTATATAATAAATATACTGGCCTCACACACAGGGCCACAAAAACAAGGGCTGTAAAGTACCTTGCTCCCACACACTGACTAGAGCAGTGTTTCTCAACCTTCCTAATGCCGACCCCTTAACACAGTTCTTCATGTTGTGGTGACCCCCGACCATAACATTATTTTTGTTGCTACCTCATAACTAATTTTGCTACTGTTATGAATCGTAATGTAAATATCTGATAGGTGGAATGTATTTTCATTCACAGGACCAAATTTGGCACAAATACCCAATACAACCAAATTTGAATATTGCTGGGGTTGGGGGAGGATTGATTTTGTCATCTGGAGTTGTAGTTGCTAGGATTTATAGTTAACCTACAGTCAAAAAACATTCTAAACTCCACCAACAATAGAATTGAACCAAATTTGGCACACAGACCTCCCATGACCAACAGAAAATGCGGGAAAGGTTTGGTAGGCATTGACCTTGAGTTTTGGAGTTGTAGTTCATATATATCCAGAGAGTACTGTGGACTCAAAACAAGGATTGATCTGGACCAAACTTGTCATGGATACTCGAAATGCCCAAATGTGAACACTGGTGGAGTTTGGGGGAAATAGACCCTGACATTTGGGAGTTGTAGTTGCTGGGATTCATAGTTCACCTAGAGTCAAAGAGCATTCAGAACCCTTCCAAGGATAGAATTGGGCCAAACTTCCCACATAGAACTCCCATGACCAAAAGAAAATACTGTGTTTTCTGATGACCTTTGGTGACCCCTCTGAAGCCCCTTGTGACCCCCCAGGGGTCCCAACCCCCAGGATGAGAACTACTGGTCTGTTTCTGGACCTGGGTTGTTGGAGGTTTTTCTGGCTATATGGCCATGTTCAAGAAGTATTCTCTCCTGGCGTTTCGCCTGCATCTATGGCAGGCATCCTCAGAGTTCCTGGACCACTTGTACAGCAGAAATGGTATCGCAGCTTCTGGCCACCAGGGGGGGCATGCTTCCAAACAAAAACTTTGCTAGGTCTTATTTTTGGGGGAGGCCTTATACTCAGCAATTATGCAAAACCTCTACTAGGTCCAGGAGATGTCTTATTTTCAGGGAAACAGGGTAAACTGGATACTCTGAATGCTCATGAAAAGCAAGGGACCAATGTTCTCCAATTAATCTGAAAACTGGAGAAGAAGCTGCAGCAGATGGGAAGCAACGTGCCGATTTTAACAGCAAACTGGTGTATGTATGTGTAAATAAATGACAAAATACCATTTCCCCAGAAAATTTTCATACAGTTTTTAATGGCATTTTGCTGCCAACAATACAGGGGAATAGCAATTATGTTTGCTATGGTATTCCTTTCTCCCTTTGCCACCTTCCCTGCCAGAGCTTCCATGAAATGTGTTGCCCATTCCAATTGTCACAAAAGCATGTCAACAACAAAGACAGGAAAGAAAGAGTGATGGAGAGAGAAGAAGGAAGCTTGTGGCAGACTGCCTCATGGTGCAGTGGCATGTGCAAGAAGGGGAGTTTTCAGAGTGTGAAAGCGTGTATCTTTTCATCAGACTATGATGAAAATCCCATTAGTGGCATATATGAGCTTAAGTATAGCTTGCACATAGATTTGTCATGCTGAACACCAGATGGGGCTCTTGTAATGTTGTTAAACTCAAAACAGATTGAGGTACCATAAAGCTCCAGGTAGACAGGTGAAGGCACCTGCCTTCCCAATCCTTCCAATCTCACTATTCCCCTCAAAACAGTGCTTGCTTCTTGGTGGAAAGGAAGAAGGAAGAAGGCACAGAGGCCCTGGAGACAAGGTCAGAACGTGGTACTTCCTTGCTTTTCTTCTTACACTCTCCACTGGGGAATGTCATACTGGCCAAATTTTTCTACACCAGAGGTCCCCAAACTAAGGTCTGTAGGCTGAATGTGGCCCTCCAAGATAATTTACCTGCCACCCACCTTAAACTTTAGACTTAGGGTCGCCCTAAGTCTGAAACAACTTGAACGCACACAACAACAACAATCCAAATTACCTTGACTATCTCATCATCCCAAAGCAGGCCCATGGTTCCCATTGAAATACTGGTAAGTTTATGTTGTTTAAAATTGTTCATCATTTTAAATATTGCATTGTTATTTTATATATATATATATAGCGGCGTGAGCTCCTGCTATTAGCCCCAGCTTCTGCCAACCTAGCAATTCAAAAACCTGCAAATGTGAGTAGATCGATATTTGGCAGGAAGGTAACAGCACCCCATGCAGTCATGCTGGCCACATGACCTTGGAGGTGTCTAGGGACAACCTATGTCCCTATGTCCCTATCTATGATTGAATTCCAATTTCTTTCCTCCTTCAAAATGAGCCGATTTGTCAGTGTCTGAATTGTCTCCTTCTCTCCACACTGGTAAGCAGCAGGGTCTCCCAGGGCCTGGCTGTTGGAAGGAAGGTTTGAACAGAGCACAAAGGCCAGAGGGGGAAGCAGACACAGGAAGAAATAACATGTTCTTTATGTTAGTTCAACCTGTGAGTTTTAGTTAAACATACACTTTCCGTCCTTCTATCCTAGGGGGAAAAAATTCAATTCAAAATTTTACATGGTCTGCCTAAATATTGCTTCTGAGGGGCTTCAACATAACACAAAATCTAGATAATAAATATACAGATGCAGGGGAATAAGGTTTCAAGTATATACTTGTATAGGAGCTCCAGTTTACCTACAAACATACTGGAGGGAAAGGAAAAGCTGGGAGTAGCTCAGACTGTGCCAGTCATACATTAAATTAACTCAAGTTCCAATCCTATTTCCATATTAGGGGGAAATAACTTTTAGATTGTATATCTGTTCTAGGAATCCAGGGCACACTTCGAGTCAGACAAAAGGGTGGTTCTCAGAGGTCTGGAAGAACCCTAAATGCTATAGTGTCGCACTCCAGATTTTGAAGCATATCCCAGCCAAAAATCATGCCTGGGGATACTAGTATTTAAAGGCACATTTGTCATGATCTATGTCCCTACTGTCCAGGATCCTTTGAGGCTGATCTTGCCAAAAGCCTGTGACAGGTTTTCCTTAGGGTTGCCATTAGTTAGAACTAACTGGAAGGCACACAAGAACACAACATAAAAAGCAGGGTCAAACATATTCTAGACCATGTCCTTCCCAAAAGTGTCTGCAGCCAAATCAAGGAATTTAGAGCTTGGGATATGTTGTGTTTCCTATATGAAGAAATACCAGTCAGATATTTCCTTGTGTTGCCTAGACAGGAGCAGGGGAAAACTGGCAACAGGGACAAAGCATCATAATAATAATCTGCACTGATCATTTAATTCAGTTGGCTACTACCTCGAAACTGCAGTGGCCAAATAACAAACTCCCTCAGGAACAAACAAAAACAAGCATTTCCTGCATCTCAGCGCTGTTGTGTAATGACTATGTGGGCCTCAAACAGGTTTCAGGATTTCCTATGTAATCCATCAGCGGAATCACTTTCTTTATACTGGTTTGAAATTGCATTAAATGGTCAGTGTAGATAGCCCCTAAAAAGTAACCGCATATTAACATGGTGACCTAACACAAAGCTACAGAAAACAGAACTGAAAGCACTGGGTCAACCAGAAGCCTTTCTCAATAAATGGTAACGGAGCTGCTCCTTTAGTTTGTTTCTGCAAAATGAATGTTCTAAAATATGGAACAACTGCTGGAAAAGCCCGGTTTCTACCATCAGGGCCTGTTGCACAAAAAGCACAGGTAGAAAAATTAATCTGACCCTCACGTTCTTACTCTAGAAAGTACAAAAGAAAATTAGATCTAAGAATTAAGGGAAAGTACTCCCATTGACCCATAGATAAGTCGACCCAGTTTTTTGGGGGGTGGATTTTTTGACTGGAATTTCTAGACATATACATGAACATATAGGGCAATTTTCTCATAAATATTTTGGCCTTCAAGAAATCCTAACAGCTGGTAAACTGGCTGGGATTTCTGGGAGTTGTAGGCCAAAACACCTGGGGACTCATAGGTTGAGAACCACTGATCTAGATTATCGGCTTTGAACTGGATTATATGGCAGTGTAGAGTCATATAATCAAATTCAAAGCAGATCATCTGGATTCAGAAACTGAATTACATGGCAGCGTAGATCCAGGCTATGAGACCATCTTTGGTATGGCTTTGAATGACATACCTAAATGTTCATCTATGCTGTAGGATTAATGTGGTTTGACAACATTTCACCGCCATGGCTAGGGAATCTTGTACTTTGGCGGAGAAGGCGAAATACCTTCTCTCTCCATGTACCAACCCGGGCCCTTCAATCTTCGGGGGAGGTCCTCCTGTCACCTTTACCAATCTCACAAGCCCGTCTTATGGGTACAAGGGAGAGAGCCTTCTCCTCGGTGGCTCCCTGACTTTGGAACTCTTTACCTGGAGAGATCAGGAAAGTCCCTTCACTAGAAACATTTAAAAAGAACCTTAAAACCTGGCTCTTCCGCTGCGCCTTTGGTGAGTAGGTGCACACCACAACATTTTGCACCCCTCAATGCTTTTCTGTTACTGGAGTTCACGCACCCCAAATGGGAAGTTCAACCTCATAAATCCCCGTAAATGTCTTGCTCCTTCTTTATCTCATCACAGTTTTTAAATTGTTTTATCCTGTACACGTGGCCCGCCCATTGTTATCGTTATTGCTATTGTGATTGTGTTTATTAGAATGTTATTTTAAGACTTTGTTTTCTTATTATTAATGTACTTTGGTGATGTTGTCGTTTTTTATGTTTGATTTTATTGGTGTAATATGTTGTCCGGGCTTGGCCCCATGAAAGCTGCTTCGAGTCCCCATTGGGGAGATGGTTGCGGGGTATAAATAAAGATTATTATTATTATTATTATTATTATTATTATTATTATTGTCAAACTATAACTCCCAGGGTTAAATGGCAAAGTTAAAGCTGGTACCAAACTGTATTAATTCTACTGTGTAGCCACTCAAAGGAGAAGGAAGATGGGGAAGCCTGTGAAAACTAGAGAGGGTCCCTGTACTTTTAATGGTTGTGTCTTTATATACCAGGCATGGTCAAACTTGAGCCCTCCAGGTGTTTTGGACTTCAACTCCCACCATTCCTAACAGCCTCAGGCCCCTTCCAAAGGAAGGGGCCTGAGGCTGTTAGGAATGGTGGGAGTTGAAGTCCAAAACACCTGGAGGGCCCAAGTTTGACCATACCTGGTATATACATTGTTTACACAACCATTAAAGGTACAGGGACCCTCTCTAGTTTTCACTCTGAGAACACCACTTTATCTACCTATCTATCTATCTATCTATCTATCTATCTATCTATCTATCTATCTATACACACACATATCTTACCTCAGTCCTGCTGTTGCCTCCAGCTTCCACCGACTCCCCCTCCTTTCAAAACCCTTCTCGAATATCGAGGCTACTGTCCCTTTAAAAGCGAGCGGCGCCCCTCCACTTTCAATCAGCCGAGGAAGTCGTACTAGGTCGGCGCATGCGCAAACTCATTCTTTTCCCTCTAGCCGGGCGTCTTTGAGCATATTCGTCGCACGTACGTGCGTGCGTACTGCGCACGCGCTCGCTCGCACGCCGGCCCGCTTCCTTCGCTATGAAAAGCACGCCTTCCCGCTCTTTGGTACTTTGCTCCAAGGAGCCATAGAGAAGAAGCGCAGAGCGGCCTCCTTTTGCTGGAAGCTTGGGGAGCCATTTTGTTTGTGGGCAAAAGTCGTCATTTGAGGCTTCCTCCTCTCTTCCATCATTGAAAAGGATTTGAGGAGTGTTCAAGCCTTATAGATGGCTCCTCTGAGGAAATAGAAAGGCCAAACTACATGGCCAGATCCATATGAAAGTGATTTTTTAAATAATAATAATAATTTTCTTCAATTTCCTCAGATGATTTTTGAAGAAGCTTCATTTTCCATCAGCCTCCTTGAAGCAGTGGCTTTCTTGCCTTCCTCCATTTCCCTCCTGCACCTTCTATCTCTCCTTCCTTGCCTTCCCTTATATCTGCCTTCCTTCCCCCTTTTAAAACTCTTCCCCTTCTTTTCCTTTCTCTTCCCTTCCTTCCCCACATACATTTTCCTTTCCTTTCTCTTCTTGCCTTCCATTATTTACGTTGTAAGCCTGAGAGCAAATTAATATTGTGTAAGCCTCTCAAAGGGCCTTTGTTACTGAGGAGCAAGGTAAAAATTCTCTAAATAATACCGAATAACTGTGGATTGCTGAGTGTTTTCCGGGCTGTATGGCCATGTTCCAGAAGCATTCTCTCCTGACGTTTCGCCTGCGTCTATGGCAGGCATCATAGAATCAAAGAGTTGGAAGAGACCTCATGGGCCATCCAGTCCAACCCCCTGCCAAGAAGCAGGAATATTGCATTCAAATCACCCCTGGCAGATGGCCATCCAGCCTCTGTTTAAAAGCTTCCAAAGAAGGAGCCTCTACCACACTCCCTCTGGGGCAGAGTTCCACTGCTGAACGGCTCTCACTGTCAGGAAATTCTTCCTCATGTTCAGATGAGGAAGGTTGTGTGATCAAATACATCTTTCTCCCTCAGTTTCTTCTCCCAACTTTTCTTGCTCTTCTTTTCCTTTATGATTTTTCTCATCGACTTTGACCCTCTTTTCTTCCTTTGCTTTCCATCATACTTTCCTCTACTTTTCTTTCCTTTCTTCCCTCCTGCCATTTCTTTCTTCACTTCCTTCCATACTTTCCCCTCTTTCTATTTCTTCTCCCTTCATTCCCTCAATTTCTTCTCCCAACCTTTCTTGCCTTTCTTTTCCTTTGATTTTCTCGTCAAACTTGACCCTCTTTTCTTCCTTCCTTTCCATTCCCGCATATTTTCCTCATCTTTCTTGCTTTCCTTTCTTCCCTCCTGCCATTTCTTTCTTCACTTTCCTCCATACTTTCCCTTTCTATTTCTTCTCCCAACCTTTCTTGCTTTTCTTTTCCTTTCTGATTTTCTCATCGACTTTGACCTTCCTTCCTACTTTCCTCTTTCTTGCTTTTTTTAAATTCCCGCTTGCCATTTCTTTCTTCACTTCCCTCCATACTTTCCCTTTCTATTTCTTCTCCCAACCTTTCTTGCCCTTCTTTTCCTTTCTGATTTTTCATTGACCTTGACCCTCTTTCCTTCCTTCGCTTTCCGTCATACTTTCCTCTTGCTTTCCTTTCTTCCCTCCTGCCATTTCTTTCACTTCCCTCACTTTCTATTTCTTCTCCCAACCTTTCTTGCCCTTCTTTTCCTTTCTGATTTTTTCATTGACCTTGACCCTCTTTTCTTCCTTCCTTTGCGTTGCCTCATACTTTCCTCTTCTTTCTTACTTTCCTTTCTTCCCTCCTGCCATTTCTTTACTTCCCTCCATACCTTCCCCTTTTCTTTCTATTTCTTCTCCCAAACTTTCGACAGTGACCTACTCTTCCTTCGTGTTCCCTCATCCTTTCCTCTTCCTTCTTGCTTTCCTTTCTTCCCTCTGCCATTTCTTTCATCCCTTCCCTCCATACTTTCCTGACTTCCCCCCTTTCCTCTGTCTCCCTTCATTCCTTCTCCCTTCTCCTCATACACAGGTCACCTAGCAACAGCCAATCAGCTTTGTCCCTTTTTCGGTCATGTCTCATTGAGCCACTTCACCAAATCTGCTTTATTTTATTTGGCCTTTGCTTTGAGCATAGGATAGGTGGTTGTTGTTTTATTTGCATTCTTTGAAGTTGGGACAGGACAATGGAGGGAACATGGGCAGGCAGCCCAGAAAACTCACAGATATCCAGTGATTCCAGCCATGAAAACTGCCATGCCATCTTTTGAGGCACTGTGTAGGTGCCATTTGTAAGCCCCAGGGGTAGAGATAGGCGGGGTATAAATAAGGCAAACAAATAAATTAATGCTTGGTCCGGATCCATCTATCCATTTAGAAGGCTTTGCGGTATAAACCAACAAACAGGTATACCAATACTTTGACTTTTATATAGACAGGTTTCAAACACATAACTCAGTTAAGAACGAGGATGAGGCAACAGGAAGTGTGAGAAATCTATCTCTAGGAAGGAAAATTCACCCCTGAAAGAGTTGTTGTTATTATGATTATTATTGGGAAAAGGTGTCTCAGCTGGAGCTTTACTCCTTAACCCTCATTTCCACAAGCCATTTTTTCAAAATCCAATTATTGCAGGGACAGAAAGTGAGGTGAAACAGACAACAAAGCAAACACCACAGGGGTATTCACCCTTTCCTATGCTATCCAGAACTTGCATGCGTGTGTGTGTGACGAATTATACTTTAAATAGTACATGTTTTTACATATACAAATTCAACAAGAACAAACCTACAGAACTGTGAATGACAGAAGATGTTAAAAAACAAGATTATGGCAACCAGACTGATTGATAATCCCACTTCTGACACATCCCTATTCTTTGGAAGCTTTTAAGCATCTGTCAGGGGTGATTTGAATGCAATATTCCTGCTTCTTGGCAGGGGGTTGGACTGGATGGCCCATGAGGTCTCTTCCAACTCTTTGATTCTATGATAACTTGCTTTGAATGAAATTTTTCTGTTTCTTGGCAGGGGGTTGGACTGGATGGTCCATGAGGTCTTTTCCAACTCTATGATTGGAGAAAACGTGGAGGTAGTGACAGACTTCGTATTTCTAGACACAAAGATGACTGTAGACGCAGACTGCAGTCAGGAAAACAGAAGACATTTACTTCCTAGGAGGAGAGCAATGACCAATCTCGATAAAATAGTGAAGAGTAGAAACATCACACTGGCAATGAAGGTCCACATATTCAAAGCAATGGTAACCTATGGATGCGAGAGCTGGACCATAAGGAAGGCTGAGTGAAGGATGATAGATGCTTTTGAACTATGGTGCTGGAGGAAAATTCAGAGTGCCTTGGACTGCAAGATCCAACCAGTCCATACTCCAGGAAATAATGCCTGACTGTTCACTGGAGGGAAGGATATTAGAGGCAAATATGAAGTACTTTGGCCACATAATGAGAAGACAGGAAAGTTTGGAGAAGATAATGATGCTGGCAAAAAGGGAAGGAAAAAGGAAGAGGGCCAACTAAGGGCAAGATGGGTGGATGGTATTCTTGAAGTGACTGGCTTGACTCTGAATGATATGGAAATGGCCACAGCTGACAGGGAGCTCTGGCGTGGGCTGGTTCATGAGGTCACAAAGAGTCGCAAGCAACTGAACGAATAAACAGCAACAACCAATACACTACCATTATTCAAGTGCTGCTATTACAGTTGACAAAATGTATTTATGTATAGCCTTTTAATAAAATGGCCTGTTGTACTGTTGAAGATTAGGGGCTTTACAGCAATTAAAGAAATGAGCATCCCATCAATCAGCATATATAAATAGACAACTTCTCAGAACTGACCCTACATACCTAAAGGATGCACAGAAGGTAGATGCCAACTCCCTAATTTCTGCTAAGGTGTTCCAGCTCTCAAAGTACCTCCTTCCACCTCACATCCCATCACCACCACCAAAGCATTGTGTTTGCAACAAAGTCTGCCCTTCATCCCTGTGTTGTGCTGGACAAGAATCAGACACTGGCCATGCCAAAGATGTGAATTTAAATAAATTCTTTTTTTGCCTTTATTTTCAGGGGAATCCAGAGAAATTAAAAACCATGTGAAGAAATTAAAAACCAGAGCATTGAATCAGTGGGAAAGGAGTGGGGATGAGACATGAGCCCCACTCGGGGCAATTTGGGCTTATAACAGCGGAGGGAGGGAGGTAGGCAGGTGGCGTAGCTTCCCCTTTCAAGATGCCTGGGCTTCTCCGGTCTTCAAGGGGGGATAGGGGCAGGCGCTGGGCCTCTCCCCATGTTCCCCCTCATATCTTAGCGGTGCTTCCCCTGGGCTTTCTTGGAGTTAACCTTTTCCGTCCAAGGTATCCGTGTAGACCATCACTCTGCTAGGAGCTAGAGGGGAAAAGGAACACAGATAGTGATGGTGAAGTGAACACATATACACAGCAGAGATGTATCATGGCAAACCAGATCCCAGGCTTTCTTCGGGCCTCATTATTCTAATGCACATGTATCAAATTCAATCTAGTCCAGTATGTCATTTTATGCGCCCCCCCCCCCGATGCTAAATTCTTATATTCCTCATTATTAGACATCATGACTAGAGCTGATGGGAGTTGTGATACAGTAACATCCAGAAGACTGGAGTTTATTCCTTTTAGTCAGGAGAGTGGGGTTTGAGTGTAAATGCAAGGCTTTTGGGCCTGATGCCTAATCTTTAAAATGACCTTTGACTTTTTCTCAACCGCAGAGCCACAAAGGCTGTTGGGTTGCAATTCCCATTATCCCCACTTGCATGCCAGATCATCAAAAGTGATGGGAATGGTCATTCAATAATATCTTTGGACCCAAAATGAGTAAAAACTAAAGTGCACCAATCACTATGTAGAAATATGATTGTTGGCCCTCTGTATCCACAGATTTTCCATCTCTGGATTCAACAGACCTTTGAAGGCAACCATAAGGCTGATGTGGCCCTCAATGAAAATGTGTTTGCCTATAATAATAATAATAATAATAATAATAATAATAATAATAATAATAATACCACTTTATTTGTACCCCGCTACCATCTCCCCAAGGGACTCGGTGCGGCTTACATGAGGCCGAGCCCGAATACAACAATACAAGCAAAACAACAGTACAAGCAATTAAAATAAAACACAGACAATAAAATATATCCTATTCTAATGTATTATGATAGTGAAACAACAGACTTCTGACAATCTTCACAGAGACAGTTATCCTATAAATGGGCTGAACTATCGAGGGCAGACCCACACTCAGAATCAGTTGTTGCCTCCAGCACCTCTCCCCATGTGTCCCAATCTCATTCAATATAGTTTCTACATCTTCTCATACTCCAGAAAGCCAGCCAGCCTTGTAACTTAAACAGCATCTGTCTACCATATCTAGATTCAATAGCTGCTACGGAAGAAAGCATGCCCTGCTCTCTTGGTCTTTGGATTGTGCTGACTAATGGCTCTTAGGTGTCACTGCCATATGAGTTGTCCAGATTTATGTTCTCTGGCTGAAAATATTTTACAAAACACAATGTCGCCCTTTCACTGGAGGGTTAGGCTCTAGATTAGTCAGCATCATGCAGCAATTAAGGTTTGAAAATTAGGAACTATGTGCTCAAGCACAGCTAAAGTCTTGTTTTCAGAAAGTCAAAGGATGCAAAAATATGAATTCACCCTGTTTCAACTTTTAGAAACAACTTTCTTTATAAAATATAGTGCTTCATTGGAGTATTTGTGTGCATGTGTCAATGGTTATATGACAAGGAAAATACTAATGCATTTGGAAAATTATTTTTCTAAAGTTAAGATCATTTTGTATTTGTTTTGGCTATTAATCTAGCTGTTGCAAAGGGTCCCAGCTATTGTTTCTGATAAAAAGATACAGTCCACATTGACTCTTGGAGTGACATCTCCTTTCTAAGATCTCCAAATACCACTCCATCTCTTACATCCCTTCAACTTGTACAACTGCACTTCCCAGAATTCCATAAGACTACTTTTAACTAAAGTTAGAAAGGGCATTGCTCAGCTTTTCCGAAATCACTTAAATCACAGTTTGGAAATGACATAGCTAACCTTGGGTTCTGCATGAAGATACAGGTAGCTGGGCACAAAATATCAAGTCAGCTGAAGCAGGAAGTACTATGCTACCTGTATCACTGGTCTTACAGGTCTAAGTTTGATTGATCGAGAATTGTACAAGGAGTTCATTCCATGACTTACCTTGATTGTGTAGTTCCCATATATGACTCCACTCTATATTAGAAAAGAGGAAAAAAGGGAAAATTAGAAGCTATACACTGACTTGAAGTATTGCTAAATAACAATCAGTGTCCTTATATCCTGAGACAGTCAAGCAGTTCACTGCTCACTAAGAATGCTTTCAATGTTAACTGCATTCAGAATCTGTGGTGACCAAATGCACATTCTAGGAAAAACTAAGTATAGAGTCTGACGGTCAAGTGCATTTTACCCTAAACCCTAGTCATCATACCTGCCCTTTATTTCCTCACTAGACATCTTATACTATCCCAATTGTACTATTCCCCTTCCATACAATTCAAATGGCACCTTGAAGCATTTTAACCATCACATGAACGGCTTCCCCATCCCCTTCAAAACTGACTTAATATATTCAATCAAATATGTCACAGTTCCCATGCCTGAGCCCATAGTTCAGTGGCCACACTTCCATCACACAGTCCTAGGCCTCTTCCATCATCTTACCTTCCAAATGATAATTTCTTGCAGCTTGCCAGTCACCAGCTTCCATTTTTTCCCAGCATGCTCCAGGATCCACCTCCTCTTCCTCCTTATCTGATGCTGTTCCGCCACCCCCTCCATGCCCAGCCCCTGGCTCGTTGATAAAGGAGAGGCCCCATTCATTTTGGAAGATGGCTCCCAGATGCTGTCGCCGACTGTTGTCAGTAGGTGGGGAGCTGCTTGGGGGTGGCGCCAAGACACAGTTGGGGAGGCTATTCGTGGTGCGGACGGCGGAGGCAGGAACATGGCAGGCTTTCCCTGGCTGATCCAAGTTCTCTTTCAGCTTGCTGGCGTACGAGATCTTGGGGATGATCCGGGCGCTGCTGCTATCGACCGGGAAAGCGGGAAGAGGCCGGAAGAGCGACCATGTTTCCTTTCCAGACTCTTCAGTGGCTGTGCCACTGGTGTTAGTTGCCACAGCAGGTTTCTCACTTGTTTTGACGGTGCCGCCTCGCTCCGACTCAGGGGAGGAGGATGGGGAAGGTGGGTCAGAGTAGCCCCGGCGCCGGTGCTGCCATCGCCCATTGGAAAGACCCTCCGGAGCACAGTGGTGGTGGCCATTGGTGCTGGGCCCCCATTCTTTGCGGTCTGAGGGGCTCCCTCGGTAGGTCTTGCGGTAGGCAGCATGGAAGGGCCGGCCGTGGTAGAAGTGAGGAGGGTAGCGGCGCGGGTGATGAGGAACTGGAGGGTCCCGTTCAGACAACTGGAGGTTGCGGATGTTAAGGCTGTTAGAAGGGCTTAGGGGAACACTGGGCTCATCTGCTATCTCAGCTGGGGTGGTATAACCATTTGACTCCCACGACCCTGAAGAGGAAGGACAGCAACAGTGAGACCAAGGTTTGCATTAGTCACACAATTAGGAGAATACTGAGTCACACACATCCTGGCATATCACTTAAAATAATGCCTCCTCTCATTTCTGGTATAAGGCCAGAGGCCCAATTTTTATTTAGTTAGGTTCTTGTAGGTGTTTTTGGGCTATTTAGTTACTTTTTCAACTTGTCATAACTGTGTCCAGAACCATTTTTACTACTGCATTGGTGCTACTCAATGTGGTGCCAGTTCCCGAGGAACTGCTGAGCTGCAAGAAAGAAAGAAAAACAACTGTAGATAATGGGCAAAAAAATTATGCTGGCCCCTGACACACCAGTCTTACCACTACTCTGTCACTTCCCATATGTATGAGTTATGACTTATCCATTCCCATACGTAACTAAAATAAAATAGGGTGCTCTCTTGAACTAGTATTTAAAAATCAGGTAAGAATGCAGGGATGATGCCAGGTGCCAAGTCATCTGCATCCTTAAACATTTCAGAGCATGTCTGCTGCTTTCCTGCAGAATGCAAAATCCTTTTCTCCAGTTTGGAGCTCACTGGCCTTATACAAGGAAGAAGCAGAGGATCACAGTGATACAAGAGCATCAAGATCCAGACATGTGTCATGGGCAAGAAAACTCGTATGTTTCTCATCTTTACAATCCTCTGAGGATTTTTTTAAAAAAACAAATACTTTAGTATAGCAAGCTTAAAGGTAAAAGTAAAGATTTCCCCTGACATTAAGTCTAGTTTTTTTTTTTATTTTGCAATCAAAAATAGTTTATTGTATGGGCCTAAGGCCATGACAAAAAGCACTACACACGCACAGTAGTACATTAAGACCAGTCATGTCAAACTCTGGGGGTTGGTGCTCATCTCCTTTTCTAAGCCGAAGAGCCAGCATTGTCCATAGACACCTCCAAGGTCATGTAGCCAGCATGACTGCACGGAGTGCTGTTACTTCCTTGCTGAAGCGGTACCTATTGATCTACTCACATTTGCATGTTTCCAAACTGCTAGGTTGGCAGAAGCTGGGGCTAACAGTGGGAGCTCTCCCCCGGATTCAAACTGCCGACCTTTCAGTCAGCAAGGTCTGCAGCTCAGCGGTTTAGCCTACTGTGCCATCAGGGGGCTCTTACTAGCAAGCTTAGGTAAAGGTAAAGGTAGTCCCCTGACATTAAGTCCAGTCATGTCTGACTCTGGGGTGTGGTGCTCATCTCCATTTCTAAGCCAAAGAGCCAGCGTTGCCCATAGACACCTTCAAGGTCATGTGGCCAGCATGACTGCATGGAGCGCCCTTACCTTCCCACCGGAGCGGTACCTATTGATCTACTCACATTTGCATGTTTTCGAACTGCTAGGTTGGCAGAAGCTAGGGCTGACAGCAGAAGCTCACGCCGCTCCCCGGAATCGAACCTGCGACCTTTCGATCAACAAGCTCAGCAGCTCAGTGCTTTAACCCACTGCACCACCGGAGGCTCTATGACTAGCAAGCTTATTAACCTCCAAAACAATCATTTAAATGTACAGAGAAGGGGTTGGGGATCAGGTGCAGGAATTGCCCTTCTAAGTATAGATACAGCTTAGGAAAAGCGAAAATCTGAAATATCACTCCTGAAACTGTTTTAACCTTGCTTTTTTATTTAGCCAGGGCTTTTGAATAAGTCAAAAGAAGTCACAAGCCTACTTTCCCCCTCTTTATTAACTGCTTGGGACTTTGTTTACATAATCAAGGAGCCCGTTGTTCTATGGGCAGCTCAGAAAGCCAAGCAACTAGTATCTCAGTAAGCAACTAGCAAAAAAAAAGGGCTTTCTGCCAACAGGCTGGTGAAGGAAGTATAAGTCTCCCTCCTTCACAGCCACAACAGAAACCAAGTAGGCTAGTGGAGAAAGACTGGATATATGTGTCATTCTTTCGCCAGCCCACTCGTTTTTCACACGAAACTTCTGGTTGCCCTTGGCTACCAAATAGTTGTTAAATGGAATGCTGCTTTAGCTTCAAACTACCCTGCCTCTTCATTTTTTATGCTTTTCTAAAAAGAGGTGAAAAAGGGAAAAACAGAAATACTGGAGAAAAATGCCAAAATGTAAGAAAGTCAAACCCAAGACCTAAAATCTCATTACTTGGGGATCATTGCATCTGTTTCAAAAATTCCAGAAATTCTGAACTATGGGGTTCTTCCATATTTTGCTACTCAAAGAATAGTTTTTTTAAATATTGTTAGTTCTTTTAATTTATAAGCTAATTGCACTGCTAAATGTTATACCCTTCCACAAGTAGGACAGAAAGAAAAAGTTGGTATATAATAAAGAAAAAAGAGTTGCAAATAATCGGATCTTCTTTCACACTTCTTCAATAAACAAATCTGAGTGGATAGGTTCTATTGCAGGCATAGGCAAACTTTGGCCCTCCGGGTGTTTTGGACTTCAACTCCCACAATTCCTAACAGCCTCAGGCCCCTTTCTTTTCCCCCTAAGCTGCTTAAGCGGCAGAGGGGGAAAAGGAAAGGGCCTGAGGCTGTTAGGAATTGTGGGAGTTGAAGTCCAAAACACCCAGAGGGGAAAAGTTTGCCCATACCTAGTCTACAGTGTGGAATTAGGGATTCTGAGAGTGAACGTTATCTGCACTGAGATGGAGCCCTTCTGAGACAGAAAAAAGCACAGACACCATAACAGAAGAATGGGAAAGCCCCAATTCAACACAACACACCTTCTCTGGAGACCTGGCTTGGCCTGTAGCCCAGCTCTGCTCCACCCCCTGCATGACAGAAAGAAGGTTTTATTTACAGCATTTACAGGTTGAAAAAGGACAGTTTGCATTTAGATTTCTGTTGCAAAAAAAGGAGTCACTAAGTGGGCACTGAATGGGGGGCATCCTGGTTGGAACGGAAAACCGGTGCTAGTTCAGACTAGTGCACTGAGAATTATCAGGGGGTGGACAGGAGATGTGGCAGCTGGTATGTACATGCATGTGCCTTCAAGTTGCCTGTTGGCTTATGAAGATCTTGTTAATTTCACAAGGTTTTCTTGGGCAAGGAATACTCAGAGGTGGTTTTGCCAGTTCCTTCCTCTGAAATATTGCTGATAGCTGATGAGATTTCATGTCCACAGACTTGGCAGAAACTGCAAATTTTCCTGCATGGAAGAATGGGGTTGGACTGGATGGTCCTTGTGGTCTCTTCCAACTCAATGATTCTACATGGTCGTGGCAAGAAAAAATGAAGCAAGAATGCACTCTAGTGGTAGGGAGAACCTCTCTTCTGAAATACAGCTGGTAGTTTGAATATTTCCCCAATAAGAAGGGGGTTGGTACTGGCCCACAGTATGTTTTTTTGCACATATCCATGCCCACCCCACCCCCCAGTACTTTGATCATGTCCATTATATTCCTGGTCACTGGTTGCCAAGTTGATTTGATATAGTTTCAACACTATTTTTTATGCCGTGCTGTTTTAATTGTGTTATAATTCATTGCCCTATGTTATTATGTTTTAAACTGCGATAGTTTAATCATGTCCATTATATTCCTGGTCACTAGTTGCTGAGTTGATTTGATATAGTTTCAATGCTGTTTTTATGCCTTGCTGTTTTAATTGTGCTATAATTCATTGCCCTATGTTATGTTTTAAACTGCGTTTTTGTCAGCAAATTTTGTTGTACGTTTTGGGCTTGGTCCCGCTTGTAAGCGGCCCTGAGTCCCTTCTTGGAGATGGTGGCGGGGTATACAAATAAAGTCAATATTATTATTTGATACATAACAAGATTAGTACATAGCAAACAAGATCACTACTTGAATTTTTATATTTGATCACACGTTGGACACTTCCCAAGTGTCTACAACTGTATTATTATTATTATGCTGACACAAAAACACAGTATGACACAGAAAAAAGATTTATATGCTGGATTTTGTATCACAAAATCACAAGTCGAATACCTCCCGAGCATTTAGGACTGAGTGATGTATTTTCAAAGATGCGCGCAGATCCAAGTAAGTGGCCTTTTGCCAGATCGTGATTCTGTCAAAGTTTATTGTTTTCAAATGCCGGCAGAGATCTTTGGCATGGCATCCAACGTGCCAATGACCACTGGGACCACCTGTACTGGTTTATGCCAGAGCCTTTGCAGTTCGATTTTGAGGTTCTGATAATAGCGGAGTTTTTTCTGTTGTTTTTCCTCAATGCGACTGTCGCCTGGTATGGCAACATCAATAATCCAAACTTTTTTCTTTTCCACAATTGTGAGGTTTGGTGTATTGTGCTCCAAACCTTTGTCAGTCTGAATTCAAAAGTCCCACAGCATTTTTGCATTATCATTTTCCACTACCTTTGCAGGTTTATGATCCCACCACTATTATTATTATTATTATTATTATTATTAATAATAATAATAATAATAATAACAACAACAACAACAACATGTTCCGTCAGGCTCCCTGTATATGTAGTCAGTCAACTTCTGATGGTCCTGTATATTTCAAAGAGTTTTTTTTAACGTCAAGGAATACTCTGAGATGGTTTTTGCCAGCTCTTTCCTCTGAAACATAGCTGTTAGTTTGGATTATTTTCCCAATATGAGGAGAGGGGTGCTGCTGTGGGGCACATTGTTGGAGGTGAAAGATGAGATTTCATGCCCACAAACATGGCAGAAATTACACAGTTGAGGCAAGAAAAGATGAAGTAAGAAGGCACTCTCTGAATCCAGTAGTTTAGAGATACTTAAGACTAAAGGGATAATAGATAGACCAGGAATGGGCAAGCTTGGGCCCTTCAGGTGTTTTGGACTTCAACTCCCACCATTCCTAGGCCCTTTCCTTTTCCCCCTCAGCAGCTTAAAGAAAGGGCCTGAGGCTGTTAGGAATGGTGGGAGTTGAAGTCCAAAACACTTCCATTCAACCTACATCCATTCAATTTGCCCATATCTGCACTGGAATGAACATCCAGTAACAAATTACAATTTCTAAATTTGGAGATTTTGAAAAATTAAGAGGGCAAACTTGGTCCCTCTTAGTCGCTGAGGGGGAAAACAATGGGCCTGAGGCTGTTAGGAACTGTGGGAGTTGAAGTCCAAAACAGCTAGAGAACCAAAGTTTGCCCATGTTTGGGATAGACCCAAAATAATCAGGAGATATGGAGACAGTCTCACTTTGGAAAGGAGCAAAATTGATAACTTTTTATATAAAAAAGTACAAACTCCAAATGGATGTGATAGCTGTGATTTTCCTAGCTTCAAATCCGGGCCTATAAAATGCTGGGCCTGGTGGGAGTATTGTGGAGAGGAACACAATACTACCATGGAGGTTCCAAAGGAGTTTCCTTTGAGAAAAAAAGTGGGAATATAACTAAACCCAACAATAACAATAATAATAATGTATTGTCAAAGGCTTTCATTGCCGGAATCACTGAGTGTTGTGAGTTTTCTGGGCTGTATGGCCATGTTCAGAAGCCCTGAGTCCCTTCGGGGAGATAGAGCGGAATATAAAGAAAGTTTTTTTATTATTATTATTATTCTCTTCTGATGTTTCGCCTGCATTTATGGCAGGTATCCTCAGAGGTTTTGGAATTTGACTGGAATGGCGATACCGCTGCGGATACTGTTTTTATTGTTTTAATTAATGCTCTATTTATTGTTTTAATTGTTGCATTAATATAATTGTTATATGTAGCTGCATCAAACTGTTGCCAAGTGTAAGTCATCCTGAGTCCCACTTCGGGGGTAGAGAAGGACAGGGTAGAAACACTGGAAATAAATGATAATAATAAATAATTATGAAATCTGAGGAAAGACCTCACAACCTGAGGATGCCTGTTTTCTGAGTGTTGCTCTTTATTTACTGTTATAATTTTAGATTTTAAAAAAAAATACTGATAGCCAGATTTTGTTCATTTTCAAGGTTTCCTCCTTTCTGTTGAAATTGTACACATGCTTGCGGATTTCAGTGGCTTCTCTGTGTAGTCTGCCAAGGCGGTTGTTAGAGTGGTCTAGCATTTCTGTGTTCTCAAATAATATGCTGTGTTCTCAAACACTTGCCTCAAACATACAAGAGTTCTTTCTCCCACCCTGGCCATTCCACAGATATATAAACATCACTTGCCTAGTTTCAACAGACCACACAACCTCTGAGGATTTTTTTTTTGTCGTGTCAGGAGCAACTTGAGAAACTGCAAGTTGCTTCTGGTGTGAGAGAATTGGCCGTCTGCAAGGATGTTGCCCAGGGGACCCCTGGATGATTTGTTGTTTTTATCATCCTTGTGGGAGGCTTCTCTCATGTCCCCGCAAGAGGAGCTGGAGCTGATAGAGGGAGCTCATCCGCCTCTCCCCGGATTCAAACCTGCAACCTGTCGGTCTTCAGTCCTGCCGGCACAGGGGTTTAACCCACTGCGCCACCGGGGGCTCCATGATTGTTCCATAAGAGTTGAATTAGATCAGTGGTTCTCAATCTGTGAGTCCCCAGTTGTTTTGCCCTACAACTCCCAGAAATCCCAGCCAGTTTACCTGCTGTTAGGATTTCTGGGAGTTGAAGGTCAAAAGATCTGGGGACCCATAGGTTGAGAACTCCTGGACTAGATGGACCAAGTGGTCCTGTCCAACTTTCTAAGATTTCTTCTTGGTACAAAATGTATCAGAGATTGATGGATGAGCACCCATTATATGGTTGATTGGAGATTGCATCTAGGTGGTTGTTGATAATGGCCATCACATTGATTTAAATGTATTGTTGGCCTATGAGTGAGAGAACCTCCAATCTGAGCTCTTATCAATAGCTTTACAAAGATCTTGGCTCCCTTGATTGACTCTATCCACCTGAATGTAGCCTTTCTCTTTATCAAGTATAATGGTCTTATCAAGCCTTCTTATGACCTGCACATATACTCTTAAAAAGAATCAATTCCAAAAGTGGATGCCTGCCATAGATGTGGGTGAAACATCAGGAGATAATGCTTCTGGAACATGGCCATATGGCCCAGAAAACTCACAACAACCCAATAATAATAATAATAATAATAATAATATGGATAATAATAATTTATTTATTTGACTTGTATACCACCACTCCCAATTTGGCTCGGGGCGGTTTACAGCAGTAGATTAAAAACAATACAACTTTAAAATACAATAAAAACAAGAACAGACATAGCCCCGAGTTATTCACCCATTGAAAGCTTGTCGGAAAAGAAAGGTTTTACAGCAGGGATCCACAAACCTTTTAAACAGAGGGCCAGGTCACAGTCCCTCAAACCGTTGGAGGGCCGGATTATAATTTGAAAAAAACATGAATGAATTCCTATGCACACTGCATATATCTTATTTGTAGTGGAAAAGACACTTAAAAACAATGCAATAGTTAAAATGAAGTACAATTTTAACAAGTGTAAACGTATTAGTATCTCAATGGGAAGTGTGGGCCTGCTTTTGGCTGATGAGATAGGATTGTTGTTGTTATTGTGTGTTTTCAAGTCATTTCAGACTTAGGTTGACTCTGAGCGAGGGCCAGGTAAATGACCTTGGAGGGCCATATCCGGCCCCCGGGCCATAGTTTGAGGACCCCTGTTTTACAGGCTTTCCGAAAAGCAAGTAGCTCTCGGATGGTTCGGGTTTCAACTGGCAAGGCATTCCATAAATAAGGGGCCACAACTGAGAAGGCCGACGGGTTGCAATTATAATAATAATAATACTATTGAAACTCACCTGTGCGGATGCGGTTGCTGAGGTTGTGGCATTTCTCCTTCTTGGCTGCCAGGAGGTGCAGCTCCTCTTCTGGGTTGCGGTTCTCATCCATGCCCAGTTCCTCTTTCTGCATGGCCTCTGGATGCTCCGGGATATGGATTGGTTGGAAAACCCCAACGATGAGACCCGGCTAGGGATGTATTCTGACCCTCCTTTTAGTGGCTACTCTCCTTCGGCTCTACAAGCGAGTTCCTGAAAAGCTACAGACTGGAAACCCAAGGCAGGCAGAAGCAGGCCTCAATAGCAAACTCTTTCTCTCTACTCTTTGGGGCCTGTGGTATTTCTGACTAAAACTCCTCCTCTGTTGCTCTTCTAAACTAATATATTTCCAAAGTAATTCTTCTATTTTTAGTTGCCTCTACTCCTATTACTTTCCCGTTACTGCCATCCCCTCTTTTTCCTACCAAAATAATCCCCCCAAAGCGCCTTTTTCCTCCTTGCTTCAGGAGCCCCTCCCCAACTAGCTAATGTTACTCTTCAGAGTTGGGAAATGAGCCCTCTCAGCCTTCCTTCTGGCGGGTTGTTGTTTTCTTCTCCTTCTCCTCCTTCTTCGAGGCCTTCTCAGAGGAGAGCCAAACCCGCCGCCCAAAACGGTTTCTTTCCCCCGCAACAAACCAGGAACCTCGCCCTTAAAAAAATGAAGGAAGGAAGGGAGGCCCTTCTTCTTGGCCTTCTTCTTCTTCTTCTCCGCCTGCCTCCCTGCCCGCCTTCCCCTTGCTTAGGCCCGGGCGATTCCCCTCAAGCCCGCCGCCCGGCACATTCACCCAGCCAGCCAGCCAACCAACCCCCGCCACGTGACCGGTTTCCCCCTTTGGCCTCCCTCGGGTCATGTGACCGCCCAGGCGCCGCCGCTTCCGGGAAAAGGGAGGACACCACGTGAGACAGAGCGGCCCCCCCCTCCTCGCGGTCATGTGACCGGATTCCCCAGGTCACATGGGAGGAAGAGGGGTTTGGCCACGCCCAGCCAGGCCTTTGGGATTGGGCCCAGCGGGTGTTTCCAAGGCCTTTCAAGGACCTCATTCATTGCTTTATCTTATTTATTTACGACATTTATATGCAGCCCTTCTCACCCCGAAGGGGACTCAGAGCAGCTTACAAGATATATATACATACAATATGTTATATTATTAGCATAGTATATATATATATACACACACACACACATATATACATATCTATCTATATCTATATATCTATCTATATATATATACACACATACATCTACATATATACATACACACACACACACACATATATATTGTAGTTGGAGTTCACCTATATCCAGAGAGCACTGTGGACTCAAACAATGATGGATCTGGACCAAACTTGGCATGAATACTCCATATGCCCAAATATGAACACTGGTGGAGTTTGGGGAAAACATTTGGTCTGACCCAGCGCCGCAGGGAGTCATGGCTCTCTTGATGCAGGGAGAACTATAACTCCCATTTCAGAGTCAATCTCCCCCTCAAACCCTTCAAGTTTGAATTTGACTGGAATGCCGGGGGGGGGGGGGGGGGGAGGTTGCTCTGAATGTGGGAGCCATCTTGAAAAATAAATACATAAATACAGGCATGCAATAAATACTTACGGTACATATTTTCACTTTTATATATAGATATAGACACATGTAGACTCCAAAACACATGGAGGGCTGAAGTTTGCCCGTGCCTAGCCTACAAGGAGGGCCAAAAGTCAGAATAAATCAGTCTAATAATAATCTTTATTTATATCCTGCTTTTCTCTCACAAAGGTACCCGAAACGGCTTCCAACGTATTAAATACAGTACAAAGCAACATCAATTGTACATATACACAAAACATCTATCAGCCCTCCATATCCACGGATTCAAGCTTTCACAAATTGAAAATATTTTAAAGAATCAACAAAAGCAAGCCTTGATGTTGCCCTTTTATATAAGACACACCATTTTACTATGCCACAGTATATAATGGATACCAGAATCCACTGATTTTTGTATCCACGTGGGTCCTAGAACCAAACCCCAGTGGGTATTAAGAGCCCACTGAACTCCTTTCGGCACCTAATACAGGGTGAGGGAGCATCACTTCCTTTTTACAAAACAATAAAACCCATTGTATGAATCAGATTTTTTTTTATAATGTAGGCTTATACCTACACGAAGAGTCGGAGACGACTGAACGAATGAACAACAACATATAAAAGGGCAACGGAGCCCCCGGTGGCGCAGTGGGTTAAAGCACTGAGCTGCTGAGCTTGTTGATCGAAAGGTCGCAGGTTCGATTCCGGGGAGCGGTGTGAGCTTCCGCTGTCAGCCCTAGCTTCTGCCAACCTAGCAGTTCGAAAACATGCAAATGTGAGTAGATCAATAGGTACCGCTCCAGCGGGAAGGTAACGGCGCTACATGCAGTCATGCCGGCCACATGTCCTTGGAGGTGTCTATGGACAACGCTGGCTCTTCGGCTTAGAAATGGAGATGAGCACCACACCCCAGAGTCAGACATGACTGGACTTAATGTCAGGGGACTACCTTTACCTTTACCTTAGGCTTATACCTAAAGTTTTGTTTTACATAGTTTTGAAGATCAAATTAGGTAGGTGAGGTCCCCCATTCTCCATACACTGAGTAAACCGATTTCTGGTTTTTGTCATGACTCTTGCCAGCATAGCAGTTGTTATGTTGGCAATGTCTTCCTGGATGTCGGTCTTCAAATCTTGTAGGGTCCTTGGACGGTTCACATAAACACGGGATTTCAAAAAAACCCAAAGAAAAAAAATCACAAGGGGCCAAATCTGGAGAGCAGTCCAGCCACTCCAAATCCGCTCGAAAAGTAGGCCTCAATGGCAAAAGTATGCTCCTCACTGTTCCAACGCATGATGGTGACTGAACTGTGTCAGGACAAAACTTTATACCCCCATCTCTCGAACGAGACCACTAGGGCTCCGCTACGTCTTCAACCGACTGAATGCCGTGCATTTTAAAAAAGGAAGTTATGCTGCCTCACCCTGTAGTAGCTAAGGTGGTTATATTTTGCCCACATAAAGGGACCTTAAAGACATTTTAAAGGCAAACTATTGGCTTAATGTCAGCAGGAATTAACAGTTTGATAGAACTAGACTTGGTTCTCTACCCAAAACACTGAAATAACTTTCTCTGAGGCCATTCCAAACTATTTCTCACCTTAGAAGGTGCTAAGTTCCCACCCATATTGTTTTATCCAGCAGTAATGGAAAAGGGTTGGTGGTGGTTCCTCCCAACGTAGAATTTGGGAAAACCGAAATTACTAAGCAAGCATGCCTACATGTTCAGCCTATTCACCTCCTTTTGAAAGAGACGACACTAGATTGCACCGGGATTGTGGCGCAGCTGGCTGTCAGCTGCATTAAGATCACTCTGACCAGAAGGTCATGAGTTCGAAGCTAGCCCAGGTCAGAGTGAGCTTCTGGCCAATTTTGCGTAGCTTGTTGTTGACCTTTGCAACCCGAAAGACAGTTGCATCTGTCAAGTAGGAAAATTAGGTACCACCTATGTGTGGGGAGGCTAATTAACTAATTTATGAGGCTATAAAAAGACTCCAGCAAAAAGCACTCCAGCAAAAGCATGCGGGGAATGCGGAAGTACTTCATCTTTGTCGCAGATGGATAGTGAAAGCAACAGCTCCCCAGGCGGCCAGAAAAGTTAAATAGCCTCTGACTGTCTGTCTATATCTGTTGTGTGTCTTTGGCATTGAATGTTTGCCATATATGTGTACATTGTAATCCGCCCTGAGTCCCCTGCGGGGTGAGAAGGGCAGAATATAAATACTGAAAATAAATAATAAATAAATAGAAACAGAAGTATAGGGCAGCTGCTGAACGGATGTGCAACTCACATGCTGCTATCTACGTAATCAAGGAAAACATTTATGGATATACTTGGCGGGTACACTACCTTGTAGAAGCATATACATATTCCTCTTTTGACTTCTCCACAATTTGTTGTCGCAACCTGAACATTAAATTGATTACTTTGTCACTGTTTCCACCTGATTTCCCTGTAACTAAATATATCTTGCAGCTTGCTATGTTGAGAATACTGCAAACACCCAGTGGTTAACAACAGCAATTAAATTTCAATTTTAAGTACTAAAATAACAAAATGTGGAAAGCTTGGGGGAGAGAAATAATGCTTTAAAGCACTATAGATGCCAGTACAGGTATGGGAAATCCCTTGAGAAAGTATCTCTATGCCTCCCTTGTTAGAAATATTAAAACTTTTAAATATTTTTTAATTACAAATATGTGAGTCAAGCATTGAAAGGGTTAGATAGATGTAACGACTCAGCAAAAGCTGCAGTTCTATATAAGCAGGTGTGCCTATAGCTTAGTAGCCGTCAGTTTGAGGTAAACCTCAGTGGGAGAAAGATTTGTCTGTGAGAAGGTCTCTCTGTGTGAGTGAACACCTCAGTGGGAGAATAGATCTCAGTGGTAGTAGGCCTCACTGTGGGAGAAAGGCCTCAGAGTATGAAGTAGGCCTCATTAGGAGAAAGCCTTGTGTGTGAAGCTCCAGTGTGAAGATTGAACTTTGTGTCATGGAAACCTTGTTGTAAATAGTGCAACCATATTATTTTGCTATAAAGAAAAGCCTCCTAAGGAAGAGATAACATGGGTCTGTGTGTTTTTGTTCTTTTTATCACTTTGGGCTACTGGTGCTGGGTCACGCTGCTGCTAATAAATTACTCTGCATTTATGAGGGTCTTTCATTAATAAGCCCACTCGCTCAACATTCCTCTCTTTCATACAAAAAATCAGACAACACAACATATTTTTTAAAGCAGGAACCTTTATTACAATAATTTAATAGAAAAAAACCCACAATTTAAAATAAATTATGCAAATACAAAAAAAGTTACAATAATTAATGCAAGATTACCTCCTCCAGGGAGGGGAGGATATACAGAACGAAAGAAAAAAACAACAACAAAGAGGGGAGAGGAAAAAGAACACCTTCTCCCTTGCAAAAATATCTTTACGCGTACTTCATTTTTATAAATGCAACGGTTCATTACAAGCTCACCTTCCCTCCTCTTCCCCCATCCCAACACCACCGAAGAAAGGGCTCAGAGGGATGTTGGTATCCCTATGTTACACTTTGCATAATGTGGTGTGAAGATGCGTACCCTTCCCTCTGTAGAACAAAGGGACTGAAAGCATTTGAAGGCGAGGACAGGAGAAAATAATATTCTGATGACAGATGAGGATAAATAAGGGAATCAGAAATCTGTACCTGAATCTTGCACTATGTTGTGCAGGAGAAGGGCAGCAATCGTTTTGACTGTATTATGTTGTTTGGATGGATGCCTACTAAATGGGGTTTTTGAAACACCTGAAGTATTTTGAAGCACTGGATGTCATAGTATATGCACTAAGTCAGGTGTGGGCAAACTTGGGCTCTCAAGATGTTTTGGACTTCAACTCCCACCATTCCTAACAGTCGCTGAGGGGGAAAAGGAAAGGGCCTGAGGCTGTTAGGAATGGTGGGAGTTGAAGTCCAAAACACTTGGAGGGCCCAAGTTTGCCCATGCCTGCAATAAGTGGGTGATGGATCCAGATGGATTCGGATTGCAAGACACACACTTAAAGAGACCTTGTCAAACTGGGTTTTTTTATTCAGAGGGGAAAAATAGCTGTGAACAGCTCCAGAACTTCCCTCACGAGAGAAGAACAGGCAAAATAAGGAAACTGGTTTCAGGAATGAATACCAACTGTTCTAATGAGAGGGCCAATATGCAAACTTTCTTTTGAATTATTCTAAACTGGATTTATTCATCCGGGTGTAAAGGCAACTAAACACAGTTTAAAATAATCTACCCTAAAAATACTCATGGATTTGTAACCGAATGTATTCCATTGTAGTTATTCCATTGCAAATTAGCCCACTGTAAACTTTTTAAAGGCATGTAGTCACAGCTTTAACCAGAACATTTCAAGTACCTTTAAATACAGATTTTTCCCTTCATACAGGTGATGTAACGGAACCAGGTAAACAATTTAAGAAAGTGGGTTGCTGCGAGTTTTCCAGGCTCTATGGTCATGTTCCAGCAGCATTCTCTCCTAATGTTTTCCCACATCTATGGCAGGCATCCTCAGAGGCAACCTGCCATAGATGTGGGCAAAACGTCATGGGAGAATGCTTCTGGAACATGGCCATACAGTCCGGACAACGCACAGCAACCTGGTGATTCCGGCTATGAAAGCCTTTGACAACACAACTTAGGAAAGGGTGGTGTATTCAGAATAAAACCTGTTGTAAGGTAAGGACAGAAGATCAAAGAGATCAGACACTGTGAACTGAGGAATTAAGAATTTATATGTACCTGTGGGGCTTGTGTGTGTGGACATATATACACATACCAACCTAAGCAACTTCTTGCCTTTGACTTCTGAAAAAGAAAACAATAACAGGTCAAGGTACTGTACATTATTTAGCTGAGATTAATCAAACCTTTGATTAATATGCATTACCTCAACACAGCTATTTTACATTGGAGTTGTTTCAAGGATCATAAGTTAAGAGCCAAGAGGTCTCCGTTCTAAAAGAAAGATATTATGAGTCACAGGAAGAAAGGGCCACAGCCCAGTTTGGAGTAGAATATAGAAGATTATGAGGCCAGGAAAGGTTCAGAACAAAAACAAGTGGAAAGTCAAAAGCGTTAAGACTCAAATGTAAAGGATACATCAATAACCGAAAAAGACATGACAGTAAAATAGAAAGTGGGTCCAGTTATGAACTGTTACAATAAAGGTAAGAAAGCGGATTTGGGTTGGTTATGAAGTCAACGAACAATAGAAAGAGAAAAGGGATTGAAAAGAAGTGAATACCACTGAGAAGACCTTGCGAGGAAAGGCTTGGCACTGAATGGATGGAGTAATGAAGGTACCAGGAATGAGGAAGGATCAGTCTTTGAAAACTGTTTGGTGGCCATGAGGGCGCTCATCGTGCATGATGTGTCGACGGACATGGATGCGTCGGACACGGTGCTCTCGTCCGTCTTCGTCATCACCGGCACGGAGGGGGCCCCCACCTCCGCCAGCCACCCCGCCAGTTGCCTCCAGGAGGGCTCTGTCTGGCACTCGCGGCGTCTCGTAAATGAGGATGTTCAGGGTTTCCTCAAAGATCCGGGCTTCTGGGAACTCTACCTGTGCACACGGGGGAAACAACATTACATTGACTCTCATGGTCCTCTCCACCAACTGGAAGGCAGACAGTGTGGGCAAAGAGTTCAGCTTCAACAAAGAATACCAGATTCAAATCTTGATACTGATATAAATTCAGTAGGAATTTCAGTAGGAAATTCCAAGAGATGGCCCCCTACAAAGGTCTTCCTCCAGGGGCAAACCAAGAATGGGCAACTTGGAAATCCCCGAACAGACTATGAAGTGGAGTGGGAAGATCAAAAGACAACAAGGCAAAATGGCACTACCTAGAAGAATCCTCCACCTTGTGCAACTATGGAGCAGAACAAACAACTGGTCATCTGTATGCTTGCCCACAATGCCCTGCCTCATGCACAGAGGAAGAACTGTTTAAAGCTATAGACAATGTGGTCACTGTTACCTGTTTTTGGTCTAAAATTATTTAGCTGCTTGTGCTCCCTTTATTTTATCAGTTTTATACTTATTTACTCTGCTGGACTAGCCACGTTGTCCAAATGCCCGATCACTGTCTCCTAAAGCAGTTACTCTACTCCCAACTCAAGAATGGAAAACAGAATGCTGGTGGACAGAAAAATAGATTTAAAGATGGGCTTAAAGCTAAACTTAAAAACTGTGGCATGGACATCGGGAACTGGGAAGCCCTAGCTCTTGAGTGCTCTACCAGGAGGTCAGCTGTGACCAGCAGTGCTGTGGAATTTGAAGGGGCATGAATGGATGTCAAAAGGGAGAAATGTGCCAAGGGGAAGGTGTGTCAAGCCAACCCTGACTGGAACCGCCTTCTACCTGGAAACCAATGTCCTCACTGTGGAAGAACATGTGGGTCAAGAATTGGGCTCTACAGTCCCTTACATATCCACCTCCAAGAACCTACACTTGGAAGGCATCATACTCAGACTACAAGGGATTGCCTAAGTAAGTATTTATTTATGCAATGCTTTTGACATAAAATAAACAAATCATTGATGGAAAGATATACTTTTTCGGTGCAGGCTCAAGAAGAGGAAAGGGCCTGTACGTTTTCCCTACTAATTATGCTCTGAAAACTGATGCAGTGGGGATCTGTCACCTATTGACTGAAGGTGCTACATAAAGGCTCATTGGCTCAACCGCAGCCTCTTTTATTGTTACCTACCATTATGATTGTAAGTTCATTTAAAATAGGGTGCATGATTGTTCTTTTACACCCCAACAGGACAAACAAAAAGCACACTGTCCATATTTGTTTGCATGGGACAAAATTTGGCAAAACTCACATCATCTAAGTGGGGTGTGTAGTCATATACAGAATCAATTATTTCAGCTTAAGTACCTCTGCTAGCATAGTTACTGAACAAAATAAACATTAATAGGTTGCTCAAACCTAGGATCCTGTCCCAGGTAGGATACAACGAGCAAGAATAAATTGGTTTGCAAACTAGAGACCCTTCCACACACTATCCACTTTGAACTGGAATGTATGGCTGTGTAGACTCAGATAATCCAGTTCAAAGCAGATATTGTGAGATTTTCTGCCTCGATATTCTTGGTTATATGGCTGTGTGGAAGGTCCCCAGATTTGGAAAAGAGCAATAGATTGTGATCCCAGATTCACATAATGCACTAAAACAGTGGTTCTCAACCTGGGGTCCCCAGATGTTTTTGGCCTTCAACTCCCAGAAATCCTAACAGCTGCTAAACTGGCTGGGATTTCTGGGAATTGTAGGCCAAAAACATCTGGGGTTGAGAACCACTGCACTAAAAAGTTATCTTATATCCAACTGTAGGAGGAGTCAAGTGGGAAAAAAGGACTGAATGTACTAGCATGTATTAATGGTTTGTCAGGATTCCTCTGAACCTTCACTTACAGTTACATATGAATGCAGCTAAGACAGCTCAGGGAACGGAAGACTTGTATTCAGAATACAGAAGACTGCCTGCGACTTACCTTGGTCTGCTTCTTCTCCGTAGCATAGACAATGGAGGTGCAGCAGACTTCTGCGATCTTACGGCCCTGACCATAAAAGGACCAGCAGCAAATCTCATCTCCGAGAACATCTTTGATGAAGAGCACCCTTCCATTGAACCGCAAAGCTAATTTGTCAAATAGTTCAATATTCTTCAGTAAGTTGTCATCAGAGTTACTGGAAGGGGAGGGAAGGAAGAGAAAAAATGGTGGTGTGGCATCTTCACAATCCTAGCAAAAAAGTGAGAGTATTTGCTCAGGGCAAATGTGTGTGGTATGAGGCCAAGTTACACTCAATCTAAACAGTAAAACATGATAGGCTTTACCTTGTATAGGAATACTTGTTATTACTTCTATTATGCAGTAACTTCACCACAGGCTAAAAAAGAAAGAAAATGGTTAATTAAAATACAATAGAAACCTTAGGAAAAAACTAATGTAATCATTGCTTTTTGACCTGTTGTTTCAAGACTAACTAATTGTCTAGGTAACTGCTTGTCTTTGCCATCAGCTGATACACAGTCACATCACAGGATAGTCACAAACATTCTGACTTTCAGGACTCCATGTAAGGCTTATTTCACATTTTAAGGCCACTACATGGAAGGTACTTAAAAATAATTTCCATGTAAAAATCAAACCATGTGCCAAGTTAATAATGTACAACAACTTAACATATCCATGTACTTCTGTCTCCCTAACTGCAAGAAATCTCTGTAAGGCAATTCTTCAATGTGCCTCTGGTTACAAAATATCAATAATCAATGCAGCTGTTTTTAGACAATGACAGCTATGCGAACAGGAGAACAAATACAGATGTCTTAGGGCTAAGACTGTGTGCATTAACTGGCGATTAGTAATTAATTACGCTGGCCTGGAACAAAGGAAGTGGTGGCCCAATGCACTTGGAAGACAGTAGGTTGGGAAATCTGTACTACAAGTTAGTAAACAAGGATATCGATAATCATGGGGATAGTTTCCCATGCTACTGGCATTTCTTCCCTGATCCTACTCAAGAGAACAACCATCTGAACTGCCTAGTGGCCTGATCAATAACAAGATCTGGTGATTTCTGTTGGGCAAGTGGGCTTATTAACAAACGACCCTCCCCATGCTTTAAAAAAAATATGTCATATTTTCTGATTTTTTTCTATGAAAGAGAGGGATGTTGAGCTAGTGAGCTTATTAACAAAAGACTCTCCTCATAAATGCACAGCAGAGTAACTTATTAGCAGCAACGTGACCCACCACCAGTAGCCCAAAGTGATAAAAAGAACAAAAACACACAGACCAATGTTATCTCTTCCATAAGAGGCTTTTCTTTGTAGTAAAATAATATAGTTGCACTATTTACAATAACAAGGTTTCCACAACACAAATAAAATATTTTCTACTTCTTCCTTTGATTCCTTGTTTGTTTATTTATTAGTAGGCTTTGGCCTACTCACTCTCCTCAGGAAAACACTAGGTTTGGCCCACCAACTCAAACAGGCTTCGGTCTACTAACTCTTTCAGTGCTTGACTCAAACTTTTGTAATAAAAAAATACCCAGTTGATTTTTAATATTTCTGACAATTTCAACACTTCTTTACCTTGGAACAGCTTGAGATTATCTGCTGCTCCTCCTTGGGTGATGTTATCATGGGGATGTGGCAGAGTGGGTCAAAAGCTTCACTCTTTTGCTGGGTAGAAAAAAGATAAGAGAGAGGGAGAGTGAATCGGTTTTATTAGATGCCCCCAAAGCTACTGAGCATTACTGACTAAAGATGTTTATATGCCATCTTTCACCAACATCTTCAAAGCAGTTCACAATATTATAAGCAATGGCATACATCAAAGAAAAGGGGTAAGAGCGTAGAAAGAAAAATACAAGCACATCATTATTAAAACAACCAGATGGAATGTTTACAGAAATTCTGGAGCAGTGGAGCTGGAAGACAGTTGGGCCCAGTTAAGCCAAGAGAACTGAGGCCTTACTGCTCACTTCTCCTGCAAAAATTTTCCACTTGTTTCAAAATACATGTACTTTTCAGTTTCTGAGCAGGGAGCCACTTACCTGTAGGGCAAGCTGGCAGTCCTCAACCAAACCTTGTATCAGGTAATACCGGGCTTCAGAGAGGACTTCTTCCAACTCCCGCTGGGACTCTGGAAGGGATACTGAGCCATCTCTCAAGTAATTCAAGATGGTACCAAAATGGCGTCCACTTCGGTCAATCAAGATCCACCCTAAAAAAGCAGAACTGATTTAACAATAACTTAATAACTTGATCTATATCCCACCCCATCTTCCCAAAAGGACTTGGGGCGGCTTACAAGGTAGCGCAGTGCAAAACAGAATACACAAAAAATAACCAAAATCAGTAGCAGCACCAAGTAACATAAAATTAAACAAACAGGTGTAAATGAAATAACAATAAGGCAGACTATTTCAAGAACAATCTATTTCTGGATACTTTCCCTTGATACATTAAACCTGCCCTTTCCTTATGCAGTATAATGGGTGTTCTCAGCTTACAAAACGACAGAAGAATATTAAGCAGTGTCATTTTGACAGAGGTGAAGCCAAGTCCTGCCACTAAAACCATTAGCACCAAATGCATGAAGGATAACAGAAATGCAAAAGGTGATAGCATCTGGTGAGGAGACAAATACAGATATTGACAGCGGTCGGTCATTAAGAAAAGAAAATAGATGGGTGAGAGCTAGCATGTGTAGAAGTTTAGGTGCTGAATGGGGATGAACAAAGCTCAAATCCCTGCTGAGCCATGGAAACCCCCCAGATGACCTTGGACAAGTCACACTCTCTCAGCATCAGGATAAGGCAAAGGCAAAAATCCTCTGAACAAATTCTGCCAAGAAAGCCCAACAATACATTTTCCTTAAGGCTGCTATAGTTAGAAATAATTTGAAGACACACAGCAAAGCTAAACAGATCCAAGTACAGTATCAGTTAAACCCAAGTATATCCAACTCATGTATGGTAGGAAAAATGTTTTTGTCCAAACTCAGTGAAAGGGCACAGTTGACCTACAGGTCCCCAGTCAGTGGTAGAGGTAAAAACTATTAAAATAAATTATTCAAACATGCAACAGTATCTTAATGCAGTACAGAAAAAAGGGAACCATAACACCATCAAAATGGTGGAAGGTTGCCTGTCAATCTGACAGCCTGCATGTAAGTGGGGGACAGACTGTGAGAAAGCTTACAAACAAACCTTCGCTATCTGTGAGCACCTCCATCCGGCCGCTGAACATTGCCTTGAGCATAGTGTCTTGTTTGGTGAGGGTTTGCACGGTGGTGTAATGCAGGGACCCTCCGACGTTCAGCTTGACATACTTGCTGCTGGGGTTCAGGGGCTTGAGGTCAAAGGTCACGCCGGCTACCCCTCCGCCGCCATCCCGTCGTTGCTGGGTTGGGACCAGGGGTGCGCAATTCTCCAGGGAGGAGGCCTGGTCTGCGGTGGCTTCAGCTGACATAGCCACCTGAACAAAAGAGTAAATTTAACAGAGAAATGATGAAACACTATGTTTCCCGCAGAGCTCAGATTTGACTGTTTTGGGCAGGAATGCAGAATGTGTCACTTTCTAGATGTTGTCAGAATGCAATTTCCATCATTCAGCATCACTAGTGCTGTGCCGATGGCTGTTATTTTAGATCAGACATGGGCAAACTTTGTCCCTCCAGGTGTTTTGGACTTCAACTCCCACAATTCCTAACAGCCAGTAGGGACAAAGTCAGTCTGTCTGTCTGTCTATCTATCTAAAACAGGCATGGGCAAACTTTGCTCCTACCAGCTGTTAGGAATTGTGGGAGTTGAAGTCCAAAACACCTGGAGGGACAAAGTTTGCCCATGCCTGTTTTAGATAGATAGATAGATAGATAGATAGATTCCTAACAGCTAGGAGGGGCAAAGTCAGTCTATCTGTCTGTCTGTCTGTCTGTCTGTCTGTCTATCTATCTATCTATCTATCTATCTATCTATCTATCTATCTATCTATCTAAAATAGACATGGGTAAACTTTGCTCCTCCCAGCTGTTAGGAATTGTGGGAATTGAAATCCAAAACACCTGGAGGGACAAAGTTTGCCAATGCCTGTTTTAGATAGATAGATAAAGATAGATAGATAGATAGATAGATAGATAGATAGATAGATAGATTCCTAACAGCTAGTAGGGGCAAAGTCAGTCTATCTATCTGTCTGTCTGTCTGTCTGTCTATCTATCTATCTATTTAAAACAGGCATGGGTAAATTTTGCTCTTACCAGCTGTTAGGAATTGTGGGAATTGAAGTCCAAAACACCTGGAGGGACAAAGTTTGCCAATACCTTTTAGATAGATAGGCAGGCAGGCAGGCAGGCAGGCGATACCCTGCTTTTCTCTCAGGACTTATACCCAAAGCAATGGCAATTCAGTAACATTTAGAGAGTGAGTCAGAACCAGGAAAGTTAATTTTAAAAATTGTTTTAATTCCTTATTGCCCACTGCTGTTACTCATTACAGCGTTAAAGAGCAAGTCATGCCTACTGTATTTATTGTTTCATTTCTATTGCTTTCTTAACTCACTATGAGAGGAAAGGCTTTTAAGACCAATAAAGATACAGCAAATAATCTGGAGAAAAATGTCAAAATGTTACTAAGGCCCTTCCACACAGTTGTATAAAACCTCACATTATCTGCTTTTAACTGGGTTATATGGCAGTGTGGACTCAGATAACCCAGTTCAACGCAAATATTGTGGATTATCCACCTTATATGGCTGTGTGGAAGGGTCCTAACAGTTATTTTTCAGAGTAACTGTGAACTGTTCTGCATTAAACTATTTTCTGAACCCTTGTTGCTCTGAAAGTAACTTGTTCACCTGTTAGTTCCAAGCTCTGTGACCACATACTTCTCAATTTATTTAGAGCATCAGAAAATTTCTGCCTCAGAAAAAAACCAAAAACAAAAGTTTTGTCCCTTTCTGCAGAAAAAAACACTCTGCAAACCTTCAAGCCAATTTCAAAAAAAATTCTGTCCCCCACTGCCACCAGATTCACACTGCGCCCAACACTTCCACTTCTTCAATGACATCCCATCCTGGACCTGTCTGCTCATCACCAGTTGTAGGTCTTCTATAGGAAAGGGGGTAAACTTCAGGCTTGTGAGTTTTCTTTGATTTTTACTAGAATCTGGAGGTCCGTTTACCAAAATCAGGTGAAAAATGTCACTTCTGGCATGTACTTATACTAATAGTTAAAAATTAGAGTGGCTCTGAATATATTCTTCCTCCAGAACCAAGGCTACATGTTCTCTGTCACACACAAAAATGCATTCCTGGCTTTCTCTTGAATATTCTAAGACTTATTTATGTATATTCTTCTTAGACAATAAGGGATCAGAAACCCATTTGAAAATGCTGAAAAATTACCCAGAGATCTACTAACACATCCCAATTCACCTTCTGTCTGACTGGCACATTCCTGCTATTCCTAGCAGGAAATGGGAGATTTACACTCATCTTTGTGTCCAATGCCCTTTGGCTCAACAAACCTGCCTCAGGCTATTGTTTCCTCCTATTGCCTCACCTTTACCCATCCCTGATGCAACCACACTGGGAATTAGTCCTGACATTTCCATGTCTTCATCTATCAACCACCTGCAAGCTGGGTTGTTGTATTTTTTTTCGGGCTATATGGCCATGTTCTAGAGGCATTCTCTCCTGAAGTTTCGCCTGCATCTATGGCAAGCATCCTCAGAGGTAGTGAGGTCTGTTGGAACTAAGAAAATGGGTTTAAATATCTGTGGAAAGACCAGGGTGGGACAAAGAACTCTTGCCTGCTGGAGCTAGGTGTGAATGTTTCAACTGACCACCTTGATTAGCATTTGATAGCCTAGCAGTGCCTGGGGCAATCTTTTGTTGAGGGGTGATTAAATGTCACTGGGTTGTTGTAGGTTTTTCAGGGCTATATGGCCATGTTCTAGAGGCATTCTCTCCTGATGTTTCGCCTGCATCTATGGCAAACATCCTCAGAGGTAGTGAGGTCTGTTGGAACTAGGAAAAAGGTGTTATATATCTGTGGAATGACCAGGGTGAGACAAAGGACTCTTGTCTGCTGGAGCTAGGTGTGAATGTTTCAACTGACCACCTTGATTAGCATACAATGGCCTGACTGTGCCTGGGGCAAACTTTTGTTGAGAGATAATTATATGTCCCTGCCTCTTCCTCTCTGTTGTTGTGCTGTTGCAATGTTGTGCTGTGGCTGACTTTCTTGGTGGCTCTGTAGATAGTTTGTATGTTGTCCCTGATTGTTTTCCCTCTACTGTTTTGCTGTTTTAATTTTAGAGTTTTTATACTGGTAGCCAGATTTTGTTCATTTTCATGGTTTCCTCCTTTCTGTTGAAATTGTCCACATGCTTGTGGATTTCAATGGCTTCTCTGTAGTCTGACATGGTGGTTGTGAGAGTGGTCCAGCATTTCTGTGTTCTCAAATAATATGCTGTGTCCAGGTTGGTTCATCAGGTGCTCTGCTATGGCTGATTTCTCTGGTTGAAGTAGTCTGCAGTGCCTTCATGTTCCTTGATTTGTGTTTGGGCAATGCTGCTGCGTTTGGTGGTCCCTATGTCTTGTCCACAGCTGCATGGTATACGGTAGACTCCCGCAGAGGTGAGAGGATCCCTCTTGTCCTTTGCTGAACTGAGCATTTGTTGGATTTTCTTGGTGGGTCTGTAGATAGTTAGTATGTTGTGTTTCCTCATCAGCTTCCCTATGCGGTCAGTGGTTCCCTTGATGTATGGCAGGAACACTTTTCCTCTGGGTGGATCTTCATCTTGACTCTCGTGGCTTGTTCTTGGTCTTGCAGCTTGATCATTTTAGTCGCCCTCCTCTGGACACATTGCAGCTTGTCAATATCTCTCTTGAATTGTGGTGCCCAGAATTGGACACAATATTCCAGGTGTGGTCTAACCAAGAGGAGAATAGAGGGTAGCATGACTTCCCTGGATCTAGACACTATACTCCTATTGATGCAGGCCAAAATCCCATTGGCTTTTTTTGCCGCCACATGACATTGTTGGCTCATGTTTAACCAGGCGAAACGTCAGGAGAGAATGCCTCTAGAACCGTGATGGTGAACCTATGACACTTGTGTCAGCACTGACACGCATGGCTATTTTTGATGACATGCAGACACAGAGAAGTACACCTTATAAGAACTAAATTAATTCCATCCTTAAATTTGTAAAAGGCTCTACAAATTTAACATCTGCACATTTGAGCATTGCTCACTCCATAACTCAGCATGGATTATACATTTTTCTTATTTAAACTATAAATATTGCCATGTTTTTTCTTGAAGTTACACCCCACCCAAGTTATGCTCAGGTTTTTGGCGAATTTTGACACACCAACCGCAAAAGGTTGTCCATCACTGGCTTAGCCGCTACTCTTTGCCTTGTCTTCCTTTTCAATGTATTGTCGAAGGCTTTCATGGCTGGAATCACTAGGTTCTTGTGGGGTTTTTCGGGCTATAGGGCCATGTTCTAGAGGCATTTCTCCTGACGTTTCGCCTGCATCTATGGCAAGCCCGAAACTCTGAGGATGCTTGCCATAGATGCAGGCGAAACGTCAGGAGAAATGCCACTAGAACATGGCCATATAGCCCGAAAAAACCCACAAGAACCTAGTGGTTCCAGCCATGAAAGCCTTCGACAATATGTTGCTTCAACTCTTTCTAGATACATAGCCTTGAGGAATGAAGCACAGCAAGTGCATGTTTGGTTGCATCTACCCTGTAAAATTAATGGCAATTTACCCCACTTTAACCACCAAAGCTCAATGCTGTGGAATCCTGGGAGTTGTAGTTTGCTGCACTCTTTGGCAGAGAAGGCTAAACACCTTGTAAAACTCCATAGCATTGAGCCAAGACAGTTAATGTGATGTCAAATGGTGTAGATGCAGCCTTTGTGTATGTTTAAGTGGCTGAGGGGGAAAAGGAAGGGTCCTGAGGCTGTTAGGAATGGTGGGAGTTGGAATCCAAAACAACTACAAGGCCCAAGTTTGCTCATGACAGTTAAGGTGGTGTCAAACCGCATTCACTCTACAATGTGGATGTGAGGGCTGCCCTCATCCCAACCAAGGCTTCTCTCTCTTTTCCTGTCTCCCTCCTTCTCTTTCTTGGCTTCCCAACCTGAGGCCACTTCCTGCCCTTCGACCTCCGGCCCAGAGTCCGTCCCCCGCCGACGAGGCCCACTCACCTCCAGCCCCGCCTGGATTCAAGGCCTAGCGACCAGCCTCAGAGACGTCCAAGCCCCTGAGGGAAGAAAGGAGAGGAGGAGAGAGGCCACGGCGCATGCGCGGACTTCCCCGCCTTCTCCCTCCCCTAGGGGTCTCTCTCTCTGTGGAGAACGTGAGCAGCTACATCCGGGTACCGCCCGTGTGAAGCAACACACGAGAGTATTGAAAAGGGAAAGAGGCAGGAGGAGAGAACGGCGCATGCGCAGAACCTTTTTTTTTTACAGCAAGGGAAAGGTAACGGAACGCAATGGGGACCAATATTGTTTCAGGGCGCATGCGCTGGAGGTAATGAGAACTTCTTGTGTTGTGTAACAGGCAATATTCTATAGAGCAGGCCTTGGGCAAACTTGGGCCCTGCAGGTGTTTTGGACCTTCAACTCCCACAATTCCTAACAGTTTAATAAAAATAATAACAGCCAAATAATAATAATATTTTTTTATTTATACACTGCCCTATCTCCCTATCTCCAAGCCACCTTGTCTCTCTCCTGAGGAATCTGTACAAGGACCAAGTCGCAACAGTCAGAACTGACCACGGAACAACAGACTGGTTCAAGATTGGGAAAGGCGTATGGAAAGGCTGCATACTCTCACCCAACCTTTTTAACTTGTATGCAGAACACATCATGCGATGTGCGGGGCTTGATGAATGCAAAGCTGCGGTGAAAATTGCTGGAAGAAACATTAACAACCTCAGATATGCAGATGACACCACTCTGATGGCCGAAAGCGAGGAGGAGCTGAGGAGCCTTCTAATCAAGGTGAAAGAAGAAAGCGCAAAAGCTGGGTTGCAGCTAAACATCAAAAAAACCAAGAATTATGGCAACAAGAATGATTGACAACTGGGAAATACAGGGAGAAAATGTGGAGGCCGTGACAGACTTTGTATTTCTAGGCGCAAAGATTGCTACAGATGCAGACTGTAGCCAGGAAATCAGAAGACGCTTCCTTCTTGGGAGGAGAGTAATGTCCAATCTCATAAAATAGTAAAGAGTAGAGACATCAGACTGGCAACAAAGATCCGCCTAGTCAAAGCCATGGTATTCCCTGTAGTCACCTACGGATGTGAGAGCTGGACCTTAGGGAAGGCTGAGCGAAGGAAGATCGATGCTTTTGAGCTGTCGTGTTGGAGGAAAGTTCTGAGAGTGCCTTGGACTGCGAGAAGATCCAACCAGTCCATCCTCCAGGAAATAAAGCCCGACTGCTCATTGGAGGGAAGGATACTAGAGACAAAGTTGAAGTACTTTGGCCACATCATGAGGAGACAGCAAAGCCTAGAGAAGACAATGATGCTGGGGAAAATGGAAGGGAAAAGAAAGAGGGGCCGACCAAGGGCAAGATGGATGGATGGCATCCTTGAAGTGACTGGACTGACCTTGAAGGAGCTGGGGGTGGTGACGGCCGACAGGGAGCTCTGGCATGGGCTGGTCCATGAGGTCACGAAGAGTCGGAGACGACTGAACAAATGAACAACAACAAATCTCCCTAAAGGGACTGACAGCAGTTTCCAACAAATATGGCAATCATTCAATGCCAAAAGAAAAGCCATACAAACAGTTTACACCAGGACAAGACACATTAGACAATCTAAAACAACATAACTATAACTTAATAATCAAAATAGCAAAAAAGCCCCATAAAATAAAATAAAAATACGATTATTTTTGTTACCTGTCTCTCCTAATGGCCCGAGACAGGATACAAGAGTCAAAACATATGACCATAAACTACATACAATTAAATAAATAAATAAATAAATAATAATAGATAAAACCATATAATTTAAAAACATGCAGTCAAGAATGACGTCCCCCCTCCCCGAAAAAAATATTTTATACTCGAGGAACTTAATAGTCAGGCTGGAATGATATGAGTTAAGTTTTGGCCACTTTGCAAAAGGACTAATAACAACAAAGACCCTTCCCATGTTAGATAGCGTATACATTTAATCAAGGATTTATGTCCTATATTTCATATATTTATAATGGAAGGTACTATTGTTATGATTTTATTGATGTTAACGTTTTTATATTGTAATTGTGTTTTTGGTGGCATTGAATTTTGCCTTGTAAACCGCCTCGAGTCACTGGAATGCTGAGAGGGGCAGTATACAAATACAGTAAATAAATAAACAAATAAAATTTACTGGAAACTATGTCACAAAAGGTATTTGACCTTTGCTCATCCTGAGCCAAGAATTAACAACTCAAGCAAAATAATTCCAAGGCCTTTGTCTAAGGCTGGTCTGAGGAAAATTTACATTTCTACGCTTTAGGCTAGGGGGATATATTTACCCAGCCCTCACTCAGGGTCAACCTAAGTCTGAAACGACTTGAAAGCACACAACAATCCTATCTCATCAGCCAAAATCAGACCCACACTTCCCATTGAAATACTAATAAGTTTATATTTGTTAAAATTGTTCTTCATTTTAATTATCATATTGTTTTAAGTGTTTTTTGCACTATAAATAAGACTCCTGTTCAACCCCACAACCTTTGTCTTGTGGGGTTCCTCAGGGCTCAATACTGTCTCCCATGTTGTTCAACATCTACATGAAGCCGCTGGGGGAGATCATCCGGAGTTTCGGGGTACGGTGTCATCTGTACACGGATGATGTCCAACTCTGTCACTCCTTTCCACCTGCTACTAAGGAGGCTGTCCAGGTCCTGAACCGGTGCTTGGCCGCTGTGACGGTCTGGATGAGGGCGAACAAATTGAAATTGAATCCAGACAAGACAGAAGTACTCCTGGTCAGTTGCAAGGCCGAACAGGGTATAGGGTTACAGCCTGTGTTGGACGGGGTTACACTCCCCCTGAAGACGCAGGTTCGCAGCTTGGGTGTGATCCTGGACTCATCACTGAGCCTGGAACCCCAGGTTTCGGCGGTGACCAGGGGAGCATTCGCACAGTTAAAACTCGTGC
Organism: Anolis sagrei ordinatus; assembly: GCF_025583915.1. NCBI lineage: Eukaryota > Metazoa > Chordata > Lepidosauria > Squamata > Anolidae > Anolis > Anolis sagrei. The sequence goes on along the minus strand of NW_026847660.1, from coordinate 17,065,817 downwards.
GCCAGCTGCGCCCGTACCTTGGGAAGTCTGACTTGGCCACGGTAGTCCACGCTCTGGTTACATCCCGCTTAGACTACTGCAATGCTCTCTATGTGGGGTTGCCCTTGAAGACTGCTCGGAAGCTTCAAATAGTCCAACGTTCGGCAGCCAGATTGCTAACAGGAGCGGCACTCAGGGAGCACACCACTCCTCTGCTGCGCCAGCTCCACTGGCTGCCAATCTGCTACCAGGCACAATTCAAGGTGCTGGCTTTAGCCTATAAAGCCCTAAACGGTTTTGGCCCTACTTACCTCTCCGAACGCATCTCCTCCTATGATCCGCAGGACATTAAGATCGTCTGGGGAGGCCCTGCTCTCGGTCCCGCCCGCATCGCAGGCGCGATTGGCGGGGACGAGAGACAGGGCCTTCTCGGTGGTGGCCCCTCGGCTGTGGAACGCCCTACCTGTGGACATCAGACAGGCCCCTTCATTGCTGGCATTCCGGAGGAAGGTCAAGACTTGGCTTTACGAACAAGCGTTTGGCTAAATAGTGCAACGAAATACAGTAAGATGGTACAACTGAACATAGGAATTGGTATAAGGATTACGACTACGGATTCTGATTCTGATTTGTTTACTGAGGCGCACGTTTATGATAATGATTGTTTTTGACTTGATATGTTTTGTATAATGTGCTTTTAATTGCCTTTTTGATGTTGTTGTGTTAATCTTTACTATGTAAACCGCCTTGAGTCGCCATTTCGGCTGAGAAAGGCGGTATAGAAGTAAAGCAAATAATAAATAAATAAATAAATAAATAAATAAATATAAATAAGATATGTGATATGTGCAGCTTTTTTTCAAATTATAATTATAATTTCAAATTATAGTGTCTAGATGTTCTTGTCTTTCTGGGACTCTCATGTGGATGTCCCACCATCCTTTTCTATAATTTCACATTTCTTCCCCATAAGAGGACGAAGGGAGATAGGAGTCCCTTAGGGAACCTTGTGTAGCCCAATTTGTATGTAAATCCCAAGCCAGGCCTCCCAAGAGGGTACCCATGCAACCGTAGCTCCTCGTGTATATATATGTATAATCTTATTTATGTTTTAGTTTATGCTGTTCTAAAGCCGTTGACTGTGTGGATCATAATACATTGTGGCAAGTTCTTGGTAGTATGGGGATACAAAGTCACCTTGTCTGCTCCTGAGGAATCTGTATAACGATCATGTAGCAACAGTAAGAGAACAACAGGCTGGTTCAAAATTGGGAAAGGTTTTGTATACTCTCACCCGACCTATTCAACTTGTATGCAGAACACATCATGCGATGTGCGGGGTTTGACGAATCCAAGGCTAGAATTAAAATAGCTGGAAGAAACATTAACAACCTTAGATATGCAGATGACACCACTTTGATGGCTGAAAGCAAGGAGGAGCTGAGGAACCTTCTAACCAAGGTGAAAGAAGAAAGTGCAAAAGCTGGGTTGCAGTTAAACATAAAAAAAAACAAGATTGTGCAACCGGATTGATTGGTAACTGGCAAGTAGAGGGAGAAAACGTGGAGGCAGTGACAGTCTTTGTATTTCTAGGCCCAAAAATTACTGCAGATGCAGACTGCAGCCAGGAAATCAGAAGACGTTCACTTCTTGGGAGGAGAGCAATGACCAGTCTCAATAAAATAGTGAAGAGTAGAGACATTACACTAGCAACGAAGATCCACATAGTCAAAGCAATAGTATTCCCTGTAACCTATGGATGCGAGAGCTGGACCATAAGGAAGGCTGAGGGAAGGAAGATAGACGCTTTTGAGCTGTGATGCTGGAGGAAAATTCTGTGAGTGCCTTGGACTGCAAGAAGATCCAACCAGTCCATACTTCAGGAAATAAAGCCCTGCTGCTCAACTGGAGGGAATGATTTTAGAGGCAAAGATGAAGTCCTTTGGCTACATAATGAGAAGGCAGGAAAGCCTGGAGAAGATAATGATGCTGGGGAAAATTGAAGGAAAAAGGAAGAGGGGCTGACCAAGGGCAAGATGGATGGATGGTATTCTTGAAGTGATTGGCTTGACTCTGAAGGAGCTGGGGGTGGCCACGGCCGACAGGGAGCTCTCGCGTGAGCTGGTCCATAAGGCCATGAAGAGTCGGAAGCAACTGAATGAATAAACAAAAACATACTTTTGTATCACTTTATAAAATTGATTTGAGAAGTTGCCAACCCAGCCTTGCGATGACCTTTGCCTGCATTTTTCCAGCCCTGGGAGGATCAGCCAACATCTTGCCAAGCTTCACTTGCATTTGATTGGATTAAATCAGCTACCTCCATGCAACYCATAAGTCCTAGGTGACACAGAGGTCAATCYGAGCCCTGGAGGACCACTCAACCTTTTGTGTTGCTGCTTGGGCAATATGTGACATTTGTAATTCTGGTATGGAGTTCAGTCACGAGAAACCATGCCACTGTCCTGGAGACTAGGATGTGGAACAATGTTACTGTGTGTTTATTATGTTGTATTATTTTGGGCTTGGCCTCATGTTAGTRGCACTGAGTCCCCTTTGGGGAGATAGTAGCGGGTTATAAATAAAGTTTATTATTATTATTATTATTTCAAACTACAAGAAAGGGGATTCCATCTGAACATTAGGAAGAACTTCCTAACTGTGAGAGCTGTTCAGCAGTGGAACTCTCTGCCCCGGAGTGTCYTGGAGGTTTCTTCTTTGAAGGCTTTTAAACAGAGGCTAGATGGCCATCTGCCAGGGGTGCTTTGAATGCGATTTTCCTGTTTCTTGGCAGGGGGTTGGACTGGCTGGCCCAAGAGGTCTCTTCCAATTCCATGAAAGGCTATTTCCCCCTTTTTCATTCCTAGCCATCGAACATTTATATGGACAATACTTTCTGCTGGAACTTCAATGGGAGTCCAGTGTTCAGGATGCTGGAGTCGATCAGGAGTAAATACATAAGGGATAATAAAGGTTTCGGAAGTCCCATTAGGGTCATTGTGTTCACACACCAGGGATAGTTAATCTCATCTCAAGTCATTCTCTCACCCATTGTTCTGACAACCCCTCTCCAATCATTGGACAGAGAGAAATCTACATCAGAGATCTAGCCCTCCCATTGGCTAGAGTGTGCCGGACTCCCGCCTCCACAAGCTCATTGACGTTATCCAGGCTTGGCCAATCATGGCCAAGCTGGGGACGGTGGGAACTTTGAATCTGACTTGTATAAAAATGCCTGTTTTGCTGTATAATGTATTTCAGCTTTTTTGAAGGGTGGATTACTGCAGGCTGGCATCACTTTCAGCTGAAATTAAATAAATACCTCGGTGGCTTCTGCTTCAACTTGGTGAGATTTGTTCTGGAATATTGGCTTCTTTATCTCACCAGGCTTAACCCACAGCAGCTTGGATCTCACTATCCACTGCCGTTTTAAATTGCTCGATAACACACACTCCAAACACAGAATACAAACCCAACCCATAGTGGTAATAGAATGTAAATTCAAAATTCATGATCCAGAGTTGACTGGGTAGACCTGTTGGAACGGAAAGGTCTTCAGTTGGGTCTTAAATTGGAGTCAGCGTCCATCAAAAGACCAGTGTCCTAAAGGGCAGGTTCTATGGGAAAAGGAAATCCTGTAGGTAAGGCATTTAATGTAAGGCATTAAAGGTCAAAACCAACACTTTATACTGTAGGGCTGACTGGCTGGATCTACATTGCCTTATACCCCAGGATCTCATCCCAGATTATCTGCTTTGAACTGGATAATACGAGGCCCCTTATAATACAGATTATCAAAGCAGATAATAATAATAATAATAATAATAATAATAATAATAATAATAATAATAAACAACTTTATTTATTACCCCACCATCATCTCCCCAAAGGGGACTCAGCCCGGGTAACATGAGGCCAAGCCCAAAATAATACAACGTAATTAGACACAGAACAGCAAAATACATCATAACAAAATATATAAAATAACAAATGATAATAACAACAAACAGTATAAAATAGCATAGTAAAATCAAATACAAAGAGCCTCATATAATCCACAATATCTGCTTTCAACTGAATTATATGAGGCCCCTTCTACACTACCGTATAAAATTCAGACTGATTTGAACAGGATTATATGGCAGAGTGGATTCATATTCTGCACTTCAAAGCAAATAATGTGGATGATCTGCTTTGATCATCTTGATTATATGGCAGTGTAGAAGAGGCCTGAGTCTACACTGCCATATAATCCAGTTTAAAGCAGATAATCCGGATTTTACATGGCAGTGTAGAAGAGGCCTGAGGACCCTTCCACATAGCCAAACAACACAGAATAGCAAGGCAGAATAACCCACAATATCTGCTTTGAACTGGAACACCTGAGTCCACACTAACAGATAATCTGGGATAAACAGATAATCTGGGATCAGATCCTGGGTTATAGGGCAGTGTAGCTCCAAACTGTATGATAAATTGTTTTCACAAAAGTAGCTTTCTTTTCTGTGAGAGCTGGACCTTAGGGAAGGCTGAGCGAAGGAAGATCGATGCTTTTGATGGTAGGTTGGTTCACCTACGGAAGGCTGAGCGAAGGAAGATAGACGCTTTTGAACGGTGGTGTTGGAGGAGAGTTCTGAGAGTGCCTTGGACTGCGAGAAGATCCAACCAGTCCATACTTCAGGAAATAAAGCCCGACAGCTCATTGGAGGGAAGGATAGTAGAAGCAAAGATGAAATACTTTGGCCACATCATGAGGAGACAGGAAAGCTTAGAGAAGACAATGATGCTGTGGAAAGTGGAAGGTAAAAGGAAGAGGGGCCGACAAAGGGCAAGATGGATGGATGGCATCCTTGAAGTGACTGGACTGACCTTGAAGGAGCTGGGGGTGGTGACGGCCGACAGGAGACCTTCTGGCAAACTAGTCCAATGTGGGCTAGGCAAAACTACGGTGAGGTGGATCTGTAATTGGTTAAGTGGACGAACACAGAGAGTGCTCACAAATGCTTCCTCTTCATCTTGGAAAGAAGTGACAAGTGGAGTGCCTCAGGGTTCCGTCCTGGGCCCGGTCCTGTTCAACATCTTTATTAATGACTTAGATGAAGGGCTAGAAGGCATGATCATCAAGTTTGCAGACGACACCAAATTGGGAGGGATAGCCAATAGTCCAGAGGACAGGAGCAGAATTCAAAACGATCTTGACAGATTAGAGAGATGGGCCAAAACTAACAAAATGAAGTTCAACAGCGACAAATGCAAGATACTCCACTTTGGTAGAAAAAATGAAATGCAAAGATACAGAATGGGGGACGCCTGGCTCGAGATCAGTACGTGTGAAAAAGATCTTGGAGTCCTCGTGGACAACAAGTTAAACATGAGCCAACAATGTGATGTGGCGGCAAAAAAAGCAAATGGGATTTTGGCCTGCATCAATAGGAGCATAGTGTCTAGATCTAGGGAAGTAATGCTACCCCTCTATTCTGCTTTGGTTAGACCACATCTGGAATATTGTGTCCAATTCTGGGCACCACAATTCAAGAGAGATATTGACAAGCTGGAATGTGTCCAGAGGAGGGCGACTAATATGATCAAGGGTCTGGAGAACAAGCCCTATGAGGAGCGGCTTAGGGAACTGGGCATGTTTAGCCTGAAGAAGAGAAGGCTGAGAGGAGATATGATAGCCATGTATAAATATGTGAGAGGAAGCCACAGGGAGGAGGGAGCAAGCTTGTTTTCTGCTTCCTTGGAGACTAGGACGGAACAATGGCTTCAAGCTACAAGAAAGGAGAATCTTTCTGAACATTAGGAAGAACTTCCTGACTGTGAGAGCTGTTCAGCAGTGGAACTCTCTGCCCCGGAGTGTGGTGGAGGCTCCTTCTTTGGAAGCTTTTAAACAGAGGCTGGATGGCCATCTGTCAGGGGTGATTTGAATGCAACATTCCTGCTTCTTGGCAGGGGGTTGGACTGGATGGCCCATGAGGTCTCTTCCAACTCTTTGATTCTATGATTCTAGACAGCGCAGTTTGCATTTGTTTTTAACAGGGAATTGCTCTGTGCCATGAGGTCACGAAGAGTCGGAGACGACTGAACGAATGAACAACAACAAGCTTTCTTTTCTGATAAAATGCAGATCAAAATGTTGAAAACAGGACAAACCCACATTCCTATAAGGGAAGAAAGGAGGGAGCTTGGGGCTGAAAAGGGCCGCCTTCTAGAAAACAGAAATAAGGCTATCACAAAAGGGCAAAGGAATAGAGGCAGAGGGAAGGGAGAGAAGGTAGGAAAGATGAAAAAACTACAAGTGAGAGAAAAGAGGGGTGGGTCAGTTATGGAAGCAAAGAAAGAAAACGGGGTCCCTCTTTCCCCCCCCATCAGTATAAGTAATTTTTATTCATTTTACAAAAAACCCATAAAAACAAAATATGATTCAAAACACATACTAAAAAGAAAACAGAACAAAACAAGACAAAGAAAAAGAATAAAAGTTGACTTCAATTTTTCTTCCTTTCACCCCATAATGAAGAAAAAGTTTCTATTGTCCCCAAAACGAATAAAAATATAGTTCCTCAATCTTTGTCAAAAATTTTATTTACCACCCTTGTTAATATAATCTTCAAAAACTGTCCAGTCCGTCATTTTTACTCCCTTTCCGTTGTTTGATTTTAATAAAAATGTCAATTTATCCATGTCCTTAATTTCAATTATTTTATCCAACCATTGAGTCTTTGAGGGAATCAACTCTATTTTCCAGAACTTAGCAAAGGTCATTCTTGGCGCAGTCGCAAAAAAGTGAACAATTTATCAGCATTTAAATCTTTAAATAAATCCAAATATTCCTAAATTAAATTTTCAATATCTTTCTACATTCATTGTGTACCATTTTCCAATATTCTGATGTTTTTTCACATGACCACCACATATGATAGTACGATCCCTCTTGTAATTTACATTTCCAACATCTGTTATCCATATTTTTATACATTATCCCTAATATTTTTGGTGTTATATACCATCGATGTAACATTTTAAAACATCTTCAATGTTTTGTCCAAACTAGTTCTCATTCCTCTAAACTAATTGTTCTGCTGACATTCGTTGCTCATTTAATCATGGAGTTTTTTATCTCCTCTGTTTCCGTTGCCCATCCAAATAACTTATTATATATCTTAGTAATTGTTTTCCTTTCAGTATTCAATATATTATCCCAGAAAGTCTTTCTCTCTCCAAAACCTATTTTCTTTTCCAAATTAAAATATTCCTTAATTTGCATTATTGAAACCACATAATGCTTTTGAATTTTTGACTAATTTCTTCCTGTGTGTATTTTATTAAAATTAAAAAGCACAATAAAACCACAAAAACCAGAAATAGAAACATTTTCTACAAATTTTATTTATTTATTTATTTATTTATTTACAGTATTTATATACCGCTTTTCTCACCCCTATGGGGACTCAAAGCAGTTTACACATAGATAATGGCAACAATTCAATGCCTTACAACTATAATAGTAAAACCACACTTTAAACATAAATCATATTAAAAACAGTACATCACCAAATATCAAAACAGTTATTAAAACAATAAAACAATCTCACCAGATTACAAAATATTTTCCAGCAGGCAATTTTTAACTATGCATTTTTGCTACAGATGCATCCTTTTGCCTCACTTTCCTGTATAAAAAACTATTTTTTCTTTGTTACATTATGAGCCTTGCCTTAATTACAAGACAAATTGCCAGAATGAGATCTCTCTCACACACACATACACACACACACATATATCAGCATATTAAACTGAAGCTAAACAAAATGGAAAACCAGTCACAATGAATTAAAACAAGGATATAGGGCTGTAGTTCTGCACATCAGATCTGGTTACAAAATTTTTCCACAATGTTCCAAGATATTTGCCTGCAGGAAATACAGAAAAGAGGACAGAATGTTAAATCCTGCAACTATTCATACCAGACAACACACACACACAGTTGTGTAAACACATAAATGCAACTGTCAGGGTAATAAAACCATCCATAGCTCTTAGTTATGTCTGATCACAAGATCTGCTGGCTAGAAATCTAATACTGCCCTTCTGCGTTTCCTCTTGTAAAACAACTTCCGCTAACTGTATTTCTCATTGAGCATAATGGAGACAAGAAGACCCTGCTCCAAATTGACCTGCCTACAGGAAGTAGAAATGTGGCTCATACCTATAGTAATGTGCACCAACTCCAAAAAAGGCAGCATTTTAGTTTTCTCCCTTTCCTCACATCCTGTATTGTAAATCATATCAAAAATCTAAGCTACTAGGGGTTGCTGTAGTTTTCCAGGCTGTAATGGCCATGTTCCATAAGCATTTTCTCCTGATTTTTTGGCTGCATCTATGGCAGGCATCCTCAGAGTTTGGAAACTATGCAATTGGGATTTATATATCTGTGAAATGTTCAGGGTGGGAGAAAAAACTCTAGTTTGTTTGAGGTATTATTTATCTCTATTGATTATTATTATGACATTTCCCTTATTTTATTCTATTATTATTACATGTATTATTTTACTCTATTATTACTGTTATTATTATATTTATTTACTCTTTATTATTGGAAGGATACATAAGCACATTTACATTGTAGAAGGTTAGAATAATGGTTTAATCAGAGTTGGACAGTCTTATCTTAAACTAGTTTTATGTAAATATTTAGAAACATTTAACCTGCGAATGCCTCAATTAATGTAATTTTATTGGTATCTATTTTTATTTTGAAATTTACCAGTAGCTGCTGCATTTCTCACACTTGGGTTATATACAAGCCACTACATTTCCCCAGATTTTTGTGGTAAAATTAGGTGCCTCGGCTTATATTTGTGTTGGCTTATACTCGAGTATATATGGTAAGTGATCTGAAAGAAATCAGGTTTGTAAACCGATTTCAAATCCATGGCCGTAGTCAATTAACCATAGTCTCAGGTTTGAATGTCAGAAGAGGTACACTTACTTTTTCTGAAATTAATAAATTTCCTGACTTTGTTTATAAAAGTCTTATTCTGCTCGTGTGTCATGACCATTTGTCTACAATGTTTAGGGTTATTTTTTTCTCTGCGCCTATTTAGCACAACAGTTCATGAATCTAATGAAGCAGTTGGTGTTCTATGAAAGCTTGTATCACCATAAAGTTGTGCGTTTTTAAGGTACAACAACTTTTTGGGTTGGTTGTGCTTCAGAGAAATGTGTGAAAGGACGAAGGCAGTGACATCTCCAGCTCATCCCCTGTTTGGATATCAGCCAGCACGTCAACGACTTAAATCTAGAAATAGTTTTCTAAGATCTACAGAGACACTCGCTGGAACACCTCAGCAAGCGAGAGTCCAAAAGTGGCAGGCTGAAACCCAGAACCTCAACCAATGGCTGATACCAAATGAGAGACTCCCCCTGGGCACACAGAAGACTGGGCGACTTGGAAGGCGCTGAACAGACTGCGCTCTGGCACCACGAGATGCAGAGCCAACCTTAAGAAATGGGGCCATAAAGTGGAGCCCACAACGTGCAAGTGGGAAAAAAAGCAAACCACAGAACACTTACTATAATGCAGACTGAGCCCTGCCACGTACACAATGGAGGACCTTCTTACAATGACACCAGAGGCACTCCAAGTGGCCAGCTTCTGGTCAAAGGACATTTAATCAACTACCAAGCTTGCAAACGTTGTGTTTTGTTTGTCTGTTTGTTTGTTTGTTTGTTAAAAAATGCAATGGTTTGCCCCTGACACGATAAATAAATAAACAGGGAAATGCAGCTATCCTTCCAATATCTATAAGACAGATCTTCAAGAAAAAGTCTAATGGAAAATAGATCTCTGTAATAAATCTTTTTTTTAAAAAAAATCCCTTTAATAAACACATGAGGAACTTGTTAGCTTTCCGGGGTTGTAGAATACCCAGATATAAGTGACGATACTTACAAAAGGTGTGGAAGGCTGAAGGTTGCTCATTACTGTTCTAATGTAAACAGAACTAAATACATACCTGCACAAAGGATGCTACTTGCTTAGGGGAGATGCCATAGATCTTTCCAAGGTCCTCCACCTGGAGAAAGGGGGAGAAAAAGAAGTGTTGATACTACATTGGCTTAATGATTCAGGGGGCAGGCATATTCCATAGAACAGACAAAGGGCAAGAATCTTGTAGAATGATGCAGGCCTGCATGAAGGTATGATCTCATGCACAATCTAAAATTTTGTTCAGAGTACAGTCTCCATGACAAGAGAAGCGTTTCCAATAGGTGGACTTCATGGTACATTGCCACTGTGAAATACTTCAACAACAAGGTCTAAGCAGTGAAAAGAGGCAAACCCACTCTGAACACATTTTGCTGAGAAAACCTTGTGATAGGTTCTCCTCTGGATCATCTCAAGTTGGAAGTGACTTGAAGACACATGACAACAAGATTTAGGAAAGCTAGCACAGTTACCCATACTTCATCGCATAACAGTCATGATGGCCATGTGAGGGGCAGTCACAGGAGGAGGGAGAAAGCTTGTTTTCTGCTGCCCTGGAGATTAGGATGCGGAACAATGGTTTCAAACTACAAGTAAGGAGATTCCACTTGAACATTAGGAAGAACTTCCTCACTGTGAGAGCTGTTCAGCCGTGGAACTCTCTGCCCCGGAGTGTGGAGCCTCCTTTTTTGGAGGGTTTTAAGCAGAGGCTGGATGGCCATCTGTCAGAGGTGCTTTGAATGCGATTTTTCTGCTTCGTGGTAGGGGATTGGACTGGATGGCCAGTCTCTTCCAACTCTATGATTCTAGTCGCAGAGCTGTTTGGGGCTGCCTCCCACTTCCTTCCCCGAAGGCACGGTGGTTTAAAAACTATGAAACAGAGGCCTCTATAGTTCCACTCTTCCCTTCTTCCTTCAAGCAAGACAGTTTAAAAACCTGAAATGGAGGTTTCTGGAACTTGGATCTTCCCTCCTTCTTCCAAAGAGCTCCATTTCAGATTTTGTAAACTGTGTTGCCTTCGGAGAAAGAAAAAAAGGAAGAGCGAATCTTCTCTCCTTCCTCCAAATCAAGGCAGTTTTTTAAAAAAGCAAACAAGCAGAAACGGAACTTTTTGTTTGAGGCTGGATCATCCCTGTCCCTTGGAGATAAAGTGGGTTTTTGGCTGTTGTTGTTTTTTAAAAACACACAAACAAACCAGAAACCAGAAAATAAAAGGCAGGGTTCTTTTCATCCTGTAATAGTCACACACACACCCCCTTTTTATATATAAAAAGGCTTTAAGTGTGACTATTATGCAATGAAAAATGGTACGTTATATAAAGCACAACTAACTTAACACTATAAGATATGACAATGCCCACTATCATTCAGTGAGAAAGATAAGTTGATCTACCATGAGTAGTCACAACAACTGCTTCCATGCTGAGGTGGACAAATTTCACCCTTCAAACATCAGGCTGTGCCTCTCAGCATTCTTTATCATTATCTAAACGTATCAACAAAAGCTGCACTCTCATCTTCTGGAAGGCCAATTTCACACTGATCCCTTCACATTCAAAGGCTGCTTGCACCTACAGAAGGAGTTCTGCTGGCTCAAAACACAGGTCTCTCTGGCCCAGCATTCTCATCCCACACTGGCCAACTAGTTGCTTATGGGGAAGATGACAAGAGGACAAGAACTCTCTCCTGCTTGTATCTTTAAAGATTATTACTCAGACACGTGCTGTCTTTGATAGTTGACAAACTATTAAGATAGATATCATAGCCAAGTTTGTAAACACTGCTACATTTGTGGAAGGAAATCCCAGAGTTTGAAAACACAGGCCCCTTTCACACTGCTGAATAAAATCCCAAATTATCTGCTTTGAATTGGAATATATGACAGTGTGGACTCAGATAACCCAGTGCAAAGCAGATATTGTGGGATTTTCTGCTTTGATATTCTGGGATATAGGGCTGTGTGGAAGGGCCCATAGTTAATGGAAGGCAGTAATTGAGGCTTTCTGCTTTCATAACATACCTGACAGTTTCCAAAAAGCACCTGACTTGGCATCCAACATAGGATGATGGACCAAGTGAGCTTTTGCTTTGATCCAGTTTTAAACTGCTATCCTTTTTATATTCTAATTTCCAAAATCCACTAATATCCACGCTAGCTGAGAGATTCTGGGAGTCATACAGTCTTTCTGCAGACTCAGACTTTGTTGTGTTAATTATTTTAAGGGCCAATATTTTTAATGTATTTTTATTGCTTTTTAAATGTATTTTTATTATTGTTGACCTGTTCATGTTGTGCTCTGCTTCTTTGTTGGCATCTAATGACTGCAAATTGTAAGCTGCCCTGATTCCCCCTATGCGGATTGACAAGAATGGAATACAAATACGCTAAATAAATAAATAAATGTATTATTTATTCTTCAGATTTAGCTCGTTATGTTTTTAAAAGAATGACTGGCTCTTCCTTTATTGTCACTAACCCAACAATCAGCTGGTGCCCTGTACTTCAGGTGTGAGTCTATTGAGTTTACATGCTGAAGAAAGATTCATTTAAGACCAGTTCCCCACCAACCAGACCTTAATGAACGGAACTTCCTCTTTACTGACAATGTACAATAAGCTCAGGGATACCAGTCTTTGGTTTATTCTCTCTGTGAGCAACTGTGTCTTCAGAATTCACCGACCTTCTCAAATGATCCATAGATTTCTCTCCAGCTTATAATGAGCTGAGCTTTCTTCTTGCCGATGTAATGTAGGCTCATGAGATCCTTTTCAGAGCCTTTATTCAGAAGGTCCAAGATGTTTTTTTTGCCATGAGCCAGAAGGTCAGGGCGTACCTTCATCTCCCATTCAGGGGGAGCCTCATTTTCAGAGTCGAAACCCAAAGCCTGAAGAACAGACATCAAAAGCAAAAGGAAAAATCGTAAGCTGGCATCTTTAGGCTATTTATGATTAGCCCCTCTCCTGTTTCATCCATATCCTTTTATTGAAAACACCTCTTAACAATCATAGATTTTATGTGTTAGACTAAAGTAAACAATTGAGTGCCACCAGTTATGCTCATGGTTTATGTGCATAATTTTGCATGAAGAGACATACACAGGTGAAGGAGTTTTAGGGGGCAATATCTCCACTGATTTGCAATGACCTGCTTCAGAGAGTCTTTTATTTTGGGTTAATTGCATTATGCTGTTTTAATCGCCCTTTCAAGCTTCTAAACAATTCCCTGTTCAAGTGTTTTGGGTGTTTTTTAAAAACTTTCACACCATCTAATTTGTATTGTGAGCTACCTTTGGTTCTGTAATTGGAAGGTAGACCGTATATAAATTAAATGTAAAAGCCTGAAGCTTTGCATATGTTGTTAGAGTTCTTCTCCCATCAGTCTCAGATGGCATGGTCAATGGTCAAGAACAATGATTGTAATATGAACTTGGAATGGCTAAGATGAATGTAAACAGACGAGGAACTGGACTGAAAGACATTGTTTTTCTATAGATTTTTATAGATTTTATAGCTTCTATTGTTTTATATAGATTTTACTATGTATTTTATTGCTTTTAACTGATATATGTATGTATATGGGGCATCTAATAGTTGCCATTCTGTATGCCGCCCAGAGTTGCCTTCGGGCTGAAAAGGGTACGATAAAAATGACGTAAATAAATACATAAATAAGAACTGGAATACAACAACACTTGGGACATTCAAACTGTTAGAGAAAACTACCCTAAAATATACAGCAGAGCATCCAAAAACAAATGGAATACAAAAGTTGAACATCAGCTCATTGGCGAGCAAAGCGTGATGTGGCTGTAAAGAATGTAGAGCTTAGGAGGCAAACATGTCGAATCCAATCTTAAAAAATCACAAAGGGTTTATTTATAATAATAAAGAACTAGCTGCATTTCTTAATAATCAAGAACTGGGTCTGAGCTACTCTTAGCACCAATCTCTACTAAGGTTTCAAGAGAGAGGGAAAAACTCAATCAATACATCCCTCCTGACAGACAAGCAGAGCGAGATCTCAATGCACACAACACATACTCTTCATACTGAAATGTAAGAAGATGGAAGTCAGATTCAAAAAGCGTGCAGTAGAAAAGTATCCATTTTAAGCAACCATTCATAATAAGAGCGGAAAGAGAGAAGAAAAAGATACATTCCCAATTGTCATTCAGGAGACATGGGGATGGGAAACCCTTAGTCTGTACTAAATTAAGTAAACTGTTCCTCATTGAGGACTTGAGACTTAGGCAGTGTGGGGTTGAATTCCAACACAAACCAAATTGGAAAGCGGTTGTAATTAATTGTTTTAATTGTTGTTTTAATATTTTGATTGTACTGTGGTTGTTTTTATGATGCTAGCATCGTATGATGCTTTTGTTAGGCCGCCTTGAGTCCGTCCCCCTTCGGGGGGAGAAGGGCAGGGTATAAATATAGGAAATAAATAAATGAAAGAGTGGAAGAAAAGTGTGACAAAAACAGTGTTCAACTTCTGCTGCTGCTGTCATCTACTGAGCTTCTTCTCTAAGGCAGACCCCAAACCCCCTTCCATACCTTCCTCTTTCGATTGTTCTTCTTCTGCGTTATGAGGGTAAGGCTTTCCTCTTCTTCAGCCTCCACCTTTTGAGTTTGCTCAGCTGCCTCCACTGGGGAGGAAAGAAAGGGAGTGAGGACTTTTCAAGGTGCAAACAAAAAGAGGACAAAAAACAGAGTCCTCACTTTCATATCACCCCACCCCCACCCCAAAAAACCCCCACTGGTGTCCCCTCACCTTTCTGGAGAGGCAACACGGTTGCCTGTTTCCTGGGCCTGGCAGGCAGTTGAGGGGCAAGAGCTTTTTTCTGCTGGGCCACGGCTTGCAGTTCCTGATGTTTTGCTTGTAGAATCTGCAGAAAAGGGAGGCCATCAGAAAACTGCAGGACACTTTCAATGATTATGGGGTGGAAGCTCCAATTGCTTACCACCAGAAACATGAAATGCAACATCAGGGCTGTGAGCCCAACAAACATATTACAAACAGCCTCTCACTTTTTTTCCATCCTGGAGGACCCTTAAAATAAAATCCAGGCTTTAAGGAATGCCTGAATCAAAATAATATCTAGAATTCAAAGACTCCCCCCGCCCCAATAAATCTCTCATGAGAGGAACCTGTCATGGAACCTTGTATCATTATCAGAGGGACTGCAGAGGAAAACAAAAACATTTGGAAGTAGCATAGGGTTCCAGGCTGCTAGTGGAGGGTGGGTTGTTTTGAGTGGGTTTCTCACTGCTCAAGGAAAGTTTATTTAAAGCCAGAAAGATATGACATGCTTTCTATTGGACTAACAGCTACTCTAGCTCCCGATTTCCCATTGTTGCAACTTGAAAATTAAAAAAAACCCACAGAAAGCCAAACACTGGCTTTCTGCCCAGCCTACACAATACCTGGCTCCATTATAGCATATTCATGTTGACAAGGAGGAGCCCCCGGTGGCGCAATGGGATAAACCCTTGTGCTGGCAGGACTGAAGACCAACAGGTCGGAGGTTCAAATCCGGGGAGAGCGCGGATGAGCTCCCTCTGTCAGCTCCAGCTCCCCATGTGAGGACATGAGAGAAACCTCCCACAAGTATGGTAAAACATCACATGTGGGCGTCCCCTGGACAACGTCCTTGCAGACAGTCAATTCTCACACACCAGAAGCAACTTGCAGTTTCTCAAGTTGCTCCTGATATAGAAAAAAAAATGTTGACAAGGGAAGGAAAGTGATCTTTGCTAAAACAATAGGTGCTTCTTACTCCATTTCATGGGTTAAGGGACAGGAAAAACAATTAGCTTTGAAAATTTTGCAAGCCACCTAATTAGAGACGATAAAATGACCTGGGCTCCACTAATGAAGAACTAGGCCTTTGGCCTCCAGATGTGATACTACAAGCAATTTCCATCGTGTTCCCCATCCTCTATGCTAGCTAGGAAGGGGAACTGTCACCTGAAATCATCTGGAGGACCAAAAGTTACTAACTTCTCCTTCAGAAAGAAGAAAAGGGGAGCACAAAGCCTGTCACCTTCAGCTCACGCATAGTCTCATCCAACTGTTTCAAAAGAGTAATGCGCTCCTTGCGTGGTGTGTTGATGAGGGGAGCCCCACGACTTCCAGCTCCAGCGCTCTTTTTTTCCAAGGCCTCTATTCGTAGCAGCCTTTCAACCACAGATGGCTCCAGGTCCTTTAGGGGCAGCAGAGAACTAGTGAAGAGAAACAACAGAGGCTATTACCAGGTTCCAGAGCTACAAAGCAGAGCCGTTGTTCCTTGGCTAAAAACCCAGCCCTTGCCAGACCTTACATCAAAATCAGTAAACTCCTTAAAGCCTCACCTGAGTGGCTTCTCCACAATCGCGTCTGGTTGTTCCTCCTCTATGCAAAGTCTCTTTGCCTTGGGACCACCATTGCTGGTACCTTCATAAGGTCTCTTGGAAACTTCTGAGATAGAGGACATTTCAATTTATTAGACACATTTCAACTTCCTAAATATACAGATGAGACCTAATGTCACCATAGCTGATACTTGAATAAACTACCGTATACACCCGAGTATAAGCCGAGCCACCTGATTTAGCCACAAAAAACTGGGAAAAAGTATTGACTCGAGTTTAAGTCTAGAGTAGGAAATGCAGCAGCTACTGGTAATTTTTTTAAAAAAGATACCTATAAAATTACATTAATTGAGGCATCAGTAGGTTAAATGTTTTTGAACATTTACATTGAAGATAAGATTATCCAACTCTGATTGAGCCATTATTCTAACCTTCTTCAATGTAAATGTGCTTATGCATCCTTCCAATAATAATAAAGAGAGCAAAATAATAATGTAATAAAATAATAATAGAGTAAAATAATGGAAAGGTAATACTAACAGTACTAATAGGGTAAAATAATAAATGTAATAATACTAGTAAGTAGAATAAAGCAATAAAAATAATAATAGTGTAAATAATGTTAATGTAATAATAGAGTAAAATAATAAATGTAAAAAATAATAAGAGTAAAATAATGTAAATGTAATAATAATAATAAAGAATAGACTAATAAATGTAATAAAATAATAATAACAGAGAAAAATAAATAACTTTCACTCGAGTATAAGCCCATGGGGGCTTTTTCAGCCTAAAAAGGGCTGAAAAACTCTGTTTATACTCAAGTATATACAGTACTCATGGTACCCACATCAATCTAGTTCCTGCCTTGACATAAGATCTTCTCCAGTTTGACTTCCCTTTCCCACTCTCCCACCACTGACTGCTCCAGTGGCTTATAGTATTTTGATATTAATTTGATTTTATTACACTTTTGGAACAATTTTGTAAATTAACTAGAAAAGAATTTGCATCATGAAAGTATAGGCAATAAAAATCACAATGCCACTTCACATCAACATCATTTCAAGTTGATATATTCAATAAAGACCATTCTTTATATATAATGGGAGAAAGCGATGACAGAATTTTACTTACTGAATTTATATTTATTTACTATATTTATACCCCGCCCTCTCTCACCCTGAAGGGGATTCAGAGTGGCTTACAATCTGGCCCTTCTCCAAGAATGAAATTTATAACTATTCCTTTAAAACATTCACCCTTTTAAAGTTGCAATTACCTCAAAATGTATATTACTCCATGGTAAATAGGTAAATCAAAAAAAGGTTCAGGTGTATTTTTAGATCTATCTCCTTCCCCTACATCTTCTTTTCTACAACTTGTCATATTCAGGTTCCATATGAACTCATAAACTGCATCAGTGCAAGCCAACTCCAGCCCAGCATTTCCCTTACCAATCTCAGGCAGTGTTTCTTGTGTGAAAGGTTTGTTCATAATCTGCTTGGACTTGGCAGCAAAATTGAGGCTTGTGAGTGTGTCAAAATAATACTTCTTCTCAGGTGCAATGTTTGCAATAATCACGCTGTGAGCGCTACCACCTAGAGAATCCTGGATGGAAGATGAAAGATACTCAGGAGGAAGAAAATATCCATCAACCCCAGTTATCAATAAACCCATAACCCTTTGGGGAAGCAACATCCTCTCCCAACTACCTGAAGAAGACGGGTAAGTTTGCTGTCTCTGTAGGGTATTCGGGGCAAGCCCTGGTTGAGGGCATCAACCACCTTGCTGAGGACAAAAAGTGAGGTGTTGATAGCACCACTCTCCTTCAGGCGCAGGCCTTTGTTGCCAGTCCGACGGTTGTCCTCTGAGCCAGCCAAGTCAATGAGGCAAAGTTTGGCGGCCCGATGTGCAGATGGCGGCCAGCCTTCTGTTCTGCTCACTCGCACCAGCAACACAGCATGACTCCGACTGGAGCGTTGATTCAGCTGTGTGGACGCCACTGTCCGATTGCAGCTGGCGGGCAAGAAGTGACTCTCAAAGTCAGCAAAACTTGTGATCTCTCGCTGGGTCAAGCCCGGCACCAAGATGTGGTGGTTGCGATCCTCCCGAATTGGCAAGTCTTGAAGGGATGGCTGAAGGAGATCCAAAACCTGTGGGATTACAAATCTTCATTGACTTAAAGGATGCCTAAAAGCTTCAGTCTTTGTATCTTTTTGCTTCTCAGCAATGCACAAAGATTATAGCTGGCTTTCTTGGATTAGAATAATGGGTATCAATTTCTTCTCTGACAAAAGCTACTGCCTGCCAGCAAAGGCCTTTCTCAAAGGCAGTATGGGAAGACATACTATCCATGCATAGGCCTGCAGGTCTTTTTTCAAGCTGTTTTTGGTTTTCTATGCATTATATTCCCAAGTGAATTCAAGATTACTTTCTTGCCTTCCCTCAAGATAGCAGCATTCATCCCCTGGGGGGCCTGCTACTTTCTGTTAGTTAATTCTGTCTCCTACTTAGGCCTTCCTCCTCATCGGAAATTACCAAAAGTATCCTGCCCATATACATTTTGAACTGCTATTCACCTCAGTCTATATTGGCTAAGGCTGAAGATGTAGGCCAAAAAGAGCTTCAAAAGCTAACAAGCAGACAGCCAATAACTATTATCACTGTAACCCCTCATGTCACAGTTGGCCACTACCAATTGCACCAAAGTGATCTTGACTTCCACACCTGTAGTCAAAGCAAACACTAATATTTGGATGAACTACCCAGGGTAGTCCCATTAATCTAGTGTCTGGCTTGTCACAGAGGGTTACAGTTGTCCATGCCTTTCTCTAGCTGCCCTTCCCAATTGTTCCCAGAAGTTTCCCTCCCCCAACCCTTCCATTCCAGTCTACCTGTTTTGTCCTTCCATAATCTTGTCCTGCTCTCTCTTTTTCAACCTCCCTCTATCTATGCAGCTGTTCTGCTCCTCCCCACATTCTACACTTCACCTATCTTCATTGTCACTGCAGTCGAGAACCAATCCAGATGAAGTTAGCAACTTGCAGGTGTTTGTAGCCAAAGAGAAGAGGCAGCATTGGTAACCTTGAACAGCAACTAAATCACTCATCTCCTTAAAAAGCTGGTAGCCTAGTTTAACATTTTTTTCCAGTACTGAAAGCTTCTGTCATGTTTTGCCCCTCAAGAACAGCCTTAACGTCATGTTGAAAATAAAAATGCTGTACTTCAGCATAACATAAGAGAACAGCACATGCAGTTGTATAATGCAAAAGAAAGCAAAGAAGTCTTAATGCAGACACAATACTCAAGTCTTTGATAAAGTCCATATAAAACAGTAGTCTCACATCAGACGAAGAACAACGTGCATTGACCTTAGAAGCAGTTTCTCAAACGCAGACTCAAAGCAGGTACAGATGGGAGTGAAGGCATAAGCATCAGGGTTGTTTGTTACCAGCAAAAGCTGACTACTCCTGCTTCTGATTTATAGCCCTGAATTCCCCATGCAGGAGGTGCTAGGGCGGTTCCCAATTACTTTGGCGTTTCTGGCAGCTATTCCAGCAGAATGGCATCTCTGCTCTGTTTCCCTTAGCCTTTCCAGAAATGTGGGCATTTGCAAAACCTCATCCTCTGATTCTAATTCCCCCTCTAATTCCTGAACACTTTCCTGCTCCCCTTCTTCTTCTGAAGATGAGGAATCCCTAACAGCTACCAGTCTTAGCTACCAGCAAATGGCGCAAGAAGAGAGGAAACATGAAGGAAAGTACAAAACCATAACTAGTATCCATTACTAAAACCTGCTAGATAGTACTCATTTCCACATGTCTGGCTCTTGGGTTCTACTGATTTCAAATACAGCCATGTTCTAAGCCACCTTCTCCCTTAAAGCTTTCATATTCCTAACCACCAGTGAATTTATTAACTTCAATTTGTCCTTCCAATGCAGTTTGTCAGTCATCACTTACCTTCTCTTGGTATATCTCAAGATAGGACATAGAAACAGAATATTTCCTCCCATCCACTGAGGCATCTCTTGTCATCTGCAAGACATCCCGAAGAGCACGTGGTATCATTCCTGGTTGGTCTGGATTTCCCAACATAGTATGTGTCTTGCCTACCCAGGAGAAAGAGAATGGTAAGATAGAAGAAAAACAATAAAAAAAAACCTTCCCCATGGCCAACTCCAAGCCCCAGCCCATTTGGGCTCGTTTCACCTCTGTGGCATTTCATATTTACCTGCTCCAGTGGGGCCATAAGCCAGAATGCTGGCATTTTGCCCTTCCAGCAAATGGCGCAAGATAGGCTGAACTGACCCCATGTAGATGTCATGTTGAGTGGCTGATTCTCCATAAAAAGCATCAAACCTTTGGGGGAGAGAAAAGTATATTTTGGGTTGAACTTGTGACTTATTTTCAGCCACTATTCAGGTTTTTTTAGAGATTGTGGAGGAAAGCACACTATGTTTTGAAATCTGCTAGAAGAAAAAATGTAACAAAACCTCCAAAATCTCAATGGAAATCAAGGGGCTTTAGAGATAGTACATCGAGGCCCTATGGTCTTTGGCTGCATCTTCCACAATCCTAATCTCTAGAGCAGTGGATCCCAACCTTTGGTCCTCCAGGTGTTTTGAACCTCAGCTCCCATAATTCCTAACAGCTTGTAAACTGGCTGAGATTTCTGGGGACCTGAAGTCCAAAACAACTGGAGAACACAAGGTTGGGACCACTGCTTTTGTTCATTAGAAATAAATGCGGGGGATCTCAACATAGTTATTTTTTGCACCCATGAGCGGCATGTAGAACAGTATCGAGTAGAGGACTTTTAGCACCTTCCATGTGAAACACAAACTGTAGACTCTCGCCAGTCGGCTCCTGGGAACCAAAATGTTGCAAGGATACACAATCCATACTGACAGTATGTCCTACTGCCAGACATACACAGAAGCTAGACTGTGCATGTAGTTCTGTCTGTAATGTGACATCAGTGGAGAAAATTATATTTTTAATGATAAAACTTAAATGTTTTGCATGTTTAAATTGTGAAACTACCATGCTTCATCAATATTTTTGTCATTTTACCAAATACAGCACATACCTGTGAGATGAAATTTAGTATTCTCCCTTGACCTTCACATTTCAAAGGTGCTCCATGACTAAAAATGTTTGAGAACCCCTGTTCCAGAGCAATGGGTTGCCTAGCTTTATGGCTTTCACCTGATCTCCAGAAAAGTCATTACCATGCTTTCAGGCACTACAGCTGCTTTTTCCTGAGCTGATGGTTGGGAAGTCTTGCAAACACTTGTGATGTGATAGCTGGGAAGTCTTGCATGCATTTGCAAGACTTCCCAGCCATCACATACCTCATCTTCTTGTGCAAGAAAAGAAAGATGGAAATGACAAATGACAGTGCTTAAGGTAAGGTTTCAATTCACTGGAGTTCTTGGGAATGAGAGCAGGGAGAAGGTAAGACCATTTTGCCAATATCTTGGCAATGCCAATATTATGGAACCTGTCTCAATCCAAAGCGAGTTCCCCCATGTCCACCAAAACACGACAGACTCAGATCAAGAAATCTCTGTCCACCTTACTTGTATTTCATTGTCTCCATCTCGTTCCTCCAGTTAAGGATCTCCAAGGAATGGGAGTCCACACCACGGACACATGGGGCATCTTGACCCTGTCCAGTTCCCACTGCCGGGCGCAATCGCACACACACTCGTACTCTATGTGGTGCATTGGCAGAGTCTCGGTGGACGGTAGTCCGTCTTAATGGCTGATGAGTTGTCATGAACACCTAGAAGTAAAACAAAAGTACTTGAAAGAGCAAGGAGACTGACATCAGCCTGGATACATTCCAATAAATATCATAATCCTTGCTCCCCCCCCCCCAAATCATTTGACATAGGGCGAATAATGCATGCAGATCCGAGCAGGGTGGCCTTTTGCAGCTGACAGATGGTAATTTTGTCAGTCTTATTATCCTGGGTGATGACCGAGCCAGTATAGACTTCTTTAGAGTTTGTTTCACTATATGTAAATTGGTTGGGTGCACTTAGCCCTGCTTCTCAGTTGAGACCACTCTGGCTTGGTTGAATCTACTGGTAATTTGCACTACCGCCAGCACAGTTCTCAACATCATAGAAGCAGTTAAGCCCCCTGCCAACGACAAGGCAGCATGGGCTTCCGATTTCTATGATCCTTATCGCCTACCTGTTAGGGAATTCTCCCAAAAATAACAGAGCATCCAAAACAACAAACTTAACTGAGAAGTCAGCTCACAGCAAGCAGAAAGATGAACATGTTGTGAGGCTAAAAACTATTTTGATATTAGCAGGCAAAGATGCAGAGTTCAATTTTTACCCAAAAGGTGTATTTACATCAGGGATCCTCAAACAAAGGCCCGAGGACCGAATATGGCCCTCCAAGGTCATCTACCTGTCCCTTGCTCAGGGTTGGCCTAAGTCTGAAATGACTTGAAAGCACACAACAACAACAATCCTATCTCATCAGCCAAAAGCAGGCCCACACCTCCCATTGAAATACTAATAAGTTTATATTTGTTAAAATTGTTCATTTTAATTATTGTATTGTTTTAAGTGTTTTTTTACACTACAAATAAGATATGCGCAGTGTGCATAGGAATTCATTCATTTTTTTTCAAATTATAATCCAGCCCTTGCACTATTTGAGGGACTGTAACCTGGCCTTCATTTTAAAAAGTTTGAGGGCCCCTGATTTACATATAAGAACAACATTTCTTGATAGGAAAGAATTAGGTCTAAACAAGTTCCACCTTGTCTCCTGCATATGTCATCAGCTGGGGACTCCTCCTCCCAGCACCAACTGCTGCTCTGGGCCAGAGTGAAAAGGGGGGGGGGGGCAGAGATAGTTCCATCTTGTCTCCTACATATGTCATCAGTTGGGGACCCCCGCCCTTGTACCAACTGCTGCTCTGGGCCACAGTGAAGTGAGAGGGGGCAGAAGACAGTTCCACCTTCTCTCCTGTGCTATTCTAATAATATAATGTAATGCAATATAATACTAATAATATATTATTATAATTATATATGTATACTAAATGACTCTTGGGGGTCCCTTTGAACTCTAGGAGTCTATTATTATTATTATTATTACTAGCCGTCCCCTGCCACGCGTTGCTGTGGCTCAGTCTGTGTATATGTGCTTTGTGTGTGTGTATATATTTGTGTAATAATAATACTTTATTTGTACCCCACTACCATCTCCCCAAGGGACTCAGTGTGGCTTACATGAGGCCAAGCCCACAGCACATCAATAAACAAAAACACACACAATAAGCAATTGTGTATATGTGTATATATGTGTGTTTGTGTATATATGTGGTTTTGTGCATGCATTGAAATGTATTTTTGTTTTTTGGCTTTTTAAGTCCCTTCTGCTGTGTTTTTCAGTGTTTTTATGGGTGATGGTCACTCATTGCCCTGAGAAGTGTATTGTGTCCAAATTTGGTGTCAATTCATCCTTTGGTTTTTGAGTTATGTTAATCCCACAAGCGAACATTACATTTTTATTTATATAGATTACATATAACATTATTAAAAATATTCCAATACTAATATTAATATGATATTATAATTATATATTTATATTACATGTAATATTACTAATAATATTACAATATAATGGTATAGTACAATATAGTAATATTTAATACCGGTATTGTACTATGCTAATGATATAATATATTGTATGTATATATATATCTTGTGAGCCGCTCTGAGTCCCCTTCGGGGTGAGAAGGGCGGGGTGGCATATAAATGTCGTAAATAAATAAATAAACTTATCTAGAACTCCATAACTTCTAATTTCCAAAACACTACGTCTCTCCAAACATACAAAGTAGAGAGAGTCTGAGTGCAAAGATGAAATGTAGAAGACTTCAGCCAAGGCATGCAACCTGAAGAGTATCAATTCTACACCACCAATCAGGATGGGAGCAGAAAGAGAGAGAGAGAACAGAAATATACAATCCATCTGCCATTCAGGAATCAGGGGGGAAGGGATTCCCTCAGCCTATTCTAAAACTAACTGTTCCTCATTGAGGACTGCAGACTTGGGCAGTGTGGGGGTTGAATTCCAACACTGCCAATCAGGAGAAAGGCCGACCCGCCTCCTTTATCCCACTCAGAAGAAATACCTGTGATTCCAAACAAAACAGATGGCGCAGGAAGGTCCTCTCACAATGGATAGGCCGCACAGCTCCCTCTTTAACTCTGAGCTGATTCCTTCCTTGCACAAAAATGGATTCAGGAAATCGTTTGGAATTCGCGCTAGTCCCGCCCTAAAGGAAAAACCAGCCAATGGGAGGAAGGCACGGGAAATAGCCGTTAGCCGACACGCCTGCGCAGTGTGAAGACAGAGCACGGAGGGAAGTACTGCGCACGCGCACTACTTCCGAAGGCTCTTCAGAGGCACTGTATACGAAATGTTGTGGAGGAGTGTTTCACAAGACGGATAGCGCATGCGCAGAAGGAAAGTAGCGAGTCGTGCGTGTTTCAAATTTAGCGCATGCGCCATCGCGAAGGAGGGTCGGCTCTTGAGTTCGATTGGGTTCCCTTGTCGAGAAGGAGCCATCGATTGTTTCGGGGCTCGTCTTTTGTGGGCTGGATGGTTGGTTGTTTGGAAGCAAGGGATCTGGGATGGCAGGGTAGACTCTGATCATGTGCAGAGTGCTTCTAAAAAAGCCCTAAAAGGACAGAAGGGATGCAGCTGTGTTAAGCAATTAAGCCTTCCCAGGGGTTGATTCAGACAGGAAAGTAATTTCCACAACACAGTGAAGTGGCTCACTCCCAGGTAAGTGTGGCTGCCAGTAGAGATGTCCTGAAGGCTTCCATTGAAGCAGGTCTATTTCAGTTGCCTGGATTGGGCTCAGAATTAAGCTTTGGAATTACACTTTTAGGATGAAGAATCAATATTTGTGTTTTTATTTATTATTATTATTATTATTATTATTTCATACATTTCTCCCCACAAGGGGGACTCAGGGTTAGGGTTAGGGTCACATAGGCATCAACGATGCTTGCAATATATACATCATAAGAATAACAATTAAATCAGTAAAAACACTTTAAAAACATTATACAAATCAAGCAGTAAGTGCATTTAACAATAGTATTAGCATGCCAGTAAAACCAAAAACCAAGCCAGGAAATACAATGTTGCAAACCCAAAATTCTTTTTCCTATTGTCACTATCATCTAGTCAAACACCTGGCCCCAGAACCAGGTCTTCAGTTGTCTTCTAAAGGACAGGAGGGAGGTGTCCAACCTGATGTCCTTAGGGAGAGAGTTCCACAGAAGGCCCTGTCTCTCGTCCCCACCAGCCGCGTTTGCGAAGAGAGCAGGGCCTCCTCTGACTTATTTATTTCTCATGTCAGGGCAGCCAGTCAAATATATTACATTTCTAACAGAACAAAACAAACAAACAGAGAAAACACAAAGTTTGCAAGCTTGGTAGTTGATTAAATGTCCTTTGACCAGTATCTGGCCACTTGGAGTGCCTCTGGTGTTGCTGCAAGAAGGTCCTCCATTGTGCATGTGGCAGGGCTCAGGTTGCATTGCAGCAGGTGGTCTGTAGTTTGCTCTTCTCCACACTCGCATGTCGTGGATTCCACTTTGTAGCCCATTTCTGAAGGTTGGCTCTGCATCTCGTGGTGCCAGAGCGCAGTCTGTTCAGCGCCTTCCAAGTCGCCCAGTCTTCTGTGTGCCCAGGGGGAGTCTCTCATTTGGTATCAGCCATGGATTGAGGTTCTGGGTTTGAGCCTGCCACTTTTGGACTCTTGCTTGCTGAGGTGTTCCAGTGAGTGTCTCTGTAGATTCTTAGAAAACTATTTCTTGATTTAAGTCATTGACGTGCTGGCTGATACCCAAACAGGGTGAGCTGGAGATGTCACTGCCTTGGTCCTTTCACTATTGGCTGCTACTTCCCGGCGGATGTCAGGTGGTGCAATACCGGCTAAGCAGTGTAATTTCTCCAGTGGTGTAGGGCGCAGATACCCCGTGATAATGCGGCATGTCTCATTAAGAGCCACATCCACTGTTTTAGTGTGTGGTGAGATGAGCTTTCGCATGATATTGTTTCTGGCACCCACTTTTTGCTTGATGTTCAGGCAATGCTTCTTGTAGGTAAGAGCACGATCCAGAGTGACTCCGAGGTATTTGGGTGCGCTGCAATGCTCCAGTGGGATTCCTCCTCTGACGATCTTAAGCTTCGTGATGGTTCATAGCAGGAGATACATTCAGACAAGTAATGTGGGCCAGAAGCGTTCAGGGCTTTAAAGGTTAAAACCAGCATGTTGAGTTGTGCCCGGAAGCTAATCGGCAGCCAGTGGAGCTGGTGCAACAAAGGAGTAGTACTCTCCCTGTACGCTGCTCCAGTTAACATCCTGGCTGCCGACCGTTGGACTAATTGAAGCTTCCGAGAAGTTTTCAAAGGCAGCCCCAGGTAGAGATCGTTGCAGTAGTCTATTCGGGATGTAACCAGAGCGTGGACCACCGTGGCCAAGTCAGACTTCCCAAGGAACAGGCGCAGCCATGAGTATCTCTTTCTTAAGATAGTTCTGGCACTGCCAACCCCCTTTTAAATTCTTGGTTTGTGTACATTTCGCTTCCAGTATCCACAGATGTAGTTATCCAGGTCTTGTACATATTTTTCTAAAATCTAAAGAAGGAAAGCCTTCAAGTTGCCAATCAATTTATGGCAGCCCTGTGACTGCATCTATACTGCCATATAATCCAGTTTCCGAATCCAGATTATCTGCTTCAAGATTATGTGGCAGTGTGGACTCCTATGATCCCGTTCAAATCCGGATAATCTGGATTTGTGCAAATGGGTGGCATTCATTTCCTAACTCAAACATTGAGCCAAGGGGAACTCTTTTCTAGGTTGGGACCCACAATTTAAGAAGCTATGTTGGAGTCCCAAACAATTTTTTGAACACCACCTAGTGGTTGTTTGGGGCATTTACATGAATCTCTTGCGCAATGTTTACAGCGGACTCCACAGAAAACCCTTCAGCTGTACTTCATAAAAAGAAAGATCAGCTTTGCAGATGCTGATTTCTTACCAGAAAAGGTTTGGTTTTTATACCTATTTTATATACTCATGTACCCAGGATAACATAAAACGTTCTCAAGTCAAAAGGGGTCCAGCGAATAAATAGGGCTGACTGTAGTCATGACTTCCGCATCCTGTTGTTTCCCCAGGAAGCAGAGAGTGGAATATATCTTCTCTCTCCACCTTCTGCTGTGAAATAGACTTGAATGAAAAACGGCGGCAATTTTCTTCTGGTTGAATATGCATTTTTAGTATTGGTACCAATGTGTGTGCATGGTCAAGTCTCATTATATACAGTGGCATACTGGATACAGCTAGCTGACTGTAAATTCTTCAATTGTATTTCTTCAATTGTAAGACCATTGATTATAGGAAGCAATCTAATTTCAATTCCAGCACCACCACCAACAAAAATAGTTTGTCGTCAACATCACTGCAGTTTGAAGCTAGCTCCGAACTGCATGAAATGCTCAGTGTAGATGGGGCCACAGTCAGCCTCTCTCTCTCTCTTTTGCAGCCATGGAGGAGCCCAGTGCTGTAGAAGAAGGGGAAGTGACCTCAGGCATGCAGTCCTTAGCAGTGGAAGATGGGCCTACGCCAGAACTGGAGGCTCCCTCTGAGGAACAAGATGAAGCACCTGGGGAAGCAGAGGAGGGAGAGCAGTCGGGGAAGGCAGACGATGACTCTGCTGAGGAGGATTGGTGCATCCCTTGCAGCGATGAGGAACTGGACTCCCCCGACAACTGGATGCCTCCCCCCTCAGAGATCCGGCGCCTCTATGAACTCATCGCTGAGCAGGGGACCCTAGAGCTCCAGGCAGAGATCCTGCCAAGACGCAACCCCACCCCAGAACCTGACAGTGAGGATGAGGATAAATCCGAAGGGCAGACTGAAGACCAGGAAGAAGAAGAGGAAGAGAAGTAAGTGCATGCTGTTGGGCTGGATTTCAACTCAAAATGGGGGTAGAGCAGACTTGATCAAGAGCAAGAACATCATCCTACTTGATTTTTGTTTTCTCCGTTTTCTCCAGGCCTCACGTGCCAACAGAATTTGATTTTGATGATGAGCCTTCCTCGCCCAAGAGCTCCTTGATTGATCGCCGAAGAACCCCTGGTATGTAGCCCAGGAACATTTACCCCCCCAATCCTAGCTTACTTTGGAGGCTTATATTTTCATCTACTGCAGTTCTGTTCCCAACAACTTTCCTATCCTTTCTAAATTTATTTATGTATTTACAATATTTATATCCCATCCTTCTCACCCCAAAGAGGACTCAGGGTGGCTCACAACAAAGGCACAATTGGATGCCATATATACGTACATAGAATAAAACACATATAGGTTAAAACCACATAATTAAAACAAATCAATCTTAAAACAAATAATTAAAATCAAACAATCCAAAGGCATATCCCAGGATCCATTCTTGTTGTCAAATGCCTTAATCATTATTGCACTGGGAGATAATTATTGCACTGGGAAATAATTGTCCAAAGGCTTGGTCCCACATCCATGTCTTCACTTTCTTTCTAAAGGACAGGAGGGGGGCTGATCTAAAGAGTTTATCCTCATAGATGACCCTATCCCATTGAACCAGGTTTTTGTTATATTTGTCCTAGCTATATTTCTCTTTAAAACTAAGTTTTCAGACTAAGTTTTGGCTCTGGGCTGCCAGTGTTCCTATAGAAACACGAGCATAACATTTCTCTTTAGTTGGCTAATGCTCTAGTGAGTGCTCCTAGCCTGTTTTTCCTTACCTGAGTCAAACTCATATATCTGCACATGCAGAACTCATGACCCTTTCCAAAGTATTCTGTAGAGATGCTTGTTTATCCCCGGTTCTGTTAGGCCTTAATTCCACCATAAGGCTTTGTTCTGGTTCATCCTGCACTAGCAATTCAAGGGCACAAGAATCCCATTTGAAGGCTATCTCTGTAGCATGGATTGATCTGTGAAATATAGATTAGGATACAGTAAATGAAAAATATGCCGTCTGGCAATACCTAGTTCTTGATAGCCGTGCTTCGTTTGAAAAAAAAAACTGTGTAAACTGTCTCTTCATGTAACTTCATGTTAACTTCTCAGACTTTAATTTGTGTTTCATGTTTAGGGACCTTGGCTAAGAGCCAGAAGAGGGAAGCCCGCATGGACAAAGTGCTTTCGGACATGAAACGTCACAAAGTCTTAGAGGAACAGATTATGAAGACTGGACGGGACCTCTTTGACCTGGACTCAGATGATGTGCCCACTCCGAAACGGCCACCCGGTCTATTCCTGCGTCAACGCAAATACTGACCACTGCGAGGAAGATAGGCCTTTTGACATGGGGCAGAGGTGGAGCCCTTGGGTCAGATATAAGAAGAGGACAGTAAGTGCATGGACCCATTTGACTGGGCAGACCCTTGGACTTTGATCCAGATCCTGTACTAAATGCAGAAGATGTTTGTATATGATTATGTGGTTGTAATAAAACTCTGTGAGTTCATTTTCCTTCTAGTAGTGTGTAGAGAAAACCTAGAAGTTACAGGGCACACATTAGGGATTTTTGGGAGACATAATAAATTTGTTATGTTTATTTTTGCAAATTTCTTTAATTTTTCTGGTACATCTTTGCTACTTTGGATTGGGAAGGGAAGAATTGTGTAAAACTTGTAATTCTGTACTTTGGAAATGCTGAGAAGCACTTTTACAGATGTTAGGGGGATCACTTTCCCACTCTTCCCCTTGAGCTCCAAAAGGGAACAGGGATTCAGCCCAATACTATAGAATTATAGAGTTGGAAGAGACCTCATGGGCCATCCAGTCAAACCCCTTTCTGCTAAGAAACAGGAAAATTGCATTCAGACCACCCCGACATCCAGCCTTTGTTTAAAAGCCTCCAAAGAAGGAGCCTCCACCACACTCCAGGGCAGAGAGTTCCACTGCTGAACAGCTCTCACAGTTAGGAAGTTCTTCCTTATGTTCAGGTGGAATCGACTTTCCTGTAGTTTGAAGCCATTGTTCTGTGTGGTGAACAGAAGTTTATAGTCATCCCTTTGAAGAAGAAGGACAGCATATTCATGCTCATAAATCTTAGTGGGGTATCAGTCAAAATTTGTTAACCGTGGATCAAGTAAGTGGGAGAAATGGGGCTATAGTAGTGTGCATGCATGTACATACGTGTGTTTTAATTGCAAACTGTTCCTTCCACCTCCTGTGCCAGGTGAGGAAGAGCACACAGTGATATGTCTGCCCCTGGGAACTGAGTGTGCTTGGAAGCAAACCAGCCTCTGTTTGGTGTTCCTGGTGGGCAGAAACAAAGCTCATTCATGCACAGGAGGAGAAAGAAATAAGCTTAATATGCCAGATTTTTGACAGATGGGAGCTGGAAAAAATGTGTTTTTTAAAATCTGTGTTGTTTCCTTATGTGCCTTTTTGTTTGTGATATTTAATACATTTTGGAATTATTTTTGTAAATGATCCTTTGAAGGCTGGAAAGGTGCTACCTCTATATCAATTTTTCTCAGCCTTTGGGTCCCCAGGTGTTTTGGCCTTCATCTCCCAGAAATCCTAACAGCTGGCAAACTGGCTGGAATTTCTGGGAGTTGTAGGCCAAAATACCTGAGGACTGATGGGTTGAGAACCACTGATCTATATTAAATACAACACTAAAGGCTGATGCAAGAGTGTAAGTGTTTGTAAGTTGCATTCTAGTGACTGTGTGTTTTTGGCTGTCATGGCGTATTTGCAGTTGGCCAGTAAGATATCGGATGCAGAGAAACATTTGGATAAAAGTTAAAGGATGCAGGCGGAACATATGGATGTAAAGTCTAGCCAGCTGTACTTGTCTACTTTTATATAGCAGCATTTGGGTGGTGGCATAGGCTTGTGATGCTAATTGCCCTAGCTTTCTCCCTTCCAGTTCTTGCAAGATCATACAAATTATTTTAATAACCCACATGGAGATCTGCAGTGACATATTCCCTGAAGTTATTGGTCCCCTAATGCAGTTTGTGGACTTCCCTCAGATGGGGTTTTCATCAAACTTTCTGAGTTGTGACATTTTAGTTTGATGTATTTTTCAAAAATGGAAAAAATTGACTCATTTTTCCCCTTCAAGAATGTACTCTATTTCTTGTTATGACCAAAGGGATTTTTAACACTATTCACGCCCAAAGTTACAGACAATATAGGTTCTGTAGGTTTGTTCTTAAGTTGACTTCGTATGTAAGTCAGAACAGGTACATTTTAAAGTGTAACTCCAGATAAATATGTGTGTGTGTGTGTTTTGGATAGTATAGGGAATCATACAGTTGGAAGACTCCGTGGGCCATTGAGTCCAACCCACTGCCAAGAAGCAGGAAAATCACATTAAAGTACCCCCGACAGATGGCCATCCAGCCTCTGTTTAAAAGCCTCCATAGAAGGAGCCTCCACCACACTCCGGGGCAGACAGTTCCACTGCTGAACAGCTCTCACAGTCAGAAAGTTCTTCCTAATGTTCAGGTGGAATCTCCTTTCCTGTAGTGAAGTCATTGCTATGATTCTATCCGCGTCCTAGTCTCCAGGGCAGCAGAAAACAAGCTTGCTCCCTCCTCCCTATGACTTCTCATCACATATTGATACATGGCCCTCATCATGTCTCCTCTCAGCCTTCTCTTCTGCAGGCTAAACATGCCCAGCTCTTTAAGCCAATTCTCATAGGGCTTGTTCTCCAAACCCTTGATCGTTTTAGTCACACACGGTTAACACTCCTGTGACATATTTTTGCTGTCCGTGCCCTATTAAGAAGATTTCACCTCACTTTATGTCCCTGTGATTTTTTTTAAAAAATGGCTTGTTTTGGAAACAAGGATTGGTGAGAAAGCTTCGGTGGAGATGCCTTTTTTGCCATGATAACTCTTTTCAGGAGTGAATTTCGCTTCTAAGGGGTAGATTTCTCTAACTTCGTGTTGTTTCATCCCCGTTCTTAGCTATGAGTAATTTAAGCTAGATGTCTGTAACTTGTAGACTGCATGTAGTTCCAACAGAGACAAATGAAGAAGAAGAAGCAGAGAGCTCTAAAGTTTTTTTTATTGGAGTACAACGTTTTTGGAGTATGGCAGGGATCCTTTTAGGATTAACTCCCATCGCACAAATGTTGCAATATAGATGCAGTGTGGGAATTAAATGATCACAGACAGGTGGAAATAAGAGTATCTTGCTGGTTTCTGTTCCCCACACACTCATCCCTTTAAAAAAAATAACCCCAAAGAACTCCAGAGTTTCTTATTCTTTCTTTCGGACATGTTGTTATGTGCTTTCAAGTCGTTGTTGACTTGAGGCAAATGTAAAATGAACCACTGACTGGTTTCTTAGCAAGATTTGTTCAGATGTTTTCATTGCCTTCATCTGGAGTCCCCAGTGATGCAATGAGTTAAACCCTTGTACCAGCAGGACTGCTGGCTGAAGGGCCGACAGTTCAGATCTGGGGAGCGGGCTTAGCTCCTGTCTGTCAGCTCCAGCTTCTCACTTGGGGACATGAGAGAAGCCTCCCACAGGATGGTAAAACATTCAGGCGTCCCCTGGGCAATGTCCTTGCAGATGGCCAATTCTCTCACACTAGAAGCAACTTGCAGTTTCTCAAGTCACTCCTGACACGAAAAAAATTGCCTTCCACTGAGACTAAGAGACTGTGAGACTTGCTCAGGATCACTTTCTAGGTTTCCCTAGTCAAGTGGGAATTCAAACTTTTGTCCTTTGAAGCCATAGTCCAACATTCCAACCACTGCATCATGCTCTCTTGGATTACAACTCTATAACCCAAATCCAGTTTCCCTGTGCTATTTGTGGATGATGGCTTTTGTAATCCAGCACTCTTGGAAGAAGGCTGTCTGGCTTGTTGGTCTTTGCATGTAGCCCAGCGGTACGGCCAGGAGAACATGCACTAGAACAACCCCAGAAGACCATC
The DNA here is from genome assembly GCF_025583915.1 of Anolis sagrei ordinatus. Classification (NCBI taxonomy): domain Eukaryota; kingdom Metazoa; phylum Chordata; class Lepidosauria; order Squamata; family Anolidae; genus Anolis; species Anolis sagrei. The sequence goes on along the minus strand of NW_026847660.1, from coordinate 17,032,474 downwards.
AGAGAACAAAACAAGTTACAAGGTACTGTCTAGATGACTGTTCATTAAATATTGGAGGATGAAGAGTCATATTTTCTGTGTCACCAAGATCTTGATTACAGACTCAATTTGAAGGGGGAAAAACACGCTCCAATCTTCTTTCATATTACCTCTCTGTGCAGATTCTTGACCAAGATACAGTAGTCTTAATTTCCAGGACTGTGGAAAAACTCCGACTCAGTTTACATGATGGTGGAAATAGGACTATCAATATCACAGCAACAACATGGGAAGCTTTGGATGATTGTGAGGAGCAGCATACATTAGTAATCATACGGTGGTGGTTTGATTTTGTGTTTTCTTGGCTACAATAACTGATCGAGGTGGGCACCTACCGACCAGGGGCAAAGATATAGTCTAGTGCCTGCCGCTCGGGCCCTGCCACATTAGGATGCCAAAGATCAACGATGAAAATCACCCGTGAACCATCAGCGGGGGAACCTGCAACAAACATGATCAAAATGACTATTTTGTTGATGTAGCTATCAAGTTATGCAAGATGCTTTATTTTGTAGCTGCTAAGTAGGTGGACCAGCTGTGTCAATACCAAACCATAGATGCCCGGATATGTTTAAGCAGTGGTTCTCAACGTTTTAGACCAGAGACCTCTTGACAAGGGACCACTCTCCAACATTAGTACCAAAAGGGTTACGAATCAGTTATTGGTCAACTTTAGATTCGGTTTGGTCATTTGTGGTGCTGATTCAGAAAATTGCATTGGATAAATCACATCAGCTCTAGTTTCTGATATAGAACATATGCTATCTAGTAGTCACCATCTGTTCACCCACAGAAAACCATATTGAATAAGCCTCAGCACTATAAGAGGGTTTCATGAGACTGGTTGCTCTCGTTGCAACGGTGTAATAATGGTTAGGCCGTGGACCATATGTTAGCTTTTGTGGACTACTGGTGGTCCACAGACTACTGGTTGGGAACCACTGCGTTAAAATGAATGATGAACTCATATCAGCAGTATACATAGGCCATTCTAATTCTTAAATTTAGAGAGGCTGTACCTCTTTAAGGAGAAGCCAGTGGTGAGCAGAGTAGAAGGACAGACAACCATCCTCTACAGAAGGATGCATTACAATATATACTATCATTTTACAGTGTGGAGAACTGATAGAACTTGTCATGACCTATAATATACTTTTGTATTTTTGAACCAAGCTTTCTTAAATCCTGGTGGAATGCTCTATAGCAGTGCTCTTCAAACCGTGCTCCTCCAGGTGTTTTGGACTTCAGGTCCCAGAAATACCAACCAGCTTACCATTTGTTAAGAATCATGGGAGCTGAAGTCCAAGAGCAGTTTGAGAAACTGTGCTCTATAGTACTGTCATTGATCTTTCTTACCATTGTGGGCTGTTGTATGCAAGAAGGAGTCATCCACTAGAAGGCAGTATCCTTCAGACCAGCACTGTGGCTCACCGCCCACCACCAGCTCACAACCAGAAGGGACCTTCAGCCCTAGAAGTGGAACAAAGAAGAGGCCATGAGAGAGAGATTCTGGTATGTTCTTCTCAGCAGAGGCGGGGAAATGCTGGATCTTCAGAAACTTGGGACTTCCATAATGCCTTACTATTGACCTTAAGGAAGAGCAGGGTCTGAGAGTTGGTCCAAAACATCTGGTGGAACAAAAGTTCCCCACCAGGACCTTACCACCCCAAATCTGAGATAAAATGCTGGTATAAAGAGCTCAGTTCTAACTAACCAACCTACCACTACTAATCCGTGGTATATTGTCTGTACTTTACAATAAGAAATCACTCTAACAACAATTTTGTGGAAGAGATAACTCTTCCTCTTTTACTTGAGGCCAGTTCTAATTGCCAGCCCTTAGTAGGCAAAGGAAGTCCTTTGCTATAAAGGCATTAGGATTGCTGCCTTATAGTAACAAAAATGAACAGTCCAAATTAGAGTAAAGCATTATTTGTTTTTCAGGCAGTATATGTGTCATCCTGTTAAAAGCGTCATTCCCCATCTTCAGAACCAAGGGAATGCCTCTTCTAAACACCACATGCTACCTATAGTTTTTGGTCAGTGCAGTGCTTTTATTTATAAAAAGTAACATGATTACAGTTTGTTCGTTACTTCATCTACAGCAGCGTCAAGAGTCAGAACCCATGGGGGGGTTGCGAGGGGGTGTCAGAGGGATTGCCAAAAACCATCAGAAAACATAGTATTTTCTGCTGGTCATAGGATTCTGTGTGGGAAGTTTGGCCCAATTTTATTTGGTGGAGGTCAGAATGCTCTTTGATTGTAGGTGAACTATAAATCCCAGCAACTACACTCCCAAATGACAAGGTCTATTTTCCCCAAACTCCACCAGTGTTCACATTTTAGCATATTGAGTATTCGTGCCAAGTTTGGTCCAGATCCATCATTGTTTGAGTGCACAATGCCCTCTAGATATAGGTGAACTACAACTCCAAAACTCAAGGTCAAGGCCCACCAAACTCAGCAAACCCTTCCAGTATTTTCTGTTGGTCATGGGAGGTCCGTTGGTGGAGTTCAGAATGCTCTTTGATTGTAGGTGAACTATAAACCCCAGCAACTACAACTCCCAAATGACAAAACCAACTCCCCCTCCCAACCCCACCAGTATTCAAATTTGGGCAAATCAGGTATTTATGCCAAATTTGGCTCAGTGAATGAAAATACATCCTGCATATCTGATATTTACATTCCAATTCATAACAGTAGCAAAATTACAGTTATGAAGTAGCAATGAAAATAATTTATGGTTGGGGGTCACCACAACATCAGAAACTATATTAAGGGGTTGCCGCATTAGGAAAGTTGAGAAACACTGATCTAAAGCACCCTTTGGGTCAATCAAAGAATCCAGTTAATCTCAGGCAAAACCAATCTAAATATAACAATGAATTTTACATTTGATCATATCCTTTGTCTCAAATTGTCATAGCTTATGTGTTACTTATACAATATTTCAATCATTCTTTTGGGGTTATGGGATGGACACAGATTTACAGTACAGTATTGCATTATCCATAAATGTTACATGCTTTTAATTGCTGATTAATTATCTACATGAGAAGTGGGCAAAGTGTTACAAATGTTTGGTTTTTTTTTACCACAAACTACAATTTTTATTTTGGGGGGTAAATACCTTCTAGAAAGCATTTTCACCACATTTGCTGATTAATTATCTACATGAGAAGTGGGCAAAGTGTTACAAATGTTTGGTTTTTTTTTACCACAAACTACAATTTTTATTTTGGGGGGTAAATACCTTCTAGAAAGCATTTTCACCACATTTGTCCTATTGAGACTTTTTGGCTCAGACACACCTTTTCTGAAACTGGATAGAAGCCAGAAGTGACTTCTAGTCACTTCCTGTTTTGATTGAGGTCTCTCGAGGGCTTAAAAGCATGGCAAAAAATCCTCCTTCCTAGATAGCATTGAAGGACATTTGGGGTCATATTTTAAAAAATGCAGTGAAGGAGAGAGGTAGCAGCTCCCAGGTTCTCCTGAGTGTAATGTTGCCCCTAGCTGCCCATGCCTGATCTCCACCTTGCAATTTTACAATTATGCCAGAAGTATATTTAATTTTACTCTGTATAAACAACAAAACTCCATTTCTGGATGAGGAGCCAGAGAAGTTCAACAGCTGGACAACACTGCTAAGGGAAGACTGGCATTGTGAGCCCCACGGAAGTCCCTGCCAAGCCAAGGCCACCATTTTCCCCACCGCCCTGCTCCTCCAGCATTTGCTCACCTAAGTGGCACCGCACCCTGGTATTGGTTGGCCCATAGGTCCCAGGTAGCACGGTTCCAGGCTGCAGGACACTGAAGCAAGCGTTGCCAAAGCGGTTGGCATTTACGAAGGTGCGTAGCGCACTGAGGGCCCGGTATGTCCAGGGGCAGCTGCGACAGTTCGGCGCGATACACTCCCCTTGACGATAGAGGTAATAGCTGTGCCAACCAGGGTGGGCATTAGTGGTCCATCCCCGTGGTGTCTGTGCTCCAGATGCAAAGTCCCAAGCGATGCCCTCAAATTCCCGTAAGATGGCTGGGAAGCTGAGTTCAAGGATCTCCACATCATGGCGCTGGGATTCGCGTGGGAAATACGGGGCAGAGGGCAAGTCGGGGAGGTAGAAGGTGCTGGGCTTCTGGATAGCCGGGCGCTCCCCCAACTGGTAATGGGCCTGGTCCCGGATCCCTTTGTGCAGCCGGTTCATCCCTGACCACGAATACCGCTTGGCATAGTCTCTCAGGCTGCGATATAGGCGCTGGTTGACCGCATCACCCCGGAGGGCACGCCGTGGGCACCGTTCCTCTGTTGGCACACCTTGCTGGTGGGATATGGGTGCTGCTTGCCCACTCCCCACCCGGTAACAGTACCAGATAAACAGGAGGGCCAAGGAGCCCAGTAAAGCAATGGCAGGCTCCGGCCGGGGACGCCATGACGAAGTGTCAGGGAGGAGTGGCGAGAGAAGGCCGTGGAGACCCCAATCAGCCATAATACAGGGCATTTTCAGGCAGACTTAGAGCTTCCTAGAACTATTTGCTGTTCTCCAGAGCTCTCCCATTCTCCTGAACCTGACCTGCTCCTCTGATGCCCTTTTATCCCCTTGTTGTGTATTTGTTTCTCTTCCTCTTTTGATTCCCTACTGCACAAATGAGACATTCGCATATCCAGACTGCTTTGTTGTTGGTGGGTGGGTCATTGACTTAGTCATTTTCACCCATGCCTCCTGCCTTTCCTGCCCCTTTCACAGCCATCAAGAATTTAACTCAACTTCATTGCCGTGTCTCCTATTTGGCTAAATCTCTTTCCTGACCCAATTTATCCCTATTCACCTGCCATTACAAATATCCCTACTCATTTCTCACCATCCCTGCATGTATTTATATAATCTGCGGTGCTGTCTTCTGATAGTGCTAATTGCTCTGTTCTGTTGACATTTCCCCGACCCCAGTTGGCAGGGATAACAATTTATATTTTCACCCAAACAGACTTGCATGTCCTCCACCCCACCACGATCCACCTAACCTGTCCGTTTATCCGCTTTCCCAGCCATCCATCTTCAGGATCCTTGTCTTCTATCCTGCATCCCTCTTCTCTCCCGATGGTCCCTCTACCTGATCCTGGTCCCTGTCCAGCTGCTCTATTGCTGTTTGCCTAATTCCTTTTTATGCACGTACGCTGCCGGAGACAACCCAAAAAAGATTAGGGTGCCCTCGATCCCTCCCCCCTCGTCCCACTGCACACACTTCCATCCACCACTGGATTTACCCCTCCCTTTTGACGTCTACCTCCTTCTTCCTATCAGCAGTAGGAGTGGCTTCGCTGCGTAAATAACCCCACCAAACACACACAAGCATGCCTGAGATGGTTGCTGCATCACAACTGTGGGCAACAAAACCCTCCATCCCAGCACTGAGTGCATTATATCAGTGGGTGAAGGGAAAAACCAATTGGCTCATTAAGGATCCCGTCATTCTATTAGTCATTCATTTCAATCTGGGTGCATGAGTTGCAGGATTTATCCAGCCGTCGGCATCTAGAGCACTAAGGGGGCAGGGACACTGTCAGCTGGACATCTCCCTCCAGAAAGGCTCCCCTTCCCCTCCATGCCACAAAGATGCTCTACTGCTGTATCGGCTCAGCCATCACTAGCCTAGCAGGCAATCCCTTGCCCCTTAGCAACCGTTTCCCATAGCAACTCACCTAGCAACCCTGCATCTCACATCAGCATCCCCCAGTCACCTTGAAACTTCTGCCTCTAGCCATTATCCCTAGCAACTCCATCCTTATTCTTTTCACAGTTCTCCCTTGGTGCCCATCTTTCTACCCACTAAGCGACTATTCCAGGTTAAAATATTCATAATCCGCACCAGGGATGGAAATTTTCTACCCACCCCCATCTTTTCCCCCTTACAGCTTTTATCCGATTTACCCAACAGAGCCAAAGTTGATTGGTTATTTCTGGGAAGTGCCGTCCTAAAAGTCTGGAGGGTCTCAGTTGCCCATCCATGATAAACACAACATGCTTTGGGTTGTTGTGAGTTTTCCGGACTGTATGGCCATGTTCCAAAAGCATTATCTCCTGATGTTTCACTTAAAACTCTAAAATCATAACAGTAAATAAAGAACAACACTCAAAAACAGGGGAATTCCAGACAAGAAACAATCAGGGCCAGCTAATCACCTCCCAACAAAGGATTCCTCCAGGCAGTAAGAAGCCAGACCTTGTAACTGCCAGGCCATTGAATGCTAATCAAGGTGGCCAATTGAAACATTCACACCTACCTCAAACTGACAAGAGTTCATTCTCCCACATTCCACAGATATATAAACCCCCTTTTCCTAGTTTTCAACAGACCTCACAACCTCTGAGGATGCCTGCCATAGATACAGGCGAAATGTCAGGAGATAATGCTTCTGGAACATGGCCATGCAGCCTGGAAAACTCACAACAACCTAGTGATTCAGGCCATGAAAGCCTTTGACAAAACATCATGCTTTTTCCAACCCAACTTGCAGCCAAAGCCTGAAAACATTATTCCAGGGGAGTACAAATCCCAGGAGCCCCCAGCCATTATTTCTCCAGGCCATGGTTGCCAGTGAATTCTGAGACTGTTATTAATCCAAAGTAACTTGTCCAAGTTCCAATTGCATTTTTTTTGTTGCTGTGAGTTTTCCAGGCTGCATGGCCATGTTTCAGAAGCATTCTCTCCTGACATTTTGCCCACATCTATGGCAGGCATCCTCAGAGGTTGTAAGGTATATTGGAAACTAGATAAGGGAGATTTATATATCTGTTGAAGGTTCAGGGTGGGAGAAAGAACTCTTGTCTGTTGGAGGTAAGTGTGAATGTTGCAATTAATCACCTTGATTAGCATTGCAAAGCCTTGCAGCTTCAAAGGCTGGCTGATTCCTGCCTGGGGGAATCCTTTGTTGGGTGAAACATCAGAAGAGAATGCATCTGGAACATGGTCAAACAGCCTGGAAAACTCACAGCAACCCAGTGATTCCTGCCATAAAAGCCTTCAACAACACATTGTATCTTTTTTCATGGCAATTCCCATAATAGGTAGGTAGCTCACCTGAGTTAATCCAGTTCAAATCAGATATTCTGGGTTGTAAGACTGTGTGGAAGGGCCCTAAGATAAAACCATGTGGTGTGGCAGAGTGAAAATCATGCATAGTTCATGTTTTACCAATCCACACAGTCTTGTCAAAGAAAGAAAATATGCCACACAAATGATCAGTAAAAAAACAAAACAAGAAATTTACTCAATGTAATGCAGAGTGACATATATACAATCATGAGAACAGTTGCATTGACTCACACAAGTCAAAGTGGGGCAAGGAGCTCTTCCCTGCTGCAGTTAGGTGTGAATGTTTCAGCTGATCACCTTCATTAGCATTTGAAGGCCTGCCTGAGCCTGGGAAAATCTCTTGCTGGGAGGTGTTAATCTGTGCCTGGTTGTTTCCTCTCTGTTGTTTTGCTGTTGTAATTTTAGAGTTTTTTTTTTAATAAAGAGCTCCTTGCCCCACCCCAGCCATTCCACAGATATATAAACCCATTGTCCTAATTCCAACAGACCTCACTACCTCTGAGGATGCTTGCCATAGATGCAGGCGAAACGTCAGGAGAAATGCCTCTAGAACATGGCTCTATAGCCCGAAAAAACCCACAAGAACCTAGTGATTCCAGCCATGAAAGCCTTCAACAATACACAAAACTTAATAATCAAAGGAATGCAAAGGCAACCCCCTTAAGAAGAAATCTTGCCAATAAATCCCTAGAATAGGTTCACCTTAGGGCCATAAGGTAGAAAAGACAAGCCTATCACAAGATTTTCCTGGCAAGATTTATTCAGAGGTGGTTTAACATTGCTTTCCCTTGAAGCTGAGATTGTGACTTGGCCATAGCTGAGCAGGGATTTGAACGCTGGTCTCCCAGAACCCTGATCTGTGTCTGGCTTGGAGTGTCCAGTTTTGGGAAGCTAGTAGAGCAGCAACTTGCTACAATTGCCAAGGCTTAATTGATTTGTTGCAACAACTTATAGAGGGGGAAAAGGAAAGGGCCTGGGGCGGTTAGGAATTGTGGGAGTTGAAGTCCAAAACACCTGGAGGGCCCAAGTTTGCCCATACCTGTTCTAGCTAGAAGCAAGTGGGATAACACTGAGCATCTCTTCATGCAAAGAAGAAGGAATCTGGGTTGTTGTAGGTTTTTTCGGGCTATATGGCCATGGTCTAGAGGCGTTCTCTCCAGACGTTTCGCCTGCATCTATGGCAAGCATCCTCAGAGGTAGTGAGGTCTGTTGGAACTAGGAAAAAGGGTTTATATATCTGTGGAATGACCAGGGTGAGACAAAGGAGCTAGGTGTGAATGTTTCAACTGACCACCTTGATTAGCATATAATGGCCTGACAATGCCTAGAGCAAACTTTTGTTGAGAGGTGATTAGATGTCCTTGTTTGTTTCCTCTCTGTTGTTGTGCTGTTGTAATTTTAGAGTTTTTTAATACTGGTAGCCAGATTTTGTTCATTTTCATGGTTTCCTCCTTTCTGTTGAAATTGTCCACATGCTTGTGTATTTCAATGGCTTCTCTGTGTAGTCTGACATGGTGGTTGTGAGAGTTGTCCAGCATTTCTGTGTTCTCAAATAAAATGCTGTGTCCAGGTTGGTTCATCAGGTGCTCTGCTATGGCTGATAAGAAGGAATCTCCTCATCACATCTTGATCTGCGAACAGACTCTTTAGCGAAGATTTCCCATTTAGTTTCCATTTTTGCCATATGGAAAATAGTCTCCCTCTCTTTCTCTGTGTTTGAATGACAAGCTGTGAGCAACTGTGCTTGCGACTTAATGCATAATCATAACATCACCAGGGGCTGTCCCTGGGTCTCTCAGGTTTTGGCCTAGAAACCTCTGGGAAGAGGACAATCCTGGATTGGCAACCCTGATCCTATTTAATTTGAAAGCACTTTTCCTCCGCTTGTCAATCAAAAAGGCTCCCAGAGTGGCTTTTTGAAGACCAGCGACAAGACAGCTTCTGCCCTCCAGCTCCTTGACACAACACAAAAGGAAAGGGGGCTGGGAGTAATGAGGGCAGGAAATGCTCTTCGCTCCCCAAGTCTTTTCTCTGATTACAGCTAGATTACATAAATTTTACAGCTAGATTACATAAAATTCAGTAGCAATTCTCATGGCAACCATTTTCTAAGTAAATCACATGAAATTTAGCCTATCCTGAAAATAGGTGGCATCTGGCTTGAAAACAGAAAATGTGAAAAGTATCTCTAGGAGTCTTAACAGACCACAAGCTGAACATAAGTCAACAGTGTGATGCACCAGCTTAAAAAGGCACATACTAGGCAGGATCAATGAGAGCATAGTATCAAGGTGGAGGGAATTCATAGTCCCAATCTATTCTGTTTTGGTCAGACCTCATTGGAATAATACTGTGTCCAGTTTTGGGCACCACAACTCAAGAATCATAGAATCATAGAGTTGGAAGAGACCTCATGGGCCATCCAATCCAACTGCTGCCAAGAAGCAGGAAAATTGGAGGAAGCAGGAAAAAAGCAAGAAGCCGTTGACCTGTGGGGTTCCACAGGGTTCTATACTGTCCCCCATGTTGTTTAATATCTACATGAAGCCGCTGGGTGAGATCATCCGGAGTTTCGGGGTGCGGTGTCATCTGTACGCAGATGATGTCCAACTCTGTCACTCCTTTCCACCTGCTACTAAGGAGGCTGTCGAGGTCCTGAACCGGTGCCTGGCCGCTGTAATGGTCTGGATGAGGGCGAACAAACTGAAATTAAATCCAGACAAGACAGAGGTACTCCTGGTCAGTCGCAAGGCCGAACAGGGTATAGGGTTACAGCCTCTGCTGGACGGGGTCGCACTCCCCTTGAAGGCGCAGGTTCGCAGCTTGGGTGTGACCCTGGATTCATCTTTGAGCCTGGATCCCCAGGTTTCAGGGGTGACCAGGGGAGCATTTGCACAGCTTCGGCTCGTGCGCCAGCTGCGCCCGTATCTTGGGAAGTCTGACTTGGCCACGGTGGTACACGCTCTGGTCACATCCCGCCTTGACTACTGCAACGCTTTCTACGTGGGGCTGCCCTTGAAGACGGCCCGGAAGCTTCAGCTAGTCCAGCGCGCGGCAGCCATGTTACTAACGGGAGCGGGACGCAGGGAGCATACAACGCCCTTGTTGTCCCAGCTCCACTGGCTGCCGATTTGCTACCGGGCCCAATTCAAGGTGCTGGTGTTATCCTACAAAGCCCTAAACGGTTCCGGCCCAAAATACCTTTCGGACCGCATCTCGGCCTATGAGCCCACGAGGGCCTTGAGATCATCTGGGGAGGCCCTTCTCTCGATCCCGCCCGCCTCACAGGCACGTCTGGCGGGGACGAGAGAGAGGGCCTTCTCAGTGGTGGCCCCCCGGCTGTGGAACGCCCTCCCTGTTGACATCAGACAGGCGCCCTCCCTCATGGCTTTTCGTAGGAGCCTAAAGACCTGGCTATTCGAGAAGGCATTTAATTGAGAGCCACATGAATCTGGCAATGACACTTGGAACGGACTACGGACTATGAGATTGGCTATTGATTCTATATGTGATGGCGCGGATTTTTAGTGTGATTAGATTAATGTGCAATTTTGATTGTTGATATACTGTATGTTTTGTAGACTGTTTTTTACATGTTGTACACCGCCGCGAGTCGCCCCAGGGCTGAGAGCGGCGGTCAACAAATGAAGTAAATAAATAAAAAAAAATAAATAAATTCAATTCAAAGCACCCCTGACAGATGGCCATCCAGCCTCTACATAAAATCCTCCAAAGAGGGAACCTCCACACTCCGGGGCAGTGAGTTCCACTGCTGAACAGCTCTCACAGTCAGGAAGTTCTTCCTAATGTTCAGGTGGAATCTCCTTTCCTGTAGTTTGAAGTCATTGTTCCATTGCGTCCTAGTCTCCTGGGCAGCAGAAAACAAGCCTGCTCCCTCTTTGCTGTGATTTCCCTTCACATATTTATACATGGCCATCATGTCTCTTCTGCCTTCTCTTCTGCAAGCTAAATATGCCCAGCTCTTTAAGCTGCTCCTCATAAAGATTGTTATCCAGACCTTTGATCATTTTAGTCGCCCTCCTCTGGACACATTCCAGATTGTCAACATCTCCCTTCAATTGGGATGCCCAGAATTGGACACAGTGTGATTCCAGGTGGGGTCTAACCAAGGCAGAATAGAGGGGTAGCATGACTTCCCCGAATCTAGTCACTATACTTCTATTTATGCAGGCCAAAATTCCATTGGCTTTTTTGCTGCTGCATGACGTTGTTGGCTCATGTTTAATTTGTTGTCCACAAGGACTCCAGGATCTTTTTCTCACATCTTGCTGTCAAGCCAGGCATTCCTCATTCTGCATCTTTGCATTTCATTTACTCTGCCTTGCATTTGTCCCTGTTGAACTTGATTTTGTTAGTTTTGGCCAATCATCTCTCTAATCTGTGAAGATCATTTTGAATTTTCCTCCTGTCTTCTGGAATACAGAGGAAGGATATTGACAAGTTGGAGTGTGTCCAGAGACAGGCGACCAAAATGACCAAAGGTTTGGAAACCAAGCCCTACGAGGAACAGCTTAGGGAACTGGGAATGTTTAGCTTGGGGGGTGGGGGTGGGGAAAGGCTGAGAAGAGACCTGATAGCCATGTTTAAATATTTGAAAGGATGTCGCATCGTTGAGGGGGAAAGCACTGGATTCCAATGGCAGGAAAAGAGACTCCACCTAAACATTAGGAAGAACTTGCTGATGTTAAGAGCTGTTTGGCAGTGGAATATGATGTCTCGGAGTGTGGTGTGTTGGGCGAGTGGGCTTAATCTATATAAATAAAAATGTAATGTTCATTTGTGAGAATAATATAATTCAGAAATCACTGGTCAAATTGACATGAAATTTTGACACAATACACCTAACAGTCCAACGAGTGTCCATCACCCCTAAAAACATACAACCCCCCCCCCAGTGGAACAGACTTAAAAACCCAGAAATACACCATATATACATATATACATACATTCATATACATATACACATACACACATTTATTCACACGTGTATATATATGCACAAGCACACACAAATATGCACATGCACAGACACATACATATACATACATATATGCATATACACATACACACACAAATATACATATATACTCATATATACATATACACATGAACACATACATATATACATATACACAGGCATATACATATACACATATATACACACATATATACACACAAATATGCATATAGACAAGCACACACATATACACAATATGCATATACACATATTCAAAAACACATGAATACACAAATATATATATACACACACATATCTATATAAATAAAAATGTAATGTTCGTTTGTGGGATTAACAGAACTCAAAAACCACTGGATGGATTGACACCAAATTTGGACACAATACACATATCAGGCCAATGAGTGACCATCACTCATAAAATCACTGAAAAACACAGGAGAAGAGACTTAAAAGCAAAAACAATAAATATACCATTTTATATACACACACAGATATATACACACAAACACACTATATACACAAAGATATACACATATATACCCACACAAAACACATATACACAGACTGGGCCACAGCAATGCGTGGCAGGGGACAGCTAGTATACCTATATATATATACATTCATACACACACATATATATATGCAGAAGCACACACAAATATACACATGGATGATATGGGAAAACATACACATATATATACACAAATATATACACATACATAAACACAAATACGCACACAGAAAACACATATACACAGACTGGGCCACAGCAACGCGTGGCAGGGGACAATTAATATATTACACACATACACACACACATATATATAGGTTTGATATAGATTTCATAATGTTGTTTTACTGTTTTTAATTGTATACTATGGACTGTTATGGCATCGAATTGCTGCCAATTTGTAAGCTGCCTTGAGTTGACTTCGGGCTGAGAAAGGCGGGATAGAAATATTGTAAATAAATAAATAACAAAAGGCATTCCCCATGAATGTATAGCAGAATAACCTATCAGCAGCAATGTGACCCAGCACCAGTAGCCCAAAGCGATGAAAAAAACAAAACAAAATATGCAGACCAATGTTATCTCTTCCAAAGGAGGCTTTTCTTTGTAGTAAAACAATATAGTTGCACTATTTACAATAACAAGGTTTCTATAACACAAATAAACAAATACATACTAGCTTTACATGCAGCAGCCTTCAACCTGGGGCTTGTTATTGTTGTTGTTTCTCTCACACAGACTGAGAAGTTCCCTCGTTGAGGCAAACTAACTCTAACAGGCTTCTCCTCAGGACGACACTGCGGCCCTCACAAATCACAGACCAGGACCAAACTTGGCACATAGACCTCTCATGGCCCACTTTATTTCCTGGTGTGGTTTGGGCAAGGACAGACCACAGATTATGGGACTTTCAGTACCTTCACTCACTTCCTGGGACCACTGCGACCCTCACCCAATTGCCAATAATGACCAAACTTGGCACACAGAGTCCTCATGACCCACTCTACTTCCTGGTACAGTTTGGAGGAGGATGGACCATGGATGATGGGGCTTGCAGTACTTTCATTCAGTTCCTGAGACCACTGCGACCGTCATCAAATGACTGATCAAGACCAAATTTGGCACGCAGAGCCACCATGACACACTCTACATCCTGTTGTGGTTGGAAGGAGGATGCACCATGGATAATGGGACTTGCAGTACCTTCACACATTTCATGAGACCACTGTGACCTCACCAATGACTGATCAAGACCAAAGTTGGTACACAGAGCCACCATGACACATTCTACATCCTGGTGTGGTTAGAAGGAGGATGCACCATGGATGATGGGACTTGCAGTACCTTCACACACTTCATGAGACCACTGTGACCCTCACCAATGACTGATCAAGATCGAACTTCGCACACAGAGCCCCCATAATCCACTCTACATCCTGGTGCAGATTGGAAGACTTGGACCATAGATGATGGGACTTGCAGTACCTTCTTACACTTCATGAGACCACTGTGACCCTCACAAAAGACAGATCAAGATCAAACTTCGCACACAGAGCCCCCATAACACACTCCTGGTGCAGTTTGGAAGACTTTGGACCATGGATGATGGGACTTGCAGTACCCTTACTAACATCCAGAGACCACTGCAACCCATGCCAATGACTGCTCAAGATCAAACTTGGCACAGAGAGCACCCATGACCAACTCCACATTCTGGAGAAGTTTGGAGGAGGATGGACCATGGACAATGGGACTTACAGAACCTTCACTGCCTGAGACTATTACAACCCACACCAATGACTGATCAAGACCAAACAGAACCCCCATGACTCACTCTACATGCTGGTACTGTTTGGAGGAGGATGGACCATGGACGATGGGACTTGCAATACCTTCACTAACATCCAGAGACCACTGCAACCCACGCCAATAACTGACCAAGATAAAACTTGGCACAGAGAGCCCTCATTACCAACTCTACACCCTGGTGTGGGTTGGAGGAGGATGGACCATGGACAATGGGACTTGCAGTACCTTCAGTGCCTGAGACCATTACAACCCACACCAATGACTGATCAAGACCAAACTTGGCATACAGAGCCCCCATGACCCTCTCTACATCCTGGTACAGTTTGGAGGAGGACGGACCATGGACGATGGGACTTGCATATGGGAGTTGTAGTTCACCCAGCCAACATTGGATCTAGACTACACTTGGAGCACAGACAAACAATGCCTTTCTCAAATAACCCGGGCACCACCATGTCCCCAAGCTAGTATTTAATATTTCTGACATGTGGAGGTCCCCTTATCTGGATGTTTTCAAACAGGCCAGATGTTCATTTGTCAGGAGTGCTTTGAATGCATGGCAGGGGGTTGGACTGGATTGCTCTTCTGGTCTCTTCCGACTCTATGATTCTATATTTCTATTATTCCCTTGAAATGGGTATGTTTGGAGAGTTAAGCCCAACCAGCGTTCCCCCCTCTGCTTGCTTTGTGCAGATGGGATGTCTCTCAGAGAAGCCCTTGCAATGGCATCTCAGGCATCCTTGATGATGCAAGGCCCGACCAGCCTCTGGTACCTAACCTAGCAACTGCTTGGCAACCACCGAGCCTCCCTTAGCAACCTCCCTCCCATAGCAACACCCATAGCAACCACTGCAAAGGCAAAATCCCCCTCCTTTCTGATGCTCCTCCATTAGCCACCTCCTTTCTATGTGCTCCAACTCGCACTCCCCACTTTCATTTCAGGATAAATCACTCCCACCCACATTCTCCAGTTTGAGGAAAAGGGGGCAAGACATCTCCCCCCCCCTTACAATCCTTGCTTTGAGCCTTTTAGGAAGCCTATAACTAAAAGGGGGAGTCAATTTTTGTGGGGGGGGGGGATGGATAGTGTGAAATGATAAATAGACAGGGATGCAAGAGTGTAATGGCAGCTAATAGGTGTTAACTAGGAGTAGGAACTGTTTTCTGAAAGACTGAGAGATTTCTATATCCATCTCCCCCTTGAGAAATACAAAAAGTAGACCAAATAAGAGAATAACAGAGCTATCTTTCCATCAAGAATAATAAACAATACAGAGATGTAGAAGTGCGTTGAACTACTTTTTCTACCTGAGTTTGCAAAAGCCCACAGTGAATTGAAAAGATGCTGAAATAAATATAGAATGCAGGGAAATGTGTGGATCAAACAGAATATTTACCAGGATGCCAGTCTTGAGTTTGCAATAATAATAAATACATATATCACACAGACACACAGACACACACACATATATATCAATGTGCAGGGCTTGATGAACGCTGGGGTGAAAACTGCTAGAAGAAACATTAACAACCTTAGATATGCAGATGACACCACTTTGATGGCCGAAAGCAAGGAGGAGCTGAGGAGCCTTCTAATCAAGGTGAAAGAAGAAAGTGCAAAAGCTGGGTTGCAGCTAAACATAAAAACCCAAGATTATGGCAACAAGAATGATTGACAACTGGGAAATAGAGGGAGAAAACGTGGAGGCAGTGACAGACTTTGTATTTCTAGGTGCAAAGATTACTGCAGACACAGACTGCAGCCAGGAAATCAGGAGAAGCTTACTTCTTGGGAGGAGAGCAATGTCCAATCTCGATAAAATAGTGAAGAGTAGAGACATCACACTGGCAATGAAGATCCACATAGTTAAAGCAATGGTATTCCCCATAGTCACCTACGGATGTGAGAGCTGGACCATAGGGAAGGCTGAGCGAAGGAAGATAGATGCTTTTGAGCTGTGGTGTTGGAGGAAAGTTCTGAGAGTGCCTTGGGCTGTGAGAAGATCCAACCAGTCCATACTTCAGGAAATAAAGCCCGACTGCTCATTGGAGGGAAGGATATTAGAGGCCAAGATGAAGTATTTTGGCCACATCATGAGAAGACAGGAAAGCTTAGAGAAGACAATGATGCTGGGGAAAATGGAAGGAAAAAGGAAGAGGGGCCGACCAAGGGCAAGATGGATGGATGGTATCCTTGCAGTGACTGGCTTAACTCTGAAGGAGCTGGGGGTGGTGACGGCTGACAGGGAGCTCTGGCGTGGGCTGGTCCATGAGGTCACGAAGAGTCGGAAACGACTGAACGAATGAACAACAACGAAATCATATGTTAATCTTTCTGCTCTTCTACTATAGAAGAAAAGGGAGGGAAGAAAGGGCCAGCTGTTGTGACTTGATCACGTGCAGACTCCATTGGTCCAAGGCCAAACCTTATTTGTGATCAGTATACATACAAAGGAGCCCCCGGTGGCGCAGTGGGTTAAAGCACTGAGCTGCTGAGCTTGTTGATCGAAAGGTCACAGGTTCGATTCCGGGGAGCGGCGTGAGCTTCCGCTGTCAGCCCTAGCTTCTGCCAACCTAGCAGTTTGAAAACATGCAAATGTGAGTAGATCAATAGGTACCACTCCGGTGGGAAGGTAACGGTGCTCCATGCAGTCATGCTGGCCACATGACCTTGGAGGTGTCTACGGACAACGCTGGCTCTTCGGCTTAGAAATGGAGATGAGCACCACACCCCAGAGTAAGACATGACTGGACTTAATGTCAGGGGACTACCTTTACCTTTACCTTTATACATACAAAACACAATGGCTAACTTCTATTTTTTAAAATTTCGGTTCAAAATTTTCTCTCATGTTGGTAGCAAACTAGAACAGTGTTTCTCAGCCTTCCTAATGCCGCGACCCTTTAACACAGTTCCTCGTGTAGTGGTGACCCCAACCATAAAATTATTTTAGTTGCTACTTCATAATTGTAATTTTGCTGCTATTATTAATCGTAATGTAAATATCTGACATGCAGGATGTATTTTCATTAAATGGACCAAATTTGGCACAAATACCCAATATGTCAAAATTTGAATACTTGTGGGGTTCGGGGGGGTGGGGTTGATTTTGTCATTTGGGAGTTGAAGTTGCTGGGATTTATAGTTCACTTACAATCAAAGAGCACTCTGATCTCCACAGACAATGGAATTGAACCAAACTTGGCATACAGAACTCCTATGATCAACAAAAAAAGACTGGAAGGGTTTGGCAGGCATTGACCTTGAGTTTTGGAGGTGTAGTTCACCTACATCCAGAGAGCACTGTAGACTCAAACAATGATGGATGTGGATCAAACTTGGCACTCAATATGCCCAAATGTGAACACTGGTGGAGTGTGGGGAAAATAGACCTTGATATTTGAGAGTTGTAGTTGTTGGGATTGATAGTTCACCTACAATCAAAGAGCATTCTGAACCTCACCAATTATAAATTTGGGCCAAAATATTGTTTTCTCTTATGGTCTTTAGTGACTCCTCTGACACCCCACTTGCAATCCCCAGGTTGAGAAACACTGAACTAGAAGAACATACCTTTCTTTGCCTTTGCTCTGACTCCCCTGGTCCATTTATTTGTCTATCGCAGAACAGGCCATTCATAGTCTCCCTGTATCATTTTGAAAGAGTGGCCCATTTATCTAGATGTATTGTCTTCCAGATCAGAAAGCAACATTCTTAGATAAGGCCTCTGTTTTGCATGAGAGCAGGCAATGCCTTAATCTTTGTTTTTACATAAGGAACAGCAATGTCTGTATATGTGTGTATATACATGTACATATAATAGCTCTTAAATTCAAAGATGCCATCAATTGTAAGATTAACATTTATTTCACTACCACCAACAGAAATATTATATATATATATATATATGAAAATGCACCCTTGATTCAAAGAGTTGTCCTGTTTTTAAGAGATGTTTATATAGAAGGAAAGTGTGTTTTAGAATGGAAGAAATACTATATATATATATACACACACACACACACAAACATACACTCAGAGAGAGCCTTTACTAATCATATACCTATAGGCATCTGCTAGAGTGGGGGAGGGAAGCTCATATTCTCCATTCTGCAAAGGGCTATCATAGGACCCAGCATAATCTGTATCTACCAGCTGCGTTGCTTTTTTGCAAAGGCGCAGGCTGCCATCCGTTGCGTTTCATTGTCAAGGACGGGGTGGGTGTGAGGGAGAGAGATTGAGAAAGAGAGGAAAAAAGAGAAAGGGGTTCTTGGTTTTTTTTAAAGGCGGTAGTTCACCGCATCTATGTGTTGTGTTTGCATGTGGGTTTTGTAACACTCAGAAATCATTTAGTAAGATTGGGCAGAGTGGGGGGGATGCAAGCATGCCACTGGCACTAAACGTCAAGTCCTTGTAGCATAGGAAGTGTATACATTCCTTTTGGGTAGGTGTATATAGGTAGCTTGCTCAGAGGTCTGGCTTCTGAAGCACTTCAGAGGGAACATATGGGTCGTGGAAAGGCAGAACTATTCAGTCCGTTCCTTTTGCCAAGAAACCAGGGAGGCTTTCTGTACGCAAGGAGATCCATCTCAGCATCATTTTCTCGATCAAAGTGAGCTTAGGTGGCTGCTTTATTGGCCAAAATCACAAGAGAGAAGGCAGGAAAGAGATCTTTTGTTAAAGTGGCCTGGAACGGAGCACAAGAAGATGTCCAGATGACCACCTCATCTTCAAGATTTGTATCTAAGGAGGATACCTTTAGTATTTATCTTTAAAGAAGAAAGAAAGAGAGCATCACATATTGTAGGTTTTCAAGTACACACACAGAGAGAGCATTTAGTGACCAGAAACAGAGTGGAGAGGTAAAGAACTAGGTATTTCCAACATATAAAGCTCAGCTTGCTTTTGGAAAGGAAAATAAATATTCTGAAAAATAATAGCAGGGATAGCCATTGCAAGGCAATCTCCTGCATTTTCATTTGCTCAGCCGGCTCCTGGCTCCACGGCTCCCTTGCCTGGTAGGAGAAGGAAATAGCCAGACTAGGTATTCTGCAGGTCTGAGGAAATCCAAAATGGGCTGTTCAGGAAAAGCAGCATCCAAAATGCTGGTTCCTCTGCTGCTTTGCTCCTTGCCTCTTCTACAAGGTAAGAGATGGGGAGAGGGAGGTTGGGGGGGGGGTGCCCAAAATGGGATGGATATGCCTCAATTTTGACAGTATTTTGTGTGGAATTAAAATAAGGGTATGAAATATATAACCACCACCAGCACCACCCGGTGCAGATATCAGGTGGGTATGTTTGTGAATGCTTAGAGCCTAGAGTTGTGAACGTATGAGCAATATTTCCAAATGCACCTTTGAATAAAAATTGAAATGTTTGTTTTCTTTATGGTATGAATAATAACACAGATATGGAAATGACATTGTGATAGGAAGGAAGGTAAAAATAAGGGTATGGGGGTTAGAATTGGTAGAATTGGTTGCAGATGAGGGGGAAAATTGGGGTGCTGTTCTTTGGGGCTTGTAGCAGACTGAATGGAGAACTCTACCTGTCACAATAGCAAGATGTTAACTTTCAGAAGGGAAAAATGTGGTATAGAGAGGTCTGGGAATTACCTTTTTTATATTTAATAATATGCCTCCATGCAACATTGAAACGAGGAGTGTGGATTTCAGGGGGGTCAGTTATTAATAAAGGGAGAGAGTGTCAAGCTTGTCGCAGAACGTTACAAGTTAAATTGATATCTGGGCTTGACCCTGACTGGACAGGAGGCTATTAATATGACCAAAGATTAGACACTTGGGAACTGAGCTGAATATTGCAATGTGGATGTCAGAGAAATAGGGACCAAAGAGAGGTGGATAGGTATTTTCAATGAAAGAGAAAGAAAGAACAAGGGAACGGGATGCTGGGGGTCTTTCATGCAATATTGCAAAGGGAAACATTGTGAATTCAACCATAATCAAAAGGTGAGACTATTTTATTTTTAGTCCTAATAACAATAAAACCTCACAATTAAGTATCTCTTAATTCTAAAAGGTGAAAAAGCACAATATAGGACTGATAGTGGCTGTTGTACAATTTTGCAGCGTATGGCATGCCATGTTGCAAAGAATTTGGGGAACTGTGTAAAGGAAAGGGGGATTGATTTGTTTAGCTGAGGCATTTGCATTGCTTGAGTACACATGCAGCATGGCAATAGCAGCGAAGAGAGAGAACTTTGGTGGTCCTGGATGTATTTTGGCCATCCAGAAGGGTTTGTGGAGATGGGGGGGCTGCATGGCCGAGGCTATGGAGCATCATGGCTGCAAGGAAGTTAGATGTGGGAAGAGAGATGGCGAAGAATGGAGGAGGAGGATGGGCATAGGATGCCATGGAGGTGGAGGGCACCCATTCTCCTACTTTGAGGTGACAATTACAAGGATAACCCCCCTTGATTGGGGAGAAGGCACAAGCCCATGGAACTGGGAGGCGTGTGCTCAGACTTAATGCAGTCTCAGAGGTTGTTTTGCATCTTGGAGGCAGCCGATTCTGATTTTTGACAAGTGTTCATTAGTTTGAGTGAATCTGGGGGGAGATGGCAGGAAGACCTTAACAAACAAGATGGGCAAGACTAGCCTTTCCCTTTTTCCCATAAGACGACTGATGCTTTATACCAGGGCAACCCATGGCTAGGCCTACAAGGCCTGCCAGGCAGCTGGCCTTCTTAATGGAGCGAGTTCAGAGCAATTAATGGCTCGCCAGCAGCTGCCAGGATCTCACACGCTGGCAGTCGCCTGCGGCGGCCACGGCTGTCACTGCCGAACTCGTCACAAAAAAGGCAGCGAGAGTGATGTGCGGGGCTCATAATCCCCATCGCCTTGGCCAGTTTTCTGCAGCAGACTCCCTTCCTTTCCCTTTCTCCCAGCCCTTGAGAACCCAATCCTGAGCTGCTTCTTGGAGCCGGACAGCATCTGAGATGTAGATTTCCTATTTTTTCTCCCGGCCAACTTGTTTCTCTCCTCCCTCCTCTGTTTCCCCAGCACCAAGGCCAAGTTTAATGTGTAAAATATGGAGCTAAATGACGCAGCCTTCTGCAGTAAAAAACGGGAGGAGGAGGGAAAGAGCCATTCACAGGATCACTTAAAACATATGTTCGCCACTTCCCCCGGTGTACCTTTTCGCCACCCGCTTCGTCCCTGAGATCACGTAACTCCAAACCACTTAGCTCTGGTGGCAGCATAGTTATCAATTTCGCCAACAAGGCAGATTAATGTGGAACGGTTACTTCATCTCCTGAGCGTGGTTTAATCACCCAAGTTCATCTGGGTTGCCTTTTTGTCCTGAGGATCTAAGCATCCAGTTAGTTCCAGCCTGTATCAATAAAGGGAAAAGGGGTCCCTACCTTCTGTTAATGATTAATTGGGTTGATCTGGACCCCCCCTTTTATTGAGATGACTCCTCCGGCAGAACACATAGGCCAGTTTTGGATGATGAGAACATACACCAAATGCCTTTAGCATTCTATAATCAGTATAGATAGATGCCCTCACAATGGAAGAACATGTGGGTCAAGAATAGGGTCCACAGTCACCTACATATCTACCACCAAGACACTACACTTGGAAGGCCATCATACTCAGACGCCTAAACCGCAAACAAACAATAAGTATAGCAAATGGGGGCATTATATAAGACAAGGTAATAATGGGAAGAATTTTGCTTTCCCCCAACTTCAAGGGAGGCAATGTTAGCCAAATATAAATGGAAGTGGTAGAACATGAACTCCTCAAGAAGAGGAAAATGTGATATTTGTATATTTTATGTTTGCACTTAGTGTAATTGGACTGAAATGTTTTGCTGTGAGATGTGAAGGACAAGATGTTGCCACCTTGCCATATCCATGCATTATCATCCATTACTTCATCCTCCTGAATTGTAGGACTGGACCTCAGAGGTGTTATGGTTGTGCCATTTGTAGAAAGTGATGGTGCTTGTTTTGCCAGAGACTAGAAGTGGATTATTGAGAGCCTCCACATTTTCTTTAGCTAGGGGCTGAAGACCTTCACAAATGTTATATATGTATATTTTATATTTGGACTTAGTGGAGTTGGGCCCAAATGGTCCTTAGAGGTGCTATAGTCCTCAGAGGTGCTATGGTTGTACAATTTCTAGAAAGTGATGATGCCTGTTTAGCCAGATACTAGAAGTGGATTACTGAGAGCCTCCACATTTTCTTTGGTTAGGGGTGGATGACCCTCACAAATGTTATATATGTATATTTATGTTTAGACTTAGTGGAGTTAGGCCCAAATGTTTTGCTGTGTGACGTGAAGGACACGATGATGCCAACTTACCATAACCATGCATTATCATCCATTGCTTCATTCCACCGAATTGTAGGACTGGTCCTCAGAGGTGGGATGTTTGTACCGTTTATAGAAAATGACAGTGCTTGTTTTGCCAGAGACTGGATTTGGATTATGGAGAGCATCCACGTTTTCTTTTGGTTGGGGTGGAAGACCCTAAAAAAAGTGAAAAATACTTCCAAATTAAGAAAAAATGCTATTTTTTTTACTGGAGAGAATGTTTTTCTAGGAATCTCTAAGCCCTCCAGCATGACTCTGTAGCAGGCATGGGCAAACTTTGGCAATCCAGGTGTTTTGGACTTCAACTCCCACAATTCCTAACAGCCCCATGCATTTTTTTTCTCCCTCAGCTACTTAAGCAGCTAAGGGAGGGGGGGGGAGAGAAGGGGCCCAAGGCTTTTAGAAATTATGGGAGTTGAAGTCCAAAACACCTGGAGGGCCCAAGTTCGCCCATCCCTGCTCTATAGTCAATGTCCGCTGAAAGTTGACTATATCATTGTACTGGAGGACCTAGATATTCCCAAGGAGAACATTTTAATCAAATCCGTGAATCAGACCTGCAAAAGTAAAAACTGCCAATATGGAGGGATGACTATACTGATAATAACTCTTTTTCCTTCAACACCTGCATTGTGTCTCTCTATTTGGACATAAATACATGCATACCCTGTACATGTGGTTGCTTACACAACTGTTAAAAGCAATTAAATAGCAAAATAAAACAAAACAATTAAAAATAGGTAAATTATATAAATACAACATTACAAAAAATACTCAAATGGAAAGACTTTGATATGTGGTAAAAGTCTATCAAGGGTGTCAGACCTTTTAACGAAGCCTTTTCTTTATCTGTCTGAGGTGTGATTGTTGTTGAAAATCAATGCCCTTACCCTCAAAATAAAAGGTCCCAGGGATGGTAACCATGATTTTCCAAAGGAAATGGACAGAGAACTCAGTGGTGGCACCTCTTTGTCCTCCTAACACTTGCACACCATCAGCAACACCCAAATCCCACATTTCAGGGCTCCAGTCATCAGATTTGACCCAGTTTGGAATATAGCACATAAGAAATGGGTTTAGGTTATCAGGGGTGCAGAGGGTTGGATAGTGGGGCTGCGTGCCACCAGTTCCCCTGGATTTAAAACACCCTGTAGACAGACTGACCCTAAAGTGGAAGCCACTCCTGATGGCAGCCTTGGCAGGGTTGCAGAGAACTATAATTGACTAGAGTCATGATAGAAGTAAATAAGGCCTTTCCCCTTCTATTAGATCAGTGGTTCCCAACCTTTTTTTTGTCCAGGGATCACGTTGACCAGGGACCACTTGACCAGGAACCCTCTCCAACATTAGTATCACAGGGGTTACGAATCAGTTTGTGGTCAACTTTAGATTTCGTTTGGTTATTTGGGGTGCTGATTCAGAAAACTGCATTGGATAGACCACATCATCTCTAGTTTTTGATACAGAACATATGCCATCCAGTAGTCGCCATCTGCTCATCCACAGAAAACCACATTTAATTGTCTACAGCTGATGTGGTAGTAGTAATCTTTTGTGGGTTGTCAGTCTCTCCCCTCCCGACATCCCCGTTGCCTTGGCACTATAAGAGGGTTTTGCAAGACCAATCGCTCTCTGTATATTTACCTTATATATTTTTGCTGCTGGTGTAGTAATGCTGAGGCTGCGAACCATATTTTCATTCTTGCGGACCACTGGTGGTCCACGGACCACAAGTTGGGAACCACTGTACCAGATACACTGAAACAGTCAAGGGATACAACGTATCTCACCATTATGGCTCCTGCTTCCTTGTAGCAGCCACATTCCCTATCTGTCTCTTTGTTTCCATTTCTTCTTTAGCACATGTACCCGGATCAGCTAGAAATCAACGAACCAACTCCATAACTGGGTTGTTGTGAGTTTTCTGGGCTGTATGGCTATGTTCCAGAAGCATTCTCTCCTGATGTTTTGCCTGCATCCATAGCAGGCACCCTCAGAGATTGTGAGGTCTGTTGGAAACTAGGAAAATAATAACATTACCACACTTTTATCCCTTACAACCTCTTAGGATGCCTACCATAGATGCAGGTGAGATATCAGGAAAAAATGCTCCTGGAACATGGCCATACAGCCTAGAAAACTCATAACAACCCAGTGATTCCAGCCATGAAAGCCTTCAACAATACATTCAACTTCATAACTTTCCACCTCTATAAAAGCAGCCATCTCTCCCTTTCCAACTCCTCACTGCTCTCGCCTCTCATGATTATATTTATAACATTTTATCTTTATTTTTATTTGAACTAATCTTTCTGAAGGCAAGTCAGAGGGCCCCAGTTTGATCCTTTCAACCCCCCAGGGTTGGAACAACATTCCAAGAACTCTCTCCAGCACCCTAATCTATGGGACAATGGCCAGTCCTACACATGTAAATACCAACAATGGCAATTTCCCTAAAGACATCAGGGGTTCCCTGTATTACAAAAGCAATGTGATTGCTGAAACAACATCCAGAGACTCAAATCTTTGTTTGCTGTCTGGGAACAGGCACTGGACAGTCAAAACTAATTGTGCTCAATGTCATTCTTTGACTTGGGCAACCTCACTTAATCCCTTGCTACTTCCATTGTCTTAGAAATGCCATTCCAAGCACCCAAAAGGGTGCAGCCATCAAGGATCCTCTCCACCCTCAGAGATGCCTCCACTTCAGTTGAGGCAAAATGCCAGGTCTTGTGGTGTTGTTTATTTTTCTAGATGACGTTATGAAGCCTAAATACCCTAAAAGCATTAATTCTTATCTGATCTTGGGAACTAAGCAGGGTCAACTATGACTAGTACTTGGATGGGACACTAGTCATGAATACTGGGTGCTGAGGCACTTATCAAGAGGAAGGAACTGGCCAAACCATCTCTGAGGCCCCTTCTACACTGACATATAAAATCCAGGTTATCTGCTTTGAACTGGATTATATGGCAGTGTAGAAGAGGCTTAGATGGGGCCTCCATGTCTACTGTCAATAGAAAAAGATCTGGATGAAACCATTGTTTAAGATTGGGTTGAGACCCTATGAAGATTGTTTTGGTCAGCACTGACACAGAAAGAATGAGAATATGACAAAAGAATTGCCATGTTTTGGTTCTAGATAAGCATTATTATGGTATGACCCATCACTCACAGGGATATGTTCCTGGACTTCACATGGATAATAGCCAACTCTACTTAAATGAAGGACTTTTGCTCCAAGAACACCATTGAGTCATGTTGGAGGACCTAGAAAATGGCTAGAGAGGACATGTTTCAGACATGGATAAATGATACCATGGATACAATTCCTGCAGATATGGGGATTGTATCATACTTTGCATCTCAATTATGTGGTTAGGGTTGCTACAGTGAAAACTGAGAATGGTATATTGTTAAAAGTTATGGAGACACGTTCATTTCAGCAAGTGTTTCTTGCTATCTGGTTCTTTGATCAGCAAAACCTGAAATTCCCTTTAATAGATATCTATCAAGGGTGCAGTAACCTCCAGTTTTCCCTCTGACAGTCCTATACACATATGATTCTTCTAGGGAAGTTTGAGGGAATGATATGTATGTGCCTTCATGAGTTTCTTAGGCAAGGAATATTCAGAGACGGTTTTTCCAATTCCTTCCTTTGAACTGGATTATATTACAGAGTAGACTAATGTAATCCAGTTCAAAAGAGATAATCTGGATTTTATATGGCAGTGTAGATGGTGCCATAGCCTACAGCGCTTGCGATTTATGGCTGGTCTCCCATCCATGTACTAACCAGTGCCTATCTTGCTTATCTTCCAATATCAGCCCAGATCTGCTGTGTACAAATCTCCCTCCACCCTTCTCTTTCCTCCAGGCCTGCCCCTCTGGGAGAATGATGACGTGGTCCCTGCCACCCCTGCCCTGCCACTGGAGTCCCTGCCCCCAGAGGATGTGGGGAACCCAAAGGAAGAGGACTTGGGGGTTTCATCCAAGGTGAGGGGGTCCTTGCCCCCCAATGCTGAAGGCATCTCGGATTTGCTGCAGGGGGCTCTGCTGAGGAAGGAGTTTCTGGGCAGCGAGTTGTTGGAAGACCCCATTCCTGGTGAGAACAAACAAGAGCAATCTATGGGATGGGAGAAAATGACTGGGATGGGGTGTGGGGGTGAGGATATGGTAATGCATTCTATGGGAACAGCTGATGCTCCACCAAAGCTATGTATGACTTCTCTACCAGAAAAATAATGCATGTGTAGGATTTGTAATTGGGGAGGTGGTCACAATTGTAGAAGAGCTTTTCTTCCTAATGGCCCACCAAGTCTCTTCCAACTCTATGATTCTACAATTCTATGATTCTAATGTTCTGACCCTTCTCCCTTCTGTTTTTTACATTTCTTCTCCCACCCATCTCCCAAATGTCCTAGGTGGGAATCCTTCCACTCTGCCCCCCTTCCATCCTCCCGTCCAGCACCTGGATGGTGGAGTGGTTCCTGAG
Organism: Anolis sagrei ordinatus; assembly: GCF_025583915.1. Classification (NCBI taxonomy): domain Eukaryota; kingdom Metazoa; phylum Chordata; class Lepidosauria; order Squamata; family Anolidae; genus Anolis; species Anolis sagrei. Next base: position 17,005,179 of record NW_026847660.1, on the reverse strand, counting down.
ACCTCTGAAGCAGTGGCCACAGGTCCTTCTCCCTTGACCACCGCAGCTCCCCCTACGGGTTTCCTCCTCACGACCCCCCCAGCTTCGACAGCAGCTGCCCCCCCACGCCTTCCCCCTCCACCAGATGAGACAGGCTCTACCAGCCAGCATGTCTCTGCCACCACCACTGCTTTCATCCCTGAAGGTGATGAGGAGACCACAACCACACTGATCACGACAACAACCATCACTACGGTGCACACGCCTGGTAAGCAATAAGGGTGTGGTGTGAAAAAAAATCCAGATTTGGCATATAGAATTTGCTTAAGAAAGTATGGTGTGATGTAGGAGGAAAGTGAATTGATGGTTCACTGTCTTGTGTCTCCTCTTCAAGTGTTTTGCAACAACAACATCACCGATGTGGAAGGCTACGTTGAATCCCCAGATTATGCTGGCGCCAATTTTTATGGAGGCCTGGACTGTACCTACACAATCTCTGTTTACATGGGCTATGGGATAGAAGTACAGGTGAGTGGCATTTGGTGAACCCAGAATGTTCTAGGTTTGGTGAACCTAGAACTGCATACTCTGAAATTAAAGATTTCTTGCTGGCCATTTTTCAAGGGGTTAAAAATAAAACAGTCAGCAGCAAACAAGCTGGGTTTCAAATGAGTTTATCTACACTCTATCAGTTCATACCTTTTTAACTACGGTGCTTCCAGAATTTTATCATTTGGGCAAGATATTGATTAGGGTGTTCTATTACTGTAATTCCCAAGGGTAAAGATCTCTGACAGTGAATTCTCAGTGTGTCATTAAGGCTCCTTCTACATTGTTATATACAGCAATCCAGATAATCAAATCAGATAACCCACATTATCTGCTTTGAACTGGATTATCTGAGTCTACACTGCCATATAACCCACTTTCAAGCAGATAATCTGGATTTTATATGACAGTGTAGAAGAGGCCTCTAATACAGGTCCCAGGATTCTGTAGAATGGAGCCAAGGCAGTTGGAGGAGCATGGAACTGGTGGAGTGCAATGTAGATAAACCTGAAATTTTAACCCACCTTGTTTGCTGCTGACAACTTCTTGATTTTGAAACTCAACACACTTTCTCTTGACATAAGGAGCTTGGATGTGACTGAAATGTGCTGCTCCTTTCAGAGAAATGCTGACACTTATGTTATTGTAATTCTCACTATTGTCCTTTCATTTTGTTTGGAGAACTATTCTGATTTTTATAGCAGTCTGTTCCTCAGCAAATCTTTGTTTTCATATCTAACTGAAACAATTGCTCTTAACATGTGATTCTTAGACCAGCATTAATGCTTGGGATTGGTGGAATGGATCAGTCTTATTAAAGTCCTCTTTAATAAATTGCGCTTATTTTGGGGAGTTACTGTGGTTGTTGTTTGAATGTTGGACTAGAAGTCTGGGGCTGGGTCTACACTGTCATATAATCCAGATGATCAAAGCAAATAATCCAAATTATCTGCTTTGAACTGGATTATATGAATCTACACTGCCATATAATCCAGTTCAAGGCAGATAATCTGGATTTTATATGGCAGTGTAGATGGGGCCTTGAAGACCAGGGTTTGAATCCCTATTAGGTGACCAACAGCAAGTCACACACTATGAACTTCAGGAGAAAGTGATGGCAAACCCCTTTTGAACAAAACTTGGAAACAAAACCCTATGATAGGTTCACCTTTGTGTGTATATCTTTCTCCACATTGTCACTTGATGTAGGGTGATTTTATGAATTTCACAGAATTTTCTTAACCTAGGGATACTCAGAAGAAGGGTTTGCCAGTTTCTTTCTTCTGAAATATAGCCTACAACGCCTGGTGTCCGTTGGTTGTCTCCCATCCAAGTAGTAATCTTAAGGCCGCCATAAGTTGGAAGCAACTTAAAGGCAAACAATAGTAACAACATATTAGGCTCTTAGATTATAAATCCCACTTCTTCTTGAACCCTCCTCCTCTTTCCAACCATTTTCTTTTTGCAATACTTCTGTTTTATCCTCTGTCTATATTCCATTATTAGGTGCAAAGCTTGAATCTATCCAAGGAGGATTCACTGACTGTGGAAGGTCTTGGGGGCGAGAAGCCTGTTGTCTTGGCCAATGAGTCATTGATGGTTGAAGGACAAGTGATCCGTAGCCCAACGAACCAGGTGTTGATTCACTTTCAGAGCTACCACACCACCACCCCTGGAGTCTTCAAATTCCACTATCAAGGTAAGCAATTGACATTTCCCATAATCCCCATTGGTTAGTATAGTCATCCCTCCACATTTGCTAGGGTCAGGGATACAGGACTCCTGTGAAAATTTAAATCCAAGTTTAAAAAAGTGCTGTTTGTTTATCAGACAGAACACCTCTCTAGGATCTTCTAGTCCAAGGATGCCATTTTCATCAAGTGCCACATTTGTCTTATGGTGGCCTTCAAAGGGTTGTTGAATCCATGAACAGAGAATCCATGGATACAGAGGACCAATTTTATATTTTTTACATAGTGGTCAGTGCGCTTTAGTTTTTACCCAGTTTAGGTCCCCAAATATTATTGAACAACAACTCCCATCCCTTTTGACTGCCTGCCATGTTGTTTGGGGATGACAGGAATTGTAATCCAATAGCCCTTGTGACTCTGAGATTGGGGAAAGGTTAAAGGGCATTTTAATGTCACACATCATATCCAGAAGCCTTGTCTCTAAATTCAAACCTCACTCTCCTGATCCAGTGGCACAAACAGCAGCCTTACAGATGTATTGTCGAAGGCTTTCATGGCCGGAATCCATGGGTTGTTGTAGGTTTTTCCGGGCTATGTGGCCATGTTCTGGAGGCAATTTTTCTTCTGACGTTTCGCCTGCATCTATGGCAAGACCTCATTACCTCTGAGGATGCTTGCCATAGATGTAGGCGAAACGTCAGGAGAAAAATTGCCTCCAGAACATGGCCATATAGCCCGGAAAAACCTACAACAACCCAGCCTTACAGATGTTACTGTATCACAGCTCCCATCAGCTCTAGTAATTGATGATAAGGAATGCAGGAGTTGTGATCCAACATCTGGAGGGTTGGACAGGATTTGAGTTGACACATGTGTTCTAAGTCCTGCCAGATCTCACAACCTCTGAGGATGCCTGTCATAGATGCGGGCAAAACGTCAGGAGATAATGCTTCTAGGACATGGCCATACAGCCCGGAAAACTCACAACAACTTAGTGATTCTGGCCATGAAAGCCTTCAACAATATCCTGCCACACAATTTATATTACAGGTTGACCAACCAACCAGACAGTAATGGAAATTTTGGCTGTTTTCCTCAGTTCTCATAGTTTTCTTTGCTCTCGTGTTGATGCAGGAGGGATTTGTTCATTTTTCTGTTACCGACTCTATCTTTCCCTGCAATTCTAGCTTTTCTGCTCAGCTGTGGCTTCCCCAGCCGACCTGAGAATGGGGACGTCATGGTGACAGACCTCCACCCCGGTGGGTCTGCCACTTTTAAGTGTGAGTCGGGCTTCTACCTGCGAGGTGAAGAGACGCTCATCTGCCTCAACGTCAGCAGACCCCGTTGGAGTGGTACCAGCCCTGCTTGTGTGGGTGAGTGGAGGGGCCAAGGAAGAAGATTTTTCTTATATGGTATTAAATGTTTTTAATTGATATGTATGTATGTATGTATGTATGTGTGTATGTTGCGACATTTAATTGTTGCCGATCTGTACGCCACCCTGAGTTGCCTTTGGGCTGAAAAGAGCAGGATAAAAATGCCGTAAATAAATAAATAATAAATAAATAAGACAACCTTGCCTTGGCAATCCTAGGGTTAGCAAATTAGGAAGAGACATTTAGCTAGAGAGATTTAATGCTCCTCTAACCTACTAACTCCATGATTCCATTGGATGGAAGGTTAACATGAGGTCACAGAGCTGTACACGTTGCATATCTCAGATCAGAAAAGCTTGGGACCAGAAATGTTTTGGATTTTCTTTTGAAATACCTGCATTTGCATATATGTCCAAAATGAGATATCTTGGAGATGGGGCCCAAGTTTAAACACAAAATTTGTGAATGTTTCATATACACCTTAAACATACAGTCTGAGGGTAATTTCATGCAATATTTTAAATGAATTTTGTGCATGAAACAAAGTTGGTATCCATTGAACTATCAGAAAGCAAACACACCACTCTCTCAGTCACCCATGTGGACAGTTTGGATTTTGGAGTATTTTGGAATCCCAGGGGAATGTTCAATCTGTATTTCTATAGTGGAAATCCATCTGTCCCACTTACCCTTTGGCTGATTGCTATACCCTTGTTGCACTCCAGGCCTGAAAACACATATGACCACCGCACCACAGAAGAGTCCAGGAATATAAACAAATAGTTTATTCCAAAATACACAAAAAGCATATAAAAAGCAGGAATAAGAAAAGAAGATATATAATCCAAAAGGTTTGGCAACAGGTGATAACCAAACAGTAATCCAAATATTTCATAAAGTTCCAGAGGTGGAACTTGAGCTAGCAATGTAATGTGGCAGCCAAAAAAAAAAAAAAGCCAATGGAATTTTGGCCTCCATAAATAGGAGTCTAGTGTCTAGATCCAGGGAAGTCATGCTACTCCTCTATTCTTCCTTGGTTATACCACATCTGGAATACTGTGTGCAATTCTAGGCACCACAATTGAAGGGAGATGTTGACAAGCTGGAATGTGTCCAGAAGAGGGTGACTAAAATGATCAAGGATTTGGAGAACATGCCCAATGAGGAGCGGCTTAAAGAGTTGGGCATGTTTAGCCTGAAGAAGAGGGAAGTCATAGGAAGGAGGAAGCAGGCTTGTTTTCTGCTGCCCTGGAGACTAGGACGCAGTGGAACAATGGCTTCAAACTACAAGAAAGGAGATTCCACCTGAATATTAGGAAGAACTTCCTGGCTGTGAGAACTGTTCAGCAGTGGAACTTTCTGCCCCGGAGTATGGTGGAGTCTCCTTCTTTGGAGACTTTTAAGCAGAGGCTGTATGGCCATCTGTCGGGGGTACTTTGAATGCAATTTTCCTGCTTTTTGGCAGGGGATTGGACTGGATGGCCCACGAGATCTCTTCCAACTCATTGATTCTATGATCCTATGCTTCTAAGTCCAGAAACAGCCAGAAATCCCAAATGCAGCATAACTCCACAAGCAAGAAAGTATAACTAGTAAAAACTTGAATAGGAGTACATGAACAGAAACATATAAAACTTTCAGGATATTAAAATCCAAAACCAAGGCTTGACTTGAACTAAAAACAAGAGAACTCAGGCTTAGCTTCTCACTCCAACGTAGCGTTGCCTGAACTGCCCTTAAAGTAAACAACTTGTTGTTTAATAGAAACCCATGAAAACATTTCATCTCCTGTGAATTTCCTCCCCAACTTTCCCACATAATCTTTCCAACCTACGTAATCTATTTTCGGCTCTGATATGTAAACAAATACTTTTGTTTATTCCCGTAGCTACAGGAGGTTTTTCCTGTGAACCCTCCTTATCACTCAGATCTTCACTCGATTCCTTATATGCTCTTGCTACTTCTGGCTCCTCTGACTGGCCTTGAGGCCCTGCACTTTCCAAGCCAGTTTTTTTCACAGAGAGAATCATCATTTCACAGACCTGAATTTCCCAGATTTAAGGGCTCATCACTTTGTGCCACAATCCTCGCTAAGTCATCTGTTAAACCATCAGCCTCTAACTGATCTACAACTCCACCCATATGATGACACCATTCTAAAAAACAGATTTGCCTCTTACCAGGCTTTATTACTAACAGTCAGAAGCTAAAATGTTGCTGTTGTTGTTGTTATGTTTATTTATACCCCATTTTCTCTCTCAACAATATGCTGATATGAAATATACTCGTATTCTTTTGGTTTTGATTTTTCCCAATTCTGTTCCTGGGAATTCCATTCCTGAGAATTTCTTGTTATGACGCCATGGCCATAAGAAAAAAAAATACATAAGATATACACACAGAATGTATTTTTCAATGGTTACTGAGCCATAAGAATGGTTGCTCCATGTTCAGAAGTAATGTGTTTTGTGTTACCGGATGCTCTAGTCAAGCAATGGGATATTATCTTTAAAATGTACTACTTCTGAATTTCTCAAGGGGACTTGACTGCCCCTATTTCAAGAGGATCTGGCCTGCATAAATAGGAGCATAGTGTCTAGATCCAGGGAAGTCATTCTACCCCTCTATTCCACCTTGGTCAGACCACATTTGGAATCACACTGTGTCCAATTCTGGGCACTGCAATTGATGGGAGGAGTTGACAAGCTGAAATATGTCTAGAGGAGGGCGACTTAAATGATCAAGGGTCTGGAGAACAAGATCTATGAGGAGCAGCTTAAAGATCTGGGCATGTTTAGCCTGAAGAAGAGAAGGCTGAGAGGAGACATGGTGAGGGCCATGTATCAATATGTGAGGGGAAGTCATAGGGAGGAGGGAGCAAGCTTGTTTTCTGCTGGCCTGGAGACTAGGATGCGGAACAATGGCTTCAAACTACAGGAAGGGAGATTCCACATGAACGTCGTCATCATCATCATCATCATCATCATCATCATTTATTAAGGACTACACTGAAGTGAAGAATTCTGTTTAAGGAACCATTGTAATGACTGGTCTTTCTCCCAATTAGCTTCCTGTGGGGGAACGATTCACAATGCCACTCGTGGGCGCATTGTGGCCCCTGAAGCACCTGGCGGACCCCGTGGCGGTCGGAACCTGACGTGCCGTTGGTTGATCGAGGCACCCGAAGGCCAGCGCCTGCACCTGCACTTTGAGAGAGTGGCCTTGGATGAAGATAATGATAAGTGAGGAGGGAGCAAGGCTATGAAAGGGGTGGGAAGCTTGAGAGAGCACTGAGGCATCAGTGAAGTGGAAGAGAAAGGGCGGTGGGGAGGAAATCATTATTATAGTTGGGGATGTGGAATGAGATAGAGCAGTGGTACCCAACCTGGGGTCCAGGGACCCCTGGGTGTCTGTGATGCCATCATAAGGGGTCGTGAAGAAATGTTATGATTTTTTAAAGTTAAATTTGAATGAATGTGTGAGTGAATGATGAAAGCAAGCCAAAAAGGGAAATAGAACAAAATCTTAATTTCCTATGCTTCTTTTGGAAAACTTGAAATTTGAAGGACCTCCATGAGAAACCTGAAATAATTATTTGATTCAATCTAGTACAGGCATTGGCCCTCCTGGTGTTTTGGACTCCAACTCCCACAATTCCTAAAGGCCTCAGGCCCCTTCCTTTTCCCTCTCAGCTGCTTAAGCTGTTAGGAATTGTGGGAGTTGGAGTCCAAAACACCAGGAGGGCCCAAGTTTGCCCATGCCTGGTCTAGTGCCTTAAATCTTGAGACCTGGAGATCCACAGCCACAAAAGGCATTTAAAAGGAAGTCCATGGTGGAGAAAGTGTTGAGAACCACTGAGATACAGGAGAGAAAACACTGGAAGGGAGGCATAATATTAATATGATAGGGAAAAATGTTGAGGCAGGATTCAAGAGGAAGCAAGCAAGACTAGAGATATCAGATCTCATCTTTGAAGCTAAGCAGGATCACACTTGGTTAATACTTGAATTGGAGTCCACCAAGGAATACAAGGCACTCTAGACCAGGCCTTCTTAAACCTTTTCCACTTAGTACATAAAATAGGCATAAAATAAAACATTGACTGATAATGAATTAGCATTTACATGGCTTGCTAAACAAAGCGATTTTTCTTTTTGTGAAGTACAGCTGAAGCATTTTCTATAGAGTTCACTGTAAGCAATGCATGTTGTTACTAACAGTATCATGTAAATGTGGCATTCAGAAACCTTTTACTATTACCATTTTTTTGTGATCCCGACATTGAGCTAAGGGGACCCAGTTTGGAGTTCAGACCCACAGTTTAAGAAGCAGTGCTATAGACTGTATTTAGGAGAAAGGAACCTTAGAGATCCCTATAAAATTCATGGGCTTGTGACAAGTTTATAGGCAACTTGAAAGCATACGCGCAATATATGCACAAGTAAAGCAGGGATAAAGTGAGTTTGAAAAAAAAACCCATGAATAAATTTCCATGCATCCTGCACATCTCTCTCTCTCTCTCACACACACACACACACAAAAGAACAATATAATATTTAAAATTAAGAACAATAGTATCAAAATACATTTACCAATATTTCAATGGGAAGTGGGGTCTGCTTGTGGCTGAATGAGATAGTCAAGTTAGTTTGAATTATTGCTGTTGTGTGCCTTCAAGCCATTTCAGACTTAGGGTGAACCTAAGTCTAAAAATTAGGGCAGGAACCGAGTAAATGACCTCAGAGGGCTGCATCTGGCCCACAGGCCTTAGTTCGGGGACCTCTGCTTTATAACAAGGCTGGCATTGTCAAATTGGTTAAGTAAAGAGGGCAGGGATGGTGGGCATCAGGAGAGTGAACAAACTGAGTCTCCTGGGTCTGTTTCCATCCCCAGACTGATGATCCGCAGTGGGAGCAGCACCTTTTCCCCCATCATCTATGACTCCGACATGGACGATGTCCCAGAACGGGGGCTGCTAAGCGATGCCCAGTCTCTCATTGTGGAGCTGACCAGTGAGGGCCCTGCCACACCTCTCATCCTCAGCCTGCGCTATGAAGGTAAGGACATAAAGTACCAGAAGTAGGCATGCCATTTTAGTGCAACAATCTACATTTATTAATTTATTCATGCACAAAATTTCTCATCCAAAGGTGCCCACTTGGGATTTTACAAATACTTAACTATAATTTATGCTTTAATTTATTTTTAACTATTGAGACCAATAATATTATTTATATTTCAATATTATTTTAATATTATTACCTGTATTTACTCAAGTCTAATGCACTGTTCTGTCGTGCGCTGGGCCTGTAAATAGTTGTCTTTAAAACAGGACGTGCAACCTTTGCCCAATGGGAAGCCGGGGGGCCTAAAGAGAAGTTCTCAGTGATTTCCACCACAAACAGTCTTTAGATGGCTTGAGAAGTACAACAAAGTATTTTATTAATGAACAATCAAACAGAAACTTCTCTTGTCTTCAGTAAAATTAAGCAAATGATTCCAAGCTTTTAGGTAACTGGTGAATCCCTAAACTTGCCCACGAAGGACAGGCAACTATCTTCAATAACTTCTTCTTTAAAGGAAAAATCCCTTTTTAACTTCTCCCAGGCTGTTAAACCTAACTGATGTGGGCACCACTACCGGGTTGAAATTTCTGTAATCCTGGAAATTCTTAAAGCTGTGGGGATGCTTCCTTGGAAATTCTTAGGAGACTCTTAAAGCTGTTCTCCCCTGGGAATTCTTAAAGGGTGAAGCTTTTGTACAGGGGATGTCCTGTACATTGGCTAACCTAGCTAACTAAAAAATGGCTCCCTTCCCTTCCCAATTGCCCTGAGCAAGGGGCGGGACCAAAACTTAATGATGATGGACAAGTGGCTTGCCCTATAATTGCAACCAAAAGAAGCCACCTATCTGCAGAGTCCCTGAAACCTAGGACTTCAAACAAACATTTAATGTAAAGCAAACAAAATTGGAGCTCCTGGTACAGCTGTACCAGAACATGCACCATCAAATTTAATGTGCACCTCAGTTTTCAAAACCCTGAAACCAAAAAAGTATTTACTATATTATGATAATATAATGTGCATCTTAACTTTGGGAAAGTAATTTAGTCAAAAAAGCTGAGCCTTAGATTTGAGTAAAAACGATATATTGTAATTCAATATGTTTGTTGTGTGTTGCAACAGACATGGCTGATGATCTTAACTGGGCCTTATTCTGGGGATTGGGTCATATATTACAGCAGACATGGGCAAACTTTGGCCTTCCATGTGTTTTGGTCCCCCATAATTCCTAACAGCCGGTATTACAAGCATCCTGACAAATCATGCTAGGACTTCTTTTATTGTTAGGTCTTATTTTCAAGGAAAGGGGATAACATCCTTAGGGTTCTGGTAGATTTGAAGATGGGGAAAAGAGGGTTAGAGAGGGGAAAAGATGTTTTCTATTGAGAGGGAGAAAGCCATCATCCAAACAAATTGAATTTCTAAACCAGGACATTCCTCCAGTGGTGGCTTCTCGTTTCATGTGGTGATCAAGCAACTATAGGATGGAAACCAGAACCAAGAAGGGATAGTATTATGGGTGAATTCTACATACTGGGTGGACCTAACCACCAGAAAATTCTTTGCCTCCAGGCAATTATCTATATACAGCAATAGATACATTGCTGCTGCCATCTCCTGGCCAGTGGTGGTATTGCAATGGGGGACCAGAGGTAGGTGCCACACCTGGGGAATAGCTTTCATGACTCTCTTCCTCCCCCTCCTGGCAGCTTTTGATGAAGACCGGTGTTACGAACCATTCCTGGCCCATGGCAATTTCAGCACAACAGATCCTTTGTACCACATGGGGACAGTGGTCGAGTTTTCCTGCAGTGCTGGATATATGCTTGAGCAGGGGCCTTCTGCCATTGAATGCATAGACGCACGAGATCCTCGCTGGAATGAAAGCGAGCCAACCTGCAAAGGTAATTAACCTAGAGTTCAATACATCTCCAGTCGTGCAGCATGCACAAATTTCTTTGCATTCGTTTATGAAGATGTGTAAGTTGTTTTCATGGTTATAGGAAACAGGAATCATCTTCTGGCTTGGGTCATCTGACAATTGCCTTTGCTTCTAATCCAAAGTAGATCTACTTTTAATTAAGTGCCACCAAAGTGAGTGAGACTTGCTTCCAAGTCCAGGCTGAATATCCCTTATCTGAAATGCTGGAAGTATTTGGGATTTATTTATTTACAATATTTATATGCCGCCCTTCTCACCCTGAAGGTGACTCAATTTAGGATATTTCTGGAGGATTTTGGAATATCTGTATTTGTATATATGTCCAAAATTTTATCAAGCAAGTTAGAATTATTTATTTATTTATATACCGCCTTTCTCAGGCCGAAGGCAACTCAAGGCAGCAGTGGATAATGAGATCCAAGCTGCTGTGGGTTTAGCTTGGTAAGAAAAGAAGCCAATGTATTGTCGAAGGCTTTCATGTTCGGAATCACTGGGTTGTTGTAGGTTTTTTTGGGCTATATGGCCATGTTCTAGAGGCATTCTCTCCTGACATTTTGCCTGCATCTATGGCAAGCATCCTCAGACCTCACAATCTCCAAAGGTGCTTGCCATAGGTGAAACGTCAGGAGAGACTGCCTCTCGAACATGGCCAAATAGCTTGAAAAAACCTACAACAACCCAAAGAAGCCAATATTCCAGAATAAATCTCACCAAGCTGAAGCAGAATCCACCGAGGTATTTATTTATTTTCAGCTGAAAATGATGCCAGCTTGCGGTAATCCGCCTTCAAAATAAGCTGAGATACATAACACAGAAAAATATGCACTTTTATACAGTGGGTTATTGTAGGTTTTTTTGGGCTATATGGCCATGTTCTAGAGGCATTCTCTCCTGACATTTCGCCTGCATCTATGGCAAGCATCCTCAGAGGTAGTGAGGATGCTTGCTATAGATGCAGGCGAAATGTCAGGAGAGAATGCCTCCATGGCCATATAGCCCAAAAAAACCTACAGCAACCCAGTGATTCCGGCCATGAAAGCCTTCGACAATACACTTTTATACACTTTTCAGGTTCAAAATTCCCACTGCCCCCAACTGGACCTGGTTTGGCTGTAGTTGTAGATGATGTCAGTGACCAGCCCATGGGAGAGTGCCACCTGCCTTGGATGTAAATTTTCCTCTTTCCAGTGGTTGTAGAAGGGCTGGCAGGTTTTAGAACAATTGATGAAATGATGGCTCATGGTGGGATTACATATCCCTGATATGTGGGCACAATGACCCTGATGGGACTCCCAGTACTTTTACTGTCCCTTTTGATCCCAGTTCCTGATTAAGCCCAATGGCACAAACTCCAGACTTCTTTGTAAATTCCAACAGAAACTATCATCCATAGAAATGTCCAATGGCTGGGAATAACACAGGGGGAGAATAGCCTTTCCAAAGACAGTGGCATGATTATCATGATTGACTGGAAATCTCATGCTGGATGTTAAATGTCACATATTGTCCAAGCAGTGACAAAAGAGGAAGGATGGTCCGTCCGGTTCCTATTATCCCCGGGGCCACTTATTTGTATAGGATCCATTTATGAGATACCTTGGAGATGGGACCCAAGTCTACACATAGAATTAATTTATATTTCATATATACCCTATATCAATCTGAGTGTAATTTTGTACAATATTTAAAAAAAATAATTTTGGGCTTGAAATGTTTGTGTACATTGAACTATCAGAAAGCAAATGTGTCACAATCTCAGCAACTCACATGGATAATTTTGGAGCATTTCAGAATTCCAGATAAGAGATGCAAAACCTATAAACAGAAAGCAGTGCCTTGCAGGACTGATTAAAGGCGGCTCCATAGGACCAGGAGTATCATTGAGGGATGGTCATATGTGCCCCCTGCCGTGAACCTTGAGGACACCAAGGTCTATCACAAGGATGAAGAGCAAATGGTCATTCATATGTTGCCAGGCTGCAACTCCCCCCTGTGCTAGCAAAATATAGAAATTGTGAGGAATGAGAGAGCTACAATCCAAATCTAGGGATGTTGGTGTAAAATAAGAACTAAAGATTTAGCTATATGGTGATCTATTTTAGTGAGACTGAAAAAAATCCATCTTGACAATGACCGACGTCTCTCAATAGCCTGCGTTGTTTGTTGAGCTCTGTCTTTTGTGCTACACTAGAAATGGTTCAATTGTGCATGCTCAGGACTAACAGCTAGATGTTATAGTTATGTATAATGCCAGACCTGGAGAACATCCTCTTAGGCAACAAACAAGCTTGAAAAAAATCTCTAGGCACATTTTGTGCCGGTCTTATAGACCTCAGTTAAGGATTAACATGTATGCATTCGATATTGCTCGTGCACACTGTGTATCTCTGAAGTTCTATAAAATCCTGATGCTTGAAGTCACCTTTTTCTGTCTCAGCTGATAGTAAGTTGGACTGAAACCATATCCTGGGGTTGGGACATTCCTTGGCCAAAGTTATTGTTTGTTGTCTGTCTGCCTTCTTGGCCAGTTTCAATGTTCATTCCAGCTTCACGTCTCTCACCTGCAGGATACAGAAGGTTTTGTCAGAAATATTCAAAATTAACGAGGTATTTTTAATCACAAAAATGTGAGTCAAGCACTGAAAGGATTAAATGGATGCAATGCCTCAACAAAAGCTGCAGTTCACTATAAGCAGGTGTGCCTGTAGCTTAGTAACCTCAGTCTGTGAGAGGTCTCTGTGGAGGACAGGCCTCAGTGTGTTATGTAAACAATCTTTGGCAGATAATTCATCCAGTAAACTTTCAAGCATTACTGACACCTGCTCTTTCTGTGCTGAAATTGGCAAATGATTGCTAAAGATGAGATTTTCGCTTTCACGTTTATCTTCATCCTCAATGATATCAGCCTCCTCTTTTTGGAGTTTTGATTCAGAAGACTTCGCCTCAGTGGGAGGAAGGCTTCACAGTGTGAGGTAGACCTTAGTCTATGAGAGAAGCCTCTGTGTGAGGTAGGCCTTAGTCTGTGAGAAGGCCTGTTGTGAGAAGCTTTGGTAAGAGGAACTCCCAGGTTGAAGGCTTTGTGTGTAAAGCTATTGTATGAAGCTCCAGTGTGAAGGCTGTCGTGTGTAAAGCTACTGCATGAAGCTCCTGTGTAACTTTGGTGTGAGAGGAAGCTCTGTGAGAGCGAAGCTGTTTATCTGCATGAGAAAGAAGCCCAGCGTGGAAGCAAAGAAGGAAGTATAAATAACTTTATGTTATGGAAACCGTGATATTGTAAATAGTCCAGCAATATTATTTTACTACAAAGAAAACCTCCTATGGAAGAGATAACATTGGTCTGTGTGTTTTTGTTCTTTTGGTTCTGGTTTTGCATTTTATGTAATTTATTTTTCGATTTTCTGTTGTGTTTTTTGTGTTTATATTGTGTTTACTGTATTGATGGGTGTGGCCTTATGTAAGCCATCCTGAGTCCCCTTGGGGAGATGGAGGCAGGGCATAAATAAAGTATTATTATTATTATTATTATTATTATTATTATTATTATTTTATCACCTTTGGCTGCTGGTGCTAGGTTACGCAGCTGTTGCTAAGTTACTCTGCTGTACATTTATGAGGAGGGTCTTTCGTTAATAAGCCTACTTGCCCAATTTGATATTTCAGATAGGTTTGATATTTCAGTCCTATCCAACTGGGACACACAGTGGTTGTTTTTTCTAAAATAAAGTTTTTGCACAGAGAAGCCTCCTGGCTTAGAGTAGTAGCGCAGAGGCATTGTTGAGTTCCATCTATAGCTTCCTTCTGACAATGCTTCTCTTTTCCTCCAGCATTGTGTGGGGGGGAACTCTCCGAATCAACAGGTGTGGTACTTTCCCCCGATTGGCCCCAGTCTTACGGAAAGGGCCAGGACTGTGTCTGGGGCATCCGGGTGCAAGAGGAGAAGCGAGTGCTGCTGGACATCGAGATGTAGGTACCCTACACCTGCCGCCACCACCCACCACGGCCCCTTTGTTGGGGTGGATCACCATGGCTCAGCATCCCATCTTGTCCACATGGTCTTCTGACTCCGCCATCCATCTTTAGATTGATTGTTGAAATCATTCATCCCACCCATTGAACTTGGTAAGGTCCTTATATAAGTTTGGGGGGAAATCACCTCTGGTAAACAAGATACCTATTATAACTCAGGTGATGCCTGATCAAACCAGCCTATAAAGTGGGCGTGCGCAAAGAGCAAACATTGAGTAACGTATGCCCACAGGGGCCCATTGTGCCTCTATTCCCCTGTCTTTTTAATCTCCTTCTGTCTGGAGTAGCATTGGACAACTAGCTATTGGTCAGTTCTTACTGTCTCTCCAAGGAAACTTTGAAGGACTGGAACTCTTTATAGTTTCATAACATTTATGGTATTTTGTTGGCTTTGAAAGAGGTTAAATACCACAAAGGGACCAGATTCTATCAGATCTTGGAGGTTAAGTATGTTAGTCTATGGATGGGAGACTGCCAGTGAATATCCACTGCTGTGGGCTAAATTTCAAGAGGCCCCAGTGGAGCAGTGAGTTAAACCACTGAGCTGCTGAACTTGCTGACCGAAAGGTTGGTGAGTGGGGTGAGCTTCCGCTGTTAGGCCCAGCTTTTGTCAACCTAGCAGTTCGAAAACATGCAAATGCTAGTAGATCAATAGGTACCACTTTGGCGGGAAGGTAATAGCACTCCATGCAGTCATGCTGGCCATATGACCTTGGAGGTGGCTACGGACGACACCAGCTCTTCGGCTTATAAATGGAGATGAGCACCACACCCCATAGTCACACATGACTAGACTTAATGTCAGGGGAAATCTTTACCTAGGCTAAATTTCAGAGGAACTGGCAAAACTATCTCTGTGTATTCATTGTGTAAGAAAATGCTATAAAAATTCATGAAGTCACTATAAATTGATTCACAACTTGAAGACAGACACTGGGCATTTTAGGCCACGGAGAAGCTTTTTTCTCCAACAGGAAATTATGGAGTAGCCAATTTCAGGGTCACTTGTGGGAAGAAAAGACTTGTCCTAGTCTTAAAACCTGAAGAAGTTTACCAAACAAAAATACTGATTATGTCTGCATACCAATGAAAGAGTGAGTGCATGAAACCTAATCAGTACAAGCACTGTCATCATTTCATTAATATTCAGAATAGCCTTCTTTTTAAGTGGGTTCTGCTAATTCTGAGCTTGATGGTGGCTACCCACATTTCTGAAACATCCCCCTCGTTGCTCACTTCATTTTTACCAAACCAAACTCATCCACATTACATGAAAATATTCCTATTTCTTTGTTCAAAACCAAATGCCCTTAAAACCCTTAACGTAACTGCCAAGAAGGGCTCTGATTCATTTTTCACCCATTCATTTGATTAGCCATATGCACATTGACCCATTTATATGGAGGAGAGAGACATAATGCCCCTTTGTGTTCCATGTCCCTTTGTGTTCCATGTCCTCCTTTTAATTATAGTTCATGTTTACATTTTTCCCCTCTTTCTTTCCAGCCTTAACATCCGCAAGTCTGATGTATTGACCATCTTTGATGGAGGAGACTTAACTGCTCGGATCCTTGGCCAGTACTTGGGTCCACACCCTCGCTTCAGCCTTTACTCCTCTGGTCCAGCGGTCACCCTTCAGTTCCAGTCGGACCCCGGGGACCCTCTGTTTGGCCTCAGCCAGGGTTTCCTGGTGCGGTACAAGGGTATGAGAAAGAACATCTTATATAGTAGGGGTGGCAGTTGGAAAATAGTTTGCTCAAAGCCAGCATCCTGACACATTTGAAGAAAACACTTTATGACCTTTCCCTGAAGGTTTCCCTGTGTGTTCCTCATTGATATTTTTTACCATTTTTACCATGAAATGTTGGCACATATGGGATAATAGGTTGGAAGTTTGTATAGCACTCCAAGGCTCTATACTTAACACACACTCCAGTCCAGGGTAAAATAGCAAGGCAGTTTATTGAAAAATATATATGAAAAGCAATTCAGCAAAATAGTATAAAAAAACAAAGTCCAAACCCACAGAGATAATAGTACCGAAGTAGCATCAAAAACAGGAATACAAGAATAAATCAGGAATACAGGAATACAAGAATAAATCCAAAACATGAGATTCAGGAACAGTCCTCAAAACTTGTAATCATGAGACATGAACAAAAGGAAACATGAAATACAGAACTAAGAATCCCTTGACTTGACAGTAGTTCTATACTCAAACGCCAACGTTGCCTGGACTGACGGACCCATCTGCTGGGCTAGCTAATATAGAGAGAAAACATGTCTTGGAGACTAGGACGCAGAACAATGGCTTCAAACTTCAAGAGACGAGATTCCATCTGAACATGAGGAAGAATTTCCTGACTGTGAGAGCCGTTCAGCAGTGGAACTCTCTGCCCCGGAGTGTGGTGGAGGCTCCTTCTTTGGAAGCTTTTAAACAAAGGCTGGATGGTCATCTGTCAGGGGTGATTTAAATGCAATATTCCTGCTTCTTGGCCGGGGGTTGGACTGGATGGTCCATGATGTCTCTTCCAACTCTTTGATTCTATGATTCTATGATTCTTTTCCCCTGGGAAACTGATAAGGACTTTTTGGCATGTAGGCATTTTGACCTTCATAAACTCTCCTAAGAAGCTCTATGCTGATGGAACATAAATCTCCTATCTAACTGCTCATTAGTTTATCCATCTGGACTTCCTTTTTCATTCACTGAGCTCAGATCTCTTTCTGACCTTGCTTCCCTAGCAAACTGCCTTTCGGGAATGTGGCCTTCAGACACAGACCACTCATTTTCAGGGCTTAAAATTTCTTGCTGGCTCTCCTGCTGACTTGCAGACCCAGAATCCCCAGTGTCATCAGAATGAGTAATAGGCCTGGAATCCCCAGAGAGATCAGGTGCAGGCACATTCAAAGGTTAAACTACAACAGTTTGGAATTTTTTAAAAATGTCAGAATTTGAAATGTTTACAACATAAATATATACTTATGGGATATATATTTAACCACTTATGTGAAATTTCCCGCTTAAAATGAAAAAAGGCCAAATGAATAGGGTGATAAAAGGGAAAGTGCATACGTACAGAGGAAAATGGGTTTTACTCAATTTTAATTTCAGATGGTCTTTATGGGTCAGAGAAATTGTTAGTGACATTCCCCCAAAATGGTACAAAAAGAATACTTTGTATAGCATTTAGCCCAAGCAAGTGAAAGCAAGATAGTATGGCTGGAAAGAATTCTTGAGCTTAAGGAAGCGAAATGCAGATGTCAATCTTAAAAGTTTCAAGGAGTTTATTGAAACATAAGAACTGTATTTCTTGATAGAAAAGGATTGAGTCTAAGCTTTCTCTTTAATTCCATTATTTCTAAGTTCAAACTAAAGGGAAACTCTCTAAAGACTTTATTTTCTCTTTCACACACACAACTAGAGAGAGACACAGACCGAAAAGGTCAGAATGGAAGGGAGTGAATGAATGAATGACCAGAGGCATTCTGGAATGAGGGGAAAGGGATTCCCTCAGCCTAGCTTAATTCTGTTTATCTTTTTCTCATTAAGGACTACAGACTTGAGTGGTGTGACCGGCTGTTAGGAACTGTGTGAGTTTGCCCATGCCTGGCTTAACCTGTTCTCTTCTCTTTCCCTTGTGAGCAGAGGTTCCACGGAATGACACTTGCCCTGAGCTGCCAGAAGTGGAGTTTGGCTGGCGCACGGCTTCTCATGCTGCCGTCATCCGCGGCACCGTGGTGACCTACCAGTGTGAGCCAGGCTATGACATTGTGGGGTCCGACATCCTCACTTGCCAGTGGGATCTGTCTTGGAGCAACAGCCCTCCCACTTGCCAGAAGAGTAAGTCTCCCTGCTGCTGACACCAATGTGATCGAGACTCTGCAAACAGCAGTCTTGGTCTTCCTTCTGGTTTCTGGGACTGGGGGAATAAAAGGTGAACGAGTTGGGGAAACAACATCTGTTGGAAGGAGAGAATCAATGGCTTAAAAACAGAAATTTGATCATTGCCATGGGGTGGGATTTGGGGGTCAGCTTTGAAAAGCCACCTTGCTCAAGATTGTATTTAATTTAACCTCTTTCAAGAATACGTAAGGCCAAAATCCTGCACTGTTAGCATTGTACGAATGTCTGCTGGTGGAGTTACATTTTTCCTTTTCTTCCTCCTCTTCCTCTTCCTCTTCCCCTTTCCCCTCCTCCTCCTCCTCCTCCTTTTCCTCTGTTTATTTGTTTGCCCCTTTTCTCTTAACAGAAACTCAAAAGTAACAAACAGTTCTAAACATACAATATAATAATAATAATAATAATAATAATAATAATAATATACTTTATTTATATTCCGCTCTGTCTCTTTGAGGGGACTCAGAGCAGATTACAAGTACATTTATTTATTTATTTATTTCATATATTTATATCCTGCCCTTCTCCCCACAAGAGGGACTCAGCGCGGCCTCATGTGAGCATCAGAGGATGCTAATAGCATAAATATCATGAACATTACAATCCACAATAAAATCATTTAAAAACATTGTACAACATCATCAGTAAAATTTAACAATAAATTAATAGATTAACGTGCCAGTAAAACCAAACCGAGCCAGGAGAATCCATGTCGTAAAATCCAAATTTCCTTTTCCTATTGCTGCTGGCCTCTAATCAAATTCCTGGCCCCAGAGCCAGGTCTTCAGTTGTCTTCTAAAGGACAGGAGGGAGGTGGCCAACCTGATATCCTTGGGGAGAGAGTTCCACAGATGGGGGGCCCACTGCCGAGAAGGCCCTGTCTCTCATCCCCACCAACCACATTTGCGAAAGTGGTGGGACCGAGAGCAGGGCCTCTCCTGATGATCTTAAGCTTTGTGATGATTCATAGCAGAAAATATATGGCAAACATTCAATGCCATTATACAGTTGACAAAGACAGACAGTACATAAACAGAGGCAAGGCTTCCCTCTTTTCATCTCCAGCATCCGGCTGTACTTGACTCGGCTATGGGGAGGTACTGCTATTTAATTTTCCATGCCGAGGAGTCTGTCATTCATGTACGCCTTTTCTGTTTGGATTTTTGCCGGTATTTTTCAGGGTGCCTTTTACTTCTGCACCAAAGCGGTACCTGTTTATCTACTTACATTGTTGTCTTTGAACTGCTAGGTGAGCAGAAGCTGGGCTGATGGCGGGAGCTCACTCCGACCTGGGCTTGAACTGCCATCCTTCCGGTCGGCAGGATCTTCTATAGCAGGCTGCTTAACCTGCTGTGCTAGCCCGACCCAATATAAAATCTAAAGACTATTTACATCAGTGGTTCTCAATCTTTCTAATGCCACGACCCCTTAGTATAGTTCCTCATGTTGTGATGACCCCCAGCCATAACATTATTTTCATTGCTACTTCATAACTGCAATATTGCTACAGTTGTGAATTGCAATGTAAATATCTGATATTGAGGATGTATTTTCATTCACTGGACAAAATTTGGAACAAATACCCATTATGCCCATCCCCATCAGTATCCAAATTTGGGCATATTGGGTATTTGTGCCAAATTTGGATACTGATGGGGATGGGGGGATTGATTTTGTCCTTTGGGAGTTGTAGTTGCTGGGGTTTATAGTTAACGTACAATCAAAGAGCATTTCAAACTCCACCAACAATGGAATTGAACCAAACTTGGCACACAGAACTCCCATGACCAACAGAAAATACTCAAAGGGTTGGTGGGCATTGACCTTGAGTTTGGGAGTTGTAGTTCACCTACATCCAGAGAGCACTGTGGACTCAAACCATGACGGATTGTTTGCATCCACAAACTTGGCACAAATCCTCAACATGCCCAAATGTGAACACTGGTGGAGTTTGGGGAAAATAAACCTTGATATTTGTGAGTTGTAGTTGCTGGGATTTATAGTTCACCTACAATCAAAGAGCATTCTGAACCTCACCAACAATAGAATTGGGCCAAACTTTCCACACAGAACCCACCATGACTAATGGAAAATACTTTCTGATGGTTTTTGGCAACCCTTCTGACAACCCCTCACCAACCCCCCAGAGGTCCCGACCCCCAGGTTGAGAAACACTTATTTACATTAAAATACAATTAAATCAAAGACTAATTAAACACAAACAGTTATTGGATATGTATAAAGCGTAACAGATGAGGATCCATGGCCGAACAAGGTATTGTGCCGTTGCAGTGTGCCATAAGTACAGGCAATGCATAGAAACAGTGTACATTCACATACTACTTGTGTCATTTTGTGATTTGGTGTATGCACAACTTGGCTTCCGCCAATGTTTTCCACAATGTTGAGGATTATAGTATTTGTTTGACAAAATGAAAGCTGTGAAACTCATGGGACAATCCTCACATGATATGTAGTTTCCACAGTGTATGTTTGCATAGGCCTTCGCCTGTTGACATACGGCAACCTTGTGAATTCCATATAGGGTTTTCTTAAACAAGGAATTCCTCAGTTGACTTGTAATTGGTTTCCTTTGAAATACAACCTGCAAAATCCAATATTCGTTTAGCTGTCTAACATTCTTAGTGCTAACCAGCTCTGACCCTATTTACCTTCTCAGGTCAGACAGGGCTTGGTGCCTTAGAATTGTATAGATATCTTTCTTCATAGCAGTAGGAAGAATATTAGCTCCTGAATTGTCAGTGGCAAGGGAATTGTACATAAATAATTATTTTGGAATTCATTCTATTTTTTCTTTCTACCCTTTTTTCCTGTCTCAGTTGTGAACTGTGCTGATCCGGGGGAAATTAGCAACGGCAAACGCAGTGTTTCAGACCGACGTTTCTCCATCGGTTCCCACGTCCAGTATTTCTGTCACGAGGGATACGTGGTGGAAGGGAGCAGCACGCTGACCTGCTATAATCGAGATACCGGCACCCCAAAATGGAGCGACCGAGTGCCCAAGTGTGTCTGTGAGTAAAAGGGGTGAGGGGTGGCCATAGTGAAGAGTGGGGACCCTGCTAGGTGAGAAAAGGCAGAGCCATAAAGTAGTCCCCAGCTCTCAGGACATGGATACAAACTTTGGCAGCTCCTGGGATTGCGAGTGACACTTCCGTCAGATCTGTTTTGTTAGCAGTCCTGTCATTTTTGCTTGCTTGGCTGGCTTTTTGGCAGCCTTCTCCAGCTGTGTGCGTCCTAGATCAATTGGACTGCAGCTTCCATAATTTGTCAACCATCCTAGCAGGATTATGAGAGTTGTAGGACAATTTATCTGAAGGACACTAATTTGAGAAGGTCTGGCACTTAGAATGGCTGTCTTGGTGAAGCCAATGGCTTGTTCTTACACTATGTAACACACTTTTTGTTCCTAGATTATAAATGTCATTTCCTAATTGGTTCTTTCATCAAAACATTGAAAAGTTTATGAAATTGCAAAGACTTTGTTTTTGCGGGAAACCCTGCTGCACATTTTATTATAGTTTTTCAATGAATATCTCATAGAGTGTGAACTAATTCAACATAGTTTGTGGTAGCCATGAAAATGAAGTTTCTGCAGCATAATAACTACTTTCAAAGTAAGTACTGCACAGTTAAAGAGAAAATGGAACTTTCAAAACAGGAACAGAGCCCCCAGTGGCGCAATGGTGATGGCAGGTCTGCTGACCGAAAGGTTGGTGGTTTGAATTTGGGGACCAGGGTGAGCTCCCAACTGTCAGCTCCAGCTTCCCATGTGGGGACATGAGAGAAGCCTTCCACAGGATGGTAAAACATCCTGACATCCCCTGGGCAACATCCTTGCAGATGGCCAATTCTCTCACACCAGAAGCGATTTGCAGTTTCTCAAGCCGCTCCTGGCACAAAAACAAAACAAAACCAGGAACAGATTTTTTTTCAAATGTTATATAGTGTTATTTTTGACTTAAATATTAAGATGGACCATAAAAAAGTTAAAACTATCAGAAGCAGGAAATGTCTGCAAGAAGGACTTGAACAAGAAGGGAGCACCTCTTTCTCCAAAGTCATGGTGCATATTCCCAAGAACAATCATGTTATTTGGGCAGGTGAGACAGGAAAAAAATCCTTCTCTCTATCTCTAACAATATAGTTAGAATAACAATAATCTATCTTATAATCAGAATTTACTCTCTATGGAAGCTTGCTTCTCATGATTAATGGTAAGGCTAGCCCTGCCCTGTCCAGTGCCTTCCAAGTTGCCCAGTCTTCTGGGTGCCCAGGAGGGAGTTTGTCATCTGGTCTCTGTCACTGGTTGGTTTTTAGCCTGCCACTTTTGGACTCTCGCTTGCTGAGGTGTTCCTGCAAGTATCTCTGTATTTCTTGATTTAAGGCATTGACTTGCTGGCTGATATCCGAACAGAGGATGGGCCTGATGTCAATGTTTGGTCCTTTCATTACTGGTTGCTACTTCCTGTGGGTTTCTGTGTCTGAATAGGGATTTGAACCCTGGTCTCCGGAGTCTTAGTCCAACTCTCAAACTCCTACACCACACTGATTTGAAACTTGAAAAACTCAGCCTCGAATCTCCATAAAATTCAGAAATTCACTGAGTGACTTTAATCACAACAGAAATCTGTAGGCAGAATATAATTTTGGCTTATGAAATATATTGAAATGCCAGATAGGGGGGGGCTTAATCTGTTTAACCAGGTAAGGATCTTGTAAGGAGCTTGTACTCAGGGCTAGGGGACTGAAGGCTCCTTCTCTCCTTTATAGTGAAATATGAGCCCTGCTTGAATCCAGGCGTCCCAGAGAATGGATACCAAACCCTTTACAAGCATCACTACCAAGCAGGGGAATCCCTGCGTTTCTTTTGCTACGAGGGCTTTGAGCTCATAGGTGAAGTGACCATCACTTGCATACCAGGACATCCATCCCAGTGGACCAGCCAGCCTCCGCTCTGCAAAGGTATGGTGTCCTCATCCCTGCTTCCCTTCTCCCACCCAACTTTGCTGCAGTTGCTTATTTGTCATTCTTTAAACACTCTCTCTGTTGATTTCTTTCTCCCCCATTAGTGGCCTATGAGGAGTTATTGGACGGCCGGAAACTAGAAGGTGAGAGTGGCAAGTGGATGTTGAAATTGGAAAGAGATTTCAGGGAGGTGGTCTACCAGTTGTGCCTGTGAAGTCAACTTTTTGGAACCACAATCCTCAGAACCTCCTCTTCCAGGCCACACTTCATCTGGAAGTTGTAGTCCCAAAAAGTCATATTTACGAGCTGTATCTGTGATAACTGAAATACATTCCCAGAGGTAACTATTCTCTGTTTTCTCATCAGTCACCCAAACAACAGACCCTTCCCACCAGATGGAAGGGGGCAACATTGCCTTGGCGATCTTCCTTCCCATTATCCTTGTCATCCTTCTGATTGGTGGAATCTATGTCTACTATACCAAGTGAGCATCCTTTAAATTTAAATTACATTTGGCCCAGCCATAGGTTTTTAAATTCTTGTGTTTATTGTCTACTTGTGAGTTATATTAATTGTATTGCTTATTTTGTTTATTGCTTGTTATTTTATTACTGCTTGTTGTTTTTGATGTGTTGTTGGGCTTGGCCTCATGTAAGCCGCTCCGAGTCCCTTGGGGAGATGGTGGTGGGATATAAATAAAGCATTATTATTATTATTATTATTATTATTATTATTATTATTATTATAAATTGGTGGGTGGGGCAAGTTGAGGTCTTGAAAGGCAGCCATTTTGACCAACGAGTGTCAATGTGACTGAATACAGCTTAGACATCCTTAGTTCTTTTCTTTATCAGTGGCTCCCAAACTTTGGGCTTCCAGGTGTTTTGGACTTCAACTCCCACAATTCATAACAGCTGGTAAGATGGCTGGGATTTCTGGGAGTTGAAGTCCAAAACACCTGGAGGCCCAAAGGTTGGGAACCACTGCGGAGGGTTGCTGAGACTTGGCTTTGCTTGTAAACCATAGGTTGCAGAACATCTCAACCTTCCTGGACATACAGGAAGGGATTTACAGGTTACAAAGGAAAATTAGAAAGAAAGAAAAACCAGTTGAAATGAATTGTGTTCACAAATTCCAATCCACTAACAGAGATACAAACTGAAATAATGTGGAAGTTGACTATGCCTGTGTTAAGTAAAATTATTTTTTCTTCTGCAAGTTTTCTTCTGTTTTTGCCTTATGCAAAATTAAACCAGTGGTCAGTCAAATTCAACACTGCTGATAGATTTAGCCCTCCCCATTCACTAGGGTTAAGGTCACAGTGCTGCTGTGAATAATGGAAAACCTGCTTTTTTACGTTTCTAGACATCTCTCAATCCTCTGGTGCACTTCTACAACAACAACAACAACAACAATAATAATAATGACACTTTATTTATATTCTGCCCTAAGTCTCCAAGGGAACTCAGGGCGGATCATACTACATATACACGGCAAATATTCAGTGCCGTTTTTGGACAGACAGGATAGAGACAGACAGAACAGAAAGGAGGTATGTTGTGTTGACGTCCAGCTTTTTGGCACCTTGGAGGCTGTGCTTGAATCCAGCCACAGGGGCTGCTGTCGCTCCATCCTCTATGACAAAGATTCCTCCTTCCTTTTGGTCACATGGCATTTCCTGATCTTTTTCTTTTATGGTGTCGTAAAATACCACTCTGGCTTTTTAGCGGTACCTAATTCCTCTACTTACTAAGCTGTTTTTGCACTGCTTGGGTAAATAGTGAGCTGGGCTGACCCGGGGCTTCGAAATGGCAACCTTTTGGTATAGATCTTATAATTGCTGGTGATCTACTAGCTGTGCTAAAGCCCGACTCTGCTAGGCATTAATCACACAGAACCACACAGAAGGACCTACAAATGCCTAGAAAACTGGTCTTTCTAGGAATTCTCTAAGTCCTCCAGTGTAACTCTCTATTCAGTTTTGTTGGGGAATCTGAGCTGTTAGGCTCAAAAATAATCCTCAGTTGGGGTGATTCCACCATAAATACCAAAATTAATTTCATAACCAGCAGAAACTTACATGTGATGAGCTGGGATAAGCTTCTATTCCTTAGGATGGCACAGGATTGCAGAGTCAGAACTTTAGGTTCAAAATTATTTATTGAAGTAAAAGAAATAGATTCTAGATAGAAAAGGTCTTGGAGCTAACTAGCTTACTAAATCTCATCTTCTAAAGAAGTAAAAGGGTAAAAAGTCAGAAAGTCCATGGAGTTACTTTCTGCCTAAGGAGAGAGACAAAATGCGTCCTCACTGGAAGGAAGAAAAGGCAGAAGAAAACTGGAAAATGGCGAATGGCCACATAGCCAAGCCCAGGTCAATAAAATAATAATAATAATAATAATAATAATAATAATCTTTATTTATACCCCGCCACCATCTCCCCGACGGGGACTCGGAGCGGCTTACATGGGGTCAAGCCCGGACAACATATTACAGCAAAAATAAAACCAAAACATAAGCAACAAGCAACAGTTCCGTCACAAATTCCATTGATACATCTTCAAAGGGGAGGAGACAGTGGATAGCAGGAATAGTAAAGACAAAGCCCCTTTTGGTAAACATGCATGGTAAAGTGAGGAAAGGAATCCCTCAGCTTAATCTGATCTCTAGCCTAGCTACTCATTGAGGACTGGAGACTTGATGGCACAAGAGACTTACATAGGGATGTAACCCAAAAGGTTTTCCCCAGAAATTGGCCAGAGTTATGCAAATAAACAAATCCACAAATAAACAAATCTTACAAAAGTGAAATCTGCAAATGTGGATCACTGAGTGTCGTTATTAGAGTTGCCTGGGGGGGGGGGGGGACTAGAAATAAGCTCCTGTACCTTGAATTGCTTTTTTGAAAAGGTAATCTCAGCAGGTGTTGCTTGTCACTCCGCCAGGTCACAGACACCTCTCAAAGAGGTGTTGCGTTTCCCAACAGCCCTGCTGCTTGTTTTTATTGGTCCTCTTTTTCCCCTCCTGTAGGTTCCAAGGAAAGACTCTCTTTGGTTTCTCTTTCTCCAGCTCTCACAGCTACAGCCCGATCACTGTGGAGTCGGACTTCAACAACCCTCTCTATGAGGCTGGGGTGAGTGTGGATGCTGGGGATGTGTGGCTCCTCAGCCATGTCTAGGGCAGCCATTTGTCAACAATGGGTCTTTTAAAAAATAACAGCAGAAGCATGTGAATTGGAATCCATCTGGATGGACATTTCGAACTTCCAAAGCAGTGAGACGTTCCACAGTGTTGTGGGTCAGGATTTAACTTCTTTTTGTAGAGAAGAGCTCTCTGCTCATAAGGAAGTTATAGAATTCCTGGCTTTTAATGATATCATGTATGCTCATTTTGACTTCTAGAGTTTGAAGTTTGAATTGCTCTAGAACCCATTAATTTGTCTTTTTTGCAGTCCATGATAGAAGCGTCCTCCAGTCACCTGTTGACTTATGGTGACTCCATGAATTTCGTAGGGTTTTCTCAGGCAAGGAATACTTTACCATGTTTTAGGCTAGTTCATTAATTTGACTGAATGCTATGCTAAAAGGCATAGCAACGAGCCAAGTCCCTGGTTTTAATGCTATCTTACAAGGAACTGTCTGTGGTGCAGAACTCTTTATCTCCAAAATATATCCAGCGCCCTAGGTGGTTTTTAAAAGTCCAGATATACAACCTGAAGTAGGAGCCTCCAGAGGCGCAATGGGTTAAACCAGTGGTTCTCAACCTGGGGTCCCCAGATGTTTTTGGCCTTCAACTCCCAGAAATCCTAATAGCTGGTAAACTGGCTGGGATTTCTGGGAGTTGTAGGCCAAAAACATCTGGGGACTGCAGGTTGAGAACCACTGGGTTAAACCCTTGTGCTGGCAGGACTGAAGACCAACAGATCGGAGGTTTGAATCTGGGGAGAGCGCAGATGAGCTCCCTCTGTCAGCTCCAGCTCCCCATGCGGGTACATGAGAAAGCCTCCCACAAGGATGGTAAAACATCAAAACATCCAGGCATCCCCTGGGCAACGTCCTTGCAGCTGGCCAGTTCTCTCACACCAGAAGTGACTTGCAGTTTCTCAAGTCACTCCTGATACGGAATTTTTTTTTTTTGGAAGAACATTCACTAACTTGCTAACATTGGAGCCACCAGTATTTGCATCAGTGTTTGCATTACTGGAAGAAAGTTGGGGAGAGGCTTTATGAAATCTACAAGCCCAGTGTCTGATCCTTTCTCTATTTTAGCCAGAAGGGCCACCCAAAAACTCAAAAAGTAGCTCCAAGGAAGATCATTTTAGTTGCCTTCCTCTGCACACATTGCAGCTTGTCAACATCTCCAGTTGTAGTGCCCAGAATTATAGGTTATAAGGAAGCATACCATGCCCCTATTAAATCAGGTCAACTGGCTGCCAATGAGTTTCTGGGTCCAATTCAAAGTGCAGGTTATCATATATAAAGCCCTATACGCTTCAGGTCCAACCTGTCCTCGAGATCACATCTCCTTCTATGAACGAGCACTGGCACTAAGATCTACCAAGGAGGCCCTGCTTTCGGTCCCACCTTTGTCTCAAGTGCAGTTGGTGAGGACGAGAGAGAGGGCTTTCTTGGTGGTGGCCTCCTGACTTTAGAATACCATCCCGAGGGAGATTAGGCTAGCCCCCACTCTCCAAGCCTTTTGTACACAATTGAAGACTTGACTTTTTTGACAAGCCTTTGACCATGTTTGGAAACCCTTAATGAACATATATTCACTGTGCACTTTATGAGACTGATATTGATTGCAGTTGTTTTATATCTGCGGCTATTGTTGCATTCTACTGATCTTAAACAAGGAGGGCTTTGTGATACTTATGTTGGTTGTTATTGCTTTTGTGTTATTGTCTTTTCGCGTTTTGTATTTTGTGTATTTGCACATTTGAGTGCCTTTTGAGCCATCCCAAGTCCCTCTGGAAGATGGTGGCGGGTTATAAATTATTATTATTACTGTCCGTCACAGCGTTGCTGTGGCCCACATGGGGATTCTATATGGGAGGTTTGGCCCAATTCTATCGTTGGTGGGGTTCGGAATACTCTGTGATTGTAGGTGAACTATAAATCCCAGCAACTAAAACTCCCAAATGTCAATATTCTATTTTCCCCAAACTCCAGCAGTGTTCACATTTGGACATATTGGGTATTTTTGTAGAGTTTGGTCCAGATCCATCATTGTTTGAGTCCACAGTGATCTCTGGATGTAGGTGAACTACAACTCCAAAACCAAAGGACACTGCCCACCAAACCCTTCCAGTATTTTCTGTTGGTCATGGGAGAACTGTGTGCCAAGTTTGGTTCAATTCCATCATTGGTGGGGTTCAGAATGCTCTTTGATTGTAGGTGAACTATAAATCCCAGCAACTACAACTCCCAAATGACAAAATCATTTTTTCGAGTGAAGGACATACATTGGGTTGTTAGGTGTCTTGTGTCCAAATTTGGTGTCAATTCGTCCAGTGGTTTTTGAGTTCTGTTAATCCCACAAACGAACATTTTATTTTTATTTATATAGATATAGGAGATGGTGGCGGGTTATAAATAAAGTGTTGTTGTTATTATTATTATTATTATTATTATTATTATTATTATTATTATCATTATTATTATTATTATTATTATTATTATTGACAGTGCGACAAAACAGCTCTCTAAGGCAGTGGTTCTCAACTTGTGGGTCCCCAAGTGTTTTGGCCTACAACTCCTGGAAATCCCAGCCAGTTTACCAGCTGTTAGGATTTCTGGGAGTTGAAGGCCAAAACATCTGGGGACCCACAGGTTGAGAACCACTGCTCTAGTAGTTGAAGCCCCCTGATGTTCTGAAGTATTGGGTTGTTGTAGGTTATTCGGGCTGTATGGCCATGTTCTAGAAGCATTCTCTCCTTATGTTTTGCCTGCATCTATGGCAGGCATCCTCGGAGGTTGTGATCCTCAGAGGTTGTGACCTCACAACCTCTGAGGATGCCTGCCATAGATGCAGGTGAAACGTCAGGAGATAATGCTTCTAGAACATGGCCATACAGCCCAAAAAACCTATAACAACCCAGTGATTCCAGCTGTGAAAGCCTTCGACAATACATTGTTCTGAAGTAGTTTAGGAGAAACTAAGCAAGGAGATATGGTAAGCAAAAGCATGCATGTATCAGTCATAATAATGCAATCTCTTCTTTTTTTCTCTCCTGCCGTTTCTCTCGCTCTCTCCCACTCCAGGACACCAGAGAATATGAGGTTTCAATCTAGAAGATGTTCTGTGATCTGCATTCTTCCCCCGACCCAAGCGGGTTTGAGGAGCAGCGACTGAGAATGATTCCTATTTCGGAGGGAAATAGTGGAAGGTGGTTTTTGGGGGGCCCAGGGGAAAAACGGAGGGGAGAGAGGGAGCTTCTTCTTCTTCTCTCTGCCCCACAGATTGAGCTTTCTCCCTTCCTCTCCATGTTGCTGCCTCACTGTCCACTCTCCCAGCTTTGGACGCCGTCCACTCCCCTCGCCTTGTAAATACCCTCTTCAATGTGCCAAACGCGTTTCTCTCACACACAAACACACGCACACACACACACACACACTTTTTCTGCTTTATCTGTTGGTTTCCTTTTATTTATTTCTCTATTTATTAAGTCTTCTGATTCTCTCTTGGTTTATTATTTCCTTAAGGGCTGAGGAAGAAGGAGGGCTTGTACCTTACCCTTTACTCCCTTTACCTTGCTCTCCGGGTCCTTTTAGAAAGAAATTGACATCAATCACAGGTGCTGCCATTTAAATAAAGTTTAAAGAGTAACATCCCTAAAAACCAGAACAGATAGTTGCTACAAAACTTCCCTTAACAAACTGTATTTCAGTCTTAAAAGAAAATGGCAAATAAGTACCCACAAGGATAAAAGAAAGATACTAAGTAGATGCTGTGGAACAAAAACAAAATGTAGACCCCATAAAGTCAAAAAATATATGGAAAGGGGGACGGACCCAATACATTGAGAAGAATGAACTTCCATTAAGTTGTTTGCGGGATTAGAATTAAATAAGATCTTCCAAAAGTAAGCCAATACTTCTTTTCCAAGAGGGAAAATAGTAGGGTCATAGGAACAATTCATTCATGTGTTGGGTAGGCCCTATAGAATGGGTTTGAAGTTGCCCTACTACAGGAAGAAAAAGCAGAATGTGTCATTTTGAATAGGTTTGCAGTAGTAATGTAAATCACATATAGTTTGAAAATGTAACTGTATCCAAAACTCCCAAGCTCAGCTAGCTCCCCAGTCATGGCCCAGCCAATCAGCTTTGTACTATGCATTTTACTGCTAGCACACACACTAACTTATTTCTTACATGCCCTAACACATTTTTCCAACTGGAACATGTACCAATCCTCCTTATACTTGGCCATGAAGCTCTTGAAAAGTCCTGCAAAAAACAAGGCAGTCTGCTAGTAGCTTTACAGAAAAATTCTATGCAGAGTTACCTGAAATGAAGCCCATCTGCCTTCAGTGGAGCTGAATCCCAGGTAAATGGGCACAGAATCAGAGCCTTAGTAGTTAACAGTTGCCTGCAAATCGATTTCTGATTACACTTCTGTTCTTCCTCTGACCTTCCGATCTTCTTCCCAAACCCTTCAATAGGAAGAGAAGATTAAAGCAAAAGTTCTGATGTCGTATACACACACACACAAAAAGGCTTTTTAGAACTGATATCTAAGGCAAATCTTGTGTTAGGCTGCATAGTCAATTATTTATTTGCATTGTTGTGATTTTTCCAAGCTTGTATGGCCATGTTCCAGAAGCATTCTCTTCTGACATTTCCTCTGGATCTTTGGAAAGCATCCTGAGAGGTTGTGAGGTCTGTTGGAAACTAGGAAAATGGAGTTTTATATATCTGTGGAATGTCGAGGGTGGGAGAAAGATCTCCTGTCTGCTGGAGGCGAATGTGAATGCTGCAATGAGCCACCCTGAGCAGCACTGAATGGCCTTGCAGCTTCAAAGTCTGGCTGCTTCCTTCCTGGGGGAATTCTTTGTTGGGAGGTGCTAGCTGTCCCTGCTTTAGTTTTTAATTGCGTCGTGTTGTTATTGTTAATGTTATTGCTTGAGTTTTATTTACTGCTGTATTGTTGTTGACTTGTTTATTGTTGTATTGGGTCTCGGCCTACTGTAAGCCGCACCGAGTCCTTCGGGAGATGGTAGCGGGGTACAAATAAAGGATTATTATTATTATTATTATTATTATAGGTGCGTGTGAATGTTTCAATTGGCTACCTCAAATGGAGTTGGGAGTCCAAAACACCTGTTGAAATTTGCCCATGCCTGCTC
This sequence comes from Anolis sagrei ordinatus, assembly GCF_025583915.1. NCBI lineage: Eukaryota > Metazoa > Chordata > Lepidosauria > Squamata > Anolidae > Anolis > Anolis sagrei. The sequence goes on along the minus strand of NW_026847660.1, from coordinate 16,973,319 downwards.
TATGGGCACATCTACACTGACCACTTAATGCAGTTTGAAGGCAGCTGAACAACATGTGCACCGACATAGGCTTGGAGTTGTAACAAACTAGACCTGTTCGGGGTAACACATACCCAAAAGACTGTGTTTGCAGCTTAGGAGGACAAGAGTTCTTTCTCCCACCCTGGACATCCCACAGATATATAAAATCTCATTTTCCTAGTTTCCAACAGACCTCACAACCTCTGAGGATGCCTGCCATCGATGCAGGTGAAACGTCAGGAGAGAATGCTTCCGGAACATCGCCATACAGCCCGAAAAACTCACAACAATCCAGTGATTCCGGCCATGAAAGCCTTCGACAACACAATTATTTCATTTACTTAGACTAGATTTAGTATTATTTAGGGGTGGGAAAATAATTTAAGAATTTGATTCTGGGAATGTCTATTCATATAAGATTGCCGTCAATGGAGTCCTGTTGACTCTGCCTTGGTTGTCTTTTGTTCATTTATAGTGGTTTCCAGTGGATTGTACAATATGTCCTTTTTTTCCTGGTGTCTACTCTTAAGAAATTACTTCCTTCCCCCAATTCTGCCTTTATGCAGGTTGAAAATTAAATTTAGAGAAAAAGGAGGTGTTACCTTTTGTTTTTGGTAGCATTCTTATAACACTTTTTAGATCAGACATGGGCAAAGTTTGGCCCTCCAGGTGTTTTGGACTCCAACTCCCACCATTCCTAACAGCCTCAGGCCCTTTCCTTTTCCCCTTCAGCCGCTTAAGTGGCTGAGGGGGAAAAGGAAGGGGCCTGAGGCTGTTAGGAATGGTGGGAGTTGGAGTCCAAAACACCTGGAGGGCCAAACTTTGCCCATATCTGCTTTAGACCAAAATGATTCAGGAATTTGGGTATGTTTTTATGGATAGAGGCAGATGATCGTGTTAATGTCTTCAGAAATAATAAATCATTGAGATATAAGAGTAATTTCACACCATTGTGCCAATGTTTTTATATTATTTTGTTTCCAGCCTTTGCAAAATATACTTGTTTACTTCTTCATTTGTCTCGTATGCTTTGAAAAAAAATTATAATAATTATAAATAACCGGAGGCTTTAAATCTCCTGCTTCTTCATGAAGTCCTTTGAATGATAAAGCAGAGAAAAATTATTTACTTTTTGGAAAAAGAAAAAAAAATCTTAATTCTTTTGAAGACGTAAGTTTTCTTTTCATGTGGCTATCTATCTTCATATCCTTGTTTCAGGAGAATTCCATGTGCACTTAAGTGTTAAGAATACCGCTTTTGTGGATTAAGTCCTCTAGAAGGACATCTGTTCGTTCGGGCTGCAAACGCAGACGTGTTTTGATTGACAGCTTCAGCTCCCCAGAACAGAAAGCCACCCAACATCCTTTTTAAAGATGCTGAAGGAGAGGCATTTTGTGTGGTGTCTTAAGTCAAAACAGAAAGTTCAATGTGTAGTGCCAAAATGTATTAAAATACCCTTTAGGGAATTTTTTTAAGGAGGGGGAAAAAACTAATCCCTTCTGCATGGAAAAAGTCTGATAGAATGGCCAGTCGTTCACCCCAAAGGAAAAATAACTCTAAACTATTAACCTATCTACAGTATGGGATTAGGAGCTCCCGGTGGCACAATGGGTCACACCTCTGTGCCAGCAGGACTGAAGACCGACATGTCGGAGGTTCGAATCCAGGGAGAGCACGGATGAGCTCCCATTGTCAGCTCCAGCTCCCCATGCAGGGACATGAGAGAAGACTCCCACAAAGATGGTAAAACATCAAAACATCCCGGCATCCCCTGGGCAATGTCCTTGCAGACGGCCAGTTCTCTCACACCAGAAGCGACTTGCAGTTTCTCAAGTCGCTCCAGACACAAAAAAAGTATGGGATTAGATATAGGAAATCTGCCCCCCTCCTGCATCTGCCCTTTTCTCACCTTTCTTGTTCATCAGCTGATTTGTCAGATCCACCTTTTCCTTTGCTGGCCATTCTCTGCTATTCTGAAAAAGGGCAAAGGGATTACTTACTCACCCGTCCCTATTTCTCCCCATTTGTAAACAACCCCGCGCTATCCCTATTAGTTCCATTCATGTTTGGAAGGGGAGGGGGAGGGGGGAGGGAGACAAAACGGTGTGACATCTCCCCAACGAAATGGAATTTCTAGGAAATGCTTCCTTTTGAACCGTTACCTGCTCACGGCCCTGTTTTTCAGCCCTTCGGTATTCCCCCCTCCCATTTGCTTTTATTTTGGAGCAATAAATAAAACGCACCATTTGTAAAAGCTGTGGTGTCTGTACCTTTGTCATGTTGCAAGAAGAAGAGAATCATGTATGAGATGTGTGTTGGGAGTGAGCAGTGGGACTCTCGTAGTTTTTCTGGGCTGTGTGGCCATGTTCTGGAAGCATTCTCTCCTGATGTTTCATCCACACCTATAGCAGGCATCCACAGAGGCTGAGGGGTCTGAACCTCTGAGGATGCTTGCCATAGATGCAGGTGAAACGTCAGGAGAGAATGCTTCTAGAACATGGCCATACAGCCCGAAAAACCTACAACAACCCAGTGATTCTGGCCATGAAAGCCTTTGACAATACAGTGGGAGTCTTGTGTGTGTGTCCAAGGATGGCTGTGTTTGTGCCTGCCTGTCTCTGTGTTTACCAGCATTCGTGCAAAGATCTCTCAGCTGTTAAACTGATGTACCTAGGTATGTCTTTGAACTGTCAGGAAGAAAGACATGCCAATGCACAAAAACACATATTCATTTGACAAAGTTTCAGAAGCGTTCCTTTAGTTGCCCCAAACATCTACTCTCCCTTAAAATATATTTGCCTTTAAATCGTGCTCTCATGAGACAAAATAAACAGCCTTCTTTAAAAGTAACGGTTGGTTTACTCACAAAACTTCATGTATACAGCATACAAAACTTTGCTTATTAATCCAGTTACAATATGATTTTAAGTAGTTTATCTGTGTAGGTAGCACAGGCAGGCCTGTAGCGAGGGGGTGGTTTTAGGGGTTCAACCCCCCCCCCGAAATGTTTCAGATTTTTTTTAAAAAAACCTGTTTTACTCATGAATTTTAATTGGTTAACCAAATCCCCATGCTAAGTCTATGAGATGCAAAAAATTAAGAGTCCCTCCAGAACTGCAAGCACTATCTCAGGCAAATATTGACAATTTATTCACACTGTCATTACTTGCAGCAATAGCTGATGTAGTGAAGCAACCAAGTTGGTGTGTGTGTGTTGAATGCTCTCATTAAGGAGGCCAGACTTGGTGGAGGTGGTTGACAGGGGCGGAAGCTGCAGGCTATTGAAGGCTGCTCTGCCCCCTGCTGTGCTCTTTGCTTCAGCGTGAGCTAGGAGGCAGGTTTCAACCCCCCCCCCGCAAAATTTTCCCCCCCCCGAAAATTTCAACCCCTCCCAAATTTTTTTTCTGGCTATGGCCCTGCACAGGGCATCTTCCTTAGATTCAATAGTCCATAGTCCAATGCAGTCTTTAAGCATACATCTTATTGAAGGCTAAACTGTATTGTAATGCCCAAAATCCTGCAAGGCAGACTCCAGCAATACATGGAGCGAGAGTTGTCGAATGTACAAGCTGGGTTTTGAAAAGGCAGAGGGACAAGAGACCAAATTGCCAATATCCTCTGGATAATGGAGAAAGGCAGGGAGTTTCAGAAAAACATCTATTTCTGTTTTATTGACTATTCTAAAGCCTTTGACTGTGTGGATCATAATAAACTGTGGCAAGTTCTTGGTTGTCTGGGGATACCAAGTCTGTCTCCTGAGGAATCTGTATAGCGATCAAGTAGCAACACTAAGAACAGATCACGGAACAACCGACTGGCTCAAGATTGGGAAGGGAGTACGGCCGGGCTGTATACTCTTACCCGACCTATTCAACTTGTATGTGGAACACATCATGTGACATGCAGGGCTTAACAAATCCAAGGCTGGAGTTAAAATTGCTGGAAATGACACCACTTTGATGGCCAAAAACGAGGAGGAGTTGAGGAGCTTTCTAATCAAGGTGAAAGAAGAAAGTGCAAAAGCTGGGTTGCAGCTAAACATAAAAAAACAAGATTATGGCAACAAGAATGATTGATAACTGGAAATAGAGGAAGAAAACATGGAGCCAGTGACAGACTTTGTATTTCTAGGCGTGAAGATTACTGCAGACGCAGAAAGCAGCCAGAAAATCAGAAGACATTTACTTCTTAGGAGGAGAGCAATGACAATTCTTGATAAAATAGTGAAGGGTAGAGACATCACGCTGGCAATGAAGATCCGCATAGTTAAAGCAACGGTATTCCCCGTAGTAACCTATGGATGTGAGAGCTGGACCATAAGGAAGGCTGAGCAAAGGAAGATAGATGCTTTTGAACTGTGGTGCTGGAGGAAAATCCTGAGAGTGCCTTGGACCATGAGAAGATCCAACCAGTCCACCCTCCAGGAAATAAAGCTCAACTGCTCACTGGAGGGAAGGATATTAGAGGCCAAGATGAAGAACTTTGACCACATCAAGAGAAGACAGGAAAGCTTAGAGAAGATAATGATACTGGGCAAAATGGAAGGAAAAAGGTAGAGGGGCCGACCAAGGGCAAGATGGATGGATGGTATCCTTGAAGTGACTGGCTTGACTCTGAAGGAGCTGGGGTGGTGACAGCCAACAGGGAGCTCTGGCGTGGGCTGGTCCACTGTGGGACTTCCACCAGAAACCAGCAGTTTTTTAAAAAAAAAAACCCTGCAAGATATGCAGATATGTGGAGATTTGATGTATTGTCGAAGGCTTTCATGGCCGGAATCCATGGGTTGTTGTAGGATTTTCCGGGCTATATGGCCATGTTCTGGAGGCAATTTTTCTCCTGACGTTTCGCCTGCATCTATGGCAAGCATCCTCAGAGGTAGTGAGGTCTGTTGGAAGTAGGAAAAATGGGTTTATATATCTGTGGAATGACCAGGGTGAAACAAAGGACTTTTGTCTGCTGGGGATAGGTGTGAATGTTTCAGCTGATCACCTTGATTAGCATTCAATGGCTTGGAAGTGCCTGGGGGGAATCTTTTGAGAGTGATTTTATGTGCCTGTTTGTTTCCCCTCTGTTGTTTTGCTGTTGTAATTTTGAGTTTTTTAATACTGTTCCTGATATAAATACACAATGACTGACTAAAAGCATATGGATGGCTTCTACTCTCTCTAAGAGTCTAATAGCTTCTATCTCCACTGAAGTCTGAAGCAAACACTGATCTGAAATGGAGTCTCAGGTCCTGAACATGTCTAGACCTGATTGCATGGTCTGCAGCCCCTCCAACAACAAAGAGGTTAGGTTAAATTGCAAACCAATACATACAATACAGTAAGCAATTGTATACATAACAAATAACTAGTGGGAGCATGAGAAAGTTGCTATTTCCAATAGCTGATGCTGCTAAAAAAACTTCCAACTAGAATGAGGAGTAAAGATAGGCTGTAAAAAAAACTTGGGAAAAAGAGCATCACCAGGAGTTGTGCCTGTATTTACACATATGTGTCTAATTAGCAGTCATGTATCAGAGTGGAGACTGAAGTCAAATCAGAAGATTAAGGTTACATCTGCACTGTAGAATGTAGTACTTTGATTCTCATAGCTCAATGCTATAGAGACATGGGAGTTGCAGTTTGGTGGGACACTACTGGTCTCTGGCAGAGAAGGCTTACAAAACTACAACTCTCAGGATCCTGTGACAGTTAAAGTGGTGTCAAACAGCATTAATTCTGCAGTGTAGATGCACCCAGGCAAGCCATTGCTGGGCTGAATTTGCAAGACCAGAGCAGGGTGACTTGGAGGGTTCTCGTTGATAGGGTCATCATAAATCGAAGGCAGAAAACGACAACTGAAAGCAGAAATGTCAAGCAAGTTCAAGTTCCTCCTCTGGCCTCATGCCAGGAGATGTTTCACTGCTACTGCAATGGTAAGGCAAGCTGTTCAAAGCCCAGCTTGTGTCCCGCTGGCCAAAAGATTGACAAGCCTATTCCGAAATGGCGAAAACAACAGGCAGCGGGTTAACTAAACTGGAAGGATGTATTCTTGTTCCTATGACGACTAAAAGCTTTTCACTCCAGGAGCTCGAGAAGGTATAATTAAACTGGATGTCTAAATCAAAGTAAACGAATGGCAGAGGGTCAGGCAGCTTGAAAGCCCATCTGTTTGAACCTGGACATTCAGCTCCAGTTTGAAGACATGTGAACAGGCTGGTGTAGACACATTTTGCCTGTATCTACACTGAAGAATTAATGCAGTTTGACACCACTTTAACTGCTATGGCTCAATGATATAGGATCCAGGAAGTCGTAATTTTACAAGGGCCCTAGACTTCTATGTCAAAGAGTGCTGGTGCCTTCCACAGTGATTAAAGTGGTGTCAAACTGCATTCATTTGACCATGTAGATAGGAGCCCCGGTGACGCAGTGGGTTAAACCCCTGTGCCGGCAAGACTGAAAACCGACAGGTCGCAGGTTTGAATTCGAAGAGAGTACAGATGAGCTCCCTCTATCAGCTCCAGCTCCTCATGTGAGGACATGAGGGAAGCCTCCCACAAGGATGGTAAAAACATCAAAACATCTGGGCATCCCCTGGGCAATGTCCTTGCAGACAGCCAATTCTCTCACACCAGAAGTGACTTGCAGTTTCTCAAGTCACTCCTGACAGGACAAAAAAAAGTGTAGATCAGCATTTCTCAACCTGGTGACACTGTGGGTTAAACCACTGAGCTGCTGAGCTTGCTGACTGAAAGATTAGTGGTTTGAATCTAGGGAGTGGGGTGAGCTCCTGCTGTCAGCCCCAGCTTCTGCCAACCTAGCAGTTCGAAAACATGCAAGGTGAATAGATCAATAGGTATCGCTCCGGCAGGAAGGTAATAGTGCTCCATGCAGTCATGCCGGCCACATGACCTTGGAGGTGTCTATGGACAATGCCGGCTCATTCGGCTTAGAAACGGAGATAAGCACCAACCTCCAGAGTCTGATATGACTAGACTTAATGTCAGGAGAAACCTTTACTTTTTTAACCTAATGCAATATAATACTAACACTAATATATTATATTATAATTGTATATTTATATTACATGTAATATTACTAATAATATTACAATATAATTGTATAGTACAATATAGTAATATTTAATACTGATATCGTACTATGCTAATAACATAATATACTAGCGGTCCCCTGCCACACGTTGCTGTGGCCCGGTCTGGTGATCTGGAAAATAAAGTATTAGAAAGTGCTGGTTTCTAATATATGTAATGCAAAATGCCCTCTACATACCATCTAATAATAATAATAATAATAATAATAATAATAATTCTGTGGGTAACAGTATTTCTTGATGTTTCTTTGCCAGCAGGCCCGTAGCCCGGAATTCGTTTCGGGGGGGGGTCGGGGGGGGGGGGCTGAATTTTTTTCAGGGGGGTTTCGGGGGGGCTGAGTTTCGGGGGGGGCTGAGTCTGAGTGAAAGAGGGTCTACCCTAGCAAACCTTTTGTATCATTACCCCAATACCCCCATGCATATGGGATATATTGAGTATGGTGATCAGATCATGATATGAATAAACATAACAGTTTAAATAATGCACCAGTAAGGCCTTTTCGCGAACCACCATGGGAATTTCGGGGGGGGGGGCTGAAGCCCCCGAGCCCCCCCCCCTGGCTACATGCCTGTTTGCCAGTGTTGATGTGGAGATTGTATGTAATGTCTTTATGCTTGTGGGTCAACAGTATTTCTTGATGTTTCTTTGACAGTGTTGACGTAGAGATTGTCTGGTTTGCCTACTCTGGAATATGCAAGATGTAAATTGTCCATCTTTAGGAGTCCCTTTCAAATCTATAATACTTTATCTGTGTGTGTGTGAATCATATATATCTATCTATATCTATGGCTTGATGGCTCTTTGTCGGGAGGGCTTTGCTTACGTTTTCTTGCCCTGGTGAAGGGAGTTGGACTGGATGGCCTTAAGTATTTTCTGTTGGTCATGGAGGTTTTGTGTGGGAAGTTTGTCCCTGTTCTATCATCCGTGGGGTTCATTCAGAATGGTCTTTGATTGTAGGTGAACTATAAATCCCAGTAACTACAACTCTCAAATGCCAAGGTCTATTTCCCCCAAACTCCATCTGTGTTCATATTTGGGCATATGGACTATTCGTGCCAATTTTGGTCCAGATCCATCATTGTTTGAGTCCACAGGGCTCTCTGGATGTAGGTGAACTACAACTCCCAAACTCAAGGTCTATGCCCACAAAATGCTGCTAGTATTTTCTTTTGCTCATGGGAGTTCTGTGTGCCAAGTTTGGTTCAATTCCATCGTTGGTGGAGTTCAGAATGTTCTTTGATTGTAGGTGAACTATAAATCCCAGCAACTACAACTCCCAAATGACACAATCATAATTTTTTGAGTGATGGTCACTCCTTGTGTAGAGAGACATTTTGTTGCCAAATTTGGTGTGATTTTGTTCATTGATTCTTTTGTTTTTAAGGAACTCATTATGCACAGAGCATTTATATATATATATGTATCGATTGAATGTATATATATATCTTATAAGCCCTCTGAGTCCCATTCGGGGTGAGAAGGGCAGCATATAAATGTCATAAATAAAGAAATAAATTAATTAAACAGAAAATGTAAATTGCAATATTGGTGAAGGCGCAGGCTTCCTCCCAGCAATGTCAGCAGCTGATCCCATTGTCTAGAGAATATGGTACAATTCTCCTGCTCAGGAGACAAGCTGAGTCACGCTTACCGTAATCACCCCGATAGATGTGCAGCATGTCCATGAGTCATGCTGGGGGTGCCAATTTGACAGCTGTTTTATATGCATTGAGTCCATCTTGACCAGGAAGCTATACGCTATGATCATCCTTTATTTTTAAAAAGCTATGCAAGGAATGTGCTTAATACCTGCAGTGAGAATAACAACAAGGCTAAATGATAGCACTCCATTAATTGCTAGCCTCTAAACTAGGTTCCTTTAGTTGCAAAGAAGTGCCTGGAAGAGGTGGAGCTTCAAAGAGGAACCAGAGTGAACCTACAAAAAAAAAAAGAAGCCCTGCCGCATCTGAACCAAATCCTTTTGATCCGACACCCCTTCACCTGCAGCGGATGGACAGATCAGATGAATCCGAAAAGCCAGGTATGAAGGCTGACAGCTCTCACCTGATAGACTGCCTCTAAGCATGGAGGCTCCACTGAGCTGCCTTGACTTCAAAAGCCATTGTCCCTTAAGGAAGAATACATTGATGAAGTTGGGGGCATGACCTTAGGATTGTTATATGCAAACATAACGTAGGGGTGTTTTATTTGTTAACTTAGTTGTTGTTATGGTGTACCTTAGGGACGTATTAAAATGCATAGGAACAACTCACCACATACGTTTAACATTATATTTGTTGTTATGGTGTGCCTTAGGGATGTTGTATTAAAATGCTATATATCAACACTTTACACACATTTAATATAACGTAGGATCTTTTGTTGTGATTTATTTATTTATTGTCATTGTGTGCAGTTGTCTCTGACCTCTGGCGATCTTATTATAGGGTTTTCTGGGCAACTTTGGCTCAGAAAGCCCTTGCTTTCCTCTGAGGCTGAGAGATAGTGACCTGTCCAAAGTCAGCCGGTGGGAAGCCAGAGCCATAGGCTGCATCTACTCTGCAGAATGAATGCAGTTTGACACCACTTTAACTGTCCTGGCTCAGTGCTATGGGATTTTGGGAGTGGTAATTTTATAAGGGCCTTGGGTGCATCTACACGTTAACTGCCATGGCTCCGTGTTATGGAGTCCTGGAAGTTGTAGTTTTATAAGATCCTGGGGTACATCTACACTTTACCAGGGCTCAGTGCAATGGGATTTCAGTAGTTTTAAAAGGACCTGGAGTGCAGTTACACGTTAACTGCCATGGCTCAGTGCTATGGAATCCTGGCAGTTTTAGTTTTATAAGGTCCTGGGGCACATCTACACTTTAACTACCAGGGCTCATTCCTATACAATTTTAGGAGTTGTAGTTTTATAAAGTCCTGCGGCACATCTACACTTTAACTACCAGGCCTCGGTGCTATGGGATTTCAGGAGTTATAGTTTTATGAGGACCTAGGGTGCATCTACACTTTAACTGCCATTGCTCAGTGCTATTGAGTCTGGGGAGTTGTAGTCTTATAAGATCCTGGGGTGCATCTACACATTAACTGCCAGGGCTCAGTGCTATGGAATGCTGGAAGTTGTAGTTTTATAAGGTCCTGGGGAACATCTACACTTTAGCTACCAGGGATCAGTGCTATGGGATTTCGGGAGTTGTAGTTTTATAAGGACCTGGGGTGCATCTACACTTTAACTACCATGACTCAGTACTATGGGAATTGTAGTTTTATAAGGTCCTGGGCTGCATCTACAAGTTTAGTGCCATGGTGTCCTGGAAGTTGTATTTTTATAAAGTCCTGGGGTGCATGTACACTTTAACTACCAGGGCTCAGTACTATGGGATTTTGAGGGTTGTAGTTTTATAAGGTCTTGGGGTGCATCTACACTTTAACTACCAGGACTCAGTACTATGGTATTTTGGAAGTTGTCGTTTTATAAGGTATTTGTGTGCATCTACACTTTAACTACTAGGACTCAGTACTATGGGATTTTGGAAGTTGTCGTTTTATAAGGTATTTGTGTGCATCTACACTTTAACTACTAGGACTCAGTACTATGGGATTTTGGAAGTTGCCGTTTTATAAGGTCCTGGGGTGCATCTACACGTTTAGTGGCATGGCTCAGTGCCATGGAGTCCTGGTCCTGGAAGTTGTATTTTTAAAAAGTCCTGGGGTGCATCTACACTTTACCAGGGCTCAGTGCTATGGGATTTTGTTATAATTTTATAAGGTCCTGGGGTGCGTCTACACTTTAACTACCAGGGCT